>CM053751.1:38798961-39119000 GCA_028658305.1 Pachyuromys duprasi
GCATCTCTGTCTACCCCTGCATCTCTGTCTACCCCTGCATCTCTGTCTACCCCTGCATCTCTGCCTCCCCCTGCATCTCTGCCTCACCCCTGCATCTCTGCCTACCCCTGCATCTCTGTCTACCCCTGCATCTCTGTCTACCCCTGCATCTCTGTCTACCCCTCCATCTGTCTCACCCTTGCTCTCCTCAGCTACACTATCCTTCTACAGCTTCACCATGCCATGTTCACATCCTCTTAGGAGGCAACTAGACTTGCTCTTTCCACATACATCTATCCTCTTGGTAGGCACCTCCTTTGTGGCTGCTCAGACAAGAAACATTCCTGCCCTCGCTACCTCAAAACTAAACTTACGCTACCTAACTGTGTCAACATACCCATTTACCACATTACTATCCATTTCCTGAGGTTATGCTTTTTCTTACTTTTCAAATCCCTGGACAGGCAAGGAGCATTGAGCGGAAGATGAGGGCAGTACTGAGGCAGCAGGCAGAGGTGTGTGCAGATGTGAGGTCAGAACTATGAATTTAACAGAAAATGGGATTGGAATCTGGCCCTAGTGTTGGGGCCCTTGCTCTGCTCAAGACAAAAAACAAACAAACAAACAAACAAACAAAACCCAAGGCAGCCTTGAATACACAACAGTCATTCATAGCTCTTTTTGCCATGTGTGTGTGGTGTATGTGATGTGTGTGTGGTATATGGTGTGTGTGAGTGTGTGTATATGTGGTGTGTGGGATGTGTGAGTGTGTGTGTGTATGAATGTTTGTGTGGTGAATGGGTGTGTGCATATGAGTGTGAGAATGCTTGTGGTGTGTGTGTGTGAGCATGTGTGTATGGTATATGGGGTGTGTGTGTGGTGTATGGGTGTGTGAGTGTGTGTGTGTGAATACCTGTGTGGTGAATGGGTGTGTGAGTATGTGTGTGAGAATGTGTGTGTGTGTGTGAGAGAGAGAAAGAGATAGGACTTGCAAACCAGACAGCTGCGGGCTCTCTGGCTGTTCTCCCCTCACTCGAACGCCTACCTCACACCCAGTGGGACATCTGCTCCCCATCATTAAGATTGCATCTGAAGCCCTTCATTCTCAACAGCAGCCTGTGGATCCTGAACTGTGGTCGATCATCCTATGCGCAAGTCCATAATGACTTCGCTCCCTATTAGGAGCCCCGGGACACCTCTTCTGGTTACTCCAAGGCTCAGAAATTACCACAACTGCTGCTTGGCCTCACTCCCCACCAGGCTTCTATTACATCCCAGAAAAAGTTAGAGCTGCAGACTCCAAGGCAACCCTGCTCTTTGGGCAAGTCACTTAAAATCTTGATGTCTCACTTTATAAAGTGATGGTGGCAGTGATGATGGTGGTGATGAATATGATGGTGGCGATGATGGTGGTGGTGGTGATGATGGTGATGATGGTGGTGATGGTGATGATGATGGTGGTGATGATGGTGGTGGTGATGATGGTGTTGGTGATGATGGTGGTGGTGATGATGGTGGTGGTGATGATGATGGTGGTGGTGGTGATGGTGGTGGTGATGGTGGTGATGGTGGTGATGATGGTGGTGATGATGATGGTGGTGGTGGTGATGGTGTTGGTGATGATGATGGTGGTGGTGATGATGGTGTTGGTGATGATGATGGTGGTGGTGATGGTGGTGGTGGTGATGGTGGTGGTGGTGATGATGGTGTTGGTGATGGTGGTAATGGTGGTGGCGGTGGTGGTGATGGTGGTGATGGTGGTGGTGGTGATGATGGTGGTATAATGGTGATGATGGTGGTGATGATGATGGTGGTGGTATAATGGTGATTATGGTGTTGGTGATGATGATGGTGGTGATGATGATAGTGGTGGTGATGATGATGGTGGTGGTGGTGATGATGGTGGTGATGACGGTGATAGTGATGGGGATGGTGGTGGTGGTGGTGGTGATGGTGGTGGTGACAATGATTCTTTCCTGAGATGATCCAGAATTCCCAGCCTGTGAGAACACCTCCAGCCCACAGAAAACCTGCATAAATGTTAATGATTTCAAGTAAGTTTGTACCTAGGATATTGCCGAGCATGAGAATCTTAAAATAATCTGATGTCTTAAACCCTCAAATTTTGAGAGTTCAGGACAAGTAAGTACAGAAAAGATCAAGAACAGAGAATGTGCATGCAGTTGTTATGATCAAGCTTTAAAGACACAGTTGTGGGCTCTGAAGAGATGGATCAGTGGTTATGAACACTGGCTGCTCTTCCAGAGGACCGGGTTTGATTCCCAACACCTACATGTTGGCTCACAACTGTCTGTAACTCCAGTCCCAGGGAATCCAATCCAATGGTCTCCATGGACACCAGACATACCTGTGGTACACAGACATACATGCAGACAAAATATCCACACACATGAAAAAATAAATCAAAGATGCATTTGAGGTGTTTCATGACGTTCATGAGAGAATCTCCCTTTGCAGTTAAACACAAGAAAAACTGGAGAAGAGATCAGGGATCAGTCTCACCAGTGTGGACAGCAAGGTATTGACCTATAGGCTGGTTTTAAAGCATAATTATAATCATCCATTTGAAACTTGCTCTTCATATACTAGCCCCTGAGTATAAGCTGAACATGGAGAAACCAGTTTTAGACTTCAAAAGGCCATGTGAATTCTTGACTCATGCATGCCAGAAAGAGAACCAAGTACTGCCAAGCCTGTGGGCAGGGCTGACTATGAATATAAATCAGCAGTGTTGGACTGTGCCACTGACTTTGGCTTCCCAGAGACCTGTAGGCACCCAAGTTACTGTTCTGGTGTACACCTGTGTGCAGACAGATAAGTAGATACATTGCAAGTGGGGCATTTGTCTTGTTTTCGTGTTTTCTGCTTCCCGTTGACACGATGCCTTCTGTTTCCGATTCTGACACGCTGATTTTTTTTGTGAATGGAAAAAAGGTAAGTTTCTGGCATGACTAGTGTGGCTTTTCGTTAATGGATGGTAAAAGTCAGGGTTATTTTTCACCGTGATGCATCTCCTTAGCTCTTTTAGTAGTGGCACAAACTTAAACATAGATCATTCTCTCCATCTTTGGCATCAAATTATGAAAGCGTGGACAGTCTGCTTGCTTTTCATTCTCACTTGGAATCAGTAAGAAAGAGAACGTTTTATTTGTTGTAGCCATGAACAGCCGTGAATTCTGACAGGGCAGCTTCATGCTGCAGGGGTGAGCGGCAGATGTTCCTTCTGTGTTTGTTGGCTATGAACCCACCTGAGTTACACCAAGGCCCTTTAAATAGGAGAGAGGGAGGACTCCAAGGGCAGCAACAGCAAAGGACTCTCAAATGATAGCATTTCCCTCAGCCTAATTCATCACCCCAGAAACCTCAGCAGGAAGTGTAGGAGGTGGGTATTTTCTGCAGAGGACAGGGCTAGAAGATGTTTTCACGCTTCTTCTTCAAAACCAAAACAAGTGCATGGGAAGTTTGGAGTGCTTCATGGTCAGGATTTGTATTTACTTGTGTGTGGCAATGAGCAAGAGAAAACAAATCAAAGTGAATACTGTCTTGGTAAGTTGTTGTGGCTCATTTCCATACCTTGGCGGTGCTGTATTGCTGAGTTTTTTTAATGGAAGAAACAAAACCTCAATAAAGGCAAAATTTCTTAGCACTTTTTCCAACCAAATAGTCAAGGAAAGGTCATTTCTGAGAACCCTGTGAACTTGTAAACACAGAATGAGAGACAGAAAAAGACAGACGAGCAGGCAGAAAAGAAAAAAGCAGAACAGAAGGAAAGCCTGATATAGCAAGCTGGAATGAATTGAAAAGAACACAGGACATCAAAACAGTAATTGCTAAGCGGCAGCCTAAGGATTTCAAAGCCAAGGACTGTTCTGTGGGGAAACGGCCTTTGCTGGTTTGTTGTTTAATGGTTTAATGTTAAAATGCTCACATACACGCTCCCCAAACACTGATGGGCAGGTGCTTTCATCTTATGTATTTCTAGGACAAGTCATAAAAATGACAAAGGGGGGAGGCAATCCACACACCCCTGTAAATGGTGTGGTGGTCATGACTGCTTCTTTTCCTTAGACCCAGGGCACAAGTTGACTGAGGCACAACATCTGTCAGGACCCATCACCCCACAGACTTCCCAACGTGCTTCATAGGTTGGGCTCTTGTCATCTTTTGACTCCCCTCTATGGTTTCATGACTGGTTCAAACCTGTTTCTTCCCCATCTGCTTTTCACGTGCCCACTTAGAAATGCAGGTGTATCCTAGAGACAGATGTGGTGTTTGTGTGTGCCTGAACATCTGGAGTCTAGATTTGTGAAAACAGTGGTATGAGTTGCAATTGTGTCTGTGACTCAGTGCTGGTCTCGGAACTACACATGCACTGTGTGAAAACTTGCCTCATCAGGGCCTGGCTTTACAGGGAGTACTTATCCAGGGTGGGCTTATCCTTGTGATGGGCACACGGACATCTTTCAGTTCTCCCAAGCCCTGCATCCAAAACACACTGCATGAAAGTCCTTCCATCTGACTCCTTTCCAGAGCTGGGCAGAGGCTGTGAAATCACAGCAGGGCTTTTCTGTAGGTCCTGCCTGGTGTTTTCCCCCAAACACGGTACTGTTAGCATTCTCCACAGTACTTTCTCCATGAAAATATCTGGCTGTCAATATTTGGCATACAGGTGCTTGCTAGAGCCTGACTCCCTGCATTTTGCTACCTCCTGCTTCTGTCTCTGTGTTGTTTTCACTTCTACGTTGGTGCTTATTTGTAGCCTCACTCTCCCTTTCCTGCGCTTAAGAAGAAGAGGTTTATTTTTCGCACAGTCCCTGAGATCTTTGTCACGTGGCTGGGAATGCTGGCTGTTCACCATCGATCTGTAGTTGGCAGAATTTAGTCTCTCCAAGTCAAGTCTCGCCCTTCTTTTGGAACCCTGTCATAATCTGCTCTTTGGACCTGAGATAGGCATGACTGAAAGCGACAGAAGTAACCCTGTATGGCAATTGCAAGCCCACGGACACCAGGAGAGAAAGCATAGCATTTACCAGGAATGCTGGAGCAGGAAATCCAAGCCTTGATCCCGGGACAGGGGCAACAGGAAGAAGGAGCCCAGGACAGGGGCAACAGGAAGAAGGAGCTGCAGGGCTTCCCATTATTGTCTCCTGCAGTGTTCCTGGCTTGTAAACCGTCTCCATGTTCTCACAGTTGGGGTAATAAAGAATAGAGACTGGGGTTCTCCACTTCAGTAGCCCCTCTTCCCTTAGCCCCACCCCCCAGGGAGAGAGAGGGAGGGAAGGAGAAGGTTGGTGTTGGACTGATCTCTACATTGCTGGGTCTTCTAAGGACTTGAGAAGGAGACCTGGAAATGGGAGCCATGGAGTGAAGGAATCAGTGGCTCAATTGCCTTGCTCAAGGGTGATGGGACTACAAAGCATCGTGGAGGACTGTGCCCACTCTGTGTCTGAGTTCTGTCCTGATCTGCTTTCCAGGTCAGCTGCATTCTGACTTGCTTTCCCATCTTGCCTGGCTGCCCCAGCAAAGATGCTGGCTGGGTTCCTCCAGGGCCTCAGGGAAGCTGCCTTTCCTATGTGCCAAGTATGCCTGGCACTCAGGTGAGGGTGGGGCCGTGATGAGGCCAGCTTGGCTTTCCCTCACCTACTGGTAGAGTTGATGGGCAAAGACCCTGGTCCTGGGAATACCTTCTCTGCTAAAACATTTTTATGACTTCCTACAACTATGAGTTGTCCTAGTCAATTCTCTGGGTCTCCAATCGGTCCTTTCCAGGTGAATGTTTGTCATAAATGATAGAAAATTCAGACATTAAAATAAAGCTTCACTGTTCCTTCAAACTTTTGGTGCCAAGAATCGCTAAGAGATTTCTGTAAAGCCACCCACATTATAAACACGTCCTTCAAACAAAGGATTGGATTGCCGTAACTGGTGGCGGCATCTTCCTCTAACCCATTCCCTTGTTTCACAATGTAGGTCACAGAGAAGAATGCCGATCCTGAAGAGAATCTACTGTTCTACACAAGGAAAGTCCATATCCTTTGACTGTAATGGCAGCAAACTGCTAAAGATCCTCAGAAGGGCTGCTGAGGTGGCTCAGTGGTAAAGAGCACTTACTGCTATTCCAGAAGATCGGGGAGTTCAGTTCCCAACAGTGAGGACGGACAGCCCACAGGCACCTGCAATTCACAACTCCAGCTCCAGGGGGAGCCGATGTCCTCGTTGGGTCTCGGCAGGTACACACACACACACACACACACACACACACAGAGACAGAGACAGAGACAGAGACAGAGACAGACAGAGAGACAGAGAATACATTCATGTAGATACATACACAAAAGAGAAAACAACAGTTTTTTAAAAGAATGAAGGAAAAGTCCCCTTTATTCACTCTAGGGAGATGACTCTGAATTCCATTTATGGACTCTAGCTGCAGCTCAGAGAACAGATGTATGGATTTGTGTTTTATTTATTGTATTTTTTTTTTACCTGAGCAACACTTAAAGAACCTGCACTAGACTGTGAGTGCTTACTTTGGAAACTACCTCACGATTTTTGAGCCACAGATTCATCCCAGTGATTGGTTCCGACTTGGGAGTGTTTGTGTAAACATCTCTAGGCCAACTTGGGTTTGAGTGCAATGCTGAGAGATTCACACTAACTAGTGATGGTGCCCATGGTTATACGGTCTCTCTAGGAGCCTGCACAGAACTGCACACAGGCATATAAATAAGTGCATGTAAGTTACAATAGTTAGCAATACAATACCAGTGCTAAGTTCTTGAGTTTTGTCTTTTACTTTTGCATTTGATAAGGCTCCTTCTATCCCATGAGCTCCAAGCATCAAGCTCAGCAGCAGGCTCCTTACCTACTGAGCATCTCTCTAGCCATATCCGGGTTTTAGTGTCACATGGGAGCCATGTGGATGTCATCAGCTGTGGAGAGCTGGGTGATGAAAATACAGGCTCATCTGTCCTGTTCTGTAACTTCCCATGAGAGTTTTTTTTTCTTTTTTAATTAAAAATACAGACTCACTGGGGGGTAGGTAGACAGTTCTGTCACTAATATATTTGTCTTGCAAGCACAAAGACCTGCACAAAGACTCAACCCCAGGACCTGCATTTCAAAACGCCAGGTGTGGCAGAGACAATCTGATCTATGGCACGTGCTGACTAGCCAGCTTAGCCTGCTTGTCCAACACCAGACCAGTGAGAGATCGACTCTTTCTAAAAAGTAAAAAATAGTTACCTGTACCTGAGGAATGACGCTGAGGTTGAACGCCTAGTGAGCACAGACACGTTGAGCTCTGTCGCCAGGCCCTGGGGATCCAGTGGTGAACACGGTAATGCTATCCTGTCTCTGCCTGTCTCTCCACCTCCCAATTAACACTTCTAAAATAACGCTTCATCACTCCCCGAGTCTTACCTTGACAAGAATGTTCTAGAAATAGCTGGTCCCTGATGCCTAATTTCTCTCTCCAGACTCCCTCCCACTACATACGCCTTACAGTCTGCCTTCCTGTGTCATCATTTTTCAGCCTTCTCTGGCGAGGACCTAATGTTCCTAGTCCACTCACGGTCCAAACAGCCTGCATCTTCCTCCCCATCCCACTCTTTTCCCTAGGCCCCACTGCAAAAGCTCACCATTGGCCGGCAAACCCTATCACTGCCCTTCCCAAATCAGCTCTAAGGCCCACACACATTCTGCCATGCCTTTTCTAGACTCCCTAAAATGAAGCAAAAGCTGAAAATGCAGATTCTCAAGGAAACATGGCCAGAACCAACACTAGGTGAAATACGTCACCCCGGCTTCCCAGCACGCCCTCTGCTCGTTGCTGTTGGTGACTAATATCATTATGCCATTGTGGATATTGTGGCTCTCTGGAGTTCTAGGCCCCAGCTTCTGGCTAGAGTCAAGAGTTCTAGAACAGGGTGAGTGTGTTACTCCCACCTGTCCCTTGGTCAGTGGTTCTGATGAATGGCTACAGGAAGGAATGACTGCTTGGCTCTGCAAGAGACAGTGCCAACCTATAGCACGTTCACAGGACTCCTACCGGCCCTCCCCAGGTCCTGACACTAACTTTATACTATATATTATTTCCTTATACTCTGCCTTTCATATTGCAGAAATGTAAGCCCCAGAAAGCCTCCAATCTACTTCAGACTTGAGCCCTGGCTTAGGTATCATGCCCAGATTGGGACATATGGTGAAAATGCTCACCTCCCTTTTACAAAGTCAGGAGCCAGCCTTGGAGGCCTTAGTCTCCCGCTGTGTCACTACACCCTTCCCCCTGCTCGGATCTGCTGAGTAGATCCTGCTCGGATCTGCTGAGGCAGAATGAGTTAATATTAGAGTGAGTTAATCTCTGTGAGATCTTAGGTCTGGGGTAAGACCTCAGAAGCAGATCTCTCGGGAGCATTCCCAAACATGGGTCTTTCACGTACCCAGCGCCCAGCCCCATAATTTTCAAAATAATTTTTACTCCTTCAAGAGGTTGGGAATAGTTGGTAGAGTACTTGCCTAGCATTCGCGATGCCCTGGGTCCAATCCCTGGCATCACATAAACCAAGTGTGTACAGCATAATCCCAGCACTCTGAAGATAGAGGCAGGAGAATCAGAAGTTCAACTTCCTAGTGAATCTGTGACCAGCCTGGACCACAGGGTAGCCTACTTTTTTTAAATTTAAATTTAAATTTTTTCTTTACAATTGACTCATTATATATCCCGATTGAAGCGCCCTCCTTCATCTCCCCCTAGCTCCACCCTCCCTCCCTCTTCCCACTAGTCCACTGGAAGGGAGAGTTCTCCACCATTGCCATCTGCCCAGAGTCTCGTCAGGACTGCCTGGATCCTCTTCCTCTGTGTCCCGGCAAGGCTGCATCATCTGGGTCAAGTGATCAGTCAACTGAGCTCATGACAGAGGCAGTTCCTGATCCCCTCCCTCAGAGATCCACATGGAGACTGAGCTGCCACATTGGCCACATCTGAGCAGGGGGTCTAGGTCCTCCCCATGCGTGGTCCTCGGTTGGTGCAGCAGTCTCTGCAGGACCCCCTGGGCTCAGATCCTTCAGTTTTGTTGGTCTCCTTGTGGGGCTTCTGTCCCCTCCATGTCCCTCTAATCTCACCCCTCTCTTCTTCCATAAGACTCCCTGCGCTCTGCCCAAAGTTTGGCCAGTGAGTCTCAGCATCTGCTTCAATCCCCTGTCGGGTGGATCCTTTCAGAGGACCCTCTATAGTAAGTTCCCATCCTGTTCCCTCTCTTCCACCGCTTCTGGTATCAGGATAGCCCATCTTAAGAGCAAACAAACAAACAAAAACCACAGTTTGTATTTATTCCAATAACAAATTTGATCAAGCACTGAGTATTCAGAAGCTGGACAGGCACTTCCGTCACAGCAAAGGAGACGGCGCAACAGGCACAAGAGAAAGTGATAGAAGCCATGCTGTGGAGCTCAGGGAAGGATACCCAGCCAGGCATGGCGACAGAGGGAGGGATGAGACGGAAGGAGGGGTGAGCACAATTTTTCAGCAAACACCGACATGTTGGAGTCAGGGTGTTCTAATCGGCAGTACAGGGACAGAGGCAGTGTTTGGAGAAAGAAATAAGGTTTTTGCTGGCATACGTAAAGAGCTGAAGATGGGAATGGAGAGATGTGACAGAAAATGAAGAATAGATAAGCAATGAGAATCTTAACTAAAAGGACCAGTGTGGCTCTGGTGGTATGTTCCCTGCACATGCTGTCTGCCCATTTAGTCCAAGTCAACTTCTGAGTACGTGGCAGGGCTGCCCACTTTGTGGGCAGTGAGAAAACTCTTCTATGCAAAGGACCGAAAAACAAATTTACAACATAGCTGTCTCTACTCGGCCTGAGCTGCTTTCCGTACTTAGCACTTATAAAAATAAAGCATAGCTAGTTAACTTTGAGGTTGCACAGAGCACACTCACCATCATCAGCTGTTTGTCCCAAGTTCAGATTTGACTGAGCCTCCTGTATTTATCTGGCTACACTGTGTACTAATGAGCCACAAAAGGGCTGGGTCTATAGCTCAGTGGTAGAGCACTTGCCTGGCATGTGCAAGGCCCCAGTTTGATTCCCAGCACTGGAAAAAAAAAGACAATAACAATAACAATAATAATAATAATGATCCCCAAGATGAGCCAACAGACTGTAGAAGGAAGCAACCAGGGCTTTCTGTGAGAGCAGATGAGAAGTCGTAAAACTAGCTTGTAGGTGTCCAAGGGACAAAGAGGTTAGAGGAATCAGCTGTCCACATCTCCGTCGGCACAGCTTTGAAGTGCGCGGTGCAGCTCCCTCTCCTGACCAAGTGAAGACTCAATCCCATCTTTGAACTGGGAAGCACTTGGATTTCTTGACTTGAAATTTTCCGTACTCCCGAAGCAGAAGCAAATACCAGACTCTCTACCTTTTGTGCCCTACTCAGAGGAGGGCTTCAGTAAGGTCTGACCCACACCACCCTCGCCCCTCTTCCTCGAGGGAAGTCAGATCTGAGCTGAAGTAATTGACTCAGAATGAAAGAACAGAGTTGGGTGTGCAAAGCCTTCTGGGCAAGGCTGCAAAGAACTCCTCAGCTAGTTATTCCCAAAGATAAAAGTACCCTGACTGCAGCACCTGGGCAAGGGCAGCAATTTACAGGAAGAAAACGACACTCTTACTCTCCAACCACACTGGTTATGGGCTCCACCCAGGAAATCCTTTCAATTGCATCCAGGAACTGCCCATTCCTGGATGGGCCTAAAAGAAAGGGTTTGCACACGGCCTTTGTTCTCTCTTTGAGAAGATGTGCAAGTGCCTTCCATAGTGATTGAGATGGCCCTGGCTTATTATTGTCATTTGTTGAGCTGGGGGTGGGGCCCAGGGCTGCCCACGTGCCAGGCCAACGCTCCTCTGCGGTGCTGTACCCCAGCACTTTAATTCCAGAAGAAAGTGAAAAGTATATATTTCTGTACCGGGGGAAATTAAGCATCCCAGAAGGACTTTCCTGAATTTTACACAAACCGCCTTCTGTCACATCCACTGGTGTGACAGTACACGGCTTCGTGTTCCGTTGCCCACAGTTCTGAGTTCTACAGAAGCCCGTGAGCTTTTCCATGTTGCACGTGGGTGCAACTGCTAAGGGCTGGCAGGAGGCTCGTACAGTCTGTGTGTCTTCCTCAGGAAGAGGGTTCACATCGTTCCCTGCAGAGATATCCATGCTTTAACTGCAAGACACTGCCTTGTACCGTGTAGGAATGCCATGCCACCATCTTTCTTGGCTTTGAGCTGGTGAAACAGTCTCTCTGTGTAGTCCAGGCTACCCTAGATTTCCCTGTGTTAACCAGGTTGTTAGCAAACTCCCAGCAATCCTCCTGCCTCAGACTCCCAAATCCTAGTAATAAGTATAATCCACAATAGCCAGCACCTGCTAGTTCCTCTTGACTGTTTCGTGCTGAACCCAAGGCTTCAGGGGGCGAGCACTCTACCACTGCGCTAGCTCTTCAACTACCATCTCCTCATCTTTCTAAGTGAACCGGAAATTCTCATGTTCAGAACTGCCCCGGGACTCAGTTTTCAGAAAGCTGGCTCTCGAATGGTCCCTCCTCGGCTTTCATCAATGATCTCAGATAAAAGCAGCAACTTGAACCAACCCTTTCAGCAAGACGCTGTGACCGGGACTCCAGAAAACACACTGTTATCAGCGTCCAAGGAAGTAACAACAAAAACAACCTGAGTCTCTTTTCCTTGACTCCCCCCCTTGCAGTCCATCTCACAGGCACTAAATACGGCTGTGGGAGTGGAGGCTGCGGCGCCTGCACAGTGATGGTGTCAAGATATGATCCCAAGAGCAAGAAGATCCAGTATCCTTTACACAGGCCTGGCCATGCTCTGCGCACATCTGGGAGGGGCAAGGAGCCTCCCCCGTGAAGGCTTCGCTTTTCCTGTAGCTCTGCATCTCTCCCTCCTTTCTCTGAGTCTCTGACACGCTCACCCACCTCCACTCCTTTCCACAAACACTCTGCCCAGCAAGACTTACTTTACCCTGTGTTCTGAGCTCTCTGGGATCTGCTCTCTGTTTCTTTGCTTTCGAACCTTTCATCACTGTGACCAAGATACATGCCAAGAACAAATTAAAGAAAAAAAATGTTTATTTGGGCCCAGAGTTCTGGGGAACCTCAGCCCCCAAAGTGAGGGAGGTGAACTCAGCAACTTCATCTGCAGTAGTAGGAACATGAGGTGAAGCTCACTTCACAGTGGCTCAGAAGCAGAGGCCACAGACGACTCTGGGTGCCGGGCTGTCACCTTCAGAGGCACACTGTCTGCGCCTACTTCCACCACCTAGCCACCGTCACCCAAGGGCTCCATAACCCCACAAAGTGGCCCCAGCAGCTGAGGGCAAGTGCTCAAAGCATGAGTCTATGGGGGGGCATTTTTTATTTTATTTGAGATTATAATATAATTAGATCATTTTATCCATACCTTTCCTCCCTCCAAAGCCTCCCATATGTTCTTTTTCGCTTGCTTTGAAATGTATGGCCTCTTTTCATTAATTGCTGTTATATCTTTTTTTGTTAATTATTGTTATATGCATGTATATTCCTTCTTTCTCTGTCTCTCTTTCTTCCTCTCCCTCTCCCTCTCCCTCTCTCTCTCTCTCTCACACACACACACACAAACAAAAAGGAAGAAAGGCATGAGGTATATCCTGTTAACTCTGCGAAATGTTACTTTTATGTATGTTTTCAGGGCTGACCATTTGGTATTGGATAACCAACTTCCCTGGGGAAGACTATTTCTCCCTCTTTCAGCATTTCTTAGTTGCCCGTCATTCTTTGTGTAGGGTTTAAGCCTTTGGGGGACATTTATTCTCCAAAGAGAACACTTCCTTGCTTGCCCCTACATGGAGTACAAAGTAAAATAAGGAAAAGGCGAAGGAAGGACACTTAGGACTCCAAAGTGAAAGTGCCCCGCCCCTGTCCACGGTTGCATTAGGTCATCTTCTCTCTGTTTGGGGAAACACAGCCTTGCCACTCTCCTGAACTGAAATAACTCACCAAGTTTTGTCACCCATTCCCCATGATTTCAGTGTGCTCTCCTTACATAAGCCCATCACAGCCACTACCCAGCAATGGCGTGCCTGGTGCCCATCTGCTCTCTCCACGGGGCAGCCATTACCACGGTGGAAGGTGTGGGAAGCATCAAGAAGAGGATTCACCCTGTGCAGGTGAGACCATGATGGGATGGGGACCAGATGCTGGCAGGGGCATGGTTCATAGTCTGGTGTGCTGTCTTGTGGTCTCCAAGCTTAAGATTCTTTATGCTTTTACATTCTGGTTCTTGGTGTTCTATGCTTCATAGTCAGGAATCTTTTTCAGAGATCTTTTCAAGATGCTGTCATTGATTGTAAGACATCTTAACACAAGAGACCTTCATTCTTGCCAGGGATTAAAAGACAAGGGCAGTCTGACTCAAGAAAAAAATGAAGTTAGAAAACTAGAGTTATAGAAAATAGACTTCTTCATTTCTCACTGTTCCAAAGTAAGGGATGCTGATGAGAATTCAGTTGGGTGTGAAAGACTTCAGCAGCATTACCCAGATACCTGCTACAATTAAAATGCAGCCAAACGGTTGCTCAAGGTTAGAGGGCTAGGCAAAGAAAGGGCAACATTGTTTTCTTATGCCTGAGCAAGAACATCTGCTGAGTGAATAGAGAGAGAGAGAAAGATGAAGAGTCTCTGCCTTGGGACCCCTTCCTTGAAAGGCTGTAGCTGAAACATGGGAGCTTCATTGACTGCATGCTACCCTCAACAAAGACATGTTCACATCATTCATCCGTGAGCTCAGACAGCTGTGTTCTGTAGATGGTACCCACATTCGCCTCTTGTCGCTCTACGTACACAAGCGCTTCCTCCTGCGCTGACATTTAACTCTCCCAGGTCTTGACAGGACCACTGTCCCCCTGGAGCAGGCTTGCCTGGGCTTGTGAAAGCCTGTTGTTTCATTTGCAGGGGGTCTTCTGAGTGTCTTTAAACTTATCCACAGCTGAATTAAGCTAGAGGCACGGAGTGCCTTGGTTTGTATGCACTATATTTGCAGCGGTGGCGGAGGTATATTTGTACAATGAAAACTGGAGAAGAAAATGCATGTGAAGGTCTGCCTCTCCAAGAAAGCCAGTGTTAAACACACCAGCAGGTTCTGCAGCCTACGCCGCCTGCCACAGCAGAGGCAACCGCCGAGTGGCGGTAAAGCCACGTTGCCACACAACGCTAAAGCGTCTGTCCTTTCACGTGAACCACGGACATAGTATTTGGCTTTCATTATAGGAGCATTAGAGGTGTTTGGGGGAATGTTTATCTGAGAACGCTAGAATCATACCCAGTCAGCCGGCTGAGTGTGACCTGACAGGCTACACTGACAGTCCCAGCTTCAGTTGCAGCTTCCTGGCTTACGGGTTTTGCATAGAGCAAATAAATTGGTATTTTCCCCACTGTTTTTGCTGTGTGATATTGGATGTGCATGATTTAGATGCGTTACTAGCCCAGCAACATGCAATAGGCATCTACTTTTAAAACATAGAGGTTGTAGCATTTGGTAGCTCAAAAATTCTTTAATCTAAATGGGAAAGAGCATGGAGGTTCTTCTCCAGAGACTCCTGAGGGATTCACACACATTCAGTTATGCTGTAAACTATGGGCCATTATCACCCTAACCTTAAAGATGAAGAAAAGTTGAATAGACCATCCGAAGTAACAGAATAACTGGGCTACTGGAAGGAACAAGGAAAGCAGGCATGAGAATAACTCCTGATCATTTTGTTTCTCAAATCACACTTCCTGTTCATAGATTGAGAACCTGGATCTACAGAAAAGAGACTTAAGTAATACCTGCTAGTAGACTTTTTTTTTTTAGGCAAAAATACATGCAACTGACTTCAAGAAATCAATCCTCTTCCTCCAGGGGCAAGCATTCTTCTGTAGTGATTTTCAGAGAGCTCAGTCTATATGCTCTGTGCTTCTGGCTAGCTCGCAAAGTGAGAAGGCCAAAGGTCTGATGCACTGATGGCGTGCCTTTGTCTCTCAGGAACGGCTTGCCAAGTGTCATGGCACACAGTGTGGATTCTGCAGCCCGGGGATGGTGATGTCTATTTACACACTGCTCAGGAACCACCCAGAGCCCACGCCTGATCAGATCACGGAGGCTCTTGGAGGTGAGGCTTTGGAAGGCAATGCTGAGGGAACTAAAGATGGATGTCCCAGCCCTTTGGAAAGGCACTGAGGCAGACAGGCAGACAGACAGACACTGTCTTTGCTCTGCAGCCCTAGGTCGGTGGCTGAAGTGATTCTGGCTCTATCACTTTTCCTCAAAGGTATTTTAATGCCTGCCGCTAATGTGAGTCACCCTTTTCCAGACGTGGAGATGTGGGAAAGTGGAACAACAAGAGTGTGTCATTTCTTTTTTAGTTAGTCTAAGTCATTCGCTAATGTTGCTCACTAAAATTAACTATGGAAAGAGGATAAATTTCCAGGTAGCGTACATCTTTATGCGCTGGCTGGTTCAGGAGTCTGGGAAATAATGAGTTATCATAACAGTGAGCAATTCGATTCCTACAAAAACCAGCAGCAAATTTAAGCATAACAGTTCTGACTTTGTATCTAAAAAGGCATGTTGGCAAGCGTAGTTCCTATCTTAACGCTTCCCAGTACTGGGGTGTGAGATCTAAGGAATGAGTGCTATTGCTGCAGATACTAGAGGAACACCCCTGGCCCCTCCCACACACAGACACAGCAGAAGCTCAATTACGATAAAAAGGGGAGGAAGAAAACCAGACCAAAGTTCAGCTTAGATGTTTTTGGAATCGGCGTGCAAGCTTTCCTTGATATTTTCTCTCAACAGCTCCATCATTCAAAGTTTTCAATTTCTGGTTAAACTGCTTTGGCCCGTAGTTTCCGATGTAACTTTAACCAAGCCTGGATGGACCAAGTCATCAGTAATCTTGTTTTTCACTGAAGTAATGAGCACCCAAAGAAGCATGAGAGCTTTGAGAATCAGTGATCTTGAGTTTGGCATTTTGGTTGGCTGGTTCATCTGGGTACAGGCAGACACCCAGCATGAGGCACATAGTGTTATTTGGTGAAAATTTTTCTGGTAATTTTTTTTACATACTCAGATACATATGCATCCTGTTGGCTATGTATTATTACATGCCAATTTTTCTTTTTTAATATTTTCTATTATGTGAAAGTTTCATATGTTTATACAACGTGTATTGATCCTATCCACTCACCACTACGTCCTTTCAACTCCCCTGATGCCCTCACCCCTTCTCCTCCCTAACTTTACGTCCTCTTTTTATTGTTGTGAAATACTTAACCCCCACCCCCGATATAATTAGTACCAGGTGTGAGGCATCCACTGAGGCAGAAGCAGCATGCCAGTAGCTATGTTCTCCTTAGAGCTATTTATGGTATTGTAGACTTAGGACTGATTATGCAGCCCAAAACAAACACGCAGGCTTATGGCTCATGCTGGATTTTGTTGTTGGTGGTGGTTTTTCCAGACAGGGTTTCTCTGTGTAGCCTTGGCAGTCCTGGACTCACTTTGTAGACCAGGCTGGCCTCGAACGCATAAAGCTCCACCTGCCTCTGCCTCCCTGAGCACCGGGATTAAAGGTGTGTGCCACAGCCACTGACCTAATGCTGAAAGTACTAAGCATAGAGGTGCAGTCTATGTCTATCAGACCTTAAGACCTGATTCCTTACTAACCAGGTAATTTGTGCCGATGCACTGGATATCGACCGATCGTGGAGAGTGGGAGGACGTTCTCTCCGGTAAGCTAAAATGCTGTAGCTTAATATTCTGTTGACTTAATGTGGGAATGAACTTTGACCTAACGTACCCTATTTCACTCACTGTCTTTAAAACAACTCCTCATCGCCTTTTCTAGCCATTGGAGCTCGCCAGAGGCCCAGTGTGTCTTTCCTCTTCCACAATCTGTGCCTGTAGGTAGTGTACTCTGATGGTGAGCCCCTCCATTACCTACAGCACTGAGGAATATAGCTTCCCTCTCCTGGCAAACCTAGGGGCCTGGAGCTCCTCATAAGAGATGGGGTCTCCTGAATGCCTACCCCAGCCACAGCGCTGTGTTGAAGCACTCCGTTCTGTGCAGGTAGCCACTCCGAGTTCATGAGCATAACAGCACACTGCTGTGTTTTGATAAGTAAACCTTTAGCATATCTTGTTTATTTCTTCGAACCTGATACTTTCTTGAGAATTGTAAAATTTATGCTGCTGCTCCAGGAAATGAATAGTCTACTGAAGAAAATCAAGCGAGGAAACAATACAAGCAGCCAGTTCGGCAGCACAGAACTGAGGGTGAGGACGGGGACTCTTAGGTACAGGACACGCTGGGATACTGAGGAAGTTCAAGAGCAGCCCTGGCCACTTAATGGGACCCTGTCTCAAGTCAGAGAGCAGACTGGGATATACCCAGAGATAGAGCACTTAACTAGAATATACGAGGCCCACGGTTCAACTCCCAGTAGAGGAAAGAAAGGGCTGGGGGAGGAAAGAAAGACAGGTAATATATCCAACACTTACTGTATCCAATAGGCACGCATACTGAAGAAACAAGACTGAAGAGAACTGAGGGAAAGGAAAAGGCAGAGAACGTATCAGAGAAAGGGGACTTTGAGCTATATTATAGAAGAAACTACAGGATTAAAGAGACTGACTGCTGAAGAAAGAACAGCATAAAAGCTACAAAGAAGAGAATTAGTTGAAATAGAAAATGAAAAGGAAGAAAGAGAGAAGTTAGTGTGACTGGGGTTTTAAAACGAGAAGAGAAGGGTACTTACTGTTTGGAGCTGATAGCTCACACACAGGCATTGCTCCTGAGCCAGGAGTAACATGCTGAGCAGAGAACTTCACAGGAAGTTCTCAGCACCTGCCTGTGAGAGCAGGCGTTGGGGGTGGGAGGATGAAACCATGAGCTCCTGCAGTACCCCATGCACCACGCAGAGAATGCTAGGCCTGGAGACATAAGGGCCAGGGGCAGGGGAGATGAAGGCATGAGCTCCTGCAGAGTATCCCATGCAGAAGAGAATGTTGACAATGGCCAGTGTGGCAGAGTGGGGACAGAGAGAGCTTTCAAGATGGAGCTTGCCAGAGATAACCAGCTCTAACCACCAAGAATCAAAGACTGCAGCAAGCCATTCCCAAGTCACTTTCAAAGCTAAGAACAGAGGCACCACAGAGGACAGAGAAAGTTGGAAAGCCTGATTAGCACATAAAGATGCAGCCTTGAACCACAGGGTGTTCAGGATCCACTTTTCATAAGAATTATTTTTATATCATTTTTTTGTTAACCAAAATTAACACAGAGTATACCAGTTCATTTCAAATATGATAAGTTTTTGAGGAACGAGGGTGTAGTTTAGCTGATAGAGTGCTTGCCCAGCATGCATGAACCTTAGCAGCCCATAAGCCAGGCACTGGAGTGCAGCTTGCAACCCAAGCATTCAAGTAGTATGGGTAGGAAGATCAGAAGTCCAAGGTCATCTGTAGCTACAAAGCCAGTTCCAGGGTCATTTCAAGGTACTTAAGACTTTGTCTAAAAATAAAAATAAAATAACACTGGAAACTTATTTTTATGCTATTACTAAAAAAAGTTTCAGGAAGCTTTAAAAATTATTCACTAGTTTGTTTTAATTCTTAAGATACTATTTATAGTAAATAATAATAGTGACCAGTGTTTTGCTTGCTATACACACACACATATATATACATATATGTGTGTGTATATATATATATATATATTTTTTTTTTTAACCTACAGAAACAGCACCTTTCTCTCATTGTCCAGCCTAACACTACAGGGTCTTAGTAGATAAGAATATATGTGAAGATTTAGACAAAAATACAGAGATCTAGTTCCTTTACTGTGCACAGCTCACAATATCTGAGCCCCTAATTAATTCTGTAGAAATCATCTTAGAATTTAAAATACCAGCTCTCTCTTTCATGTCAGCTCTGTATGTCAGACACCGTGGAATTTTCTCATCATCAAGGGTTACAAAACTGTTTGAGACAGGCTTTATTATCCCAATTTAACAAGCCAACCAGGCTAGTACACACAGAACCAGGAACTGGCTCTTAATTTTAAATATGGCACTCATGGTCTGGAAACTGCCACACAGCCTTTGGCATCATTTACATCTTGACAAGAGAAGATGAGAATATTACATGAAACTGGGCCTTGTGGTACCATCTGCAATCCCAGCACTTGGAAGGCAATGGCATGAACATCGCCTTGGACTTCTATCCAAGACCAGCCTAGGTTATTAAGTAAATTACTTCCAGGTCAACCAGGGCTAGACTACTTGAGACCTTCTCTCACTAAAGCATTAGAAAAATTAAAAAAGGAGGGAGAGGAAGAGGGGGAAAGGAAGAGGAAGCGGGGAGGAGGAAGAGGAACTGATAGTTGCCACAACTGACAAATTCAGGCCCAAAAGGTTACCTGACGTGAAATGTCCAGAAAATTATAATTTAAATGATTAACGATCTGACTCTCCCAAACAATTCATGGTGATTTCAATCATACATGAATAAACTCAAAGTTTTACTTCGTTTTTATTTTCATATAGAAAGCTTTAAAGGCATTTTGTCTTTCCAAGACATCGCTAAAGACTCACGAGCCTTCACTGTGGAGAAACGCCAGCTGCTTGGGTTGACCACCACAGAGCTTTTCCTCTGTGTTTCTCGCCTCCAGGGGGAACCCTTGTGGCCAACCCCATGGATTCTGATCTGTCATGTCTTCTCTTGAACCCAATGCAAGTCCCACTATGAGCACAGCTGCACACTCCTTCATTTTTCTGTGATTGCTGAATGGTAGGATAGCGTGTTACCTAACTTCCCGTACTTAGGTAGAGGTTTAGGCCTTTTTAGTGTTCTTTGTGGTACTAAGGACGTAACCAAGGGTCTCACACATATCAGCTTGCCCACTGAGCTACACACATCCAGCCACTCTTTTGTTTTTGTTTATTTGTTTTGATTTTTTTTTTGAGCCAGAGATTTATATAGCCCAGGCCAGCCTCAGTCTTGCTTTGTATCTAAAGATGGTCTTGAACTCCTAAATCCTCCTGACTCCACTTCCCAAGTGCTGGGACTAGAAGCATGCGCCTGCGATTTTGGGGTCTTGTTACCTATGTTTCCCTGGGAACTGGAGAATAAGTGACAAGAGGAGACGCAAATGTTCCGGGGACCCCCTTCCATTCAGCCAAGAATCTGCAGATCAGCTTCTCACCCTCTGGGGGTGTCACAGATATGGGGGCTCCGGCAGCGCGTTGAAAGAACTGACGTTGACGTTGACTTAAACTGAATTCCTTCCCGAGGGGTCTGCTGTTTGCCAGTTGAAGGGATCTGGAAAATGCTGCATGGATCCAGATGAGAAGCCTTTTGTGAGCAGAGAGGGAAAGGTAAGGAGCTGGTTTTCCTACTTCAACTGGGACCAACTGAAGAAATCGTTAAAAATCTGAATGTATGTATTCTTGTCAGACACTAGAAGCCAAAAATAAGTGAAATGCATGTCACTGAAAGTCCGTTTGAGAGCACAGTGCACCATGGAGGGGAAGCCGAGGCAGCAGACGCACAGCATCTGGCCACGGCATCCCAGCAGAGAGGGGCAGAGAGGGGCCCGCCGTGCTCAGCTAGCTCTCCTCTTTATTCCGTCTGAGCTCCGGCTGTAGGATGGTGTCGCTCATGTTCAGGGTAGACCTCTCCATCCCAGCTAACCCAGTCTAGACTCTCCCTCACAGACATGCCCAGAGGTTGGTCTCCTAGAGGATCCCGGGGCCTTTGGGGTCGACAATCGGTATTAAGCAAGTATGGCACCTCTGTGCACATAAAAACCAGCACCCACAGTAATACAGGGATGCAGTGTGGAAGTTGATGCTCAGGACTGGGAGGGGGAATTCCATGTGCTGGGGCCCTGTGACGCCGGCATCTTGCTTTCTATCGGTGTGTCAGGAGGAATGCCGCACCCAAATGTTGCTGTGTGTCTCTCAGTAACTCTGGGGCTCCATTTGTGTTGTGTTGTGTTTTGTTGAGATGTGTACCAAACTGTATAATGAAGATGAGTTCCAGCCCCTGGATCCATCGCAGGAACCTATATTTCCTCCTGAACTGATCGTAAGTTGTTTCATAATACAATGTGACACATGCCTTTTTTTTTATTACACCGTAGAAACACTGAGCTCTAGTTATTAAAAGCTGGGAATGGGCCCACCATGAGGAAGCTATTTCCAGGGACCTGCTCAGTTCTTTAAATAGATCATCAAATCAGAGAGCGTGAAAGAGTGGTCCTGCCAGAATTGAGGGTCCCTTTGGCTGAATGCCAGCAGCTAAAGATCCTGAGGTCATGAGTCACTGAAGGTCACACAGGTACTCACGGGCATCTTAGAAGCAATTTGTAAAACTGTGAAGTGACAATAAAATGATACTTAGGACAATGGAACTGTACTGTTCTTACAGTTAGCGACTGGTTCAACCTGGTAAAGAAAATGGAGAAAGGAAAACAATGTCACGCTATGGTGTGCCTGGACTCCTGTCCCGTAACTGTGCCCTGCAAAGAGCACAATGGGAGAAAGAGACTGCTCCTGGCTGCTCAGAACCCAGTGTTGTGTGTCCCTCAGAGTGTGGGAACTTGGACACCTATGATATGAGTCAATATTTTAAAGTTGTACACCTAAATATAGATATATGTATATGACATAGATATGCACGCAGTTGTAGAAAAAAATCACTTTCCGTTATACACACACAATGCGCACAGACACACAATACACACGTAGACACACAGCCACACACAACACCTACACACAAATAAACAAATAACAAGTGATTTTTAGATGTTTAAGGGAATAGTCTTCATTAACAGTTTCCCCTGTAGCCAGTGTTCGTCTGAGCTCAAAGGTGAGTCTCTGAGTTCGTTAATAGAATCTCCAGTCCAGTGCTCACTGCTTTACTGAAGAGCCAGGAGGAGGAAACAGATTTGCCTACAGTTTTCAGCAGAACAGGGGGGTGGGGGGGATATCCTCAGCTTCTCTCTACTTCACCTGTAGCAATGTTACCATTTATAGAAAGCATGACACAAAAGCCAGGACACGTGCACTCGTGGATTTAGGAAAGTTGTCAGGGCCGTGCAGCGAGTCCCCTGGGAATGCAGTCTTCCTAGGATTCTGCTTCCTCGGCAAGTTCCAATCCTCCAATGCCTCCAATCCTTGGGGCAGAACTGCAGCCAAGGCACTTCTGCTAGCCCGCTTGTGCCTCTTCAGATGCTTCACAAACACAAACAAGTGTCCTTCCGGATATACCCAGCAGGATGAGATCTCTTGGATTTGGTAGTTTTGCTCCACCCTTTCCTGATCCCTACAAGTTAGGTGTCCTGAGAAAGCTCAAATGGCCCAGAAGACCCCATGGATGAAAGCACAGTGGCTTTGCTTCTTGCAGAGAATGGCAGAAGACCCAAACAAGAGGAGGCTGACATTCCACGGGGCGAGGACCACCTGGCTCATGCCTGTGACCTTGCAGGACCTCTTAGAACTGAAAGCCAGCTACCCCAAAGCCCCCCTGGTCATGGGGAACACAGAAGTGGGTATGTGCTATGTTTAGATCGTGTAAGCTGAGCATCCATGCTCCTCCTCAAACTCTTCATTTCTACTAGTGGGACTTTGGATCCTTTAGCATGATTTGTTTTTCTCTTTTGCAAACTAGTTCTATACATCGTAATTTTTATTCTGTCTCACAATTAACCCATTGTTCTTGCTTTCTAATTGCTCCCTGTTTTTCTCCATAAAGGAATCAGCATTAAATTTAAAGATGAATTCCATCCGGTTTTTATATCCCCACTTGGGCTTCCGGAACTGTACTTTGTGGATACCACAGACAATGGTAAGCGTCTTGTGTTTCAAATAAAGCATCAGCCTTGGCTCAGTGGGGAAGTAATAGCAATCAATGGCACTTCACTCAACACCTGATTTCATTTATCCATTCAAAGCAATTTACTGAGCACTTACTGTATATTCTCTACAAGCATCTTCAGGACGTTTCACTCAACTATGTCACTGAGTATCACATTGTCATCAAAGCTGTAATAGCTAGAAGATGCCAAAGAGTCAAAGATTTCAGCCAAGTACAGAAAAATTGGTGGAATAAACCCTTAACATATTTTCTTTCTTGAGGCGCATCACACACATGTTGCATGCTAATGTTTGTGCGTGCGTGCACACACACATCTTGGCCACAAAATTTAAAATGCAACTATAAGCAAATTCATTTTTTCTTTCATTCTTTTCATGAGTTGCCAAGTGTGTTCACATGTCCTGTCTCCTTGGTTTTTATGACACCGCAGGAGACAGACCTATGTCATAACTTGGAGTCTCCAATATTCCTGTAGAAGATTCAGAATCAAAGGACCTAAATAATTTCCCTAGGGGCTGGAGAGATGGCTCAGAGGGTAAGAACACTGGCTGTTCTACCAAAGGTCCTGAGTTCAATTCCCAGCACCCACATGGTGGCTCACAACCATCTATAATGAGATCTGGTACCCTCTTCTGTCCTACAGGCAGAACACTGTATACATAATAAATAAATAAATCTTAAAAAAAATAATACTTTCCCCAGCCTCCCAAGTCAAGAGTAGATCCTCTCTCTTCTTGTTTATCACGTACAAACAAGGCTGAGTCCTCCCACCACCAATAGCCAAACAATACATTTGATCAGATAATTAATAGGTGATATTAATTATTAGGGTATTTTCTTGCTATCCCATTAACAGTCTTAGGTCAGTTGGCGCATTCATTTTTTTTTCTTAACTGTTGGAATATCTATATCACGGGCTCTAGGTTAGGAAAAGATGAGTAAGGGAGACTATTCAGGCATGTGGGTGAGGGGAGGTCACTGGTAGGGTGCCGGCGTAGAGATGAGGAGGCAGGGCCTAAGAACAGCTACATCTTTGCCTCTGACTTGTTTTCATTGCCATTCTTCCTAGGAGCAGCAAGCACTGTTTCCCTAATTACCCCTCCATGAAACTTCAACACTGTAGATAAAAAGCCACAGTTTTTCACGTGCAGTGTGTTAACTGGTATAGTGAGATTCTTTTAGTCACTCCCTTGTGGTTTCTATTAGCCATGGTAAGACAACATGGCCAAAGCCATGTCCCGTTACCACACCTGCAAGCAAAACTAACCTGCAAGCAGCTGACCCACTCTTGGTTTTTTTTGGGGGGGGGAGGGGCTGTGGGAAGAATAGCAAATGGACAGTGGAAACTTTGCAAACCAATTTTCTAGTTTAATGGTCTTCAAAAAGAGTTTTCAAGTCCTGATGGACCGCCACACATTTTGATCTAGTAACCACGAGGCTGAAGCAGAAGGACCATGGCTTTAAGGCCTGCCAGGGCTCAGTAGTGTGGCAAAACTCTCTCTCTCAAAAACAACAACAACAACAAAACCAAAACAAAACTGGGAGTGAGGAGGGAGGGATTTAGAATTTCCATATTTGACCATTTACTCAGGGAAAGCAAATGAAGTGTTGAATTTCGATTGTCTGTAGCTAATATGTACTAAAATCCAAGGCAAACATGGCTGTCTGTGACTGAGATGAAGGGTTTGGCACTTAATATTTGAGAGCTGTATAGGTTTTCCAGCACTGTGACAAAATACTTAGAGAACTGAGCTTGAGGCCAGCCTGGTCTACAGAGCTAATTCCAAGACAGCCAGAGCTGACAGAGAAACCCTATCTCAACAAAACCAAAGTGTGTGTGTAACGGGGGGGGGGGGGGTGTTAATTAAAAGAAGGAAGGATTTATGTTGGATCGTGGTTTTAGATGTTTCATTCCGTCATGGCAGGCCGGGCACGGCTGAACAGGGCAGCTACATCCTGGCACTTAAGGAGCAGACAGAGAAAGAATTCCTGTGCTAGGCGGCTCTTCTTTGCAGTCGTTACTTGTCTCGTTGCTGTGACAAAGTGCCCGGAGGGAAGCAAACTTCAGGGAGGGAGGTTTGTTTCAGATCTCTGTGCAAGGGCGCAACCACGTGACAGGGAAGTCGTGAGAACAGGCGCTGGAGGAAGCCAGTCACATTGTGTCCCCAGTCGGGAAGCAGAAAGGGCCAAACGCTCGGTTCTCTTTTTCATGCTTTAGTGTTAAACCCACGCTCTTCTCTCCCTCATCTGGGCCCCCATAGTATAGGACAACACCGCCCACACTGCCAGAGGTGTCCCCGTTAGTTAACCTCCTCCAGAAACACCCCCAGATACACACAGAGGGGCACTTAACAATCTTCTGGGTTTTTCTCTATCCAATCAAGCAAATTGTCAGAAGATTCCCTCATTGCCGTTGGTGGCTGTCATCCTAACTAAATAAATGAGGAGCGGGTCCATTAAGAAGCCAGTTTCCATTCTCCCCCAGCATGGAAACTCACTGTGCGCTCATGTGCTATTCTCTTGCTTTCAGGGGCAACAATAGGGGCAGGATACAGCCTGGCACAGTTGAACAATGCCTTGGATTTTCTGGTTTCGGAGCAACCAAAGGAGAAGACCAAGACCTATCGTGCCCTCCTGAAGCACCTGAGGACACTTGCGGGGCCCCAGATTAGGAATATGGCTGTATGTCCTCTATTGTCCTATACAATAAGCCACAGTATAGTGTGTGTGTGTGTGTGTGTGTGTGTGTGAAATGATATAACAGATTATGGTATAGTCAGAAGCAGCATAAATTCTTTCCCCATGCACCTATGTGTTCTAGGATACTAGGGAAGCCACTTAAACTCCTTAAACTGTGCTCACTCAAGTCTAGAAACTAAAAACCAACTAAATGTGGCTGTGTCTACGGTCCCTTCCAGCTTTGACTATCTATGAAGCATGTCTTATGTAGGGTGTAGCTAACAAAATTCCTGCCTTCCCAGATGCTCTTCTGATTGGTCTCCTCTTAGGCCTTTGCTCTGGCTTCTGTTTCTGATGTGTGTGTCCCACGCACACATTCTTGGACCCTCAGTTGTCTAGATAGCCCACTGGGCTTTTCCTATTACTTATGACTTTAGGGTAATTGGCTTAAACCCCTCCCCACTGATGTCTCGCATGACGGGCAAGGCATCAGGATGTGGGGGCCAGGCGGAAACGCCTTTCTCATCATGCTCCGCAGCCCACCGCTGGTCCACACATCTGCCGCGTGTTCCTACATCTTTATTTTGTGTTCATTTTCTGAATGATGTTGCTCCTCTCGGTGAACTTGTTCCCATAAGCCCCCTAAAGATCCCTGTTCAAGCCTTCCCCAAATAGGCTCTAATGACGGTTTAAGGCCACAGAGAAGCATTGGGTTTCTCTGGCACGTGGCGAACTTCCTGAGTGTAAATGCACCATTCCCTGGGTCTACTTACCGGTACTTCAAGCCCTCCACCTTCCCCATGTAGAACTTTTCTCTCAGTGCCATGCCCTCACTTTTCCCCCTAACCTGCTGACTCATTCCCTGGCCCCCATTCACTTCTTCCTTGCATGGGTATGCATATCAAGGAACGCTCCTGAGCAAGCGCAGACGCACATTAGGGCCATTTCTCCAACAACTGTTTGTCCCCAGCGCACACAGGTGCCTTTTCAGCCTGCAGCACTTAGAGAGGACAAAAGTGAACACAAAAAGTTGAGCACAGTGTGGTGCCTGGATTATTTAGCTGCTCCCAAATGCTCTCAGATCTTTCTGGGGAACAGAAAGAAAAATTAAAAACCTACACAATATCTCTGTGTCCATGATCCCTCGCTTGCCAGATAACTGAGTGAAACTTTTTGATGTCTTCTTTTTATTAGACCTTAGGAGGGCATGTGGTGAGCCGGCCTAATTTTTCTGACCTCAACCCCATTTTAGCAGCTGGGGATGCTATCCTCAATGTGATATCTGAAGGTAAGAGGCCAAGCGTTGGGTGTTTCATTTTATACAATCTGTATTGCATATGTCCTGCTGTCTGCTATGAATGAGGGACTCAAGGATAGCTCCCTTAGCCCCTGAGCCCCAAACACCATGTCAAACCTGAGGAAGAAGCCCCGATCACCTCTCTTCTTCCAGCCGGTCTGTGCTAATAGACTGGACTTAATGTCTCTAATAATTTTCTTAAATATTTGATCCATTTGTAGGCATTCCAAATTATAGTGTTAAAGAAATCCAAGAAAAGGACCAGGGCTGGTGGGGTGGCTCAGTGGATTAAGCACTTGCCGCCAAATCTGGCAACCTGAGTTCGCTCCCCAGGACCCACATGGTTGGAGGAGAGAACGGAGTGCTGTATGCACTGTCCTCTGACCTCCACATGAGCACCGTGGCATATATGCATACAACCAACATATCAATAAATGCAAAAGACAGAGAGAAGAATAAGAGGTTTCTCTGGGTCTTATGACACTTTTGTCATAAGTTTATGACACATTTCTTTCCCTGGTTTTGAAAAGAAGGCAGTTTTTATATATTATTCATTGCTCTTTTTTTTTCCCCAAATGTGAGCTTTGTAGAAGAAAACTAATCTAAACTTAGGGGAATAAGAGCAAATTGATGTTATTCAGAGTGCTGCTAATGTAAATCTCTCCCTTCCATTAAAATTATATTTTTAAAACATGTGATTCAAATGATTACAAGTATCTAAGAAAAGGGGCACCTGGTTATAATTTGAATTGAGGAAAAGAAGATAGGGCTGAATAGGAAGCTCAGTATAAAGAGCTTGGTAGATGAGCTCATGAGTTCAGTCTCCAGAAGCGACAGGGGGTAAGGCCAATCACCGTGGGTCTCTTGTAATCCCAGAAGCCGGAGAGGGAGAGCATCCAGTCAGCCTCCCTAACTGTCAGGTCCAAGCCTGTCTGAAAAGAAGCCAAGACAGAACCTGAGGAACAGCATCCGAGGCTGATATCTAGCTGTCACACTCGTGTACACAAATACTCACACAGACCTGTGTACCCATGTGAACACACACACATACACACACACACACACATACACACACACACACACACACATGCGCGCGTGCACACACACACACACTTCAGAGAAGTAATGTAACTTCCCTGGATCTCACTTTTCTCTTTTGTGAAATGTTGTACATTGTAGCAGGTTGTGTCCTAGTCAAACCTAGGCTCTACCTCCCCGCCCACACCAGTTCATTCCAGTAAACACCTTTAGGTACTTGTTCTGTAGCCACCCTCCACCCCCGTTTGTTAGGTGTCTTAATCTAGATCCTTTTCTCTCTCAGAAGGAGAACGGCAACTCCCTTTAAGTGGCCCTTTCCTCGAGGGGTTGCCTGAGGCCAACTTGAAACCAGAAGAGGTTGTGCTGTCCGTGTCCATTCCTTACTCTACCCAGGTAAGGGTCCTGTTCCTGCAGCCTGTGCTGCTTGTGCTGCTTCTGAGAGAGCTTGGGACCCCTTGCAGTGAGGGGCGGATTCCCTGATGACCATCTGAGTTGCTCCCACAGAAGGGCCACGTTGTGACTTTGGGGTGGGGATGGGGGGCACTGGCCTTGCAAAAACAGGACCTTCTGTGTAAATCTGCATCTTTGCCAAGAGTATGTAAATGTACCAGCCTCAGAGGTCGCCAATGAACTGAACATTTACTGTGAAGTTACTTGCCAATCACCAATAGTTATGAACGAGGCAGTTTAAATGGAATCATTACGTCCTTTGTCTCTACCACCCTAGAGCGCCGGGCTGAGCCTGGAAGACACTACAGGAGTTTGTTTAAGAGGTCTCAGCTTCTTTCCTCCAAGCTCCCTAAGCGGGAAGACTTGAAGTAGGAACCAAAACCCAGTCACCAAGGACTGGAACTGAGAAGGGAGGACCTCTGGGCTGGAAGTCAGTGCAGTGGAGCTGGGGGGTGGGGGGGTGTCAGGGGTAGATGGATGTGAGATGCGGCCAAGGACAAACAACATGATACAGACAACATCGGGGACCCAATGTAGCCTATGATAGGCTCCAGATCTGTGGAAAGGAGAACACAATTCCAAGCAGGAAGACTATGAATGGGGTGGCCAGACCGGACCAGACCAGACCAGCCACAGCTGGAATCGAGACTGGGTGAGAGGCTGGGGCCTAGCATGGAGCAGAGCAGGTGTAAGGAGGAATCAATGGCTGCCTTAGCACAGGGACACCTTTGAACACTTACAGCAGGGTGACATTTACGTGGAAGAGGTATTCAATGTACAGTGGCCCAGCACGATGTGCCTGGCTGTGGAGGACTAAAGGTCACACACACATCATCATCATTATCATCTTCATCATCATTATCATCATCATCATCGGAGGAGTTGCTGTGTGGTGTGCACTAACCATTCCGAGTGTTTCCTTCTCTAGTGGCACTTTGTGTCTGGACTCCGGCTGGCCCAACGTCAGGAAAATGCCGCTGCCATTGTCAATGCTGGCATGAGCGTGAAGTTTGAGGAAGGTACAAACACAATCAAGGAGCTGCAGATGTTCTTCGGAAACGTTGCCCCCACTGTGGTCTCGGCAAGCCAAACCTGCAAGCAGCTCGCTGGGCGGTAGGTCACAGCCCTTCCAGCACAGACCTTTCTGCTTGGATTTTTTTTTCCATGAAAACTGTACTTGGAAAAATGTCTATGAGGTTTTATAAACATATAGGTTATGTGTGTGCGTGTATAAGCGTATATATGCACACACATATCCATATGGGTTTTTTGAGACAAGGTTTCTCTGTGTAGCCTTGGTTACCCTGGAACTCATTCTGTAAACCAGGCTGGTCTCAAACTCAGAGATCCACCTGTCTCTGCCTCCCAAGTGCTGGGATCAAAGGCGTGCACCACCATCACCTGGCAACATTTATATTTTTTATTTTAGAAATGTTAGCATCTGGAAATTTTAAGCTCTGAAGAAAAACACTCAAAAGCCCATTCCTTCAAAGTACATAGTCTTCTGTTATTACAGGTCTCTACAATTATTGCAGAAATTACATAGTTTAAGTGGATATTATTTTTTAAGCAATTGACCTGAAAAATAAGCAAATATATCCAATATTGAATCCTGAAGATGAACAAGTGTCTTTAAGCTACATCAAGAAGATGGAAACTTTGGACTGCCAAAGAGCTTTGCTCTAGGCACCCTCATCATTGCTAGCTTCTATGACTTTTTTTTTTTTAAGAGAAATTTCCAACTAGTGCTTTTGCAGTAATTTTATTTACTCATATATGCTCATCCCCAGTAGGTGGAATTTAATATGGTTTTCCTCAGGTACTGAATTAAATCCCCACTTCTAAGACAACCATGGAAACTTTCCACTTGTGAACCAGTTCTGTCCTTATCTGTTGTTCACTGTGTATGTGTGCCAGGCTCCAGTCCGGGGACACACAGCAGAACTCCGAATTTCAAAAAGCTTTGATTTTTAGCAGGGTCGGGTTTTATTTAACCTAAGTAAACCCATACTATTAGTTTATGATGTTTTAAAAAAAAACCAATAAAGGAAGACTTGGAAAGAAACACATGGCAACCATTAAATCAGATGCTGAAGAAAGCTAAGGGACCTGGTATGACAGAGCATTCAAGAGGTGGGGACATGCTAGCGACCACGCTTAGCTATGTGAGAGCCTGTCTCAAAATAATGAAGGAAGAGAGGGAAGGAGGGAGGGAGGAAAGGAAGAAAGAAGGAAATAAGGAAGGTAATGGCAGCCAGGCCCAGTGGCACACGCCTGTAATCCCAGCACTTGGGAAGGTAGAGGCAGGCAGATCTCTATGAGTTCAAGGATAGCCTGGTCTACAGAACAAGTCCAGGACAGCCAAAGCTATACAGAAAAACCCTGTCTGGGGGGTAGGGGGAGAGAAAGGAAAAAGAAACCTAATGGCATATCTTAAGGAGATTCTGTTTGGACTTGAGAGATACCTACATTTGCAAGCCATCTTTCCTTGCCCCAGTAGTTCGGTGTCTGAGGTCTTGTTGTGACAGTCTGTTACTGTAACAAAATGCTAGAGACTGAGTAATTTACAAAGGGAACAGTTTTAATTTGGTCCCTGGGTGGAAAGGCTAAAGTCCAACAGCATAGCACTGGCAAGGCTCTCCTGCTGCTTTAGTTCTTGGTAGAAAGTGGAAGGACCGTTTGCAGGACAAACAGACTACTTTGCTCAGTAGCAGCCTGAGCCCAGCATTACGAGCCCAGACCTGGTGAGGTCACGCATTCCTTTTAAAGACTAGATCGCCTCATCTCCCAGCAGCTCTTCTGCACTGTACCACACAACGGTCATCAAATTTCAACCCGAGTTTAGGAGCGAGCACACCTCAAAACTGGCAAAGGCTGTTTGGTGACATGTTCATCTTCTGTCCCGCCAGGGAATGGGACGACCAGATGCTGAGTGACGCATGCCAGTGGGTCCTGGAGGAGATCCGCATCCCACCAGCAGCCGAGGGCGGCATGGTGGAGTACCGACGCACCCTCATCATCAGCTTGCTCTTCAAGTTCTACCTCAAAGTGAGGCGGTGGCTGAATGAAATGGTAAGTAGCTTCTCTAAGCCCCTGGGTGCCTGGGTCTGTACACGAGGCACATGCCCTGCTCCTGAGATTAGTATCCTCAGTGAGCTGGGGGTGGGGGGAGGGGAGCGGGGGGGGGGAGGGCTGTGCAGCCATGCTACTCTGTCTGTGGGATAAACGCTGAAGTGCCACATAAATAATAGAAATAATAAAAAATATTGCTACCAGCAATAAAAAAAATCATCAGTAAGCAAATTGCACCTTTTCCTCTTTAAAAAAGATCTTCTTGTTGAAATAAGAAAAAGATATTTTTTAAGACTTACAAATAGATCCAAAAGAGTGGGAAAATCACATGCAATACTATCACTCATCTTCAACCATTATCAATAATTTAGTGTATGTCCTTCAGAACTCTTCCTAATAAGTGTGTGGGTGTGTTGTAAAACTGCTTAATATAGCTTGATTGTTTCACTTTTTCAACATTATTAATTTTTTTTCTTAACAATACCATGACATAATGGTTATTTGACATGTCTGTAGGAGGCTGTACAATTATCTGATTCATTATTTTTAGACATACCTGTACTGGTGGTTCAGTGGTAAAAATTTTCCAACTGCCTCCTTTTTAGACATACAAATTATTTCCATATTTCTATTATCTTCGTATCACTTAGCTTACTTTAAAACTATGTCCACAGTAGTTGCCTAGAATTTACCTCATACATATGTTTTGTTCCTTGATATCTGTTGCCCTTCCTGGTTCCTAAGAGAGTGTGGGAGCTGTGAGTTGCCTGACAGGGAATGCTTCTGGGATCCTGCCAGGTGTGGCCACTGTGGGTTAAATGTGTTTCTGGGTATTGGGAGCTAACAGGGTTAGAAACGCGCTTTCTAGACTCAGTTAGGGTGAGCCACAGGGAGGAGTAAAACAGGGTGCGCCACCAGGATCTGCTAAGCCCTGGACTTAGCAGAGAGGAAGGAAGACCACAGCTGGTGGTCTGCCACAGAGCTGGAAATGAGACCAGGGAATCAGGTTTGGAGGAAAGAAGTGAGAGTGACTATCCCAAGATCACCCACCTCCCAGGCAAACCTGTAGACTATGGCTGTGGGAATTGGAGGCTGCTTCTCTGGCTGCTGTCCTTGAACTCTTTGGGTTTTCTTGTTTGTTTTGTTGGTGTCTATAATATGCTTCTACAAAATAATTTCTCACGATTGCAGAATTTTGTATCCGAATTTACCATGATTTCCCTATTGTTTCACATTTCGTTTAATTCTGTTTTCCTCACCGCCATCAACATACACTTCCTTCAGTCATTCAAAAGGAGCCCTTGTAATGCTTCCTGAAGCTAGCCTTCCTTCTCTGAGTGCCTAAATGATGTGGTAGTTTCTCTACTCGCCTAGGGAACTTAAAGTCCTAGGCCCTCTTAGCAAAGCTGAAGTCAAAAATCTTAAACAATAGATTGGATGGTTCTATTTCTTTCTTTCTACTTTCTTTTCTTGTGTATTGGTGGTTCAGGGAGGGGGCTTGGGAGGGGGAGTCACAGGACAGCTTTCTGTATAGTCAGTTCTCTCCTTCCACTGTGTAAATTCCGGGGATTGAACTCAGATTATCGGGTTTGATGGCAAATACCTTTACATGCTGAACCATCTCACAAGCCTGGATAATTCTGTCTCTATACTTGTTTCTGAAGTCAGTCATCTTATAAAATTCAATGCAAAGTCATTATTTTTCAGGATCCGCAGAAGTTTCCTGACATCCCAGAAAGCTTCGTGAGTGCTCTGGATGATTTCCCCATAGAAGCGCCCCAAGGAATTCAGATGTTCCAGGTGGGTGGGGCCTTTTATAATTTTATAAAACATTTGTTATATACATGCACCTCTCTTTTCAATGACTTTAGTATGAATAAATATATAGTCTTATAAAAGCCAGCCAATGTCAAGTGCGGTCACACGTGCACAATTTGCATGGTTTACTCAAGGCTGCTTGAGGAACTAGAAACTGAATCTTTCTTCTCTATTTTTTTTTTTTTGGTTTGTTACCTAAAAGTTCCTCTTTACTTTGCAAATTTTGACCTTCCTTTAAAGCCTTACTCGACATTAAATGCCTTTCCAAGTGCTTCCTTGCTTTGTGACAGTGGCCCCAAATCTCCTAGGAATTTTGGGTATTTCCATTGCCTTTTGTCAGTTGTGTAAATTATGCTTTACAGCAAGCTGAAGTAAAACATATCATTTTGATGAGTTCCAGTTCCTTAGTTAGATTGAAGAATCCTTGCAGACATTAATGATAACTTCTTTGCAGAAGAGTATTGGAAGCAGAATACATCCCTTATCATATACTCCAGAGATATTTACTAGTCTCCATTTGCAGACTTGGTTGCCCAGCAGCCTATAGTAACTCTTGATCGCACATAAGCCAAACACAGCAGACCCAGTCTTTGGGTCTAGTGTCAAATACCTTGTCTTTGTTTCTTAACAGTGTGTGGATCCCAACCAACCCCAGCAAGATCCGGTTGGGCACCCAATCATGCATCAGTCAGCCATTAAGCATGCCACAGGGGAAGCCATATTTGTTGATGACATGCCTCCCATGGACCAAGAACTCTTCCTGGCTGTAGTCACCAGTACCAGGGCCCACGCAAAGATCACGTAAGGAAATGCCGTGACCACATCTGCTACCAAAGTGTGTTCACTATTTCATTTTCAACCCGAGAGTCTAATGCATATTTAGTCCAATTTAGAATAGTCACCTCTTCTGGGTGAGAACTGGCCATTTTTAAAGCATAGTTATAAATGAATCTATAGCCTAAAGTTAGAACACCTCCTAGTATTCTTCAGCATAGACTCTGTGATTTAGTTATGACCCTCAACCGTAGATTTCTCTGTCTGAGGAGTTGTTTGCACTGTGCTGTGAGCTTCCATCTGCAGCCTTAAAACCTGCCTTCCCATTTCTCCTCCCAGATCACTGGATGTGTCGGAAGCCCTGGCGTGTCCAGGGGTGGTCGACGTGATTACGGCCGAGGATGTTCCGGGAGACAACAACCACAGTGGAGAAGTTTTCTACGCACAGAGCGAGGTGTGTGGTCTGTGTGTGCTTTGTTATTCCCGCACTCCACTCCAGTGTCAAAATCATGGTTGGTTGTGGCCACAACAGACTCATGTCTACATCATCAGTGTTGCTAGAATCCACTCGTTACCTCAGTCACTCTTCATCCCCTCTGAGATCTTGAATCACGTTGAGATTCTGACAAAAAGCCTTAAGTCCCCATAAGGAAGGCTTCTAACTGCTGGGAAAGTCTCCCAATGTAAAGCATGAGACCGTTAAAAGGAAAAAGAATTATACATCACTGAGTCACTCTGCAGACTACAGGAATGAAGGGAAGTGTGGGCAGAATGAACAGAATGTAATCCTTAAACTCAAGTAACTAAGTTCTATACACAGCTTTGATTAGTCCCATTGAAGCCACTGTTTGAAATTGGATTTTCCTGGGTAGGAACTGGTCTTCCTAACCTGGGTGCAATGGCACATGTATTTGATCCCAGAACTCAGGAGGCAGAGATAAGTGGATCCCTAAGTTCAAGGCCAGCCTGGTCTACAGAACAAGTTCCAGGACAGCCAGTGGTACACCGAGAAATTTTGTCTTGAAAGACCAAAGAAAAGAAAAGAAAGAAAATCATCTTTCTTTTGCTCACCAAAGCATCAGTAGCTGATGTAAGAATATGGGGGCATTAATTCCTTTTGGAAAATTCTATTTTGTTGTAAAACAGGATGTCATGTATCCCAGGCTGGCCTTGAACTCATGATGTACCAGTGTGCACCACACACTCAGTTTATGTGGTGCTGAAGATCTAATCCAGGGTCTCCTGCATGCTAGGCAAACACTGTACCAACTGAGCCACGTCCCCAGCCCCTGGGTCAGTCCTAAACTAACAACATGTGGCTTTTCTGCAGGTCATTTGCGTAGGTCAGATCGTCTGCACCGTGGCGGCGGATACCTATGCCCATGCAAAAGAAGCAGCCAAACACGTGAAGATTGCTTATGATGATATAGGCCCAGACATTATCACAATAGAGGTAGAACCCTGTCCATCATCTGGATTGATGGGGGGGGGGGGCGGCAGGGGACATATTTTGAACAGAATTCAACCAGAGGGTCATGGAATAAGATCATTTGTGCTTTGACTACACTTTAGCCAGCATTACCTGTGGGTTTAGAGTTCAGTCTCTAGGGATCTAGCTGCACCTCACGTCAGAACCCTGGGACTCTCCTGTCTAAATCCCCTCTTCCTACCAACACTTCTGCAGGAGTTTGTAAAAATGGAGCGGCCTAGCTTGAGCATACAGAAAACTAACACCAGGAAAATAAAAATGACCTTCAACCCACAGGCAGTGAGTGGGACAGTCTAGAGCACTGTGGAATTCATGAAAGTTGCAGCACTGACCACCTCCTGGCTGTCTCCCCGCCCCCCCCCCAAGTCTCTCTTGCGCGCGCTCTCTCTCTCTCTGCCCATTCTCTGATTACACACAAGCTCTGGAGACAGACCTCTTGAGTTCTGCCTTTTACAGCCTCCAAACAGCAACGCCGACTTTGGCAAGTTAATTAAACTTCTCATACCTCAGTTTGTTCTTGTATAAAATGGAAACTTTTAGGTACCTACACCAGAAGTTTATTGGGAAATTTAAACGTGGGAATCCAAGGAAACATCGAGAATAGCACATTCTAGTGATGGGGAATACTTTCAGTAGACGTTAGCTGCCATTTTGGTTTTGCTATTATTAATAAAGGCAAGGATATGTCATACTGTGTTTTGTATCGTTGGTATCTACAAAGGTGCTAACCCCATAGCAGAAGCTCAGTCATTTGTGTTGGACAATGGAGACCTGGAGGCTTAAGTAGGGTGCAGCCTCGAACATCCTTGGATTTGCCCCTGTTCTTCCTAACCGTTGTCAGTTCGTCTTTACATATTATGCTTTAAATGTTCCTTCAGCCCTTTTCTCTCTTTTCATCCTCACTTTCCAGCCCCATCCTCAATAACTTATTGTCACAACAGCCGCATTGTCAAGAGGTTCTTGCAGGTTCCTTCCATTTCAGCCCATTTACCCATGACATTAACTCTCTGTCCCTCAGTGTCCTCTTAGGCAGTGTCAAAAAAACAAAAATCCCATTGCTTTATTTTGGTTTGGCTTTCCACTGCAGCAAGCCCTGGAACACGGTTCTTTCCTTTCTCCTGAGAAAAAAATTGAACAAGGAAATGTAGACTATGCCTTCAAACATGTGGATCAAGTCATTGAAGGTACGTACAGCTGTCGACAGCCAGAAAGAGGAGGCTGCTCGCCTGCCTTGAGAAGGCTGAAACTCTCTCTCGTAAGGTCCTTGTTACATAGGATGCAAAACACACACTAACTTCCTAACTTGATGAACTTTACATATGTACAAAGCTCTGTAAATATCACATGCACCAAAATATAGAGTATTTCCAGAGCCCAGAAATTCTACACACACCACATAAATGTAATAATAAACTAAATAATAGTTTTTAAAATGTGCTATGCTAGCATAGGGATTATTTTGAAATGAAGACAACTGAGAAAAAATTGCAACAGGAAAAAGCTACCTTTTCTCTATCTAAATGAATGGCATAAGTTTCCCTCTGCTGGAGATCCTCTCTCTCTCTCTCTCTCTCTCTCTCTCTCTGTCTCTGTCTCACCAGGAAGAGCAGCACCAGACTCAGCACCCCAAGCGAGAAGCAACTCACTCCCTGTATGGAGCCTGAGAGCTAGCATAAACCTTCTCTGCCATTAGTTTTCTTTTTTTTTTCATATTTTACCACACCTGGACGCTCAAAACTCTTTTCATGTTTATGTGCTTCTCCAAACACCCACTTTCATTTGTTAGAATGGCAAATAAGCCTGCAGGCCTGACTACCTCTTAAGATTTTTGTTTTCATTTCTGTGAGTGCCCACTCTCGTCCCACTGTGTGCACAGGAATAAAACTCCTGTGGGGGGCGGGGGGAAGTCAACAAAATATATGTTTAATTTCAAGTTAGACTCAGCGTGTGCATTCTGGAAGTGAGCTGGGGGAAGAGAGCTTTCTTTGACAGGAAAGAAAGTGTTTCAAATTTTTTACTTAGCATTTAAAATACTGGCTTTTCTTAGGTTTTTGTACCTCTGTCTCACTGTACTTTTGCTTATGCTCTTATTCACCACTCACCACTGTTCTTCATCCATCCTTTGCTCTTCTCTGTCTTCCTACCCCCCACGAATAGTCCCCCTTTCTGTCGTGTGTGTGTGTGTTGTAAAATCTAAATTCTGCCTATGAGAGATCACATGCTATACTGTGTATCTCTTCAGGGGAGCGTTATAGGACTCACCCTCCATTGTCCTGACAAACACTTTTACATAATCTTTGGCTTGCGAGAGTGCAGTTGACTTACTTTAGCACAGAGGTCCTCCCTCGGGTAGTTTTAAGCACTGTCTCCTGATATTTACACTGAGGACAGATCCCGCCCCTGATGCGGTGCGCAGCCTGATGAAACGAGCTGAGCAAGCTGGAGAGCCTGCGGCAGGCTTCACGGGAGTGCAGGGTAGAGCACAAGCTCAGCCCCGCCGCCCTCTTTCTTTCTTTGATTTTGGTGGTATTGTTTTGTTTGTTTGTTTGGGGTTTGTGTGTGTTCATTTTTTGTTTTGTTTTGTTTTGAGACAGGACTTTTCTGTGTAGCTCTAGCTGTTCTGGAACCCCCTGTATAACCAGGCTGGCCCCAAACTCCCAGAGCTCTGCCTGCCTCTACCTCCTGAGAGCTGGGATGAAAGGTGGGTGCCACCACCTGACCAGCTCTGCCGTTTTAAACTTATACGTCCATTGACAAGCGACTTTACCATTCTATGCCTCGTTGATTGTTAGGGTCACCTAACTCAGGCATGTGGCATTATCCTACCTGTTAGTGCCACAAGTAGACTGTTTTAGCTCACCCATTTTTGCAGCTGAGAACAGCATGTTCAACAACTTGGACAAATCCACCTACCGGGTTGATGGTTCAACCTGGATATGTAGCCAGACTAGTCTGGAGTTCAGCACATGACAGATCTAACCTCCTCACTAAACAGATGGGGAGGCCAAGGCCAAGGGAGGCAAAGTGACCCAGGGCCACCCAACCAGCTGGGCACAGGCAGTATTTGCAAAGGTCTTTCAACCAAATGATATGAAGCCCCACTCTACAGGCTAGTGCAAATCACTCTTTTTTTTCTTCCTCCTTCATTTTCTTTTATGTACATGGATGTTTACCTGCATGTATGTCTGAGCAGCATGTGTGTGCCTGGTGCTCATGAGACCAGAAGAGGAAATGAGATCCATTTAGACTAGAGTTAGAAATGGTTGTGAGCCACCATGTGGTTCCTGGGAATCGAACCAGGGTCCTCTGGAAGAGCAGTCAGTGCTCTTAACCACTGAGCCATCTCTCCAGTCTCATAATGCAAATCACCACAAAATACCCAAGGAGTGCACACACACACACCAAAACCTGTCTAAACATTGCCCTGTGTGTCTGCTTTGCAGGTGAGATCCATGTGGAAGGCCAGGAACATTTTTACATGGAGACACAAAGTATCCTGGCCATCCCACAAACCGAAGACAAAGAAATGGTGTTACACTTGGGAACACAGTTTCCAACCCATGTGCAGGTAACTCTAGAAGACCTTATGATAAGATTCCCATGAAGCCTGGAGTGTTAAAGGTCACCTCTGCTATCCCTGGTGGGAGAGCTGTAGCTCAGACCACAAAGGACAAGATCACCATGGCCATTTACCACCAACATCTCCTGGTTACGCTCAGTGGTTTCCCAGCAGTGGGAATGCCCCTAGGCACTGGGCACACACAGGCTGCTACAGTCTGGAATCTGGGCAGCATCAAAACCATCTGGGAAGAGAATGTGAGCGGACATTTCTCCACACAGAATATGTAAATGACTGGTAAACCTAAGAGGTCCATCATCATCAGTCACTGGGGAAACCCAAATCAAAACCATCAATTAGGGTGGCTGTAATTAAAAAAAAATAATAAGATGACAAGTATTGTTAAGAATGAAGAGAAACTGGAACCTCTATAAACTGGCACCAGCTGTGGCGCAGTTTGGCAGTTTCTCGGGATGCTGGAAAGAGAGTTCCCATGAAACCCAGCAGTCCCATGAGTAAGTATGCAGCCAAGAGAAATGAAAGCATGCCTGTGAGGACTTATACACATTTAACACCTTATGTGCTGATTTAAATATTTTTAATTTCTAAAAACTTAAGCACATGTTCACAACAACATTACTAAAATAGGAACAGTCTAAACTAAAGACAGCCCAGTATCCGTTAATGGATGACTAAGAAAAAAGCTGGCACATCTCATACAATAGAATAATATTTAGCCATAAAAATCAAGATATGCTCATGCATACTGCGGATAGAGGGCACTTGAAAGCACCGTGCTAAGTGAAAGAAGCCAGTCACAAAGACTACATACTATATAGTTCTTCTGTGTGCAAATAGATAGACAGGACCCAGATTCCAGGCTGGAGAGTGCTGAGAAGTTAACAGGAAATAAGGGATGGGGCCTGGTGGGACAATGTTTCACAGATGCTAAAGTGTCTAAGCATGGGGGTTGCACAGTTCCATCGGTGAAGTATTGGCTGGACTGGGACATTTCACTGTGCATCAGAACAGTACACAGGCAAGAAGGTAAGCCACAGGACTGCACTTACGTGGCTTGGGGGCCTTCTCTTGTAGGAATACGTGTCTGCAGCATTAAAGGTGCCACGGAATAGAATCGCCTGCCACATGAAAAGAGCTGGAGGAGCATTTGGGGGCAAAGTGACCAAGCCTGCTCTACTGGGAGCTGTCTGCGCTGTGGCCGCCCACAAGTAAGGGATCCAGTGACCACTGGAGTGTCAGTCTCAGCTGTGTGAGTCCTTCCAACTCCACCCCCTTCTCAGCCTCCAGCTCAGCGGGAGTTGGCTGGATGGAAGGCCGGCCAGAACCTCAACTCAGCCTGACAACAGCTTGTCCTGAACTGAGCTGTGTCCTGCTGCAGGCAGTGTTCTCTCAGCCTGCAAAGGCTGGTGCAGGCATGCCTGAGAAACCAATAACTACCAAAGCTGACTCAGATTACATCCACCCAGGCTAGCTCACAGCCTGCTGGCGCCGAAGGAGAATCTGTGAGCCTCTTAGCTCATTTGCACGGTCCAGATGTAGAAAAAGCTGCCCCGGGTGAACGAAGCAGCTTTGCAGGGGCTAGAAACCAGAGTCCTGAGTGAACACTCTACAAGAGCGGTCTGCATATGGGGAGATTGATGTCCACAGAGCACTGGGCCTCTTCCTTTCAACCTCATCAATATATCAACACCCCTATTACTGTCTGAAAGAGAAATTTAGAACAAAACCTTTCTATGCTTGTGACTGCAAAATGATCTCATTTATATAATGAGATCAAAATGGAACTCATTTTTATAATATGAAAAAGAGCCAGGCAATTTAATCCCAGATCTCAAGAGGCAGAGACAGAGGCAGGTGTATCTCTGAGAGTTCCAGGTCAGCCTGGGCTACATAATAAAACCCCATCTCAAAAAGGAAAAAGGAAGGAAAGAAGGAAATGGGAATAATTTATAACCAAATAATGTATCATCATAATATGCAAATATTCAGTTGACTAAACTAGAATAATTATTTTAATTTCAATGCCCCCACTACTTCCAAGATGGTGTGTAGACATGTTTCTATCCATGTGAAACCACTGAGCTAATTACTTCCAAACCTGTCCCGATCTTATGCCTCTACAACTTTACAGAGAATGCAGCTTTTTACCTGAGTCATTTCCCACAGGACTGGCCATCCAATCCGCTTTATCCTAGAGCGAGGTGATGACATGCTGATAACTGCTGGCCGCCACCCTCTCCTGGGAAAATACAAAGTGAGTGCCATCCAGGAGTTCAGCAAACTGTCCCCTGCCAACCAATGAACAGTAAAGACCAGCCTGCCTTCCACACCCCTTAAGAGGGATGTTTGAGTGCTGTTTAAAACGAAGCAGAACCTCTGGGATGGTGTTCGGGTGGTATCTCTCGGGTGATTGTCACAGTCAGGCATGAGCCTAGCCTAAGCACGGGCTGACAATATGATTAGATGTGTTTGTGCACAGAAGGCTGCTTGAGAAAGTCATCTTTCTTGTTATCACTTTGCAGATCGGGTTCATGAATAATGGGGAGATCAAGGCTGCTGATGTTCAGTATTACATCAATGGAGGGTGCACCCCCGATGAGTCTGAGCTGGTAAATACGCCCTCTCCAGGGACCCCATGGTCCTAACTTCATCTGCACAAATATTTGTCTTAACCAAAACTCCTCAAAAGGTTTAAACTTAAAGGTAAAGCTTAGATAGATGGCTTGGAACGTTTCACTTTTGTTTTAATTCAGGTGATAGAATTTGTTGTGCTGAAATCTGAAAATGCATATCATATCCCAAATTTCCGATGCCGGGGCAGGGCTTGCAAAACAAATCTGCCATCTAACACAGCCTTCCGAGGATTTGGCTTCCCCCAGGCTACGGTGGTCGTCGAGGCATACATGACTGCGGTGGCATCTAAGTGTAACTTACTCCCTGAGGAGGTAAGCAGTGACCATCTGCCAGAAAAACACTGGCAATACTGCTTGGAACGTACCTTGAGCTCCCATGATCTCTATGTATAGTTTCAAGAAAATAAAATGCATCGTCCATCACCAGTTCACGTTCTCCACTGTGGTATGGAAACCACAGAACCTGGTAGCTTCAGGCAATGATGCCATTTCTTAAGATTCTGTGGGTCGCTTGGGGGCTTCTTCTGGTCTTGGGCCAGCTCGCTGGGAACTCTGTGGCTCAAGACAGCTTTCTTGATGTTTCTGACGAGTATCTGGAAGTAATTAAGTATTTGAATCAGGAGATTTTTATCTTGCCAACAAATAGGTTAATGGGCCTAATAATAATAGTCCTACTGTTTCTCGGGGCTGTGTAAAGTTCACTGAAATACTCAACCTAGACCCTGGAGCACTCGAAGTATTCATTAGCCATTCCTGTTGGTTTTTGTTGTTGTCATTTTCCTTAAGATGTACTTATTTTATGTGTGTTGGTGTTCTGCCTGCATGTGTGTCTATGTGAGGGTGTCAGATCTCCTGGAACTGGAGTTCAGACAGCCATGTGGGTGCTGGGAATTGAACCCGGGTTCTCTGGAAGAACAGCCAGTGCTCTTCACCACTGAGTCATCTCTCCGGCCCTCTGTTGCAGTTATTTTTAAAATGTATATTTGCATATTTATGTTCTTGAGGTTTCTTTAAACAGACAAACTTTCTCCATGTCAGACATGTAACAAAATGCATGCATGTTCTCACCTTTTAGGTTAAGGAAATAAATATGTATAAGCGAACTAGCAAGACAGCCTATAAGCAGACGTTTAACCCAGAGCCCCTGCGAAGATGCTGGAAAGAATGTCTGGAGAAGGCTTCGTTCTATGCTAGGAAGGAGGCTGCCGAGGAATTCAACAAGAAGAATTATTGGAAGAAGAGGGGCCTTACTGTCACCCCCATGAAGTATAGCATTGGGGTCCCCATAGCCTTCTACAATCAGGTGAGGGGAAAGGGATGCATCCTCCTCAAAGCTTTTCTAAAAGGTTGGCTCTCTGCAAAGGGCTCATGCACGAAGAAGGGAATCTCAGGCAATCGTGCTGTCCTCTTTAGAGACAGGGAAATAAAGAGCAGGTCCCTTCAGCAGGAGAGAACAGGAAGGCAGACAAGGTCTGGGACCATGAATAGCAAGACAGATCTTCGGTGTGCAGTGTTTAGGGTCTTGAGAAACATCAACAAACAGTAAGGCCCCACTCGGAGGGACCCATCTGAGTAGGACGGCCTAATGTGAGTACTAGAATGTCAGGCCAGGTTTCAAGAGCAAACAAAAAGATGCCTTTCTGGCCTCCTCTCTAATTTCACCCTAACTGGTTTTTCAGAGTTCAGTCTCTGGCTTTCTCTTTTTCTTTCCACCCCCATTAAGACTTTACCATAGGCTAGACACCTGGGTGTGGCCAGCTGTCCCTTCTCTAGGCTTCTAGTCCCTCGTGCACAAGGTGAGGGATGTAGACTAGACCAACAGATCCGAAGCTTGAGTGTCATGGACATGGTGTGGGAGCTTGTTGGGTGTCCGGGCTCTGCCACCAGCCTGCCGCAGCAGGACTGTCCACCGGGGCACACCCTCCTGCCCCAGCAGCACTCTCCTAGTCAGCACTTGGAAACCAGCTCCCTCCCGGTCCCCCAGCAGTCAGGAGAAGGTGTGCCTGGGAATTTACTCTTGTGGGGTATAATAGAGTTAAGTCAATTTCCACACCTGGTGAGGAACGAAAAATGAAGCATTGTCCAGGTTGAGGCCTTGAAAAGACAGTAGCTGGGGACAGAGGAAGGGAAATACACACATTCACACATGTAGGTTAAGGGTTTCAGGTCCAGGCAGTCTTGCAAAGGGTTGGCTATGGCCCTCTTATCCACAACTAGAATTGAGAGATTGGCTAAATCAGAGGAAGTGGTTCATCCAACCACCTTGGGTGAGCTCATAGTAACAAAATTGGCTCTATCAGTTTCCAAGCTGTTATGATGATTGTTTCTCCCAGGCAGCCGCTCTGGTCCACATCTACTTGGATGGCTCTGTCCTAGTGACGCATGGAGGCTGTGAGCTGGGACAAGGCCTACACACCAAAATAATCCAGGTGAGATAAGCACCCACTTCTCCACTGTGAAGTGACTTGGATCACACAGGCAACAGGCCAGTTATTCCCATGCTGAGTCAGAGAGATCCCATGCACTAAACACAGGAGCCAACTGTAAGACTCATTCTGATTTCAAGAACGAAAAAATGACAGGGGATGAGGGAAGGGGAGACAGAACTGAGGAGATTCTGCATCATTCCTCCTGCATCAAAACACTTAAGACCATGGGTTTGCTTTGTTTTGTTGTGGAGGGGATTCCAGTTTCCAAAGATAAGACACTTTTAAAATTCATGGTAATGGCCAGGTGCTCTGGCACACGCCTACGATCCCAGCACTCAGGGAGGCAGAGGCAGGTGGATCTCTGTGAGTTCGAGGTCTACAAAGCAAGTCAAGGACAGCCAGGGCTACACAGAGAAACCCTGTCAACAAACAAATAAAAATTCATGGTAATGACTCAAAGTGATAATGCGTCCACTCAGCTCCTCAGTTAGAAATGAACATTTCACATGACAAAACTTAAGCTGTGAAGGGTTCACACTGTGTGAGGCTGAAGTTTGAGCTCACAAGAAGCACAGCTGTCAACCTGCTTAGAGGTTTGGGCAAGCCAAGCACCGGTTTATTCTGAAGTGAATGGTGGGAAAGGGGAGAAAAAAGTATACACTCTACTTAAGGAATCCGTTCACATGGCTGGCCACTGTTGTGTGGGCTAATTCAAAATATTTCTCTAGTACTCTACAAGATCATTGCAATAGAAAACGTTCATATTTTTTTGTTAATGTGAAATAGCAATTGTTGAATATGACATTCCAATTATGAGTGTATATGGGAGGTGGGGGCGGGAGACAGAGAAGAACACAGCATAAGGACGTATGTGAAGACACATAACAAAACCACAACTTTATATGCTACCCCAAAACACTGATTTTCTTACATTTGTGTGTGTGTCTGTGTGTCTGTGTTCGTGCGTGCGCGAGTGTGCACCAATGCCGAGCGCATGCGGACAGCGGAAAGCAGCAGGTAGGGATTCGGTTCTCTCCTTCCATCCTGGGGGTTTCAGGGAACATGAGTTGTCTAGCTTGGCAGATAGCATGCTTACCCACTGAGCCATCTTGCGGACCTAAAACATGGTTTGTTGGTTGGTTTGTTTTTAATGTGTATGAAAAATGCTAATCAGTAAGAAACAGCTTCTCGATGAGAAACCCAGAAAAGACCAAGTCTTCTAAAATAAACATCCTTTGACAAGGTTCTTAGAACTAAGACCCACACAAAGCTCTGGGGCCCTCTCTGACGGCGCCAGACCCCGTGGGAAACACCGCGCTGAGCCTGACGTAGCCCGGAGGAGAGGAGCGAGGGAAGCAGGAGGCCCAGAGCTTCAAGCTGGCCGCCTTGTGCCCTCTAAACCCAGCGTGCAGAGCAGCCGTGCCCCCGCGTGGCCTCCACAAAACAGGTGTACAAGAAAGCGCGCAAAAGCTGTTCTGTTCGCCATCCGCCTCCAAAAAGAAGTGTGTCCTCAGCAGTGACGTCTACAACCCACTGGGCATCTGTCCCCGTATCAGGGCCGACAGGCTTCGTGCCCAGTTCTAGAGAGGACGGAAGGTTTTTCTTCACTCAGGAAGAGGGCTCAGTCGTCAATGTGAATGCTGTTTTCTCTCCACATCTGGCAGGTGGCCAGTCGCGAGCTCAACATCCCGCAGTCGTACGTGCACCTGTCCGAAACCAGCACCGTCACGGTGCCCAACGCCGTCTTCACCGCGGGCTCCATGGGGACAGACATCAACGGGAAGGCCGTACAGGTGACTTTCCTTTCACATCTCGGCCCGCACGCACGGTGGTGAGGGGTTCTTGCTACGCTTGTGCTTTTCTGGAGGAGGAGGCCCAGCTCTAGTCCACCCGGCAAGCCCTGGCAGAGCTGTTGGGTGCTTCCGCTGTTGCTCCTAACCTGTGGATGCTGGGAATGGAACCCCCTCTGGAAGAGCGGCCAGTACTCTTAACAGCCGAGCCATCACTCCAGCCCCCCTTTTCTCCTCTTTTTAACAAAGACATTTTTCCCCCTCTGATCTTGGCATTAGGAAATCCTTATTGTAAAGCAAATCTCAGCTTGAAAACCACTAGAAATAAAAAGAGGTAGATAAATTTGACTTAATAAAAACATAACGTTGAGGGCTGGAGACAAGGCTCACTGGTTAGGGGTGCTCGCTGCTCTTTCGCAAGACTTGAGTTCAGTTGCTAACCCTCCATTGGGATGCTCACGACCGCCTGTGACTTCATCTCCATGGTGTTCTTGCCCTCTCCTGGCCCTGGTGAGGGTCCACACATATGTGTGCACACACATGGACACGTAAAACATTTACATAAATAAAAATAAGATAAAGATTTTAAGAAAAACACAAACTGCCTATTCAGTAAGAAGCCATAAATAAGAATTGCAACACATTAAAAAAAAAATGTTCTCAACATATGAGACAAGAATATTTAAAACACGCCAGCCATGAGAGCTTGCTTTTATAGTCCCAGTACTCAGATGCTGAGGCAGGAAGATTGACATGCGTTTAAAGTCAGCAGGGTTGTGGAATGAGATCCTGGTCTCAAGACGGAAAAAAAGGGGGGACGAAAAGTGAGGAGAGGGTATGACTGGACCTCAGATGTAGCAGACGTTTTCTTGCCTGCTGAAAAGTAGATGTAATGAGATGTAAAATGCAAGAGAGAAGCTCGTGGCCATTGAAACAAGAAGAGTGGGAAGGAAATTGACCCATCCACTGGCGAGTGGCAGAGCCCGGCTGTGCTCAGCGGTCAACAGCTCCCCACGGCCCACGCTAGCTCTAGAGAAACAGTGCCACCTCTCAGTTAGATTACTGTTGCTATTTTGAACTTTATTAGCGCATAAGCAGGTGTTTAGATTGCTGTGCCATCTCATCACTGTATTAGTGTGTACACTGCTGTGCACACTCACCATTTTGGTTGCGTAAATAGGCACAGAAGAGCTATAGTAACTCCAAGGAGACCCCTTCTTCATGCACACTTAGACAGCACTGCTGACCTCAAGTCAGTGCTGCGGGATGTCACTCAAATTTAGGAAACCCTACAAGAGATGGGAACAAGCCTACACAACAGCTGCCATTCAAATCTCCCCCAATCATTAACATTTTTGTTGTTCTTGTGCTTTTTAGTCCTAATGTCTCTCTAAACATTTGCTTTTCAGAATGCCTGCCAAATTCTTCTGGACCGCCTTCGCCCCATCATCAGGAAAAACCCCAAAGGAAAATGGGAGGAATGGGTGAGTGTTCACTTTAGTACCCAAGCCAGGGGAAAGCAACACCCCAGAGAGAGACAGAGACAGAGAGGCTAACACACATAGACAGACACCCACACACATAGATGAACACACACCACACACAGAGACAGGGGTAAAAGTCCTAAACGCATGCGCTGGTGAGCAGCGCCCACACAAGAGCTCAGTGTCCACTTAGCATTTTCTTCTACTTTTTCAAAATGAGAAGAGGTGCATGTATGTTCGCTGAGCTCTGCAGTCATTTCTGAGCCAGTACTTTGCAGAGCATAACAGCTGCTCCCCTGTGCTGTGTGACTGGCTACAGGGCCAGTCCTATGTGATGGAGAGTTTAGTCCCCTTTACTAATTTAAAACACTAAAAATTCGAAAAGTCATGAAGCAGCTACAGGGTGTGACCCAGTGAGAGGCCCAGAGCGCAGCCAGCAGTTCCCTGAAGCCCAAGTCTCCCAGGCAGCAAATGTGGATATGGACCTTCGTAGGAGCAACAAGGAAGCCCCATCAGCTTCTATTTTGTTGAAACAAATCTTTCTCAGGTTGCAAAAGCCTTTGAAGAATCCATCAGTCTCTCGGCCACGGGGTATTTCAAGTAAGTGGTGTTTTTCTTTTGACTTGTGCCGTACCTGGGCAGTCCTGGCTGGTGTCAATTTTATGGTGATGGGATACTGAGGGGGGGGGAAGGGGGTAAAGAAGTGAGAAGGGAGGATGAGGGGGAGGAACAATGCAGAAGCTCCTGTGCTGGTAGCCAATAGCAGCCAAGAAGCCCCATAGTTACAGAGCTCTGGCCCTGCCCCTGCACACTGGAGGACAGGGTCAGCCACCCCTTCCTGTGTCCACTGAGGTCCACCTCAAGGCCCCCCCCCGACCATACGCTCCCTCAAGGGAGAAGGGGAGCAAACCCCCAACCTACAGGGCAGGACACTGCCTGCAGCCTGTCTGCCCCACCACCTCCGGACCCCTACAGCCATGTCCTCACTGAAGGAAAGGTGACTCTCTCCACCCTTCCCTCTCTCTGCAGAGGCTACCAGACTAACATGGACTGGGAGAAGGAAGAAGGTGAACCTTACCCATACTACGTCTACGGGGCGGCCTGTTCTGAGGTTGAAGTCGACTGTCTGACTGGGGCACACAAGGTAGGAAGATGCTGGGGTGCACACAGACGCTGATGTGGCGTCTGTAAACAGCAGCCCGCTTGGCCTGCCGGTGGAATACACAGTCTCTCTTCCGTTTGGGATTTAAATCCCTTTCAAGTAAATAGCCTTGTCCCTTTTGTATTCACCCACTCTCCACAGCTCCTGAGGACAGACATTTTCATGGACGCTGCCTTCAGCATAAACCCCGCCCTGGATATCGGGCAGGTGCGTGACTCCAGGCCATACCCGAGGGGACTTTTGTCAGTCTCCTTTGTAGGAAGATTGTGAGTGTGAGGTCAGCCTGGGCCACATAGCAAAACTGTATGTGAAAAACTAGAGAGAGAAAGAAAGGGGGGAGGGGAGAGGAAGAAGAAAGGGAAAGAAGGAGCAAGGGAAGGAGGAAAACAGGAAGGGATGAAAGAAGGGGCTTCAGAGAGGTGGCCACTGTCCCTGTGGAACCTGAAAGGTGTGGAGTTTCCAGGTGGACAAGTAGTCAGGGGTGAGAATAGTCAGGAGAAAATACATTGCACAGGCTTGGAGATGAGGAGGAGCATGTCAGACTTAGAACACTGATGAGGCAAATGTCAGCTACATGGGGGTCTCCGAAATGAAGCCAGGCAAGATGGCAGCACCAATGTCTCAAGAACACTCAGTAAAGCCTCCCACGGAGCCTCTGAGAGTGGCTTCCTGCGACTCGGAACTCTGCTTCCATTCCCACTAGACTGTCTGTTCAGTCAACATTACAGACTTCTCACCCACAAATCTGTGCCCGCAGATTGAGGGAGCGTTTATCCAAGGCATGGGATTCTACACCATAGAGGAGCTGAAATACTCCCCAGACGGTGTGCTCTATTCTCGGGGTCCAGATGACTACAAAATCCCCACTGTCACTGAGATACCGGAGGAGTTCTACGTCACTCTGGTGCGCTCTCGAAACCCCATAGCCATCTACTCATCCAAGGTAAGGACTTAAGACCTCACTATTGGTAAATATCAAACCAGCTGGTCCTAAGAAAAATACCATGACTAAGTAACTTAAGCAGAGATTCGTTTCCCATGTGGGTCCGGTTTGGGGTATTCCCCGAATGAGATTACCTGCGGGCTTGGTTTCTTGAATCCTACTCTCTTTGGCTCACTGATGGTCACCTGAACCCATCTGTGTCCTTGTCCCACTGGACAAGGGCCTACCTGCATAGCCTCACTTTAACCCGATCACCTCTTAAAAGACTTGTCTCCAAATGCAGCCACGTTCCTGGGTCCCGGGAGGTTGGCCCTTCAACGTGTGTTTAAAGAGAGGCAGAATTCAGCCCATAGCAGCCTCCTCTCTCAAGGGGTCACGAGGCAGGAATTTACTTTCTCCCTTGACTTTTCGATCCCCAAAGGCAGAGTGGTGCTGCTTACAAACTCCAGAAACCCAAGTGGAGTCTTCACTCCAAAAGATGGGACACTGAAATCCTGTGAGGAGTGTGAAAGAGGTCTCTGGGGTCACCAGGATTGCAAAGTGCAGCAGCTCAGTGTTCCCTTTCTCCAGCCTTCACACCTTCTTCCTGCGGCCTCTCCCACACCCCACCCAAACCAGGGTGGGGTTTCAGCAAGCTCCTCTCCAGCTCTTTGCTCTACGTGTCCTTGGTCACTAATTGTTGGTGTTGGCACCATGCTCTCTGGAGCACATAGCTTTTAACTAGCCAGTGTCTCCAACCCCAGGGCTCTGACTCCCTCTTCTTGCCTCACATATGTGGCACACCCACATACAGGCACGCACATACACACAGAGAAATACAAATGATTCTTAAAAAAATAACTAGCTGGTGAATCATTAGACATGCAGGTCTCTCATTCAAGCACATCCAACAAGTGCCAAGGAGGCCACGTGAGGACAGGCAACTGCTTCACCATCTACTATGGTCGTGCCGTTTGGGTTTTGAGTTGGATGGAAATTATCTGGGGCTAGGGTGTCGCTCAGGGGCAGGGCACCTGTCCAGCATACATGAGGCTCTCCACCCCTGCCAAAGGAAAAATTAACTAACAGACAGGCACCCTAGAAAGCGCTAAGGACATAGTCTTCAGGACACTACCTAGGTGGGAAAGTGATGTTCTTAGATGCCTGCTGTCCTGTTGTCTTAGGGCATCTTACCAAGTATCCTCACAATAACCCCATTCACAAATTTCTATGAAAGGGGTCCAGTTTTAGCAACTCAAATACTCTCCTACTGTTGAGCGATAAACCCAGAAAAGGTGTGTGTGCCCACATGCTTGTGTGCCTCTATTTACATGTGTGTGGGTGCATGCATGCGTTCGTGTGTGTGTGTGTGTGTGTGTGTGTGTGTGATTAATCCTAAAGACCCTTGCATTTCTAACAACCTATTATGCTTTCCTCAGGGTTTGGGTGAGGCTGGAATGTTCCTGGGGTCCTCGGTTCTGTTCGCCATATACGATGCAGTGATTGCTGCCCGAAGGGAGAGAGGGCTGAGCGACACCTTCCCCTTCAATAGCCCAGCAACACCTGAAGTCATCCGAATGGCTTGTATGGATCAGTTCACTGACATGGTAAGGGAAGGCCCTACTGCCATTGCCCCTTCTCGGACTTTAATGTTCTTGATATGGATACTGTAGCTATGACACCAATGGAAGGCATGTCCGTCCTTTTCAATGAAAAATTCCCTTCTGCTCCCCGCTCCCCGCTTCCTACATGCCTCCAAACTTCTGCAAACGTTGGCTTAATTGTTTCAGTTGCTAAAGAAGATGCACACGAACAGCAAAGGGACATGGTAGATTGCCTCTTTAAATATTTTATCAAAATGCAATTGACGTGGACTTTTGATTGCCTCATTTACAAGATCTTTGGCTTGCTCAATTACGCAGAAAATATCTGTTAAGCAAACTAATGAAAGTAATTGAGATGAAATTACCAGGCTTCTGGGCACACCTTTCCATGCCTTGCTGTCACACTCTATAGAGGACAGTATTCTATTTGCCAGCTGCAAAGATTACACCCAGAACTGTCACACAGAAAACGTCTCTCCGGGGCACTGCCTCCTGCAGCCCACCTGAGTCAGTGGCTATAAAATGGAATAGCATGGTGTCCCTTGAGATTACAATGCCGCTCGGTGGGCTCTAGGAAGTCCCAAACAGAGAGTTTGTAGGATAAAGGGCTGGTGTGCAGCTCAGTGGCAGAGCACATGCTCAACATTCAGGAGGCCCTGTATTCCATCCCTGACACCAAACCAAAGCAGAGAAGACAGGACCCAGGCGTGGTGACATACCCAGCACTTTGGAAGCTGAGACAGGGGGATCACAAATTGAAGGACAGCCTAAGCTGTTCAGAAATACCCCATCTCAAAATATATAAGCACACATGTATGAGATATGTTTTATGAAGATAAGTTTCTGACTCTATGTTTGAAATAAATATGGAAATTCTATAACTTTAATAAAAGGAAAAAAACTGGTATCAACTTGTTCTGTTTTTAAATGCCTTCAGATTATAACTTTTTTGTGTGTGGACTAATGCTTTGTTAATGGGAGTCTTCCGTCTTCTGCTCTTTTTCAGATCCCGAGAGACGACCCTTCAACATTCACACCTTGGTCCATCCATGTGTCTTAATCTCAGGTATTGAGAAGAGGAGAGAGCATGCAGCTGATTCAAAGGAGCCTCAAAGCAGAGCTGCATGCAGGCTGACAAGCGTCTGTCAAGCGCGATTTTACTGTTTTTAGTTATTCCCCGTGGTTAGGCTGTTGTGTGATTACATGTTAAGGTGCAGATTTTTACCAAACAGTGTGACAAAACGTAGAAGCAGAAATGCTGACTTAGTTTTCGCTATCTCGAAAATCTGCAACCTTGATGGTTTATAACCTGACGATGTTCCATTAATCAGGGTTACCTGGGGGGGGGGGGGCTTCTCATGTTTTGTTTTACGAGGCTATGCTTGAAACCCAACAAAACTGGCACACAACAACAAAACTCTATCTGGACTGGAGTCTCCCAAAACCAGCACAGGTGGAAACCCCACTTTACAGTGGCCTCCACTTCCTATGGTGTAAACACTATCACAAGGGCAAGCAGTAAGGATCTGGGTGTCTGGATGTGGGACTGGAGAGGGGAGCCCACTCTGGGCTCCCGGAGTGGCTAAGAGCTGTTTGTGCACACGTCCCCACAGGGCAGAGACGCCTGCCTCCCTCGTCCGTTCTGATTTGAATACAGCTTGTCCCCAAAGGTGGAGCCTCGTGAGGTACTTGGTGAGGGGATCAATGCTGATAGGGAGGAACTGACCAGTTCCTACAAGCCTGGCCCCTCCTCATCTCTTGCTTCCTCCTCTCTGCCTGCATGAGCCCTTACACTTCTACTGTGACAGAGAGGAGGTCCTCAGCAGATGGACAGTCCTGTGCCCTAGCCTCTAAAACTATGAAGAAAAATAAACCTCTTTTCTTTACAAAGTGCCAAGCCTCTAGTGCTTTGTTATAATCGCACAAAACATTTGAAGCACCATCTATCCGAAGCTTCCAAATGACAACCTTCATCCACCATGAACTGCATATACGACACACCATCCTCTCCTGGAAGACCACCCTGAGTGAAGCATCGGTCCCGGGCCTTCATGTGGGTTTTGGCTTTGCCTGAATGCCTAAAAGGTGAAATCAGAACCACTTCCTCTACCACCAGAGGGACACAAAATCCAATAGAGTTCCTTTCCTCTTTTTGCTTCCTTTCTACCTATCTTACATTGCCTTTTCCCAAGGAAATGCATCATAGGGCATCTCTTGGGAAGTTTAAATGCAGAGATAAGCAAATCAAGTCAGTTGTCAGGGATCTGGGTGCTTGTTACTAAGGCTCTCCTCCATCTAAACTCTGAAGACATGAATGCCTGTCGCTGTGTGACGGGAGAACAAAATCACCACAGCTGTGAACGTGTTTAAGATCAGATTATAAGAGCAGGCCGGGGGCTGGAGGGTAAGAGTGCGTGCTGTGCATGCTCAAAAACCTGAGATCCTGGCACCCAGAAAGGAAGCCAGCCGGGGCTCGTGCCCCTACTCCCCAGCAATGTGGGTATTGCATAGTGGGCCCTTAGGGTCCTCAGTTGAGTAGGACTGTTGATAATCCCCCCGTAGTAGCCTGCACAACCCCTTCTGAGAGCTAACTGTTAGGAAGGGGGCTTCCATTCCAGCCCACAAGATTAGCCCTGAGAAGGCTCGTGAGGGTGCCATTCCTCCCTGAGGATTTACATACGCAAGTAAAAAAACGCCATCATGAAACCCGTAACTAATGCAGTGAATCTGCCAACGAGCATTTGTAAGTGGCGGAACTGATGTCACTTCTATTTCTTATAATGATTACAATTCTTCAATTGTTTCTTCATATGCTCTATACTGTTTTATATATCATGCACATAATTTAAACTTATAAACACTGTAGATTACACACTTTATGCTGTTTCCCTCTTTCCTTTTATTTTTGCCTGTTAGTTCCAGCTATGACTAATTCCATGTCTTCTCTTGCTAATTTGGAAGTTCAATTATATATCTTTAATTCTTTGTTTCTGCTTTCCTATGAGCAAATGCGTATTCTCCACTGATGTTTGGAAACAGGCTTCCAAGTATTGCCACCACAGAAAGCAAGTCTTTCCTGGCCTCCTTCTATGTCTACAGTCATATTTCCATCTCTGGCTCCAATAAGAAAATACTTTAGTATCTCATTTACTCCCTCCCTCACCCCAAAAATCCCCACTATGGTGCTACAGTTGTTTTCCTTCTATGAATTGAATGTCTCTTACTAGAACTATATCACATTCTTAAAACCCTGCCCTATCCTTTTAGACTTTATTTTTTAATTGGGATTGGTTTTGGTTTGATCCCACACACACACACACACACTCCAAGGCGTGCTCTCTACATGCTTTTACACAGGTAATGTTCTTGCCTTTCAGTCCAGGAAATGCAGCTCTACTGCCCTCTAGTGCTCAGTGTTAGCCAAGACCTTGGTGTGGCTATGATTCCTTTCTCTTCACAAGGAAAACTTCCCCTTGCCAAGGACGTCCCACGTGGCCAGGGTAGTATTAGCTTATAATCTGTGCTCCTAGAAGATCCGTTCTCCCTTTTCCCCTTTCATTAACACAACTCACTGTCCACGGCTGCTTGCTACTTCTAACAGTGCCTATAAAATCCAGATTCCCAGGAGGCCCGAGCAAAGGTGAGAGGAAAACAGGAGAGAGATCAAAGAGAAACAGGGCGTGGCAACTTTTAAAATCTAAGGCGTGGCCAGGAGGGCAGAAACAGCCTGGGATAGGATGGGGGAGCCAGGTTGGAACATCTCACTTGGGCCACTGAATTTATTCCGCTGGTTAGGATTGTGCTCCAAGCCTCTGCTAGGATGAGCCTGCTTCCCCCCCCCCCACCTTCTCTTGGAGCCTTCCATCAGGAAGCTGAATTAGCCCACAGCCAATCATGGCCTCCCCCTTTCACACAGCACCTGAATTATGAGAGACAGAAGCACACATGGGACACACAGCCTGAAGTGTGTGAGGTCAAAGTGGGGGAGCAAGGGAGCAAAAGGGGGCAAGGCATTTCGTGGCTTCGACCCAAGGGAAGGGAGTCCATGTCTTACAGACCACAATGATGACGGAGTGTGAAGCTGACCGTGACTGGGACCCCCGAAGAAGTCACCTGGATGTCATCTGGCCTCTCCTCCACTCCTAGGTCCTTGGCGGAGTGGGGTGGGGGGAAGAACGGGGAGGAATGAGGAAGTACGCCCAGTATGCCCAGTGCGGGGAGATGCTGCTGCTTTGGGAGGAATTGGAGGAAGAGCGTAGCCTTAGTGGGACCTTGCCTCATGGCCCTCCATGAGGATCTGCACTCTCTCTTCCTTTGTGGGACAGTCAGTCACATTACCCCAGAGACACAAAAACAAAAACAAAACAAAACAAAACAAAACAAAAAAACTTGTATGGCTTATCCACCCAGTCAGAAAAACCTGGCTGGTACCCTTGGGGTCCTGCCCTCAGCGCCCTGAAGCACACCAGGTCCAAGGCGACATCACTGCCTCCATTTTGTTAGGGGTCTGAGCACCCAGCCTTGCTAGGCTGCTTTGACCTCTGCCTCTAACCATGAGCAGAGTTTTCCCTGACTCCAAAAGTTGGTGGTGATGAGGGAAAGAAGCGGACAGTGGCACCCGGGAAAAGAAGAAAAGGAGTTAAACAATGAGGTTTGCATTATACTTTGTGTCATCAGCCACAGAGGTAAAGGAAGCCACGGTCTGCAAGCATGGGAGAGGTGGGTTAGGGGCCTTTTCCTTCTCGGTTTTACGGGCGAGAAGCAAGACAGAAAGATGAAGCCTGGAAACTGAATTTCCCCAGAAGAATCTTAGCTGGAGAGTGCCCCCTCAGGGTCTGGGGAACCAGAGGAGCTGAGCAGCAGCAGGTCAACTGTCTGTCCTCAGTGGAGTGTGTTTGAGCTTCCGTTGTAGTTACCAAAGACATTATGGAGAATCAAAGTTCTCTCTTAGGGGTTCTTAGTTTTTGTTTTGGTTTAGTTTTCTGTTTGGGGTTTGTTTTATTTTTCAAGACAGGGTTTCTCTGTGTAGCCTTTGCTGTCCTGGACTCGATTTCTAGACCAAACTGGCCTCAAACTAAACAGAGATCCGCCTGCCTCTACCTCCCTGGGTGATGAGATTAAAGGTGTGCCCCACAATGCCCAGCTAGGAGTTCTTAGTTTTATTGACAGAAGAATTGTAGAACAGATTCTATGAGCCAGAAAGATGGCTCAGTGGATAAAGGCACCTGCCACTCGGGCTGAGTTTGATCTCCAGGACCCACATGATAGGAGGGAAGAACTGGCTCCTGACCTACACACATGAACACACTTGCACACTTAATCAATTAGCTAATTAATAGAATTTTAAAAACAGATTCAGAAGGAATTCTAAAGACCATTTTATTAGAGTTTGAGGAGAGAAAAAGAGAGGCAAGGAACACATCAAATCCCCGCATGGGGAGATGGAGAAGAAGAACAAAGTCATGGCTGATGTGTTTGGATCAGCAATGGTCAGATATCTGCAAGCAGGTGTACAATTGTGGGACCAGGGGTTATCTCCAGAGATAACAGAAAGAAGGCCAGGAGTGCCAGAGCAAGCGTGCGTAGGCCATTATTCAAAGTAGTCACAGAAAGGGGAAATGGGAAAACTACACTTTTTGTTAGAATTCAGAAAACCTGGCAAGCGGGGGCTGGACAGACGGCTCAGAGGTTAAGAGCACTGGCTGCTCTTCCAGAGGTCCTGAGTTCAATTCCCAGTAACCACATGGTGGCTCACAACCCTCTATAATGAGACCTGATGTCCTCTTCTGGCCTGCAGGCACACCTGCAGACAGAAAATTGTACACATAATAATAAATCTTTTTTAAAAAAGAAAGGAGAAAAGAAAACCTGGCAAGCTTAGCAATGGAGATTTGCAAGTGACCAATCCCTCCTTTATCTGCCCTTCTTCCTCTTATTCCAGACAAAGGTATCTTTCACTTAGGTCCTAAGGCTCTTACTCTACCTTTCATGGCTCCTAACTCTATGTGTCTTTTTTCTATGCATGGATGTTCTTAGTGCACTTTGTTTTCCAATCTGGTCTACTAATCCCGAATTACCAGTCTGGTCTACAACCTGAGCTGGTCTGTTCCTCTCTAGAAGTTTGGGGCACATCAGTTGAATGTCTTTTTTATGCTCAAGTTGACAGGCATTTCCTCCAGCAACCCTTGCTGGGATTGTGTCCCATCTCTTTTGAATGACCCTCTCTCTGGCTGTTGAGTCTGTACTAATACCCCAGGGCATCACTGACTAAAAGAGCAAATGTTTTGTTCTGTTTCATTTTTTTCCACAACTGTGAAAGCTAGAAATCCAAAAATCAAAGTATCACCAGGGCCATGTTTTCTCTAAAGGCTCTAGGGAAGAGTTCTTCCTAGCATCTTCCCAGCCATGGTAGTGCCTCCATCTTCACAGAGCCACCTTCATTCTGTGTATATTTGATTCCAAATCTTGCTTCCCTTAGATGGCACCAATATTGGATTAAGTGGCTATTCTATTCCAGCATAACTGCATCTTCACTTGATTATATCTATGACAACCCAATTCACACACACACACAAAAATCACCTTCGGAACATAGAGTTTAACTCATAATAGCTCCCTTCCACCCTTATTTTTCTAATATGTCAGCTCACTGGTCTTCGGCTCATTTACTGAAATACCTTGAAAGGTACAAAAGACAAAGTGATCATAACTCACACGCATCCCACCCCCAGCAAACAAAAGCTGGAAGGCTGTCAGAGCCCTGCTGAGGCAAGTGGAGGAGACCTCCCAGCCTTATACTAGACTTAAGGGCAAGAAGGGGTCAGTCCAATCTATGGTACTCCTCTTCGTGAACTTTCTCTCCATGCTGCAAGAACCAAGGTTTTCTCCACATCCAGGGTTTATGGAGTGAAGATATACAGGCATTACCTGCCCCCAGCTTCCCACAGACTCAACAGCAACCTGCTTCAGCTGAGGTAGAAGTTCAAACAGATAGAAGAAAGGAAGGAACCTCATAGTCATAAAGGTTAAGAACAATAGATCTTGACCGTGGACATTTATAATCAACCCAAGACCTCAAGGTTCTAAAAGCATTTCCTATCAGTTTGTGTCCTATCTCTGGGTTTTATTTTCTACTTTTTACTTTGGTTTTGTTATTAGCAATCTTGAGGATTGAGCTCAGAGCCTCAAGCATGTTGGGCAGGTACCCTACCACTGACCTAAATTCCCTAGTCCTGTATCTGGGTTTTAAAGAGTTCAAAACACAAGAAATACAGTACTTTTCCAATTATATAAGCAAGAAAGATATGTTACTCTCCACCCCCAACTGGAAGGCTTATTTAGTGGGGAAGGCTGTGTAATTTCCAACATTAATCTTGTAATTGGCTGACAAGATGCATTAGCCAGCTTGCTGTTACAATGCCTACCTGAGAAAAACAACCATGGGAAGGACAGATTTATCGTGGCTCCATTTCAGATGTCTCAATCACTTTACCTAGTTGTTTCCAGGCTGGTGAGGCAGGGCATCATGGGAGAGAAACACAATGAACAATTTTATGGTTGGGATGTCAACAAAACACGAGGAACTATATTAAAGGTTCACAGCATTAGGAAGGTTTAGAACCGCTGCTTCACAGAATTACAGTACACATTACTGAAGATACAACATACTTTTCTTATAAGACATAGAGAAGTCAAACTCAAACTGACTTTGTAAACTTCCCCTGACTGGATAGTTTCCATAGTGCCAGAAGGTGTTAGGCAGGCCCCTGGGCAAAAGTTATCAGTGGTATTCCACATCAGTGAACCTTGAACACTGAAATACTGACCTGCCAGGCAATATGTGCCATGAGTGTAATAGCAGCATGGAGGCTATGGTGGTGACCAACTGCTCTCTTACTATATCAGAGGCCTGTTCCACAGGAGAAAATTCATGTCTGGTACTGTAAGTAAACCTGGTCAGAAGCCCACAGTGTCATAGGCCCTAGAAGGGAACCTACTACTGTTACTTCGCTAAATTAATATGCTGTCAAACTGCCTTCTAAATATTTATGTTTGTCAATCTAAATAGACCTATAATCCCTAAGGAAATGGAAGCAGTCCTTAAAAGTCTCCCAACAAAAAAGTTCAGGGCCAGATAGTTTTAATGCAGAATTTAGCCAGACTTTCAAAGAAAAGCTAATGCCAATACTCCTCAAATTATTCCACAAAACAGAAACATGAGGAACATTGCCAAATTCATTTTATGAGGCCACAGTCACCCTGATACCTAAACCACACAAAGACTGAACAAAAAAAAAGGCAATTACAGATCAATTTCCCTCATGAACATTGGTGCAAAAATACTCAATAAAATACTTGCAAATCAAATGCAAGAGCACATCAAAAAAATAATTTACCATGATCAAGTAGGCTTTATCCAAGAGATACAGCAATAGTTCAACATACAAAAATCTATCGTTGTAATCCATCATAAAAACAAACTGAAAGGAAAAAAACACACACACACATGATCACCTCATTAGATGTTGAAAAAGTATTGATAAAATCCAATACCACTTCATGATAAAAGGCTTGGAGAGACATCAGGGATACAAGGCACATGCCTAAACATAATAAAGGCAATATACAGCAGCTTATATCTAATATTAAATTAAACTAGAGAAACTTAAAGCAATTCCACTAAAATATGGGACAAGACAGGCTTTCCTCTCACTGCATCTGTTCAATATAGTACTTGAAGTTTTAGCTAGAGCAGTAAGACAACTAAAGGAGATATAGGAGATACAAATTGGAAAGGAAGAAATCAAAGTGCTATTTGCTGACAACATGATAGCATACATAATTCTACCTGGGAACTCCTACAACTGATAAGTTAATTATGGATACAAAATTAACCAAAAAAAAAAAATCAGTAGCCTTCCTACATGCTAACAATAAGTGGGCTGAGAAAGAAATTAGAGAAACAACACAAATAAAATAAAATATCTTGGTGTAAATCTAACCAAGCAAGTAAAAGACTTGTATGACAAGAACTTCAAGTCTTTGAAGAAGATACAAAAATATTAAAAGATCTCTCATGCTCATAAATAGGTAGGATTAACATAGTAAAAATGGCTATCTTACCAAAAGGAATCTACAGATTCAACACAATCCTCACCAAAAATCTCAACACAATTCTGGCAGACCTTGTAAGCCTAATACTCAACTTCATATGGGAAAAAAAAAACAAGATAGTTTAAACAATTCTGTATAATAAAAGAACTTCTGGAGGTTATCAGCATTCTTGATTTCAAGTTGTATTACAGAACAATAGTAATAAAAACTGCTTGATACTGACAAAAAAACAGACAGGTTAATAAATGGAATCAAAGCAATGACCCAAAAGCAAATCCACACACCTATGGACACTTGATTTTTGACAAAGAAGCCAAACTTATACAATGGAAAAAAGATAGCATCTTCAACAAATGGTACTGGTCTAACTGGATGTCTACATGCAGAAAAATGGAAATAGACCCATATTTATCACTCTGCACAAAACTCCAATCCAAGTGGATCAAAGACTTCAACATAAAACCAGATGCACTAAATCTATTAGAAGAGAAGGTGGAGCAGATTCTTGAAATCATTGGTACAGGAGACAATCTCCTGAATAGAATACCAATAGCTCGGACTCTAAGATCTACAATCAATAAATGGGACCTCATGAAACTGAAAAGCTTTTATAAAGGCAAAGGACACTGTCAAAAGGACAAAACAGCAGCCTACAGATGGGAAAAGATCTTCACCAACTCCACAGCCAACAGTAGGCTAATATTCAAAAAAACATAAAGAACTCAAGGAACTGGACATCAACAAATCAAATAACCCAATTAAAAATGGGGTACAGAGCTAAACAGAGTCTCAACAGAGGAATCCCTAATGGCCAAAAGGCACTTAAAGAAATTTTCAACATCCTTAGCCATCAAGAAAATGCAAATCAAAACGACTCTGAGATTCTATCTTATAACTATCACAATGACTAAGATCAAACACTCAAGTGACAGCTCATACTGGCAAGGTTGTGGAGCTAGGGGAAGTCTCCTTTGTTGTTGGTGGGAGTGCACACTTATATAGCCACTTTGGAAATCAATCTGGCACGTTCTCAAAAAACTGGGAATAGATCTACCTCAAGACCCACCCGTATCACTCCTGGGCATATGCCCAAAGATACTCACCACCATACAACAAAGACACTTGCACAACTAGTTTTATTCATAGTAGCCAGAAACTAGAGAAAACCTAGATGTTCCTCAACCAAAGAATGGGTAAAGTAAATGTGGTACATTTGCACAATGGAGGATTACTTAGCTATTAAAATATGACATCATGAACTTTGCAGGCAAATGGGTAGAACTAGAAAAGATCATCCTAAGTGAGATAACCCAGACAAAGAAAAACACACATGGTATGTATTCACTTATATGTGGATATTAGCCATAAAGTAAAAAAAATGAAAGATAAAAATAAAAATAAAAAATCATGCTACAATCTATAGATCCAAAGAAGCTAAGTAACAAGGAGGGTTCAATAGTGAATGTGTGAATCTCACTGAGAATGGAAAACAGAATAGACATTGTGGGAAGGTGGGAGGGAGTGACTGGACAGGGGAGGGGTGAGGATGGAAGCAGGAGGGATCCGGTGAGGCAAGGATGGAGGAGAGTACTGGTAGATGCAATTGGAATAGGGGGGCATCTCTGGGGTGAGCTGGAAACCTAGGGCAGTGGGAACTCCCAGGAATCTGAGTGTGATCCTAGTTAAGACTCCTGGCAATGGAGGATATGGAGCCTGAACCAGCCATCTCCTGTAACCAAGCAAGACTTCCAACGGAATAACTGGGACACCAACCCAGCCATATAACGTTCAACCTACAATCTGTCCTGCTTACAAGATGTTGCAAGGGTAAAGATGAAGCAGAAATGGAGTGACTAGCCAACCAATGACGGGTCCAGCTTGAGACCCATGCCATAAAATATGTTACTCTCCACCCCCAACTGGAAGGTTTATTTAGTAGGGAAGGCTGACACTGTTAATGATGTTCTGCTATACTTGCAGACAGGAGCCTGGCATAACCATCAACAGAGAGGCTTCCACCAGCAACTTATGGATGGAGAGACCCACAGCCAAACATTAGGCAAAGCTTGGGGAATCCTGAGGAAGAGGAGGAAAAAGGATTGTAGGACCGGAGGGATCAAGGACACCACAATAAAACCTACAGAATCAACTAACCTGGGCCCATAGGGGACCACAAAGACTGAACCACCAACCAGGAACTAGGGAGCCTGCATGAGACTGACCTAGGACCTCTGTACATATGTAACAGTTGTGTAGCTTGGTCTTCATATGGGACTCCTAACACTGTTAGGGGCTGCCTCTGACTCTGTTGCCTGCCTTTGGGACCCTTTCCCCATACTGGGTGCCGTAACCTGCCAGCAGAGTCGAATGGTTCCTGAGTCAGGAGTGAGGATTGAAATTAATAAAATATGCAATACATGTTATGTTCTGAGAGACTTTTGGCAGTCTGCTCTTAGCGCCAAGCGCTCTGTACGCCAAAAGCGGCTGGCCAGCTAGCTTCGCTTTATTTATAAAACACAATCAACACAACGGGTTAAAATTCACAAGGAGGTGTAGCAAGAGCTGTGATTTTAATAAGCTATCCCACCTGCTGTTACAAAACAAAAGGCGATGGACTTGCAAATTCTTCCCTGACTCCAGGGAAGGTCTGGTAGAAGCCTGTCTTCGAGCTGAGATTTAAATATCAAAGCAGCTGCCAAAATGGCTGTTAGGTAAAGAGACAGGACAACTGGGCTGCTTCCTGTAGCCTCAATAGGAAAGGATGTGCCTAGTCATACTGCAATTTGATATGCAAAAGCTGATTTACATCCACGGGAGGCCTCTTCTTTTCTGAAGAGAAAGGGAGGAGGAATCGAGAGGAGGGGGAAGGAATGTTGGGGGTAAGGACCAAGGGGAGAGGAGGGAGAGGAAACTACGGTCAGGGTGTGTAATTAATTAATTAAAAACTATGTTTGTATTCACAGATTAACACTGCCCTTCTGCATTGATCATCAGCTAATGGAGAGACTGTTAACTGACCGAAGTGCTGAGAATAAGTGACTTTTGGGTGTTCAACCCTAAGTGAGACATCTGTATAAAACCCCTCCCACAAGGTTCAGGAAACACCTCAGAAACAGGAGTAGAATGCTATGAAACGCTGTCTTCTGAACATAACACGGGCATTTATAAACTCACAGCAGTGAGTTATATGCACAAGACCTACATAAGATCAAGCCAACCAGACCATAAATAGTCTAGCACCTCTAGTTGGAATCAGTGGGTTACAAACTTTTTTAAAATTAAGGATATGTAGGTGGGAAGGGTATGTGTTGAGGGCAGAGGTTGGGAGAGCTGAGAGGGAACTTGGGATAGAGATGATCAAGATGCATTGTATACATGGATAAAATTGTCAAAGAATAAATAAGAGATTAAAAGATTTTTAAAAACTGTACAGAAAACAAAAGTAGCTGTTTTATCCCATTGTCTTGATTAAGACTTAAGAGTGAAGAAAAGCTTGGCAAAAACCTGCATCTCATCCTCTCACTAAAGAGCCTTTTGCTCATTCTGAAATGGACAGTTTCCAAACTGGGCACCTGAGCACCAAGGGGGGTTGTGGCAAGGGTGAAAACCATGGGCTCGAAGGCCTCGCCTGCCTGATCTCCTGACTACAGCAGCACGTTTTCTGTGATCTGCTTACATCCCAAGAGTTCATGCAAACAAAGTTTTCTTTGCTTGAGAAACACTTCTCTGGAGAATTTAGGTCGGTTTTCAGTTTCCCAGAAATTAATACATTTGTTTACCTGATCCAGAGTACTTTCATATCACCTGAATCTAATACCTTAATCCAACCTCAGGACACAAAACTGTTTTTCTCCTCTGAATACTTGTCCTTGGAGGATTAACTACAACAAATACTCTTTGGAGCACCATGATACATGTGCTTCTATCACCAACAGCTCGGGAGATCCTGTGTGTGGCAACCCTGTGTTCTCTGTAGCTGCAACTTGCCATTACCCAAGATGGAAAGTACAATGCTGCAGAGCACATAAACCCTTAAAAACAATCCCTGCACTGTTTCCCCTTAAATGAAGGTGGCCATAGAAGGGGCCTATGTCACCATGGGCTCCTCTTCCCCAGCCTACCAGTCTCAGTTCTCAGTTCCCATTCACCTTTCAGGCCACTGGCTCTTCCTCAGGAAGCCTCCTCTGTTCTGGTGGTAGACAGAAAGGGCAGGGGGAGCCATGAATAATGGGGAGGAAGAAGTCCGTTATCATTGCAGAGATGGGAGAACCTTCTCCAGTCACCTAACCCTTTTACTAGGCCCTGGGGGCGCAGTGGAGAACTGGATATTACATCCCCGGCTTCCTGAAGCTTACTCTGTATTGGAAGAAGCAGAAAAGAAATGGAACACAGTAGCCAAGTAAAAGGGTCAGCATGGTGGACCACACGCTCAGCCCCAGGACTCTGGAGGGAGAGGCAAGGATGTCTCTGTTAATCTGAGGCCAAGACGGAGCGTTCCAAGCCAGCCAAGAGCTACACAGTAAGACTTTGTTATTGTTGTTGTTGATGATGATGATGGGGAGGAGGAGGAAGAGGAAGAAGAGAAGAAGGAGAAAGAGCAGGAGGAGGAAAAAGTGGAGGATGAGGTGGTGGAGGACGAGGAAGAGGAGGAGGAATGAGGAATCCCAGGCCTCAGAGAGCTATTAGGGGTTTTTAACAGCAGGACATGACCAAAAGGCTAACCTGGAGGGCCTGTCTAATTGACAGAGATCTCCAACTTCCCCTCCCAAAAACTTAACTCAATTTGTTCCGCAATTTCTTAATATACTTATTAGCCACATGAACACATCCGTAGACCTATGTAGAGCGGGAAGCCTGAAGAGCTAGTCTTTAGAAATGTCAAGAAATGTGAGAGCTGAGAGGCACATTTGATTGGGGGCGTTTTTCTGGACTCTGTGACAGGAGGAAGCTACATGTGAATAGAGTGGAAAAGAGGAAGTGCTGGCCTGAAGCCCCGCCACACAGTGACTGCTCATCTTGGCATCAAGGATTAACTCTAGTGATGGCGCTCATGGCCTCATGGAAGGATGTTCTAGAAAAGAGAGGACTCGCCAGCTCTCCTGAAACCAGACCACAGAAGCAACAAGCCTTGGATGTTACTTTAGCTAAACAGTGAAACAGGAGTGGTTTTATCTGTAGGGTTTTATCTGGAGAGTTTTCACCTTCTCCTCATGGGCCCACCTGTACATTTAGTATTGTTTCAACCCAGGAGACTGTGGCCTAGTTCCCAGTTTCTTCTGAGACACGAACTACCAGCCTTGCCCCCGCTAGCCTCAGGATATCTTGCACAGATGACGCTTTTCCAACAGAATGGTCTTGAGCATAGAGAAGAAGCGGGAAGGACGCAGAAGGGCCAGAGGGATGTGGCACCTGGCCGCACCTTCACCTCACATAGAGCACAGAGTGAGCTCATCTGTATGTTTCCCTGGGAGGCATCACCGGAAAGAATGAGAAACAAGCTGGGGGGAGGAGGAGTCTTGGGACGCTTACTGCTAGCCTTTGAGAAGAATGAAAGCCCTCTGCCATCGAGGCAGGGTGCTGGGTTGAGGCGGTGCACAGAGTGGGTTGAAGCTTAGGTTGCTGTTTATGGATTTCACGTGATGCTCTCGGATTTCCGAGAAAGCCAGAGGAGGTATAGGCTGCATCCTGAGCCAGCTTCAAAGCCAGGGATGGTGGGAGGTGAAGCATGGGATTAAGAGGCCACGGGGCCCTAGACTTTTAAAAAGCCATGAAGAAAGGAACTCTCTGCCTCACTTCCGGCTGTCCCTGCTGAGCTGCCTGCCTCCACTCGCGGAAAGATTCTAGCTGCTTCCACCTCAGTCCTTTCTGGTCACTTCTGGAGCTGGTATAAGTGTTTCTGACTAGAGCCAGGAGGCCAAACTTACCAGAGGCATGTCTTGCCCATCCCGGAGCTCGGATGAGCTGGTGTTCTTTGTGAATGGGAGGAAGGTAAGTGGCAGGTAGAATTATCCCTGTGGCTCGCAGCAGGAAACCCCAGGCTCTCGGGCCACTCTGGGGAGTCTGGACTGAGCCTCTCCAGTCTGGACAAGAAGCCCAGCTTTAGGAACCCATCCTGACTTGCCTTTTCTCCTCTCAGTCAACACTTGAGTCCTGGCAGGGAAGGCAGGAAAGCCTTGGGAGTCTGTGCGCACCCCTGGGTGCTGCCAGTCAACTCTCTCTGGCACTGCGCTTCACTGTATAACCCCATACAAAGCACTTCACCACCCTGAGCCTCAGAGTCCTCCTGTGGCCTGTGCTTTCCCACAGCTGTTGTGAAAATGGAAAGCTACTTCTGTCACGGGTCAGGAGCCTCCAAGGCACAATACACAGAAGCAGTCCGCCTTGTAGCACGGTTTGCGTCTCAGACTCCAGAAGTTTTTAAATGGATCCATCTTCGTATTTCTATTTATCAAATCAATTTCTCTATGGCCGTAGCTCTCAGACTTCCTCACGCGGTGGCCCTTCATACACTTCCTCATGTTGTGGTGACCCCCAACCATAAAATTACTTTTGTTGCTGCTTTATAGCTGTAATTTTGCTACTGTTATGAATCAGAATGTAAATATCTGTGCTTTCCAAGGGTCTTAGGCGACCCTTGTGAAAGGGTCGTTCACCTTCCAAAAGGGTCACAACCCACAGGTTGAGAACCTGTGCTTTATAGAATGCCCACTATACAGAACTGCTGAAATGTAAGTGCAGTCAGCCTGAAGGCCCCTCACTCTCTAGGTTGCAGCCTGTTCTGGGGATATATACGGACAGGGACAGAGCCTCTCAGTTGCTACTTTCCCTGGAAGCCTCCTTCCTGGCCCCACCACCCCCTCACACAGGACACTGGCTACTTTTAGTGCCCAGGCCTTCCTCTCATGAGCCCCTTTCTGCCTTCCAAGGGCACGCAGCTTCTCTGGAGTCTTGGTACCTCCCCTCCAAGAAACTCTCAAACCTCTGACCCCACACACTTAGCAGGGACTCAGTCATGTCTACCCCACCTCAGGAAGTGGTGCTAGGAAGCAGCCAGAGCCCACAGGGCTCCCCATTTGCCTGTACATACTCTCTCCTGAATGCAGCCTCCCAGGCAGCCATCACCACATCCTTCTGTGACCATCACTGGTGAGCTGAGTTTTTAATGGCTTTTCCCATTGACCTAGCCCCTGGAGACCCAAAAGCCAGATGGACTCCTTCCTCTCTCGGCTCCAGATCGAACCACTTCCTATAGATGGTTGGGAGCCACCATGTGGTTTCTGGAAATTGAACTCAGGACTTCTGGAAAAGCAGCCTAGTGCTCTTAACCACTGAGCCACCTCCCTAGCCCTCCTCCAGATCAAATTATGAGTCCAGAGTGACCTGGCTGTAGTCAGAGCAGAGAATAAGTCAGGTGCTAGGAGGGGAGGGGAGGGGAGGGGGGGAAGAAAGCCTGTGTCATGGGAGTCTGTTGTGTAGCTTGTGTGAGGCTGGGAGCTGATCACATTCTCAGTAGCTGTTTTGGTTTGGGTTTTCTTTTTTTCTCGTTTTACTGTTGTTGTTGTTGTGTTTTATTTGTTTGATTGTTTGTTTTTGAGACAGGGTTTCTCTGTGTAGCCTCAGCTTTCCTGGAACTCGCTCTGTAGACCAGGCTGGCCTGGAACTCACAGAGATCCTCCTGCCTCTGACTCCAGAGTGCTGGGATTAGAGGTGTGCATGACCAACTGTGCCCTTTTTAAAGGGCCTTAGGAGAGAGTGAGGTTATTCCATTGATGAGGCACCTCCCCCTAGCCCCAGAGAATGGGTCAGTGGTTCTCACCGTAGATGTATCTTCCTATAGATCTCTATTCTTTGAGTATGCAAAAGTGTATATCTCTCAGGAGAAAGAAAGAAGCCAGTGTTGGACCAAAATTCCTTTTCCTGTCACACGGCAGAATGGCCAGCACTGTTTAAATGACACCCCAAGGCTAAAGCAGTGGCTATCTTAAAGGAAACAAGTGGGAAAGAGGAAACAAGAAAGTGCCTGGGTGGCTTCTAGGGTGAACACCCCACTTCCCAGAGAAAAAGATGGAAGAACTCTAATGTCCCACACAAGAACCACTCCAGCAGGCCGCTCAAATGTTAGGGGACCAGCAGGCTCCAGAGCCTCCAGGGCACCAGTAACTGCCCCCCCCAGCTCCCTGACTTCCTATGACAAACTCCAGACCCCAGAGATCATCAAATGTTCCCTACCAGGCATCCCAGAGATGGCAGAAACATCCCACCCAGCTTCCCTCCCTGAACTAGCACAATCCAAGTTAAAAATTCTTCCAAGGACTCCTGTATACAGGCTCCCGCTGTGTATAAACACAAGTGAACTTCATTTCCCCTCAGAGCTTCTGGCCTTCTCCTTCCTCCCCGTTAGAAATCGTGCAGAATAAGGGTTGCACGGCGGGTTCACAAATCAGCCACACGTCCGGTTCGACGTGGGAGGTTTATTAGGGAAAGGAGAAGGGAAGGGGTCGCAGAGACAGTCTCCAGGCGAGGTGGAAAAGAGAGAGGGGGGGAGGAGCTCTACGAGTTCTTATAAGGTGACCCAGAGCATGCGCAGGTGGTTCCAGGTGATCAGCGGGTGGTCTTCGGGGTACCTGTTTGTCAGGACCCCTATGGCTGGCTGTAGAAGTGCCTGCTTACAGATTCCAACACTCCCTCCCACAGCTAACGAGCAAGCAGACAGCCACAGACATCCTGCTGAGCCATCCATTCACTCCCATAATCTCTCCTGTTTCCAACCCAGGTGACAGAGAAGAATGTGGACCCAGAAGTCACTCTGCTGGTCTTCCTGAGAAAGAACCGGACCCTTTTGCTCACAGTCATGTCTCTGCATGCCTTATAGAACTTAGAGAGCTTAAGCTGCTACGGTTGTGAGGGGTGATGGTCTCTAGCCAGCTCTTTGGCCCTTGCTTGGCTATTTGCTTTTGGTAGTGGCTCTAAGAATATCAGGTTAATTGGGATGGTTTAGAGAGGAGAAAGTTTCCCAGCATTGCTTGTGTGTGATTGAATAGCATGAAATAGAAGCTAAGTGATTCGTTTAGGCTCTACTGAGCTACCGGAACTTAATGTAACAGAGGCTTAGGTTGCCGGTGACCTGCCCTTTACAAAATCAAATTATCAGATTCGGGGATTAGATATTGCAAGGGGAAAGATTTCTTTGCTTTATTTTCTTACACCAGATTTTCCCCACCATCTTATATGCTGGAACATAGATCTTCATATTGATAAACATATTTTAATTCGTAAGCCTGATGGATTGCTCAGGGAAGCCAAAAAATAAATAATGAAACTAACTGACAGGAATAACAAATTGGTGAAATTGCCTCTGAGCAAGTTTTATGTAAAACACCACGTGGTCTCTAATTAGCCGTCAATATTTGAAAGTCGGAACATTTTATGTTTTAAATAATCAAGACTTGCATTTTTTGTGGCGAATGGGAAGGTAGCCAGCCCTTCGCACAGTGGTTGTTCTTAGTGTTGAATGAGGCCTGTCCCTGGTCCCCTCTGACATGACACTCGGGATCTCAGTTTCTCACCCAGGCCCTCCTTCACTTACATAACCCCCCTGATCCACATTTGAAATGATGGCCCAAGAAGCACCATTAGGAAAAAAAAGAGAGCGAGAGAGACTACCAAGGAATTTTAAAGGATTTTTTAGTCACCGCTGACCAAATTTATATGGAAACACAGTTAAGGAGAAGGGTAAGTATAGAGACAGAGCCAAGACCGAGCCCAGCTTTGGGATTACCTGGAGGGAGTTAGAGCAGGAGGGTGCTCACCATGAGGGCAAGGGTAAGAGATCTAGAGATTCATCATGCCCCTTTCAGACGCACTGCAGCCAGAAGGCTGAGTTTCAATGCCTGGCTTATTACAAAGCAAAACTAATGATGCATTGAGTTTTTAAAAATAGTTCTTCTCTCCCAGTTACATGATTAGAACCAGAAGAAGACATAAGAATGCCTTTTTTTGAAGTAGGGTTTGTCTAAGGAGCTTCACCTTAACCCCTAAGATGCTTACAGTGAGTTTGCAGTGACAACCTAGGTTTCACTCCTTCCTCTCTCAAATGGAAACAAGCCAGAATGGCTTAATGTATCCAGGGCCACACAGCCAATCGGATGGCTTCTCAGGCACCCTAGAGAAGCAGCTGTCTCAGAGGCAACATGTCCACTTCGCAGAGTTTCCTTGACATCTCCTTTCCCAGTACGCCTCACAGGAACCAAGGATGCCTGCGGAACAGGAGGCTGTGGGGCCTGCACTGTGATGGTGTCCCAGCATGATCCGGTGTGCAAGAAGACAAGGTAGCTACCCGAGGTGCAGTAGCTGGAAGTGAGGCCTGTCGCTGCCTGGCTTTTCCTCTATCATAACTAAAAAAGACCAGATCTTCATGCCCTCACCCCTCTTAGCTCCCACTGAAAATCCCACAAATGCTGTGAGCCCTGTACTCTGCTAACACATAAGCCTTCTCCGTATCACTTCCAGGAGACCATGACCTCCCAAGGCCCATCTGTGTATTCAGGTTAAGAACCAAGACAAGTCAACAGTTTATTTCGTACTTGAGGAAACTGAGGCTCAAAAAGAAGACTTGTTCAAGGTCATGTAACAAATAGCCTGATGAGCAACAACTTGAACCCGTATTTTTCTAGCCTGGAAGCTGATGCTCTCTTTGTTCTTGAACTGGACCGACCTTGCAGAGCAAGGACTGGGCCATGAGCTCACCCTCTTAAGTAAGAGTCAGAGTCTACAGCTTGAGCTTCATCTACATCATTGGTCCAAACCAAGATGGCTTGATCAGAACACAGATCTCCGACACAGTTAAACGGCTTTAAATTAAATTAACAAAGCAATGAATGTAATATGCCCTGATATGGGCAAAAAGCAAATAATCTTTGCTTGTGATGAGGTAGTCACTCTAATGAAGACTAATAGAAGCCCAGCCACCCTTCTGGTGACATGGGTCCATTCCCACTGCTCCTAGGGATCTGTTTTAAGACTGTAAAGATTTTCTGGTGTCTGGTATATCTGGGTTCACATGAAGGATCCCCAGTTCTCATAGGTGACACAGGGTGAGCAGAGAGGACTTAACATTCTCACATCTATCACCCCTGCACTCCCCCGGCTCGTCAGAGCTGCCCTTCTTAATTCCTGGTCCTCCATGGGGCAGGGCCATGTTGCATCACTTGGTTTTCTTTGTGTTTTTCACACACAGACACTTCTCTGTCATGGCATGCCTGGTGCCCCTGTGTTCCTTGCACGGGGCTGCCGTCACCACAGTGGAAGGCGTGGGAAGCATCAAGACCAGGCTTCACCCTGTGCAGGTAAGCACATACCCTAGCCTTCCCGCCCTGAACTCCATTTTGCCAAAAGCTGCGCAGACTGTCCCAGCTCTGCCTTCTGGGTCAAGACCAGGCACGTGGGAGCTTGATCAGGGCAGTAACATCCACTCGGTGGCGTAAGAGAAAGCTGGAAAACCACCTGCGTTTGATTAAATGGCCATCTTTCATTGTTCTTTTTTCTATTTGAATAATATCAAGATTTTAAAAAAACATTGTCTGATAGCAATTGTACTATAAACTGGAGTGGATGTTGAGCACAGGCTGTAGAATAAGTGCCTCTGAGGGGCTGGGGGTATAGCTATTGATAGAGTGCTTGTCTAGCAGGCATGAAGTTCAGGACTGCGTAAACCTGGTACATACTTATAACCCCTGCACTGGAGAAGAGGAGACAGAAGGATGGGAGTTCCAGGTCATCCTCCACCACACAGTAAACTCAAGGCCCAGCCTGGACTACATGGGATGCTGTACTAAAAAAACAAAAACAAAAACAAAAACTTGACCAGGGCTGGAGAGATGGCTCAGTGGTTAAGAGCACTGGTTGTTCTTCTAGGACCCAGGTTCAGTTCCCAGCAACCACATGACAGCTTATTATCAGCCTCTAACTCCAGTCCCAGGCAATCTAATGCCCCCTTCTGGACTCTACAGGCACTACACACATATGTTATACATATACTCAGGCACTCGAGCACACACACTGTATACATACATGCATGTACATAATATTTGCATATTATACTATGTATTTATCATATATGTATTATCATATATTTATTATATATTATATTCCAAAAAAGGGTCCCAAGGTTTACGGGATAAAATTTGGGCCTCATTCACTGCAGCATAGAGGTTTTAGGAGTAAAATCAGAATTTGGATGAGGGAGTCTGAAAGCTCCAGCTTCTCTAAAGGATGGGGACAATCACCCCTCCTTAGCTTAGCCTGCCGCTGAAACAACGAGGCAAAGGTGGCTCTAAGCATAACATGACATGTGTTGGCATTGATTTTCCTGTGTCTAGGGAGTCACACATAGACCAACCCATACTCAAGTGTTTTTAGGCAGGAGAAGCCTAGAAGTCTCTTGGTTTACCACATGAATCAACTCCAAAGATGTCAGCAAGGAAGAAGTACCCAGAAATGTCCCTTCAAGTCTGTTTGGAAGTCATACAAGATGCTCACAGCAAAGCCAACACAGGGACCCCAGGCATTATTAACTAAATGTAGAGCCAATGCTTTCCCAGGCTTTGGTGTTCCCAGGAGAAGCCGGGAGCTAAAGTTTGGAGCAGGGACCTGAGTTCTGCACTCTCTACTATTCCCAGAAGAAATTAGTACAGCCAGACCATAGACCATGCTTTAAATAACAGACACCAAAACCCTCAGTCTCTGAAAGCTGAGCTTTCTGAGCCAAGGCAGAAGACATTCAAGAAGGTGATGTGAGACCAACAATGTCAATCAAACCCACACAGCCTCCTGTGAGACCTAAGCCGTGAAAGATACACAGGTGTTCAAGAAAACTTACACATGCTCTCCTAGTGCTTACTGATTCCTAGAGGATCATTCCCTCTGGGAGAGCAGACTGCACACTGCTAGTTCCCTAACGGGAGGGTTTGACCCTGAAAAGTAATTAAACTGGTAAGGTGCAGCTTCTGAACCACCACCTTCGGGAGCTGCCTAGGACATTCAGAACTGAGCAGAGGGGCGGGACATGTTTGCTTAGAGAGCAAGTTCCACCACAACAAGAAAGGTGCAGACTGTGGACGCTGGAGAGGGTTGGTGGCAGCGGGAGAGCAGGGCTGTGACCACAGATGTATCCTTCCAGGAGAGGATCGCCAAGAGCCATGGTACCCAGTGTGGGTTCTGCACCCCCGGGATGGTGATGTCCCTGTACACTCTGCTCAGGAACCACCCACAGCCCTCAGAGGAGCAGCTCATGGAAGCCCTGGGAGGTAGGTCTGTCTGACACAGGAGGCAGGCAGAAGGAAAGGTACTTCTGGCTTTCCCCACACCATCGTCAGCTTCATCCCACCTCTGCTCAGGAGCAAAGCCACAGTCCTTCCTAACGAAGTCTGTGCAGACACAGCAAAAGATGTCAAGTTGTTGGCCCATGGCACAGGGGCCACCACACATCTCTGTCTCCCAACTCATCACACGCTTCCCAAGGGCCTGAGCCAACTTCAGGAGACTACCAAACAAAGCACGAACAAACCGGCCATCCTGACACACAGGAAACTCTCGTGAGGTTCTGGAAGCGTGAGGTCTGGAGTCAAGCCATTAGCCTGCCTGTGCTGAGTCTGAAAGCTGAGACTCCCCAATTCCTCCCCAGCCTCTCACGGTCTCAGCTGAACCTCGGCATTGCTGAGCTCATGGCTGTGCAACTCCAGGCTGTTTCTATCTCATGCCTTTCCCTTGTTGTCTAGCTCATAAATCTTCCTCTTGTTTATGGACCACCAGTCCCAGACAACCTCACCTCAACATGGTCCCATTGGAGAGATCTTATTTCCCAATAAGGTTTTGTTCACAGGTTTCAGGGCTTAGAGCTTTGTAGCTTTTGGGGGGCAATATTTCAATTCATAATAAGTCTCCATCTGAAAGAATCTTTCAGATTTGTAACAGTTTTAAGTTCACAAACACATAGGATTAATAAATAGCACCTTCGGGTGTCAACAATCCCTAAACAAGTCATCAATTCAAAGATTAAAGACACAGCTGAGGACAGATATGCTTCTTATCTGCCAGCTGCTGATAGGGTCTCCCTCTCTATCTATCTGTCCATCTATCTCTCTCTTGATATCTTACTCTCTCTTGCTCTCCCTAGCTCTCTATCTTCATCTCTTCTTTCAAGTGCAGAAAACCAGAACCAAGAAGATACAACTCAGTGGTAGAGTGCCTGGCTATCATGTACAAAGGCCCTGGGTTCAATCCCCAGCAAAATAATAATCAGAGAATCATGCTAACAGATCTAAAATCCCCACCTTCCTTGGGTCCCCCTTCAGCAACTCCTCAGGGCTAAGGTGTGACCAAGCCCAATTTATCGGGGATTTTTCCTGCTCCTCTGAGAATTCTATCCATTCTTCACCACCTTTCACATCTTTTGAGCCCAAACTTCTTAGTCATCCACCCTAGATGAACTCTAGTCTACACTGCCCCTCCTCCTCCACTACCCTCAGGCCTTCATCTTGGAAGCATGAGGAGTCCAGACTTCACCATGCAATAGCCTCTTAAATGCCGATTCATGGGTCTGTCTCCGGATGTTCAGGTTCCAGAGAGTCAGATTCCTGTTCTTAACAAGTACATCCATGTGATCTGATGTAGTAACCACTGAGGAGTGCGCCTGGCAGGCCATCCATGCAGCTTCAATTGTCTAGGGGCCCTGTGGGAATTGCTTGAGCTCTCTGTTTTAGGATCCCACTGTCTCATATAGTTTGGAATAGTTACTGTCAATAGCTAAACATCAGGGTTAGAGTCATAGCTCAGAAGTAGAATGTTGTCCTAGCATGTCCAAGGCCCTGGCTTCTATATCCCAGCCCTGAAAAGGAAATCTATTAGATCTATTTCAGCTTTTAAAAGAAGCCAGTAGAGTAGCTGGAGATACGACTCAGTCACTGAGAGTGCAGGACCTCAGTTCCGTTCTCAGCACCTACGCTGGATGGCTTGCAAGCACCTACAACTCCTGCCCCAGGAAATCCAACACCCTCTCCTGGCCCCCAAGGGCACCCACACAGAGACACACATACATACCCATAAATAAATAATAATCTAAAAACTAAGCAGTAGAAACAAGAAATTCACAGCCATGCTTCTCCTCCGGGCAGGTAACCTCTGCCGTTGCACTGGGTATCGGCCAATTCTGGAGAGTGGCAGGACCTTCTGCCCGGTGAGTGCACAAGGCTGGGTGACTGAAGATATGTCATACAGGGTAAGAATGAGAAGGACAGGCAGTCAACACTGGAAACATGAGAATGGAGTTTGTGGGTTGGAGAGATGGTATAGAGGTTAAGCACACTGTCTGCTCTTCCAGAGGTCCTGAGTTCAATTCCTAGCAACCACCTGGTGGTTCACAACCATCTATAATGAGATGGTCATTATGCCCTCTTCTGGCATGCAGGTATACCTATAGTCAGAATGCTGTATTCATAGCAAATAAATAAATGTAAATTTTTTAAAAAATCACAACCGACTGTAAGACAGACAAAGTAAATCATCACAGAGGGGAGGGGCCAAGGGGCAGGGACTCACTGGAGTTGACAGTACTTCCTGAAGAACCACACAGGGAAGACAGGTAAGCTAACCAGCTGTCCAGACATTTTCAGTCAGTTAGGCAACTATCTGATCTATCCAGGGCAGGTGAGAGGAGGTCTGTAAATGTGAGGAGTCAATCAGGGCTTTGCCTTGGTGATGAAGGTTCCTTCTGAGAACCCAACCAACAGAAGAAGAAGCTGAAATTGCCAAGTAGAAGCCTACATTCACTCCAAGAACATAGGGAGTGGCCTCCAAACGTGAGGGTACCTCTCTGGTGAAAATCAAATGAGTCTTGTTTAGTAAGAGTTCAGGAAGTAATTGCTGATGTTTAGAATGTTGCTGACACTATGACTAGCATTTGACAGACACTCAAGACAGGTGTATCTGATGCCCCTCTGCTGAGCACAGGGTAGATGAGGACAGGAGGCTTTAGACAAAGGAGGAGGCCCCTGTGGTCCTTATCCAGCTATTCAAGAGTCCATAGGGACGACATGGCATGCCTGTCCTTTTCTGGACCTTTCTCCATAAGGGCTTCAACTCTGCTTTGCTGAGATGATCAAGGACAGGTCCTAGGAGCCAGTATCTACACACACACAACATTGTGGAGGCTGGACACTGGGGTGTGGGTCCTCATATGGGGATTTGAGGCCCCTGCAGAGCCATACAGAAAGAAGGTCTCTCTATAGATTCTTGCCTCACTTAGTAGTGGTAGACCTGGAAATCTACAACAGATATGTCCCATGACCCCAAAGTCAGGCAGGTATCTTGGGTATGTGTCCCAGATTTCTGTTGCCTCATGAAGGAGCCAGAGCTGACACACTAACAGGAGAAATGAAGAGACTGTAAAGCCAGCAAATTGCTGCTGTAAATGGGAAAGCATGCATGAAGCACCAGCAAATGTGCTAAATCGACTCCTTTCCCTGAGGGTGTAGGTGTTATCTGCCTCTCCTGGAACACAGATTCTGAAGATAAAGCTAAAAATGAGTTCCAGTAGCTCACCGTGGAGTCAGCCAGTCTCATGCTACTTTACTCTGTAGAAGAAATCCAACCCCAGATGGGATGCCTAAGGTTTTTATTACCCACTGAGCCCAAAGAAGCCCAGCTTTCCTCAGCCACCATAGACCCATGTCCATCCTAGGGCTCTAAGAGTTTAAGGCGGGAGAGAAAGTGCTGCTTGCTCAGCCCAGGTGCTTTTGCAGAGTTAGCTCCTAGCAGCTAGAGACAGAGGGAAAGACAGTGAATTCGAACAGGTGGGAGGAAGTGCTTTGCAAGGTGGGAGGTATCACCTAAAGAAGGAGGTACAAGGAGTGGGGTTTGCAAGAAATGGGAACGGAAGAGCGGCAAGTGGGCACCACTTCAGAAACTGCCCTCAACTCCTCTAAGTGATTTCCCCTTTGGCATTTTATTTTTTCTCTTTCTTAAAGGTTCCATGGGAATTATAGTGAACAATGTTACAAATCTTTTATGTGCTATAATGACTGCATTATGGTTGCCCTGAAAAATACCGTTAAGAAATGGAAATTACCCTAAAATAACTCAGATATGAGCGTGATGTTGTCGTTGCAATAAACAGTGTTCGTCTACTGAGTACACCATAGAAATGCATGATATGAAAATAAATAAATAAACAAAGCAAAGGAAGAACAGCTTTGTGCCATCCCTGTGAGTAGGAAGTTAGCTCAGAGTCTCAAACACATTGTTCAACCCCTCAGGGCACAACCTTATTTGCCTATAAAAAGGATTGTTCACATAAAGCACTTCATATCCTCAGGAGCCGAGCGTTTGTCTGCAGAGAGGAACGGGGAAATGCTGCTTGGACCAGAAGGAGAGCAACTCACTTGGAGGCAGAAGTGATGTGAGTCCCTCTTTGTTTTGTTCTCTCGCCATCGCTGTGTTGCTTGCCGCTGACCCAGCTGTGGACCTGGGCATGTGCGTTTGAGGGGCTGCTCCCCCACCTTTTGCTTACACCCTTCCAGTGTATTTACAAGAGCCAGGCACTTAGCCAGTTTGCACTGTGCTTGGTGCTCATACAATGACCACGATCTGATTTTCTGCTTCATAGTCTGAAAGAATGGGGCAAAAGGAAAACACAGACCTCTTAGATGGCAGAAAAGCATCGGCTGCCTGAGGGGCGGGGCACTTCCTGGGTTAGGAATGAAGTTCTAAAGCTGTCCCTGAGCTGAGACAGAGAGAACACGGCCACCTCAGGAAGCTAAGGGCGAGCTAACGGCCGCCACCTAGAAATCCAGCTGCAGTGTTCCAGCCTCTGGGTCTGCCATCTGAGAGATTCTCATTTGCAAAAAGATCTACTGTCCTGTTCTCACAGGAGTCAAATAGAGAGGTTAATGAGAGCTGAACTACCCATCCCCATGTTCTGTGAAAGAGCTCAGAGCAGGCGTGAGAAACACATTGCCTCTCGTCCTCTTTCTCCATGTATCTGTCCTTCAGGCCTACTTGTCCACACTCACCTCCCACTGCCACTTTTTTTTTTAGTCTAAAGAAGGTGTGCAGTGAAATAGAGAGGTGTTACCCCAAGGAGGAGAGCCACACACCCCCATAGTGGCTCACAGAAGATCAACGCTTAGATGAGTCCACTCTATACCTTGAGGACTCAGGCACTCAATTTGAGCATCATTGAGCTCTGGGTACCACTTGATTTACATTAAGCCAAATGTTCAGGGATGTGTTCAAGCCAGCGTGAGCCTCAGTATGTGTTCATGAGGAGAAACACAATTATAAAGTAAAACCTCGAGCCGAGCGTAGTAGCGCATGCCTGTGATCCCAGCACTCAGGGAGGCAGGGGCAGGCAGATTTCTGTGAAGAGGCCAGCGTGGTCTACAAATGAGTCCTGTCTCAAAAATAAAGTAAAACTTCATCCTTTCCTTACAGTAACACATACTAAGCTGTTAAATTCTGTGAGAAGGTTGAGTGCTGAGGAAGACACAGCAGTTCACCGGGGCATCCCTGCTGTGTGACCAGGTGTCTCTGGGTGTGACATTTCTCTTCCCCTTATTCTCTGACCAAAAAAAAAAAAAAAAAAAGGCTGGGTGTTGACCCACAATACCTCAGTCTACAACCCTTACAAAGAAGAGCTACGTGTTCTTTCTGGAACCTGCAAAGGCCTCAAAGAGACAGAAAAAGAGATGGGGTGGGAGAAATGACAAATGTCAGGCCACTTCATCTAATTATCACAATTACCCTTCCAAATAAGCATTATCTCCATTTACTCTTTCAAAAGGTTAAGTGCCTTTCCAGTGGAAAGGTCGGGGGTGTGGGAGGGGGTTGCTAAGAGGGAACCAGATCTGTGGACCCTTGTCATCCTCTTCTCTGCACACGCCTGCACGCCCCCACCCCGCACAGTTCAGTTCTCCTGTGTCCTCAGGGATGTTTCCTGGCAGCAAGTGAGTGAGATGTGATGACAGTTAAAAGGTAACTAGAGCAGATGGGAGCGAGACGGGGTGACAGTTGGGTCCATTTCCGATCTGCTCTCATTTCCTGGTGGGCAAAATGCAGGTTATAACCTTCTTTATACAGCTATCATGGAGATTAAATAACAGTAATATGTGTAAACACCCTCAATAAATAGTAATGCTGTATGTTTGCACAGGAAGATGTGTTTACAGTCATCTTCCTTAAAACTATGAGACTTCCCCAGAGCTTTAGCTTCACAGAGGGGACAGTGGAGGTTCCCCAAGCTTCTGTAACATCGGGTCACTTTCACGGGGTATCTTGGCATTTCCCAGGATGCTCTTTATAGAAGTTAATGCCACTCTCTCCTTTGGAATCATATTCGTGGCGAGCAGCCACTGTCTGGCAATCACATTCCAATGTAAGCCGATGGGCTACCGTGAGTTCCCGCACAGGGAGAAGGACAGACCCTTACTATCTGATTCCTTAAAAGATTCCATGCTCTTTCCAACTGAGCTGAGCTGACACAGCCATCTGCTTCTTCCTTCTATAAAGATGTGCACGGAGCTATTTGTCAAAGACGAGTTCCAGCCGTTGGACCCGACCCAGGAGCTCATATTTCCCCCAGAACTCCTGGTAAGACAACATGGGTATTTATGTGCTTGTTTAACCATCGCCAGTTATAAACCCAATTTTGTAAATCTACCGTAGCCTTCAGGTGACGTGTCAAATTGGTGACGTGTTGGTTAGGATACAGCTACCTCCACCCAGCTCTGGCTGACTTTGGAGGTTTTGTTTATTTGTTTGTTTGTTTGTTTGTTTTTAAATGATGCCACCATTACTTTCATCTCCGGAATGTGTCTTTGTTGACTATCAAGGGCATTCTGCTTTGCTAAGCATCTGCTGTGTTCTTCAGGAACTCCATTGCACTGACTATAAGAAGCATCTGCTTCTTCCCTGCCTTTTCCCCTGCTTTGGGGGCAGTTTCTTGACTGGAAGAAACAAGAGTGTCCTGCTTCCCCCTTCCTCCATAAACACAGTGATCCCCCTTCCCAGGCATCCCATGCCGCGTTCTATCAAATCCTTTACTCTCTTATTAAATATTCATTCCTAATTTCGGTGATGTGTGTGTCAGTGTACCTATGTGTGGGTGCTGAAAACCAAACGTGGGTGCTCCGCAAGTGCAGTGCCTGCTCCTAGCCCTCTCCGGCCTCCTTCTCTGGGGGATGGTCTGTTCATCATTCAAAAATACGTATCTATTCAGCAGCATACTAGCACTGTTCTAAGTACTAGCCATACTGCCAAGAACAAAGCTAAGGAAAAACACTGTCCTAAGAGAGCTGGCAGGCTGGTAAAAACAACAACAACAACAACAAAACAAAATAAGATGAATGACAAGCAAAGCGATAGAGGGAAGATATATATGTAAACTGGGTGTAGAGCCATTAATCCCAGCACTCGGGAGGCTGAGGCAGTCAGATATCTGTGAGTTCGAGGCCAGCCTGGTCCACATAGTAAGTTCCAGGACAGCCAGGGCTAAGGAGGAAAATCACCAAGTGGAGAACAAGGATACAGACGGCCATAATTTTCAATGCTGTGGCCAGAGAAGATGCCTCTGAGGAGGTAATGTTTGAAGAAATTCTGGAAAGAAGGATGGAGACAGTCCTGGGGAGATGTGATGGACCAACTCTCTAGGCGGTGGGGACAGTGAGTGTAAAGGTGCCTGGACAGGGCACAGTGCGGAGGGAAGGTCAGACGCCACCAGGGCAGGCAGGCTGGAGGCGAGGCACTGCATGGCTTCTCTTCTCCATAAGCGCCTCTGTGAGGGAGGTTGCTTAGAAGAGGGACAGGCTCCTACTGACATCATGTCAGGACCCTTCCTGTTGCTGAGCCAAGAACCTCTGTGTCGGGGATGGGAGGGGAGCAGTGTGCTCGGTCACGGCATAAACACCATCCCAAAAGGCAGTGGCTAGGCTAGACCTTTGGTGCAGGTGGTGGGGACCAAATGGATTCTGGGTATGTTTTGGAAGAAAACCACAAATCTTGCTGATGGGTGTGATGTCCTGTGGAGAAAACAGAGTCAAGCCTGACCTCAGAGCTACGCATAGCTAGAGGGTACCAGTTACAAAGATGGGAAAGCCTCCAGAGGGGCGGGTCCTCTTGCATTTGGGCTCCTTTTAGAGGGGCTGAGAGGGACTGGGTATGAGGAGCTCAGTTTGAGGTAAATTAAATACAAGGTGTATGAGGTGCCCCTGACACATCTAAGAGGGAATAGACATCAAGCACTCACAGGGGAAAAAAACGACTTGAATTTTAGAGGAAAAATCCAGACAAAGGAAATTAGGATTATTAGGATAACTGTAATATTAAAGCTATGAAACTGAACTAATGCTAAATTAGCCCAGGCTAGCCAGTCAATGGCAGGTGCTGGCTTCTAGTACCACTTGTTCCCAAAAGGCCATCTACTTACGGGAATTCAGGCTTTAGCTAGTGGACATAATGAGTGTCTTTCTGGGTAGGTGGACTCTGGAACCCTGAAATCTTCCTAGAGGGCACAGCTACCCAGGATCTGGTATAGCCCAGAGCGACTGCTATGCACAAATACATATCTTGTCATTTGCCCTCAGAGGATGACTGAGAACCCAGAGAAGCAAACCCTAACCTTTTATGGAGAGAGAATTACCTGGATCTCCCCAGGAACCCTCCAAGATCTCTTGGCACTGAAGGCCAAGTACCCTGAAGCCCCTCTCATCTCAGGCAACACGTGTCTGAGTAAGTGACAACAGCTCTCCTCATTCCAATATCGATGCCTGGCTGAACCTCCTGGCCCTTGCTCCGTTCCTGATCTTATTTATTTATTTATTTATTTATTTATTTATTTATTTATTTATTAATTATTTATACAGTACTTTTCCTGCATGTGTGCGTGCACCAGATCTCATTATAGATGATTGTGAGCCACTATGTGGTTGGTGAGAATTGAACTCGGGACCTTTGGAAGAGCAGCCAGTGCTCTTAACCCCTGAGCCATCTTTCCAGCCCTCCTGATCTACTTTTTAAAGATGAAACCTTCATCCTGCCTAGTAGATCCAGCGATCTCCATAGTTGGTGGACATGTACCCTGGTAGTGTTCAGGCTGACTGAGGATGGTGTGAAAGGTTTTTAAAAACGTTTTAATTTGTCTTGTCCTTTGTTATTCTATTACAGTTAAATATTGAGTAGACATAAGAGAACACAACATCTGTGAATGTATTAACAAACACACTTAGCGACTACCCACACCCATTTTAACAACTTTGCTGCACACACACACACACACACACACACACACACGCTCGCATAGCCAGGTGGTAGAATGCTAGCCTAGCTTGTCTAAGCTCTGGGTTTGATTCCCAGCTTTTCCCACAAACTTATAATTGCTGTTTCAACTGCTGGTCTTCCAAGATAAAAGAAGGAGGGCACCACTGTCCCTCCCTTCCCCTTTGCCAGCACCCTTCTTCAGCTGAACTGTGTTGGTCCATTTTTCTAATCACCACAGTCCGCTGAGTTCCTAAACAATGTGCCAGTTAGTTTTGTACATGCTGCATAATGGCTGTCACTAGTATTCTGAAATTTGTGTTTTTCAGTCAACATTCTCCACCTGAGACCCATCCCCCTTTCTGCATCCACCTGATTCTGCTCCATTGTATGAGTATAGGAAGATTTGCCCCTCATCTATCGTGGGAAGGCACCTGTTGAAATAGCTTCAGCTATTGCCAGGTTCCCAAGGTTTCATAAACGCCTTTTTTTGTTTTCATGCTGGGCTTCAACCCTAGCACCTCACATATGCTTGGCAGGCATTAACCACTGAGTCACACAAACATTCTCTGTTTTGTATTGGTTTTTTGTTTTGTTTTGTTTGGGGTGGGTTGTTCTGTTTTATTTTGCTTTGTTTTGTGTTGTTTTGTTTTGTTTGCTTGTTTTGAGACCGGGCCTCACTGTGTCACTTTGGCTAACCTGGAATTCACTAAGTAGGCCTGGTTTACAAAGCGAGTCCAGGACAGCCAGAGCTACACAGAGAAATCTTGTCTCAAAAAAAACCAAAAAAGATAAAGAAATGATGTTTTCTCTCTCTCAAATGCATTTTTTTTTCTTCAGGACCCATCATGAAATCTCAAGGACACTTTTACCCAATTCTCCTTTCTCCTGCTAGAATTTCTGATCTAAGAATGGTAACCCAAACCACTGATGGTGAGTTCCTACTCCTCCTAGTAAGATATTAATGTTGTGACCCTTTCACTAACCTACCCTTGTCAAATACAGCAGAACATGCATTCATGCATCTTTGTGTGTGTGTGTATGTGTGTGTGTGTGTGTTTCGAGACACGGTTTCTCTGTGTAGCCCTGGCTATTCTTGAACTTGCTCTGTAGACCAGGCTGGACTCGAACTCAGATATCTACCTGCCTCTGCCTCCCAAGTGTTAGGATTAAAGGTGTGCACCCCCACCCCCACCTGCATCCATCTTATAAGGCCCATCTCCAACCCAGCACTCCTTTTCTAAACTAAAACAGTGTCGCCACTTCGGACCTCACTACCAAAGCCTTTTGGGGAGAGAAGATGAGTTATCTAAATATTACCACTGGAGATGGTGTGCCTACTTGCAAGATTCTTATAAGTGCATGGTTTCCCAGGGACAGCAAATGTACAGTGTCACGTTGATGGAGGAGAGGAGAGATGAGGAATATTATTTGATGCTATGTGTCACTTGTGTTGTAGGAACAATGGCAAGGGGCCAAATGGGACTAAGACCTACAAGCAAGCACTCCTATTCACTCACAACATCCTCAGAAGCCAACTAGTGTAAAGTTGAAGTTTCCACAAAGTAGAAAGAAATGTGCCAGACCTGAGTTCAAGATAATGACAAACCTTATAGCAAGTAGACCTTACTATTCCCTTTCTTCATTGCCAAGAGCTCTTAGCCTTGGGCAAACTTATCCAATGGGTGACGAATTAATTGATCAGAGGTGGGGTAGGGGTGAACGAGTTGGTCAGGAATTTGAAAGTAATGGACTACTGCAAAGGTAGCCATGACACCCTTAACTTGAGCAGCAGGGAAGATGTCACAAGATCTGCGGGCTACTGTTTATAGGGGTCTGTCGTGGACAGAGAGGGGCTGGTGACAGCAGGTCACTGCCACCCAGGAGTTCTACCTTCTGGCTTCTATCATCAGCCAAGGGCAGTTTTCATGCACTGAGAACCAATGTACCTGCTAATCCCTACTCCAACTCCAGACATTTGCAAGCAAAGGGATCCCTTTGCGAGTTTTGCCTGGTGTGCCTGGTAGTGTGCCTGATGTGGGCAGAGAGGAAATGGAAGAACACAGAGACTGGGTCCAGATAATCAGTCTAAGCCCAAGCTGATGGCAGGACACCCTCAGTCCTCCTTGGCCAAGCACTGGCGAACTGTCCTGCTTCCTGACTTTTCCCTGACACTAAGTGTCGAGTCCTCAGATCTTAAATAAGTAATGAAAATAGGTTGCTCTGTAGTAGAGGGTTGCTTCTTCCCAGCCCTCCTGTCTTGGAGCCCCTTATATGAGTCCCCAAAAGACCTCTCAAAATTCCCAACAGCCCAATCCTTCCTCTATAGACAGAGGAGTTGAGGTGCAAAAAGAGAATGCACTCGCCCGAAGGCATCAGGTTACAAGATCACCCACTCACAGTTCAGAAGCCCCGCTGCCCTTGCCACCGTCTTCCGCAACTCAGTCGCTTTCTACATTAACTGCCCAGCTTGGTCCCCCAGCCAGAGGAAAGCCTGGGTCTGTGCCGTGCGCTGCCTCAACTCGCTTAAAGCTTTATAAAGCGTGAGTGCCCTCTAGTGGCCATCAGGAAACTTCCTGTGACCCGGAGTGGGGACGCCACAGGGGTGAACTGGAACCAGATGAGCTCTCGCAAGCACCCTAGAAATCCGGTATCTCTGCGACAGGTCCACTTTTGTTGTAAAGGTTCCTTTAAACCGCACGCTCGTTCACATCATACCCACGGTTAGCTTAATCTAATTTTCTTTCAAAATCTTCACTGTGTATTTATCTGAAGGGTCCACGGGGCACAGAGTTAAAGTTTATAACCCTGAGAATCAAAACAAGTTCAACACTTTCCAGCTCCATCAGAGTGCAAGTTAAGCTTTGTGACCAGAGACAAAATGAAATTTAAAAAAAAAAAAAAAAAAAGAAAGAAAAAGAAAAACAGTGATGTGAACAGTGGAAATGGCAGAACAAAGGCCCAGATGGTGTGTCTGGTCAGAGTTTGAGCTCCTGTGAGGATCAATCAATAGAGCAGGCTGCTGGCACACCCAGCACCACCAGGGGGTTGAACTGTCCTTTGTCTGTGTCAAAAACAGAAGCAGGGAGCAGGGTGTGGTGGCTCCTAGACTCATGCCTGTAATCCCAGGAGTTGGAATGAGAATCTGGAATTCAGTGCCAGCCTTGGTTATAAGCGACTGCCTCCAAAACAAAAACAAACAAGAAGTCAGAAAAGACAGTGATGAGCCGCTCCGGTCTGTGTAAAGCAGTAAGGCTGGGCATGGTGGCACAGGCCCGTAATCCCAGCATTCAGGAAGGCAGAGGCAGGTGGATGTCTGTAAATTTGAGGCCAGCCTGGTCTACAAGGCGAGTCTAGTATAGCCAAGGCTACACAGAGAAACCTTGTCTCAAAAACAAAAACAAAAAGAAAAAAACCAATAATAATAATAATAGTAGTAGTAATAAAATGTTTGTGTCTGGTTTCTTCCCTAATGAGGGCCAGGGTCTTCTCAGGGACAACAAATAAAATCATTTGACAGGGAACAAGATTAGCTCTGCTAAGCTCCTGCAAAGATACAGCAGGGATTTGGGGTTTGAATTTTACTTTGTTGTTGGGAAGACTGGTTTGATTTGGTTTGCTTTGGTTTGGTTTGGCTTGGTTTGGTTTGGTTTGGTTTGGATTTGTTTTTAGAGGCATAGTCTCCTTACATAGCCTAAACTGGCTGGAATCATGGTCACCTTGCCTCAGCCTCCCAAATGCCAGGGATACAAGCATGCACCACTCTCTCTGGCTAAGGCCAGAGGTTTGCAGAAGTAAAGAGTAGGTGCCAATAAAACCTGTGGGGATCAGGAATCAACAGGCCACTGGCGGGGGTTCTGAGGTAGGTCCGGATCTCCTAAGAGCAGCTGTTATGAGATGCTAAGACAGGACAAGGACTCCAGGCTGACATTCTGGAAAGGAGGGATGATTTAGTTAAAAATTTCAGGTGAGATTTTCTTGGGATACAGAGCTTCTAGTCTTCTCCATCCCAGAATTTAGCTGAGGTTAGTGAAGCAGATGGAGGGCATGTCGGCAAAGACAGGGAAAGTATCTGGCCAAGGTCATTTATTATTGATAAGACATAGCTATGTGGGAGGGTGGAATATTCTCAAAGGTGAATCAACAAGAGAAAAATCAAAGCCTGAAACCTGGTAAAAACAGACTCATGCAGTTGCTATCCAAGCCTGCATGCGAGCTTGACTCAAACTCTGATTGTTAGGGTTTCATTATGCAAACCTGAGGGAGGTAGAGACTCTGTTCTGAAAGGCCAACTCCGGATGCCTTGGTGACCACATCCTTTCCTATATTGGTTTGAACCCTTTCGTCCCATTGAGGAGCATCCTACCAGTCCTTGGGAGTTTAACTCCAACCGTTGTCAAACTTTCTGGCCAGTTGGCAAGTGGCATTGTCCTCCTGGGTACTCCCCACAGCTCCCTCCACCCTTCCTGTGAGCCCTGAACTTCCCACCCAATGCCACCAACCAATGGGAAGCCTAAGGCAGCTGCTCCCTTGAGATGTGTTCATTTGATTGGCCAGTGTCCTTCATGGAACCAGCTCGTGAAGGTTAATCTACAGCCAAAATGTTATGTATTTGATTCCTCTTTGGGTCATCTTGATCTAAGTCCTTGAGTTGTCATATTTTGAAATGTTTTCATACCAGAATATACTAAAAGGTCACTCAGAGTGGGGGCAAGTTACATGAAGAGGAGTATATAACCTATTTCACTTCATTTCTTGGCAACAGATAAACAGAAACCTGGTTTGTTCATTACTTGGGTTGGTGGTTCATGTGTTTTTGGCTAAAAATCACCAGGAGCAATTCCTCTAGAGGAGTCTGGGAGTCTCAGGGTGGTGGTCTCATGTCAGGTTCAAACTGACACCACCATAAACCCTGTGAAACCATAAAGCCATGGAGAAGTCATCATTTTTACTCACTGCTGTCCTTCATTCACCTTTTAAGCTTATATAAAAACTCTTTTTTTTTTTCAAAAAAAAATTATTGATTTTAGACCAATATCTCTGGGCCCAGGGCTGGGGAAATTGGCCCTGCTATCTGGGTCTTGCAAGCATAAAGACTAAGTTTGCTCTCCAGGGCAAAGTATTACATGCTGTAATCGCAACATTAGGGAGGTGAAGACAGCAGACCCCAGGACTCATGGGCCTAATCTACATAACAGGCTCCAAGCCAATGAGAGACTTTGGCTCAAAAGAGAGAGAGAAAAAAATGACACCAAAGGTTGTATACACACACACACACACACACACACACACAGGAAGCTCAATTCCCAGAGACCGACTTAGCTGATGAGGAGCTCCTGGTGATGACCTAAGCAGCCGCACGGGGAAGCACCGCACTGAGCAAATGTTAGCTGACACCCAGCATGGTGATGGCAGCCCTGCTCCTCCCATGTCAGCGAAAACCTGCTTCTCCAGGGCTGACCATCGGTTCCGGCTGCAGCTTGGCTCAGGTGAAAGACATCTTGGCTGAGAGCATCTCTGAGCTCCCAGAGGAGAAAACTCAGACCTACCAGGCTCTTCTGAAACACCTTCAAAGCTTGGCTGGGCAGCAGATCCGGAACATGGCGGTGAGTTTCCTGCTGTCAATCACTGGGCACACAGTTGTTTTTCCCTCTCATTGAGAAGTCAGGATAAGCTTTGGCAGAAGTAGCATGCCAACAGGTCTTGGTGAAATGACAGGCCAAGTAACAAATATTTTTTAGATTGACAAATGATATTTAGTAAAATGTTCAGGAAAATTCTTGATGAAATTCAACACAGTAGCTAAGCAGCAAGATGGACTACAAAGGACATCAAGATTTTGCTAATCTCTGACAAGCCTGTCAACAGATTTAGTCTTGGGCTTCATTAACAGAAGCACAACACCTACAGAAAGTTGGCCAGCGTTTGGCTTTGTACTTTCCAAACCACAGCTGGAGAATGTCTGTCACATGGAGGAGAATGAGTAATGGTTGGTTTTCCAGGCACACATATATGTCCGCTCTCTGACATCTGCTGAGTGGTGTAGCAGAGATCCTTGGAGCCTGGGGGGTCCGAAGAGGACATGGCCTTTTTGAAACCTCGCAAGTGATTCCAAATCACCGAACTCTCTAGAGCCTGTCAAGGGGGGTGACAGATGACTGTGGGGCACACCTAAAGGAGAAATGGGGTCATCCAAAGCAAGAATAAAAGCTGCCTTCCAACAATGACGGACCCCTTGAGGACAGACAACTGGCCAAGACTCCCCTTGACTCTTCCAAGATCCTGACATGTCTATAAAGAGGATAGAAGACCTGAAACGCTAACCAAGATGTCACTCTCTTTAACCAGACCCTAGGTGGACATGTTATAAGCAGGCATTGCTACTCAGACCTGAATCCTATTCTCTCTGTGGGCAACGCCATCCTCAATCTGCTGTCAGAAGGTAAGCTACGCTCTGAGCAGTGCACACAGAGCCTTTGTCCTTTTTTGGGGGCGGGGGGAGGGTTATTACATTTTTAAATGTTCTTAAGAAATTTCATTAAGTAGCAGCCTGGATCACTGACTCTCATTTCACCCTGGGGAGCTCCTGTCATGAGGAAGGTGCATTGTAGCAATGGTGCATTGAAGCAATGGGCAGAGGTGCTTACTGCTGAACAACACGCACACACACACACCATTCATGCATAGGACTTTGTGGTCAATGTGTTAGTTCACCATGTTCTTGCTTGAGCAGGGATGATGTGCAAAGGCAGACATGAAAGCAGGTTTCAGGGGCCTGGAGAAAGGGCTTGGAGGTTCTGAACACACATTGCTCTTGCAGAAGATGAGAGGTGGATCACAACTGCCTACAACTCTGGTTTCTGGAGGACTCAACACCTCTAGCTTCTTTGGACAGCAGCATTCATGACACATATTCACAGAGACGTACAAATATATGTCATATATGATTTCAAAATATAAAACCAATATTTGAAGAGAGAGAGAATGTGGCTGGAAAGTGGCTCAGCTGTTAAGATGCTCTCCTGTTGCAGAGGGCCTGAGCTTGCTTCCCAATCCCTACGCTCCACCTGTAACTCCAGCTCCAGGCAATCTGACATCTCTGCTTTCCGTGGCCACCTACATTCATGTGCACACAATCACATGTAGATGCCTGTGCAGAACTAGAAATAACAAGCATAGATCTTTTTAAAAAGAGAGTGAGCGCTGGGCTTGGTGGTACACACCTTAAATCCCAGTACTCAGGAGGCAGAGGCAGGAGGAGCTCTGTGAGTTCCTGGCTAGGCTGGTCTACAGAGTGAGCTCCGGGACAGTCAGGACTATGTAAGGAGAAAGTTTTTTAAAGGGGGAAGGGGGCTTGTTGAAGAGGTGCCTTCCTATAGCCTAAGGGAGCAAGGCCCCTGCCTTCCCTCTTCAGTCTGCATCCAATATGAGTCCCACTCCCACCCCCGGCCCCTGTCATACCCTCTATGGCAGTCTTCTTCCAAGCACATACAGAAAGACAAACTCCCCCAGGCCCCTGCGGGGAGAGGAAAGCAGCAGCTGTTTTAATGGCTGAAGGGAACATTTCCTTAAGGCAGCTCCCTGCTAACCCACCTTCCCTGCTCTGTGTGGACTCTGTGCACCCACACTACTTTCTTTGGTCTACCCCATGAGTGCTAACACCTCCTTGACAAGAGGCTAAATGTGTGCCAGGTGCTTTACACATTTCACCCACAAGCTGCTCAACCACCACATGCTACATGTCCAGAAAGTGAAGAGACTCAAGCTTAGCTGGTTCATGATGCTGAAATGGAAAGTGGGTCATTAGCAAAAGAAGCATTTTTTTTTTCCTTGTGGCTGTGTAAGCTAGAAGCTCCAAAGTCACATGGTATAATGTAGTGACAGCCTTCTTATCCCATCATCTGTCGAAAGGCAGAAAAGCAGGGAAGAACAGGAGGGAGCCGAAGTCATCCTTTTGTAACAGCACCCACCCCACCCCTGCAGGCAGAGTCCCATCGCCCCTCTCAGGCCTATGATAGGCAAATGTTCTACTGCAGCACACCCAGCAGTCTCTCAGTGTTGTTACAGTGGCTATTAAATTCCATGTATTACATAAGGTGTTGGTGTGTGTGTGTGTGTGTCTGTGTGTGTGTGATATGTATGCCATAGTGAACAAGTGGACGACTTAGCAGAGTCAGCTCTCTCCTTTCCCCGAAGGGATCCCGGCGGTTGCACTCACAGTGATCAGGCTTGGCTGCAAGTGCCTTTTCCCACTAAGCCATCTTCCTGACCCTAACTTTTGAGGGAGACTGGCACTCAAACCTTAGCAGATGTGTTCCTCTGTCAGGCTGCCTTCCGTTCACTATCTCCACAGACCATCCTGTCTTCGGGGGCTTCCAGCTCTAAAACATCCCTCCCCTTCCCCCACTGAATACCTGCCTTCCCATCCAATACTTTCACCTCTGTCCCATACCTTCAGCAGACTCACAGCTACCTCCAGGCACAGCCGCAAGGAGGAAGCAGCCACAACCAGTGCCCCAGTGAACTTCCAGGCTCCCTGAGTTGTTTAATTCTGCCACTCACTGCTCAGAGTACAGGAGAAACTTGGGGGCTGAGAAAAAGTGCCAGGGTAGGGGGCTTGCTCCCTGATTGGTTTCTCATGAAGCTTCTCAGGAGGGCGAGCACAGAAGGTTAAGCATGCAGGCTGAGTCAGGCTCTTCTCTGAGGACAACCAGGTTTGTAGTTTGGGATGGTCCCAATTAATCCATAAAACAGTCAAGACGCCAAAACTCTGGGGAACCCAGGATGGTGAAGTCCCTGTCCAGGGCCCTCTGCCTTCATGATGGTAGCAATGTCCTACTGGATATTCGTAGCTACCTTTGACTTAGTTTCTGCTTTTCAAAGTCTGCCAAAGCTAGCACAGAGCTCCATCACTCCAGAGAGGGCAGGATCTCAGCTCACAGACTCAGCAGCAAGGCAGGTGGGCAGTGGTCAGCGGGGACTTCTTCGGGGCTTCCCACACAATTAAACCGGAATTCCAACCAGCACAGTGCCAACAGCGCCAGGATGAACTCCTGTCATCCCTGGGCTCTAGCCTGACCCCTCTGGGACACACTCTATGCCAGCGATTCTCAACCTTCTTAATGCTGCCACCCTTTAATACAGCTCCTCATGTTGTGCTGACCCCCCAACCAGAAAATTATTTTCATTGCTACTTCATTACTGTAATTTTGCTGTTATGAACCATAAAGTGAATATCTGTGTTTTCTGATGGTCTTAAGAGACACCTACAAAAGTGTTGTTTGACCCACAGGTTGAGAACCGTTGTCCTGTACCCTAAAAAGCTCAGACCATATTTTAAAGCCGGAGGACAGTGCTCTGCCCCAAAGAGGTGATAGCTGACCCCAGGGGAGATTTGACAAGCTGTTTATTTGAAAGGTGTGTCCGTGTCAGGAACACAAAACTTCAGCAAGTGTGAACCCTTCAGCAAGTGATCAGAACCCTGCCAGCCAAGAAAGTAAAGTCAGTGTTAGCTTACGTTACACTGTAGTCTTGACCCCTTGTCCTTGGTTCATTTAGCTAGCCAGCCTCTGCTGAAGGATGAAAAGCCACAGGTGAGTAGATATGGTGTGAGCGTTGACAAGAGAAAAAAATGTCATTGGCAGTGGAGGGAGAGGGGACCCTGGGAGAGTGTCACTCTGAGGCATGTATTCCTTCCCAACCTCTGAAAGCCCAGATCAGGACTGCTTTTCTCATGCCTGCTTAGAATGTCATTTCCTTCCCCAGAAGGCTTGCGGCAGATTCCTCTCGATGGACAATTTCTTGCTGGGCTGGTGAGCGCAGACCTGAAGCCCGGGGAGATTTTGGGATCTGTGTACATCCCTCACTCTCAAAAGGTAAGAAACTGGCTGGTTGCTTTGAAGTTGTTTCTCCCTATTGTCTGTTAACATTTGCAGGCAGGTGGAAGGAAAGGAATTGTTCCCTGAACCACACCCACAGCCAACCTGGTCAGGGCTCTGGGGCTGCCCTGAGCAAATGGCTCCCGGATGTGGGCTGTGGTTGTTGTTGCAGCTGTGAGGTGTGGTCTGAGGAGGGCCTGTGGTCATACTCCCAAGCGCCCTTGTTTCCATGGGTGAAGGCCCTCCAGCTGCTCATGGAGCTTCTCTACCTGACACACAGGAAGTTGGAGTCCCTAGACTTGGCTTTCCCATCTCCAATTTCTGCCAACCCCTACAGCTCATAGGAACATAAGGCTTCCAGATGGTCGCTGGCCCAGGATACTGGAGTTATGTGGCCACCCAGATAGCTACGAAGGTGGCCTTCTACCCTCTCTGTTCCTTAGGCCTCTCCCCAAAGCTGTGCTTGACTCCAAGAGAAGCACCAATAACACATACACACACACATACACACACACACACACGCACGCACACATGCACGCTCACACAGTAAAAGCAGAGGCAGGTCGTAATGAGGTCCTAAGTTACATTTATCTATGGATGATTGTTGGTAGTCTCTCCTGTGGAACAGAAACTTTGACATGCATTCACACCCAAAAGTGCATGTGTGTCTTTGCAAAGGTAACATATAGAAAAATGGTATATTGCGGTTCTCCTCCTGCCTGGGGGGCGCCGTCTCTCACCAGCACATGAAATCAGGAGGGGCACAAGATGAGGCACATGCCTGGAAAGGCCGATGAGCACTGTACAGAGATCACACACCCCAGGAACCACTTCAGGGAGGGAGTTCAACTTTAATTCCAGAGAACAAAGGCTACATACCCCTTGGGGAATGGGTGAGGGCTGCAAGGATAGGTGTAGATAATTGGTTGGAACTAGGCTCTTCAAGAATGCTTGATTTGCATTAAACAGCACGCTCCTATCATATGAACGAGAACACAGTACCTAATTATCATATAGGCACAGGGAGGAGAGAGCTACAGGGAGCTGTGTCATATATCAAATGTGGTTAGGGGCGTCTGTCTAGAGACACTCTCCAGATGAAGGCAGGCAGAGAGCAGGAAGCCCTGCTGGGGAGAGGGAGTCCTGCTCAGAATGGCTATCCAGACTGGGAGGATAGCAAACCCTCAAACAGCAGGGTCCTTCCAACAGTATGTCATTGGGCTGGAGAGCTGGCTCAGCAGCCAAGAGCACTTGTTGCTCTTGCAGAGGACTTGGGTTTGGTTCTTAGCACCATTGTAGTAGCTCACAACCATCTGTAACTCCAGTTCCATGGGGTCTGATGCCCTCTTCTAGCTTTCTTGGGCACCTGGCACACACATGATGCACAGACATCCATGTGGCAAACTGCCCATGCACATAAAAATAAATGAACAAATAATAAATAAAACTGAGTTTTCTGTCAAAAAAAGAAAGAAAGAAGGTACAATCAAGTATGAGGAGCTTTGAGGCAATGCAAAGGGGGAGACCTGAAGTGAGGACCTCTTCTCACCTCTGCTGCTCCTGACCCAGCAGCCCCTGGTCCACTGTTGGAACATTCCATTCCACTCTTACCAAATGGAAAAGTGATTGTTTCTACAAACTAGGAAGTGGAGGAGATTTTTGACCTGAAAAGTTCCTGACTTCAGAAGGCTCCTCCATCCTCACAGAGACAAAGGAACCCAAAGACAGAAGAGGATGGCTTCAAGAAACACAGCATCAACAGGGTCCCCATGGGGGTTCCCACAGCACCCTCCAGAGCTCTGAACTCCAGCAGATCATGACTCTTGGAGGCAGCGGCCTCCAGAATCAGCTTGGAGACTGAGAAGCGGCTCAGACTTAAACGTGCTTGCTGCTCCTGCAGAGAACCTGAGTTCAGTCCCCAGCACACCCATGTGGGCTCACAGCCATCTGTAACTCCAGGTCCAAGGGACCCAACACCCTCTTCTAGAAGGCTTCCAAGGACACATGCATATATGCAAACACTCATACACATAAATAAAAAAATATTTTTTAAATCTCTTAGATGTACTTATTTTATGTGTCTGTGTTTGCCTACATTTATGTACATTCACCATGTATGTGCCCTGTGCTCAAAGAGGTTAGAAGACGGTGTCAGGTCCCCTGGAACTGGACTTACAGATGGTTGTGAGCTACTACATAGGTGCTAAGAACCAAACCCAAGTCCTCTGCAAGAGCAACCAGTGCACCTAATTGCTAAGCCTTCTCTCCAGCCCCAGCAATTTGGTTTAATAGATAGATAGATAGATAGATAGATAGATAGATAGATAGATAGATAGATAGATAGATAGATAGACAAACAAACAACAGGCGGGGAGGTGTGGCGTTAGCTAAAGAGGTGGTTCAGTTGTCAAGAGTACTTACTGAAGGTGCAGAGGACTGGTCTTCTGTTCCCACCACCTCTGTGGACGCTCACAACCTCTGTAACTCCGGTTCCTCGGAATCATGCGCCCTCTTCTGGTCTCTGAGGGCTGGCTCCCAGACTCACATGGGGCACCTGAACTCACACAGGTTCACATTCATAAATCAAAATATAATTACAGGAATTCCATTAAAGATCGCCATCCTCACGCTCAGCAAGAAGGCAGCCAAAGCGTGGCTCATTTAGACGACTGTCCTCTCTGTCCTACGATATAAACCTAATCAGGGGCACCACGAGGGAAGCCACGCATTTCATTCGGACGCATCAGATAACCCTGAGTGGTGTCTGTCTCCGCAGCGGGAGTTTGTGTCTGCCTTCCGGCAGGCCCAGTGCCGCCAGAACGCTTTGCCTGAGGTGAACGCTGCCATGAGAGTACAGTTCAAAGAAGGCACAGACACCATCCAGGAGCTGAGCATCGCCTACGGAGGAGTGGGGCCGGCCACCATCAGTGCACACAGCACCTGCCAGCGGCTCCTCGGCAGGTAAGGGAATCTTGATGATGGGGAAAACAAACCGGCCCTCACACTGTTGATAAACCCCTATCATGATAGAAACTCAGACTTTAAAGACAAAAACAAACAAACAAACAAAAACAACTCAGGGCTGAGAGATGGTTCAGAAGTTAAGAGCACTGGCTACTCTTCCAAAGGTCCTGAGTTCAATTCCCAGCAACCACATGGTGGCTCACAACCATCTGTAAGGAGATCTGGTGCCCTCTTCCGGCATGCAGAAGAACGTGCAGGCAGAATAGTGTATAAACAACAAATCTTAAAAAAAAAAATCACTGCTTGTTCCTTCTTTAATTTTGCTGAATTAATTCCGTAATATTTGGCTTCCATGGAGCCACCTTTTGAGAGAAAGACACAACAAAAATGGCCTAGGCCTGCGTTCAGGTGGTGGGTGATGTTTTCTCTCCCAGGTCCCTTTTCTCCTGCAAATGAACACCAGCAGGCTCTCTCCATCCAGGGTTCCTGCTATTTCCTCCTGGAGAAAGGGCATCCAAGTCTGAACTCTGTCCTGCTCTAGAACATTCTGGAGTGGTTCTAGAATATCCTGACTCTGAAACATGCTTGATTTTTGCTGCAATGGAGAAGGGCCCATTCTCAAGTCAGGATTCTCATGGCGCTTGGACTCCCAGGCTTTGGTTTTTCCAGAGCCCCGTGTTAACGTGGTTTCTAAGGGAAACTGAGAGCCTCTAAAATGTCAGCCCCTTTAACCGCAATCAGATTGCCTTTAACCGGTTCCTCTCGCCTCGCGCTGTACCAGGCGCTGGAACGCGCTCACGCTGGACGAGGCTTGCAGGCTGCTTCTGGATGAAGTCTCCCTTCCAGGCTCCGCCCTGGGCGGCAAGGTGGAATTCCGGAGGACTCTGATCGTCAGCTTCTTCTTCAAGTTCTACCTGGAGGTTCTCCAGGAACTGACGGGGTCAGCAAAGCCTCCTGAGCACGCCGTAAGTTTGTCAGAGGACAACTGCTGTGGCGCATGCGCATGGTCTCACGGGCCTGAGGCTAGCAGGCCTTGACCTAGGTGCCTTCAGGAAGCAGGGTGGGGTGACTCCGCCCTGTGATCCCCACAGCAGCTCGTGGGAGGCTGAGACAGGGAGATCAGTGGGCCTGTCTGAGATAGAGACCTGTCTCCGAAAAAATAAGGAAATAAACACCAGAGGCGTCGTCAGAGCTGACACTGCTCCCCCTGAAGGTTGGGGGGCTCTATTCCATATCTTTCTTTCGGGTGGCTTGCCGGGGACCTTTAGGGTTCTTTATCTTGTAGGTATCATCCCTACAGTTGCCTTCACACCACGCTGCCCCTGTGTCCATATTTCTCCTTCTAAGAGGACATCAGCCATAGTGCCAGCCAATTCTAACTCGTCACCGCTGTAGTAAACATCCCCCTTGCTTGGAGAGGTCATTGGTTAGGACTTCAGCAGAGTGATTTGGGAGGACGAAATTGGAACCATGACCCTGGCTTCTATCAGCTCCTTGCTGCCATAAGTCCCTGCCTTTCCCAACCATTTGTCTTGTGGGGAGCCTGTTGCTAGGGTCTGTCCTCTGTTCTGGTCAGCCTTTGTCAGTCCCTAACCAGTGTTGGTCCTGGGATTCAGCCCTGAAGGGCCGTCAAGCCACCTTCAGCTCTCAGGTCTGTATCGGGCCCCAGCACAGAAATGCCTCTACTCTGTGCTTCTGTTTTCTTTTCAAATAAGCTTTATTGAAGCATAATTTACAGTGAAACAAGAGACAAATAATAAATGTATAATTAAACTGACCTGTTTAAACTCAGTGCACGCACGTATACCTCGGAGCCATCACCTCAGACTAAGTGTAGGACATTTTCATCTCCCTGGAGGATCCCCATATCCTCTTTGGGTCGTCAGCCCCGCCCCTCTTCAGGCAAACACTGATCCACTGTGTGCTGCTAAAGCTTCATTTCCCTTAGTCTAGAATTCTGTAATCGATATGAAAAGTGAAGTCGAATTTTTGTGTTTCAAAACGACAAAAAAAAAACCACCAAAAACCCTGATATGTATACTAATAAATAAATGGCTTCCTGCGTTTTCTGACTGCAAACGACTAGAATACGTTAAGCCAAGGATTTGCTCTCCCCCCTGTTCTGCCTGCCTTGTCCTCTCTCTCAACCCTCTCCTGACCCCAATGGCAATGCTCACCCTTCCCCACCCTGTTCCTCAGCCACCACCATCCCACACTCCCACTCCCATCCCCTGACCCCCACCTCTCCCCAGCTCCACACCCCCACATCCTCCACCCCCATCCCCTGCCCACCACCAACCCCACATTCCCACCCCCATCCTCACTCCTACCCCTCACCCCGGCCCCTGCCCCCCCGCCCCCACCCACTGTCCCTAACCTCAGAAAGCTGGGATCCTGAAAAGAGCACTCAGTGTTGTTCTCCTTCTGTGACCATGGGCTCTAGCTTTTTCTGGGATGGTTTATCCAGCCTCGAGTTTGCTTCCGAGCACACCCACTCCTTCCCACCTCCAAGCTCGCTGGCAGACCTTCTCCTCCTGGGACGTGAGGATCAGATTTAAACCATTCATCCAAGCCCTTGATTGGATGTTGGGGGGACAAGAGGAGGGGGGAGCAATCAGGGTCATAAAAGGTGAAACCCTAGGGTGGGTAACCAGGCCACCCTCGGTGTATTCGGAGCCGTTTTACATACTCCAAACCCAGCCTGATCCAGACTAACCAGTCTCTCTCCCCATCTGTCCCGAGTCATCCCAGGACAGCCAGCGCTATCCAGAGATTGCAGACCGGTTTCGAAGCGCGCTGGGAGAGTTCCAGGTCACGCTACCCCAGGGAATCCAGACATACCAGGTCAGTGAGTTTGATTTCACTGAAACCTACACTGAGAGATAAGTGAGAGCTGCGTGGACCGGGCAAGCTGGTCACACGGGTGATTTCTAGTTCTTCCCAACCCCAACCGGGAGTCTCTGGCCCCCGAGAACACAACAGACAGACAGTCACACTGTGGGCGCTTGTTGAATGCCTTCCCGGGAAGAGCAGCTGCGCCCAAAGGTTCAGTCTCTAGCCTGGACTGCACATGTTTAATCTCCAGCAAGCAAACAAAAGGCCTTCAAGTGACTAAGCTTGCCCTTCTGGAAGGACGATCTAGAAATTATCTGTTCCTCTCTGCCCTCTGCGCAAGCACACACATACACACACTGAATGAAAAACATGAGGACACGACTCTCCCAGGTATGGTTGAGGAGGTATTTACAATAAGTAGATATGAAGGAGAGAACAACCAGAGGCATCTGAAGGGGTCCACACTGAACTGGGCCATGGGAAAGGGTGGGGAGAAACTGAGCGAGGACTCAGTGCTCTGAGAGAAGCCAAGGACCAAGAGACCAAAGCCAAGATGGCTGAGGCTAAGTAGGAATCAGAGAAGGTAGTAGAATAGAAAGGAAGCTGGGGGCTAGGGACGTTGAGAGCAGAAGATAGGGGTGCCAGGCAGGACAACTCTATAACAGGTACTTGTGAGCAGGGACTGAAAGAGACTGGTGGCCAGAGTCTGCTTTGACATGTTAAAGGCACATCAGTTAGCCATTGTTCCAGAGCTAGAGACCTAACATACACATTTGTACACACAGTCACACCTATACACACACTCGAACACAAACCCACCATTTCTCATGCATACACACACATACATACATGTGCTTGGACACACATGCATAAGCACACACACATGAATAGACACACACACACATGCACACATACCAGTGTTACTTCTCAGGGAAGAGTTTCAGCCCGGATCTGGAGAAGCCCATTCCCATTCCCACCCTTTGGCAGAGCCCCTGAGAGTCAACACTCACTTCTCCCTCAGATTCCAGTCTCTCTCCATGGGGCATGCTATGTCATACAGGCCTCATGGGAACAATGGGCATGAGCAGCAAGCAGGACAGAGAGACCTGAATTGCCTGGCAAAGGGGTTCAGGGGTACCACAAATGGAGGAAAGCAAAGCATCCTGTCCGTTCACCTCCTTCACCATTCAGTCAAAATGTTAGCCTGTCAGAGGCATTGCCACAAAACGGAAATGACAATTCCTCACTCTAGTTACCTTGTGAATTGGTCGTGCTCACCATCTGACTCTCTCCAGTGTTTGTCACCCCAGGGGACTGCCCTGTGGCTCCACCCTGAGATGAAAGGTTTCCGGATTAACTCTGCCTTCCTCTGCAGAAGGTAGATTCTCACCAGCCTCTCCAAGATCCAGTTGGACGTCCCGTCATGCACCTGTCAGCTCTTAAACATGCCACCGGGGAAGCCATCTTTTGTGATGACATCCCCAGGGTGGATAATGAACTTTTCATGGCATTGGTGACCAGTACCAGGGCTCACGCAAGAATCATGTAAGTAAAACCAAGCTTCCAAAAACCTTTTAAAGGTGAATTCTGAGCTTCAACAGAGAAAAGCCAATTCCACCATTTTGGACCAAATTTAAAGCAAGCTTTATTAAGTATTAAATACTGATGGACTGTGGTCAGGGCAATTCCCTAGAATTTTCCCCTACCGAAAGTGGCCTCGAGCCCCCTATTGCATGGGACTTATAAAGACAAACCTATAGGCCACTGCACTTTCCCATGAAGCCTTGCTGTTTTCTGAAAACTACAACTCCCAGGATTCCAGGAAGTTACCTGGGCAGGTGGTGTTTACAGGTTAATTTTGGACTTTGCGATATACCTGGGGACTGCCTCATGGGAATGTGTCTAACTTAAAGACCTCTAGGAAGAAGAAAGAATATCTAGAATAGACCTTCCTGGGGGGTGGGGAGATAGCATAGGTGCTAGGGATGTAGGTCAGTTGGTAGAGTGCTGGAACACTCTCCCGTGCACGAAGCCTGGGGTTCAATCCCCAGCACCAGATAAACCCAGCATGGTTTACCACCGTAATTTCAGCACTCGGGAGGTAGATCAAAAGATCAAGAAGATCAGAAATATCGGGTCCTCCTCACTTACACAGCTAGTCCAGGCACATGTGGGCTACATGAAACCTTGTACCAAAAAAAAAAAAAAAAAAGTAAAAAATTGAGCCAGGTAGTGGTGGCAGCAACACTCGCCTTTAATCCCAGCACTCAGGAGGCAAACGTAGTTGGATCTCTTGAGTTTGAGGCCAGCCTGGTCTACAGAGTGAGTTCCAGGACAGCCAGGGCTACACAGACAAACCCTGTCTCAGTAAAAACAGTAAAACCTCATCTCTCCGCAACCTCATGCATGACTCAGAGCCACTCTGACCCCACTGAAACACCAGCTTCACTCCTGAATAAGAAATAAACGCTGTCAGACGTTTCCAGAAGGCTGGTGTCACTGCCCTCCCCGGTGGCTAAAGCACTCCCTCTCAGCCCTGTAGCGGCTCTCCTGGACCATGCCCCATGGCAGCTCCATTCTGATTGCTCAGGCTGGACTCACTGTTACGTGTTCTTATTTTCAAGTATGCTCTGTTCTTCCCTCGGGTTCGAGGCTGTCAAAGTTTGCAGATGTCTCCTCCTTAAATGTCTCCCTGTGTTCAGATCAATTGATACTTCTGAGGCCCTTGACCTCCCTGGTGTGGTTGATGTGATAACAGCTGAAGACATTCCAGGCACCAATGGTGATGAAGATGACAAATTACTGGCTGTAGATAAGGTATGAATGGGACACGCTTTCCCAGATATGTGCTTATTTGATCATCCAAGGACCCCTGTCAGTCACTCATCGTTGCTGAGCTTTTTCCAGCACTGAGATGCTGAAGCCTCAAGGCCCTGGCTCCTCCCTACCCCAATGCCTCCATTTTCTGAAGATAGGAAATAGCACAGTAAGCAAAAACTAACCATATATCTGATTCAGCTACTGGGAGCCTCTGACTTCATTTATATTTAAGTAACTGATTTATATCAGGACAGAACACTCTAGAGCAGTGGCTCTCAACCTTCCTAATGCTGTGATCCTTTACTACAGTTCCCCATGTAAAATTGTTTAATTGCTACTTCACAACTGTAATTTTGCTACTAATTTGTAAGCTTGTTATTAACAGTATGTGAGTATCTGCTACACAGGATCTTGTATGCAGCCCACGTGAAAGGGTCGAGCCCCACAGGTTGAGAAACTGTGCCTTAGAAGGCTCTAGAAAGCAAGTGGGGACCACAGCTGCAGCACCCTCCTATTTACATGGAACTCTCTCCCTTCCTAGACCTGTTCTCTCGGCAGGTCTTACTTTCCTTCACACACTCTACTTTTAATAAGTTGTCTTGGCTGTCGCTGGCCTTTTATTTCAAATTGAGCAATCATTCACTGACCATCCTGACTTGTGAGCTGCCATGTGGGTGCTGGGAATCGAACCCAGGTCTTCTGGAAGTGCCGCCAGCGTTCTTTTTGGCCCCGTGTTTAGGCAGTTTTATGATGGCAGCCCCAATAGACTGACCCGGCTGTGTTCCAGCCTTTCCACCTATGGCATGCCCTTGGAGCCGCCATCTTGAAAGGAGGAATGATGGTAACGCACCCCCCCCCCCGTTGTACAATGGGAGTTAGGCAAGTGAGCACCCTGGACGTGCCTAGGACGCTGGGTAGCATGTGGCACTGTTACTGAATGCTGGCTATCACGTTTCAATAAATGCCACGTATTTTCTCCTCCAGCCGTGGAAGAGATCAGTGGGGCTTTTTGATTTGTTTGTATTTTCTGAATCCATCAGAAGAGATTGGCTATCGTTTATCAGTCTATTGGGGCTACCATAATAAAACTGCCTAAACACGGGGCTAAAAAGATGGCTCAGTGTTTAAGAGCGCTGGCCGCGCTTCCAGAGGACCTGGGTTCGATTCCCAGCACCTGCATGGCAGCTCACAACTGTCTGTAACTCCAGTCCCCCAGTATCTAACGCCTTCTGGCCTCTGTGGGCACTGCTCCCATGCGGTACACAGACATACATGCAGGCAAAACGCCACCCACACATAAAATAAAAATAAAAGTCTCAAAAAAAAAAATACACAGTGAGAAGCTAAAACAACAGAAAAGGATTTTTGAAGTTCTAGAGCTGAGGCCAAGCCACAGAGTCAGCAGGTCTGGCATCTCCTGCAGAATCTTTTCTCCACACGCTGATGCTCCCTCCTCGCTGTCTTCCTTTTGCCTTTTCTCTGTTTGACGTTCCTTCTCTTACAAGCTCACCAGGCACCCTGTACAGAGGCCCCACCCTTGGGGCCTCACTTAGTGTTAATAACCTTTGTAAAGGTCCTGACGCCAGATGCAGTCTCATAGGTGCTTCAACACAGTGAAGGGTTGAGTAGTCCAGTCCGTTTGAGGCAGGGGCCACCACGCCCACTTTAAGCTCTTAGAAGACAGGGTGAAAAATGCACCTGAATGCATCTCAGCAGGGGACTGTGTTCTCTGCTCATCAAGGGCCTGGTTTTCAGCTTCCAGAGGGAGAGCGGAGGTGGGGGAGGGGGTTGTTCTCCTTTCTTTCAGGGGTGGCTAGAGAGCTTTAGGGCGAGGCCCACATGCTGGGCTGGGATACAGAAAAAGTTTTCCACAGAGCGTTAAAGTCTAGCTTTTTTAAAATGAGATCGCTGGTGGCAGTGGAAGCTCAGACATTCCAAAGCCTGTGGTGACACCCTAGTGTTACAGCTCTTCCTTTAAGCTGCTGGGCTGCGCAAGGCGGGAGTGCGGGTTAAAGTCCATGCCTGGTGGGCTAGCTGATACACAGGCTGGGCGAGGCCCAGGCCCAGTGGGCTAGAGGCAGGCCCTGCAGGACAAAGGCCAATGGCTGCCGTGGCAGTTTTCCAGAAGCTCTGGGCCATCCGATAGCAAATCCCAAAGAGAAGGGGAGCATTCTCCCCCCCCCCCCCCGGGAGAAATGAGGACTCTCAGGCGCCCATGGTAGAAGGCAATGGTATCATGCAGCAAGCAACCCCAGCACGTTTACTCAAAATCAGGGATTTATAAACCTTGAGCAGTGGGAGGGATTTTGAGGGCGAATGTGTTTGACTTGCTGGGGTAAGGGGGTCAGGGATACTTGACTTACATGTAGTGGTACAGTACCTCACTTTATATGCAGTAGCATGGTCCTATCACAGGAAGGAGACCACGATACTTAATTATCCAATGGGTAGGGGAAAATCTCCAGGTAAAGTCAAAGGTCATTTGGAAAGTCAAGACACCAAGACATCTAGTTAGCATAGGGTGAGCATCTCCAGGAATTCCCAGCCAAGCCAGTTTTATCAGGAAAGCATCATGCCTATGATCTTTCTCTGAGGGTCATGTGTTGCTCCTTATAAGACCTGGGGTATCCCGATCAGGGGAAGGGGGAGACTTTTAGAACCCCCCTGAGAGAAGGGAGTCCATTGTAAGGAGCTCAGTTTGGCTATCCGGATATGCCAGACTTCAACCTTATCCAGCAGAGTTCCACAGTGCTGGGGGTCTAACCAGGAGTCTCACACATGCTAGGCAAGTGCTATACCGTTGGGCACCTTCCTTTTTGATTGTTTTTAAATTTGAGCCCAAACACAAGTGACTCCAGTATGCCTATCTCTATTCAGTGACATCTAAAACACCAGCCACTGGTGGGGCTGAGCTTGACTTCTGTTCTGTTTACTTAAAACATTACTGAAATTAGTTCACTTATCATTATCATGGCGTGGGGTGGAGGTCACGAGTGCAGGTCAGAGCAGGTCAGAGGACAACTTTACGGAGTTGCTTCTCTCTCTCCAGCTGCCTGTACACGGACTGCCTGCACAGCAAGCGCCGTTACACACTGAACCAACTCCCTCTCTCTGCTTGGTACAGGTGCTCTGTGTGGGCCAGATCATCTGTGCCGTGATTGCAGAGACTGACGTTCAGGCAAAACGAGCAACTGACAAAATAAAAATCACCTATGAGGATCTGAAACCTGTGATTTTCACCATCGAGGTCAGTGAGTGTCTGTCTTCCTCTAAGACTGGAAAGTCGGGCTGCAGAGAAGCTCAGTGGTGAAGAGCACTGGCTGCTCTTACAGAAGACCCAGGTTCTATCCCAGCACCCACATGATAGCTCACAACCACTTGTAACTTCAGTTCCAGAGCATCTGACACCCGTTCCTGGCCTCTCAGACACCAGGCATGCAGGTGGTACATAGACATGCGTGTGGGCTAACACTCATACACATAGAACAAGAATACATAAGTCTTTTTAGGAAATATTGTAAAGTCAAAAGCATCCTTGTAAACATCTTAATATTAGAAGACTAACTCAGAATCTTTTGCCTCCCCGCCCCTCAGGATCTGTTTGTCCTGGAAGAAATCATTTTGCTTTGGAAGCTATTACTTGTAATAGATGAAATTATCTTTGGCTCCAAGAAATAGGGAGAAAAAAAAAAACAATCAGAATTGAAGCTTCTCTCTCACATTCAAAAGCCTGGAAGTTGCCAGGCCTGTGGTGCTGGCTATGTAGCCTGCTGAGGCAGACAAATTACACCAAGGCGGATTAGCAAGATCCTGATTCAAAACAAAAAGTGAGAAGAAATATGGGTGTGAACTCAGTGAACTCAGTGGTAGAATGTTTGCCTACTGACAAAAGAAAAGAAAAAGACTAAAAGTGATCAGTCGAGGGCTTCTATGGCATGGTAGTCTGTTTACATCTGTGTATATGGTTTACATAATATGTTTTGTGCCGTCATAGCAAAATCCCTGACACTGAAGAATGTATTAATGAACAGGAATTTTTTTCCGGTTCTAGTGTCTGGGAAGTCATCTAATGCTACATGATTCCAGAAGGAGAAAGGGAAAGTAAAAAAAGAGAGAAAAACTCACTTTCATAACAAAGCTCTTCCACTATGGTTATTACAATAACCCACCCACCTAATGTGCCCTCGTTACCATTATTACCTAATTACCTCATTACCTACTCCTAAGGGTCCCAGCTCTCAAGACTGTGCCCTGAAAGTTAGGCCGGGACAAGCCTAACTACCTGTGCCTGGAACACAGCTCCTCCTACCCAGTCTCTCTGTAATACATGGTTTCCATCCTATAAGTACTGAAGCGTTAGCCATCAAACCCACATCCAAGACAGCAAAAGGAAGGAAAATAGGTACCCCTAATTCCTTTTAGAACATTCCCAGACAGGGCATGGGGACATAAGCCTTTGACCCCATCACTTGGGCAGCAGAGGAGATGGATCTCTGTGAGTTAGAGATCAGCCTGGTCCACATAGTAAGTTCCAGGACAGCCAGGATTATATAAAGACTCACTGTCTCAAAAAAAAAAAATCATTTCCCAGCCCTTACAGAGTAGTATATACATTGTACATGGCTTTCTATTTCTGTTGCTGTGGCTGTTAGGCTCTAGAGGGCTTCTGTACCCTAGCTAGTTCCCAAATAATCAACACAGAGACCTTTAGAATACAAAAAGCTTTAAAGCACCATAACTGAGCAAGTATCAACCATCTAAACTATTTCACTATTTCCCAGCTATACACCCCAAATTACTTGCCATAATCCCTTCTGCCTGCTCTATCAGGCCAGCCCTCATGACCATGTGCTCATGATCCATACTGCCCATCAAATTCTTTCTTTCTGGCTTTTTATCCTGCTGCTACATCTTCTGCTTCCCCTCCTCCCAGCCCCACAGTCCCTCTGAGGCCCCAAGTCTGGGAACCTAAGCCTGGCCTACTTCTCTTCTGCCCAGTTAGAAGCTTCAGCAACTTTATTAACCAATCAACTTTAAATTAGGTAGTGCAAAGCCAGGCATAGTAGAGCACACCTGTAATCCCAGCACTCAGGGAGTCAGAGGAAGGCAGATCTGTGGGTTTGAGGGCAGCCTGGTCTACAAAGTGAGTCCAGGACAGCCAAGGCTACCCAGAGAAACCCTGTCTCGGAAAACCATATAGATAGATAGATAGATAGATAGATAGATAGATAGATAGATAGATAGATAGATAGATAGATAGATAGATAGATAGATAGATAAGGTAGAGCAAGGTTTACACCACATCACTTGGTGTATGTGAGAATGTCTGGGTAGCAACCAAATCTCAAAGGCCAGTAATTAACATAGAATGTATAGCACCAGACTAACCCTAACATATTTCATTGGCTAGAGGTCAGCATCTGCCATACCTAACTGACAAGAAAGATAGGAAGCATAATTTTCTTCCAGATGGCTTGTGTATCCACCAAAAACTTACTGTTACTTGAGAAAGGTGATGAAAGTGGATATTTGAAACAATAACGTCTTCAAAATAGAGACTAAATATAATGAGAACTTTATGATAAAATTCTATAGAAATTTCCACTCTGATTTCTGGCTCTTGGTGGTGAGATTCAAGTCATATTTCTGAAGAAAATAATGGAGTGGGAACATAGAAAATTCAGGTATGGGCTGATGTGTTAATTCTTTTTTTTCTGATGTGTTAATTCTGTCATTATTTTATCAAACACCTGAGAAAAACACCTTTTAAGAATCAACATTTTCTTCTGGCTCACAGTTTTAGAAGTTTCAATTCATGTTTTGCCAGGCAATGCATTGTAGTGGCCACACACAGGTGAGCAAAAGTGCTCCCTTCAGTGTTGATGATTATTAATATTCAATAATGATAGATCTTTTAGTTAAATAGGGGTTATTCCTAAACCAACTGTATACCCAAATCACCACACAGAGACCAGGATTTACTTAATTAACCTAGAGCATAGTGCTGGGCAATTATTACTCCATCCTAAACCTCCAAACCCACAGAGCTTACTCCCATTCAGATTTTCCACATTATACTTGCTTTTTAGTCATATCTTAGGTCTGGGTCATTTCTCCCCTCTTGGATCTCTCCTCCCACTTCTTTTTTCTGCACCCCCCTCTGGACCAGGATGTCCCATCCTATTCTCTCCATTGCTCAGCATTAGCTGGTTGTTTTATTGACAATACAGAGAACAAATGGTGGCATGTTTACACAAACTTGAGACAGGTGATGCTTAGCATAAGCATCACAATGCAATGTCCAGATTGAAGTCAGCGAGTGGGGTAGAGAAATCAGCATTTGAATGAACAAGGGTACGTTGTATATATTCCACAAGAACATTATAGCAACTCCTCACGTCTGGGACAGGAAAGTGAGAAAAGGAAGAGACCAGGTCCTGGTCCTGCAGTCCACTTTGAGGGCATGTCTCCAATAATCTAAAGCATTCTGTGAGTCCTTGCTTGGTAAAAGTTCTACCATTCTCGTACTGGACCAAGCTAGGGAGGAGTGCCCAACTGGGGACTGAGCCTTTGACTCATGGGTGTTTGGGGTATAGCATAGACCCAAGCTGTAGCAACTTGAACTTTAACTTGGTGACAATCATATTCAGAAAAATCAGCTTAAAAAAACAGAGCTCATTTCTGGGCTTGCAATATACCATACCTGGTGTGCAAAGGTGCTGGGGAGCCATGGGTATAGTTTGAAATGTGCCCAAGGGGTACCAGTCTGTCAGTGTGCAGAGCTAAGACAGCATGGTTCTTAATCTTTCTACACCAAACCAGCTCTTCTCCAGTTACCATTCACCAAGTTTGCAAGGAATACAGGCTTTCTTGCCTCATGCTCCTTCCTTGACTTGCTATAATCCTAATGTGGGTATGGTTTTTTTCTATTATTCTTTTAGTCCATTTGAATGCTACTCTCCTGAAGAGGAAAATGGTACCCAGAGGTCATGCCCATGACCTGTCTAGGGCTCAGAATAGTTAGAGACTAAATTTTCTTCAAAATAAGCATGTCTAGGGTGAGCAAATAACCAAAAGCAGGAAATAAAAGTCATATATGCCAATAGTAATTTATCCATATACGCATTCACATGAATATTTACATGAATATTGATGAAAACATGTGTTATATATTGTGAATGTTATATGTATGATATATATGTAAAAATTTTATATAAAACATATTTCTAAGAGAGACAATGTAGCTTGGTACTAGATCCAAGCTGACAAATTATGGCCACATGCCTTTCTACCTGTGTGATCTTAGGTAGGGAATTTACACCCTTGTACCACAGTCCACTCTACTGTAAAAGGGGAGCAGTGGTATGCACCTCATCAAGTCCTATAAGAGGAAATGAGTTAGTGAATATAAAACAAAACAGTGTCTGCCTCTCAGTGCTCACTCGATATAACTCATCCCATCGGAAGGTCTCAGGGCTTTTGACACATATTGTGGCAATAAAATACTTCCGTGTTTGCCACTGTGGCTTATTGAGGTAAAAGTGTATGCCGGAGAGTTTCATGTCAATTTGACACAAGCTAAAGTCATCGGAGAGGCCAGAACCTCAATTAAAAAAAAAAAAATGCCTCCATTACTTAGTGGTTGATGGGGGAGGGCGCAGCCCACTGTGGGCAGAGCCATCCCTGGGCTGGTGGTCCTGGGTTATATAAGAAAAAAAAGTTGAGCAAGCCATGAGGAGCAAGCCAGAAAGCAGCACCCCTCCATGGCCTCTGCGTCAGCTCCTGCCTCCAGGCTCCAACCTGCTTGAGTTCCTGTTCTGTCTTCCTTTGATGATAAACTGTGGAGACAAACCCTTTCCTCCCCAAGCTGTTTTTGGTTGTAGTGTTTCATCACAGCAATAGAAACCCTAACTAAGACTAATTAGGAATGTAAAAATTTAACTAGGAAAGTAGAAATTTCAAGTGTGGTGTTTATTTTCCACTGCTTTAAGAAGGTAGGTAGCGGGGCTGGAAAGACGGCTCAGAGGTGAAGAGCGTGGGACGCTGGGGTGAGAGCCTGCTAGCTCAGAGAGGCGGAGAAAGCACCCAGCTGACCTTCCTACTCAGCAGACAATGTCCCAGAAGGAAAAAACCCCTTCCTCTTCTCCACAGGGTCTTAAAGACTTTCAAACGGAATCTCCCTCCTTTCTACTTCCTGTTTGCCTCTCTACCCATCCTCCTAACTTCCTATCACTCTCTATAGGTTTGTTTTTTTCCTATGTTTACTCCCTGTCAATTGGTTGCTTGCTCCACCTCTTGACTTTATTTAATCCTGTTTACAGAAAGCTCTTGGATTAAAGGTGTGTGCTAGGGCTGAGCCACACCACAACTAGGAACAGGTCTTTCCAGTTCACAATCTTGGGATTCACAGTGTGATCAAATATCCTGCAACAAGTTACTTCCACAAACCTAGGAAAGATATTTCTAGAAACTAAGCCTGGGCTTGCACGCTGCCTGTCACACATATTTGCAGCCTGTCTTTGACAGTTATTTTCTCCTCTCTAAGTCTCATCTCTTCATCTTAAACACAGAGGTAATAATAGAATTAATATAATATGTGAAGAGACATGATAAGCTAGGGTCAGATGGAAGGGGGGAGGTCCTCCCCTATCAGTGGACTTGAAGGGGGGCAGGGAGAAGATGAGGGAGGGATGGGGAGAGTGGGAGGGAATGAGGAGAGGGGGCTACGGCCGGGATACAAAGTATATAATCTGTGATTAATATAAAAATAAATATTTAAAAAAAGAAAAAATATGTAATATGTAGGCATACATATACACTACTATTGTACTTTGTGTTATGTGACACCGTTTTGGGGGAGATGTAGCCAGATAACTACTCACCCCAGATGGGAAACCAACAGTGACAACTGAAATAACAAAATCACCAAAGTACAACATTGTGAAGCAGTTGGTTTAGGGGGGTTACTTATAGGCTATGAGTGAGGGCTTGCTTACTGGAGCAGCAGGGATGGCTCAAAGGCAGCCTGCCTCACAGAAAGCCCTCTCTAGTGTGATGGCTCACAGAAGCTGGGACCCTAGAGCTCACTTTGTAAGTCAGAGAATTGGGCTATTCCCAGCCCCTTCTAGGCAACTCTAATTTCAGCCTCTTTTAAGCGTATGCCTCTTGGCTGGTCCAAGAAACAAAGTCTTTATTGTTTGCATAAACTTGAGGAAGGAGAGATAGTGTATCTGGTCCGTTTTAGGGACTTTCTGAAACCTCTGTGCAAATGTAGAAGGCATTCCCTCTGACATCTGTGTACTCTAGGGCTCTTCAATGCTTGGCACCGTTCCTGTGTCTCAGGATGCAACAATGTGGGGGAATGTACGAGCAGCCAGCAGCAAAAAGGAAGGGTGACTAGCTTTGTGTTTTTGCCGTTTTACCTAGGATGCCATAAAACACAATTCATTTCTGTGCCCTGAAAAAACACTTGAACAAGGAAACGTCGAGGAGGCGTTTGAAAATGTGGATCAGATAGTTGAAGGTAAACAATTGGGAAGAGTTCACAGAGATATTCCTTGATTCTGTCGTGAACCAGTCCCTGTGGGAGGCTCATCCTCTGAAGTCCTAGGGCTTCTTCTCAAAGCCTTCATGTATTCATGTGCCGGGGGTGGGGGGTGTTTGGAGGTGAGGTGAGAAATCAGGGTAACAGAATACCTAGGAGAAAATCCCTAAGATTTGGCTAGTCAAGGGCAGAGTAAGAAAAAGAACTTGGAACTTTAAAAAAAATTTTTTTTAATTTATGTGCATTGGTGTTTTTCCTGCATGTGTATCTATGTGAGGTTGTCAGATCTTGGAGTTACAGACAGTTGTGAGCTGCCATTCGGGTGGTAGGAACTGAACCCGGGTCCTCTAGAAGAGTGGTCAGTGCTCTTAACCACTGAGCCATCACTCCAGCCCCCTTGGAACACTTTTTAAACTTGTTTTCTTTCACATCCATTGGTGTTTTGCCCACGTGTATGTCTTTATGAGGGTGTCAGATCCCCTAGGACTAGAACTACAGACCGCTGTGATCTGCCATGAGGGTGCTGGGACTTGAACCCCGGGTCCCCTGGAAGAGCAGCCAGTGCTCTTAACGGCTGAACCATCCCTCCAGCCCTGGAACGTTCAGAACTATAGTTTCTGAAACAGGTCCCCTGGTTGCCACAAGGTGAACGCTTGGTCCCTTGGTGGGTACGACTGCGGTTGGGCCGTTCGCATCCCACCTCATTTAAATCGATCCACCAAGGCAGCCTCCAACCAGCATGCACCCCAGGCATGCTCCTGCACCTGCCCTTCACAGGAGAGGTCCACGTCGGCGGTCAGGAACACTTCTACATGGAAACACAGAGAGTGCTCGTTATTCCAAAGACAGAAGACAAAGAACTGGACATGTATGTCTCCACACAGGACCCAGCCCACGTGCAGGTAAGGTCCAGCAAGGCTCAACTACTGACTTCCTAACTCCATCATGGCGATCAGTCTCCATAGTTCAGGCGGCGGCCACTTCCATAGCAGAAACCTAGAATATAACTGTTGAACATCTGTAATGCAGCTAAGACCCCAGAAACATTTTTATTTTTATTTTTTCCTGTTCTAATCAACAATAAAAGAACAATCCTGATCACCTTTTCTTTTTTCTATATTCATCTGTCTCTTTGAGCATTTCATGCATACACACAACCTATTATGATCATATTCACCTCCTATTCTCTCCAACTTACCCCAAACCTCTATCACATCCCCCTAAGTTTAGGTCTTTTTTTTAAATAACCCTTAAGTCCTGCTGTGCATGTGGGTGTGCAGAACTCAGCCAACTATTTCCCACACCCCCACAGACTCCTTCTTTCAACAGTATCAGCTAGATTTCCTCCCCAGTCTATGCTGGAATTTTGGCTGCCTTGCTGTTGTGCAGGTCTTCTACAGGCAACTCACAGCTTCATGACCACAACAGCCACACCGTGTCCAGATATCATCATTCTTACTGAAAGTCTTCTGTGTTCCAGGATATCCTTCAACTCACTAAGTAGCCAAGGTTGACCTTGAACTTCTGAACACCTGCCTCTACATCCTGAGGGTTAGAATTACAGACATTCACTTCCGTACAGGATTTATGCACTGCTAAGGCTCAAACCCAGGTCTTCATGCTTACTAGCCCTGGGGGGGTTACATTCCCAGTCAGGTGTGATCACTTTAAATTAAAACTCTGTTTGTTGCTGGGCAGTGATGTCACACATATTTCTAACCTCAGCACTTGGGAGGCAAGCAGATCTCTGGGTATTCAAGGCCAGCCTGGTCTACAGAGCAAGCTCTAGGACGGCCAGGGCTACACAGAGAAACCCTGTCTCAAAACAACAACAGCAACAAAGCACATTATTCGCAGCAGACTTAGTTTAACTCTGTGGATAGTATCAGTAAAATTTTCCTTTACTGTTGTTGTCCAAGAATAGCCACAAACCACTCAGACACCAATCTCAGTCTGATACTGATGATTTCTTGAACACCGCTTCCAGGCTGACCATGATCAGGGTCACAGAAGGACTTGTGAGCCTAACTGTGACATTGGTCTGCCTTTCCAGCCAGCTTTTTATAATAGCAGAGGGCAAGGCATGTGTGGCTGGCAGCGTTACATTTCCGCTAACTAGAAAAAGTATTATCAGTTAACCTTTAAGCTGATTGGTCCTAAGGGAGGCAAGGGAGGCGATGGTTAGGGTCTTTCCGAGTGCATCCAGGCTGTGGCCAAGTGTATAGATAACCAGGCACGAGCAATAATATCATTGTGTCACAGGAAGACATTATCCTTGACCCTTTAGGATTCTTCATTGTCAGCATTATTGAGCAAGCAAGCAGACCCTGAGAATTTGGTTTTAATTTTACCTTATGCTGAAGATGGAGACTAGGAACAAAACTATAGCTAGTCTAGGCAAACGGCTAAAGTAGATCTCAACAATACTCTATTTTTTTTTCTCTAAACTAATCATTACAGATGATAATTAGAGTCAAGAGGTCACTTTAGATCATGGACAGAAAGTGCTCTAGGCTTAGGTCATAAACCTGCCACCTTTGTTAGCAGGATGCTGGAAGTCCACTGCTTCTTACTTGCTTGTGTCAGTAGCCTCAAGCAGCTTCCAATAAGATGCCAGGATTTTGATAGTTTTAAGGAAGATTAACAATTCTTTTTTTTTTTTAAGAATTACTTGATTTTGAATTATATTTATGAGTTTGGGTGTAGGTTTAAGAACATGAGTGCTTTCTTTTTATTTTATTTTATTTTTTTAATTTATTTACTTTTATATCAGTCACAGGTTAGGTTTTTTGCATCCCATGCATAGCCCCCTCCCTCATTCCCTCCTACCGTCCCCAACCCTCCCTCAACTCCTCCCTGCCCCCTCCAAGTCCACCAATGGGGGAGAATCTCCTCCCCTTCCATCTGACCCCAGATCATCTTGTCTTCTCAGGGCTGGCTGCAATGCCCTCCCCTGGGATCTAGCCAGTCTGTCACTCCCTGGCATGTATGGGGGAGGGTTGAAGAGTCAGCCATCAAGTTCAAGACTGAAACAGTCCCTGATTCCCTTACTAGGGTCTAACAATTCTTAAAAGTGGCCCAGAGACTAGGAGTGGTAACGGCTCCTACCTTTAATCCCAGCATTCAGGAGGCGCAGGCAGACAGCTCTCTGTAAGTTTGAGTCCAGCTTGGTCTACATAGTGAGATCCAGGACAGCCAGGGCTACATAGTAAGACCCTGTCTCAAAAACAAACAAACAAACAAACAAACATTGACCAGAGCCCCCAACGCAGGCTGAGCCTATCTCCCCCGTCTAACGGTGGCCGATGAGACCACATAGACTCTGCTGCACAGCTCTCTTTCAGGAAACAAAACATTTGGTCATCATTTTACTCATTTTACCCCCATTGTCTCTTACAGAAAACAGTGTCCTCCACCTTAGACATCCCCATCAGCAGGATCACCTGCCATGTGAAACGAGTAGGTGGAGGCTTCGGAGGAAAGGTGGGGAGACCGGCTGTGTTCGGGGCGGTTGCTGCAGTGGGGGCTGTCAAGTAAGTCTGCCTTAGGAGCCAGAAGTGTGGGAGAGGCTGAGCCCAGAGGATGGCCAGAGCCACCTATTGGTCCCTGGGCAATTCAGGCCCCTGTCTGCTCCTTTATAAAATGCAGATAATTCACACCTGCCTCACGAGCCTTTTCGGTTTTCCAAAAGTCAGCTGAGCACATGACTTTGTTTAGATGTAGGGCAAGGCACTCTTCCCAAGTTCATCACTGCCCCTAACTCTCTTTGCAACTTTCCGCTCACAGCAGGGTGGAATGGGGAAGGAAAGAGTCTTCACCCTCCACCAGCTCCAAGTGCTGTCTTGGTGGATGGGTGGTCTTTGGGTTGATCTCGAGGGAAGGTTTGTATCTTTGCTGTCCACAGCTCAGCACTCAAGTTTAGCTGGCACTGGTATGGCTAGTCCTTGTTCATTGCCTTTAAGTGGGTTTGTTATCAGTGTTAGCGAACAAAGAGGAAAAGAAGGAGGAACGGGGGAGAGAGGGAGAAGGAGCGAGAGGGGGTTAGAAAGGAAGGAAAAGTAGGAGGGGCAAGAAAGGGAGAAGGAGGGCAGGAGGAGAAAAGAAGGGGAGGAGGAGGAGCAGGAGGCAGAAAAACGGGAGGAGGAGATGCTGTTTAATATTTTGTCTGAGTTCCAATTAATCTGCAAAGTCCCAGTGTCCTGCTTCCTTTGACAGCCTCTGTGTAGCTCAGACAGAAGCCATACACACTGGAATGTCTGTCTTCATGCCCAGCCCAGGGAGGAGAGGAGCAAAGTTGGGATCTCATCTCCACTTCTCTCTTCTATCACTCACAGCAGAACTTGCGCCTTCTGCTTCCCAAACACGTTCTGCTTCCCAAGCATGGGGCATTTCAATCCCAATGCCTAGGCTAGCAGCTATGAGCCCTGACATCACTATATTCCAAAATTTGCACTGTGTCCCCACTGGGCAGCCAAGCATAGAACCAATGTCTCCCGATGCATCCAGCCTCAGCGTGCAACAGTCACTCATTAAGTGACCTAGAGCACTGTTCCCGCCCCCCTGAGGTCATAGAAATTCCTGCCTCACCCGGGCATGGTGGGCCATGCCTTTAATCCCAGCAATCAGGGAAGCAAAGGCAAGTGGATTGCTGTGAGTTTGAAGCCAGCCTGGTTTACAAAGTGAAGCCAGGAAAGCCAAGGCTACTCAGAGAAACCCTGTCTCAAAAAAAAAAAAATCCTGCCTCAAAAGCACACACTTTTTTAAAGAAAGAAATTCCACCTTCTCATCCAATCCCAGACTGTCTCAATCAAAATGAGCAGGGGATGAGCCTTGACACTGTATATTTAACTGGCATTTCTGTATTGATGTTAGCATTGCATTTACCCAGTCCCCCCTTTCTTCTCCTGGTGCAGAAAGACCTAAGCCCCATGGTGGCCTTTTAGACCATAAAAATAAAGACACCAGGATCTTTTAATTTTTTTCAAAGTTTCGGACCTAGCTGGGCAGACTCCCAACTAGCTCATCTAAGACCACCTTACCTCATTTAGCCCAGTGTCCAGCTGTCCTCCCAGGCCCATAATCATGTCTGTGTCCCTCTGTATTTCCCTCCTCTTTCCTCTTCCCAGAGTTTCTTTCTCCCTACCAGGAAGTCCCACCTTACACTTCTTACCCAGCTATGGGCTGTCAGCAACTTTTATTATCCAATCAGAGATAATTTGGGAGGCAAGGTTTATACCATGTTATCTTGGATAAGTGAGGATTTGCTTATAAAGATCTATGAGGGACAAGCAAGTAACATTTGAATACATAGTAGGTTTTAGATAACCCCAACAATAATAACTAGTAATAGATATATCCAAAATGGATGGATCTGGGTGAACGTCAAATTTGAAGTCATAAGGACAGAACCCAGCTGGCATATGACATTAATCTCTTTAGAGAAACCTCCAAACACTGAGTTGTAAAGAGACAATAGTAACTTAGGCAATAATCATCATCGTGCCGAGAAGATGGTGTGCAGATTAATAGATACAGGTGTGGTGAACAGACATACAGAGGATTAAATGAGTGGAACAAATGGATAGGGAGGTGGATGGTGGATGAGTGGGCTTTACATGTTGTAAATGGGTGTGGGAAGACAGTAAAATAAGGAGTGGAATAAGTAAGCAGAAATATGGGTAGCTCACTAGATGAGTGCATGGACAAGTGGATGAGTAGAGATCTAAAATTTGTTTTCTGCAGGACTGGCCACCCCATTCGTCTTGTTCTGGGTCGTGAAGATGATATGTTAATAACTGGGGGAAGACACCCATTATTTGGAAAATATAAAGTGAGTACTACAAGTGAAATTATTAAAATGCCTCATTTTGTTTGAGTGGCTTTGTACGCGTCTATCATTTTTTTTTTTTTGCTGAAATCTAAAAACAATCAGCATCTAAAATATCAAATCAAAATGGTATGTATTTTGGACACCCGTGACAGTTTCTCATTAGCTTTTAATTTAGTGTATAATTGTAAAAAATGTTTAATGATGGAAATAAAAATTTAAAAAATGATGTAAAGGCCCTGTTTAAGGGGCACTGGGGTTATGGCTCAGTGGATCAAGTATTCACCACACAAGCTGAAGGACTGAAGATAGCATCCTCAGGACCACGTAAAAGCTGAGAGTATGGGGCTGCCTGATTAGCACCCCAGTGCCCAGGAGGAGAGACAGGACCTCCCTGAGGCAAGTTATTTAGATAGACTAGTCAAATCTGTGAGGTCTGGGGTCTGTCAAGAAACTCTGCCTTGGTAAATAAATTGAAGTGCAATCAATCTAGCCCGGGTGCTGTTCTGAACGCCTGTAATCCCAGTACTCAGGGAGGCAGAGGCAGCTGGATCTCTGTGAGTTTGAGGCCAGCCTGGTCTATAAAACAAGTACAAGACAGCTAAGGCTACACAGAGAAACCTTGTCTCGTGGAAAAAAGAAAGGAAGGAAGGAGAGACAGAAGGAAGGGAAAGAAAGAAAGAAAAGAAAGAGAGAAGAAAGGAAGGAAGAAAGAAAAAAAAAGAGAACATTTTCTGACATTATCTTTTGACTCCACACACGTGCACTCAGACATGTGGACACACATACTTGTGAGGAAAAAAAAGCACTGTTAAAAGGAATAAGGATTTATATTTTTTAATGATTCTTCAAAGAAAAGAAAAAGAAAGAAGATGCCCAAACTTTATAACTATAAGAATAACACTTTGTAGTAGAAATGTTTAGAAACAATTTGACCGTTTGCACTGCAAAATAATCTTTAACAGAAATTCTCTAACTGGCAAATTCAAATTCTTCAAATCATACTCATTCCATTTTTCTTCAACTTCAGTAAAACATTGCTAAAAACAATGTTTGCTGGAATCTAGTAGATGATACTATTTTTCAAATTTGTGATTGAGTCCTTAGGACCATTCTGTTTCAATATAAGGTTACAAAACATGCTTTATTTAGGAACTGCTTGAGCATACACATCTGACTTCCTACCTGATTGTACCACTGCCTCAGATTACTGCATTGTTCTGTTACTTACATTGCTTTTTACAAAGCACTTTGGCCACCCAGTAAGACAAGCCCAGCTCGTAAATTCTCCAGCCTCTGTTCCCAAGCCTTTCCCGTAACAAGGGATGCCATGATTCATCTCCACGCATTCTGGGATCTCAAAGGCTTTCCCATGAGGAGAAAACCACAAACTAAATTAGAAAGAAAGCCAGTACGGAACGGCAGAGAATCTCCTGAGAATAAGGAGGGTGAGAGTGGCAGTTACATTCTGGGAGACGCGCGAGAACTTGAGGATTCCGTGCTTAGTGTGGAGCCAGGATTGCTCCCTAAACACAAAGGACTCAGCAGAACTTGGCTCAAGAAAGGTCTTCTTCAACCCGACACTAGAAGACAGGCAGGCAGGGTGCCACGCAAGAACAACTGGAGGCAAAATCTATCCTTGATTCTCCTCAGGGATGGAAAGGCCAACTCATAGTTGGCAGATACATTTTAAACAAATCAGTAAAAAACGCCCATCACTTTTGACAGGTGGGATTCATGAACAGTGGACGAATCAAAGCCCTAGACATCAAGTGCTACCTCAATGGAGGGTACACACTGGATGACTCAGAGCTGGTATGTGTGTGCGTCAGAAACCAATTGTGCCCTCTAGAGTAGATAAGATGCACAATGCCTACGTCTTTACAGAAGGGGGACAGCGGTGTCTAATATATGTGGGTGTCTCCTCTTACTTTAGGTAACAGAATTTCTTGTACTAAAGCTGGAAAACGCATATAAAATCCGCAACCTCAGACTCCGAGGTCGCGCGTGCATGACAAATTTACCATCCAATACAGCCTTTCGTGGGTTTGGTTTCCCACAAGGAGCCCTGGTAACAGAGTCCTGCATCACAGCAGTGGCAGCCAAATGTGGACTTCCACCAGAAAAGGTAAGATTACGATGGAGTCATAACCAAGGCTGATAAGGATTCAGAGGAGGAAGGTGTCATTCTCTGCTCGGCCGGGTCCTGGATTTCAAGGGAGACTTTAGAACCCTGCTGAGGAAAGGGAGTCTGCCACCATAGACAGAGCGCAAACAAATGGCTATCAGGAGATGTCAGACTTCAGCCTTGTCCAGCAGAGCCCCACAGGAAGGAATTGCTGTTGGCCTCAGGAAACACCAGAAAAAAATGCACAGATTAACCCTGGCTCAGAATTTGAGATAAGAACTTCATTTTTTTTTCATGACTGTGATGTGGCCATGCCTTCATCATTCACTTATTAGCCACTCCACTGTTGGCATATTTTCAGGTTGTTTGTTACCCCGTGCAGGCTGTTAAAATGGTGCTGGGACTGGAGAGAAGGCACAGCAGTTAAGAGCACATGCTGCCCTTGCAGAGGACCAGGGTTCAGTTCCCAGCACCCACATGAGTGGTTCACCCAGATCCCACGCCAGGGAATCCTGTGCCCTCTTCTAACCTCTGTGGGCACTGTACTCACATGCACAAACCCAAACACACACATACATCAATCAAAAACAAAATGTTGCCGGGCGTGGCGGCTCGCGCCTTTAAGCCCAGCACTCAGGAGGCAGATTTCCAAGTGTGAGGCAAGTCTGGTCTACAGAGTGAGTTCCAGGACAGCTAGAGCTACACAGAGGAACCCTGTTTCAAAAAAAAAACACGAATAGATAGATAGATAGATAGATAGATAGATAGATAGATAGATAGATAGATAGATAAATTGAATCTTAAGGTGATCTTGAAATGAACACCCAGATACATATTTCTGGGAATACACAATATCTTGTCCTTTTGTGTGGGTCTGTCTGTTGAACAAATGCACAGAAATGGGGTTGCTGGTACACTTGAAAGCTTTTCAGAGATACTGTTCAAAATTTACCATTTGAAAATATTATTCTGTACAGTTCCCCCATAAGGCCTGTGAGGTATAAAGGTTGCCCAGGACAGGCTGACTCCAGCACCAACTGTTGATGGCTCCACCCAGCACACTCTCTGTCACATGCTCCGTGTCACATGCTCCGTGTCACATGCTCCTTCCACTCTCCCTCTGTGTCTACCCTGGTTCCCCAACCCAGACCCTCCACTCCAGCAAGGTTTCTCTGTGTTGTCTCTGCAACATCTTTGTCCCTAAATTCAGTGGAGACCTCTAAGTTTTCATTTGATTGACAGAGTGTTTCTTCCATACCAGAGAATACCTAATACTACATCAGAAAAATAATAAATTCCCTACAAGAATTTACAAAAAAGAGGAAGACATTACATTAGGATGAGGATTGGGAACTTGAGAGAGAGCTGGAGAAGGTGACATTTAGATTCACCTTCAGGAATAGTAGATGGAAATGTAATTGAAGCAAATGGAACAGCATGAGCGAAGACAGTGGCCTCTTTGTGCCTTGGATTCCTTGGCTATACTGTGAGAACAAGGTGATTTACTTCCTGAGGACCGAATAAATTTTCACTAAAATACTCATTTTCACAGGGCTGGGAATGCAGCTCAGTGATAGAGAGCTCACCCAGCATGCACAAAACCCTTGGGCTCCAACGCTAAAGTCACACATACATAGAAATTTTCATAACCTGCACAGTCTTCCAATGTTATTGCTGGCGACAATTACTTCTATCAGAATACGTTGCAGATAATGAGAACCCCCAGGCATTTCCAGCAGGCATATCCAGCAGGCTCTCTTCTAGGTGTTGAAAATTCCCAGGATATGAAGCAGAGCCTGTTCAAACACACATTTTTAAAGATATAACCATGTATTCCAAGTGCAGAAGACTTGAAGATCTGCTGTTTGTCGTTTTCTGTTTTGCAATTTTGAGCCAACAGAACAACCTTCACTTATGGTAGAGCCCGGCCTTCATACACTCTTCGCTCTGCTCCATCCTCCAAACCCTGCTGCTTGAAAACTGTGGGCCAGTAAGATGGCTCAGTGCCGAGCTAGACAACCTGAGTTCCACCCCTGGTAGCTGGAGAGAACCGACTCTCATAGATTGTCTTCTGACTTCCCCCACATGAATGGCATGTAGACACACAGAGGCACACAGGATGCAGGATAGATAGGTAGGTAGATGATAGATGGAGAGAGAGAGCAGAAAGAGAAATGATGATGATGGATGGATAGATACATACATACATACATAGACAGGCAGATAGACAGATAGATAACCCAACCTTTCTAGTCCTTCCATCACAGTCTTTTTAGACTAGTCACTGTCAAGTGCGCTCCACTTCAGAGAAACCCTGGATGGTATATAACGAGAAGAAAAACAGCCCCTTCATTCACAGCAGCACCATGAGCGAGTGCCATTCAAAAACAGTGGGGAAAAAAAGTCTGTCCTCCCCCACCAAAGTTTGTGCTTCAGCAGAAAGGCTTTCAAAGCCTCCGGTGGTGGTCTGCCTTGTCACAAGTATTTATGGACTTTCACACTTGTTTCAGATTAGGGAGAAAAACATGTACAAAACAGTCGATAAAACCATCTACAAACAAGCCTTCAGCCCAGAACCTCTGATAAGGTGTTGGAAGGAGTGTCTGGACAAGTCCTCCTTCCACGTCAGAAGGACGCAAGTGGAGGAGTTCAATAAGAAGAGCTACTGGAAGAAGCGAGGCATTGCTGTCATCCCCATGAAGTTTTCCGTGGGCTTTGCTGCAACAAGCTACCACCAGGTAAAGTTCATACTCACAGCACGGTATACGACCCTCCTGTCCAACACTGTCTTGGTCCAGCCAGCTGCTTCCGGTGTTCAGAGAACGTCACCTTTCCCAGAGCAGCAGCCCCTTCCTGCATGTCCATAGGAGAAATGTCCAGAAGTCTCCTGAGCAGCTTCATGTGGTTGTAGGGAAAAGTCATCATGGCAAGAAACTTTGGTCAAGACCGTGAGAGTGTCTGCAGCATGGCTGCCAGGACCCAGGGTACTGGCCCTGGCTTCCATGCCATTCAAAAGGAAGCCCACAGGGCCGTCATGCGTTTTCTGCTGAGGAAGGGTGTCCCCACTGCAGGAATGTCTGAGATGCCTGCCAGGTCTCAGGCAGAGAAGTCATTCCACTGCTCTCTGACTGACCACCTACCTGGCACTTGGTACCACCTCCCCAGTAATCTCTTGGCTGTGGTGGGAAAGAGGGAGCGGGGTCCAGAATTGTCCCCAGTAAATTGGCAAGAGGGAGAGGCAAGTCATCTACAGGCAGAAGGGAAGCAGAAAAGCAGTACGCACATGGCTAAGACCTCCGAACAGAGCCGGGCGGTGGTGCTGCAGGCCTTTAACCCCAGCACACGGCAGAGGCAGGTCAATCTAGGAGTTTAAGACCAGCCAGGGCTACACAGAGAAACCCCATCTCAGAAACACATACATGCATACACACATGCACGCACATACAAGCACACACGTAAGCATATACACACATGTGTATGCACACATGCATACACACACACACACACTCAGCCTGTGAAAGGACGCCTCCCCGCCAAGGAAATAAAAGCAAATCGTTTGTAACTGAAGTCAGGATAACCCTATTCGCTCTTGGCCTGCCATATGCTAAGTGTGTGACACTGAAGTTATTCAACGCTTCTGAGCTTTAGCTTCCTCAGCTCTAGAGCGAGACTAACAATAATGCTCTTGGGATTAATGAGGACTGGCTGAGAAAATTAAAATAGAGCACTTGGTAAGATTCCTGGGATATTCTGAAAGTCAACCAGGGCAACCCTACGCCCTTCTTGGGAGAGCCCAGACACGTCTCTCAGGGCTCTCGCTCTCCTGACAGGTAGGATAAGATGCCCTCAGCTTAGGAGTTCTATCCCTGCTTGGGTCCAGTATGACCATTCCATAGAAAGGTTCAAGGGTAGTTGTCATGTCCACCAGCTGGGCTGAATACATGGCAGAGACATAAAGGACCCTGGTTTTTCCCTGCCACCAAATATTGTATCTTTATCAGGCTACCCTGAAGAGCAGCTGGGTGGTGGAGTCAGTCATCGTACTAACTGTCCAGAGTTTGTGTAGACCCCACAAGTCAAGGGTTAAGCGCCATGGACTATACCCGCTTCTGACACTACCTATAAATGGCGCTCTCCAGCTAGTCACACTTCTGCCTATGTGACTGATAACTGAGAGTTTTTTCACTGTCCCAGTTCGATGTAATGATTTCATAGAACTCACAAACTCAGGAAAGCTGTTTCCATTTTATCATCATTACCAGCTTATACACATGGCGCAACTCAGAAGCGGCCAATGGGAGAGATGCCTAGGGCAGGACGCTAGGGAGGAACAACAAGCTTGTCTTCAGGGTGTTCACCCCAGGGAAGCGCTCAGAACCCAGGAAGGTGAGATGGGGTGACATACACCCTCGCCACCAGCAGGCTCACACACACACAGGCTGCCCCCTCATCCTAAACCTCCACAGGTATCTCACTGGCAAAGGCCAGCCCTCTTCAAGATTTGGAAAGTACCGTGCCAAGAAGCAGAAACAAAACTAAGTGCCTAGTCTCTCAAAACGACTCTACAGCTCCTTCTGCCATCAGTGGGGCCACTTCTCACCAAAACCCATAGTCCCTCTGCTGCCCTTCCTGGGTGCCAACTTCTTACGTCACCACATTAGACGAAAGCTTTACCTCAGGCGGTGACTTTCAGTTTCCATCCGAAAGGCCTCCAGCTTCCCCACAGAACTATAAATTGATGTTCCCAAGAACCCTTGGCCAGGCATGGAAGGTGTCATTCCAGGTCAGCTGGTGAGTCACACAGCGGGAACACCTCCCCACTAGCCGTGAGAAGCAGAGTGGACCACAGGCTGCAGTGAGTAAATCCTATTATTAACACCCTGCACCTCCAGGCTTCCCGGGTGCTCCACGCCATCCTAGAGCCTCCAGGCGTCTCCAGACTGAGAGGGAAAATTCCACCTTTCCACTCACCCGGTTGAACAAAATCTATGTAAAATCTGTCGCCCCATCCTGCTCAGAGTTCTCTCTAGGACACAAAGTCGCCCCAGGCCACCTGCCCTGTTTGGGGAGTCTTTAAGGCAGAGCTTGCCATATCCGAGGGATGTCCTGTGGTGGCTACCGCAAACTATCACATGTAGCCAGGCTCGGTGGCACATGCCTGAAATGCCCAGCACTCAAGGAGGCAGAGGCAGGCGGATCTCTGTGAGTTCAAGGCCAGCCTGGTCTACAAAGCAGGTCCAGGACAGCGAAGGCTACACAGAGAAACCCTGTGTCAAAACAAACAAACAAATAAACAACAAAACTATCATATGCTGGGCAGCTCAAAAATATATATATGTATAAGCACATGAGCACACACACACATATCCATACATAATCTCACATTCTAGAGGTTGGAAGTTCAAAGACAAGAAATCACTAGCGCCATTTCCCGCCCCAAGGCCTCCATGCTCTTCCAGCCTCTGCTGGCTCCTGGCCCCTGTTGGCTTATGGCAGTATAACTCTACTGGCTGCTTCCAGCTTCACAGGCCACTGTCCCTGGTGCTACCCCCCAGAGTCCGATAAGGACACCAGTCGTTGAATTTAGGGCCCACTTCTACTAGTCTGGTCATCTTAAATAAGTGTATCTGCAAAAACTATTTCCAAGTAAGGACATATTCTGAGGTTCCAAGTCGACATGACCTGGGGAGGAGGAAACCACTGTTGCAGCCAGAATTTGAGAGAGAAAGTGTGGAGGAGGTGATGGGGTTTTCCCAAACAGGGACAGATGTTGCAGGGAGTGTTAAGAGAATGGAGACCGGGGGTTGGGGAGGACGTATAAAAGCTGGACCGTTGGAGAACAGGCTGAGCCAGCCAGGAAGTGAGGACAGCAAAGCAGGAGCCAAGGTCCAAGGGAAGTTGTGATGGGATTGGGACCCAGGGACAAGGGAGAAGAGACAAGAATGAAGTGGGGGTAGTCGAGAGCAGACCTGAAGGACCTCTGTGACACTTTCCTGACTCCATTCCTTGTCACTTCAGGGGACCCCGAGGAGCACAGGGGGAGCTGGATCTGACTGCCTGGCTCTCTCAGAACCCATGTTCCACACCCTCAAGCCACTGAGCATTCGGCCCCAAAATGGCTGGACTGCAGCCTGTGCCCCCACCACCTGTTGCTAGCTTGAAGCAGAACCACGCCTTGTTCACGCTTGTGTGTCTAGACAGAGATCAGGGTGGGAAAACATTCAACTCAATACCTTTACAATTAGCCCTCGGCTTTAGGCAAGGGCCTGACTTCCAAATAGTTGGGACCAGGTGGGTATGGTGGCACATGTTAATCCTAGCATTTGGGAGACTGAAGCAGACAGATTTCTGTGAGTTCAAAGCCTGCCTGGTTTATATGAAGAGTTCTAGGCCAGCTCTGTCAAAACAAACAAACAAACAAAACAAAACAAAAACAGGTTCCTAAAATAGGGAAGTTCTTTAAAGTCAACTTTTAATAGAGTACAACTAAGTTGCAAAGTCTTACCAGAAAACATCACATCTCTGACCTCCCTGCTCTGAAGACTGAGAATTAACCACCTCATTTATTTTTCTAAATTTTTAAAAATTATTTTATGTATGTGAGTATTTTCCATGCATGTATATATTTGTATCATGTGTATGCATTGCCTATTAAAGCCAAAAGGGGAAGTTGTATCTCCTGGAACTGGCGTTTCAGAGAGTTGTGAGCTACCATGTAGGTGCTGGGAATTGAACCTAACTCCTCTGGGAAGATCAGCCAGTGCTCTTAAGCCCTGAGCCATCTCTACAGCCCTTCCTTCATTCCTTCTACTGAACATACCTAATTGCCAGCACTCACCAAAGCTTACCTTCTGGAATGTCTTGCAGGCAGCTGCTCTTGTTCATATCTACACTGATGGGTCTGTCTTGGTTGCACATGGAGGCAATGAACTGGGACAAGGTATTCACACCAAAATGTTACAGGTAAAGCAAATAAAATTCAACCATTCATCTCTCCACACTTTGTTGACATGTCTGAAACTTGGGACATCTTTTGAGATAAATGGTGACTGTGCATTCAAACTTAAAAATCTTGACCAGTTGAAAAGCTTCTCGCATATAAACCACAATGAACAATGAGACTGAAATCCCACAAATATACAAATGCTCCTGGAACTTGGCCAGGGATAAGAGTGGAAGGAACTGTTCGATTAGATTATTAATTATTAGGTTAGTAAAGCCATCACTCATGAGCCTACAGAACACTGTCATAGATGTCTTACATACCCACACAAGTTAACGAAGAATTGGAAGCTGGGAATGGTGGTGCACACTTGTATTCCCAGCACTCTGGGAGGCAGAGGCAGGCAGATCTTTGAGTTAGAGGCCAGGTGGCCTACAAAGTGAGTCCAGGACAGCCAAGGACCCCAGAGAAACCCTTTCTCAGGAAAACAACAACAAAGAATTGGAGAGGACAAATGATTCATCAACTATCAACATCTTGTAACTTTCTTTTCTTTCTTTCTTTCTTTCTTTCTTTCTTTCTTTCTTTCTTTCTTTCTTTCTTTCTTTCTTTCTTTCTTTCTTTCTTTCTTTCTTTCTTTCTTTCTTGTAATGCTAGAGGTTGAATTTAGGGCCATGTGAAATCTAGGCAAGTGCTCTAACACTGAACCATAACCCCAGCTCTTTTTCCTTAAAGAAAAAATAATGATTCATGGCAGGCATGGTTGCACACATCTTTAAGCCTAGCACTCTGGACATAGAGGCAGGCAGATCTCTGAGTTCAAGGCCAGCCTAGTCTGCAAAGCGAGTTCTAGGACAGCCAGGTCTACACAAAGAAACCCTGTCTCAGAACAAATAAACAAGCAAGCAAACAGATTAATTTGAATATGCTTGTGCATTCTCGTGCATGTGCATGCACACTCAGACAGGACATGACATGTGGATGTCAGAGGACAGTTTGGGGGAGCCATTGCTCACCTTCCACCATGTGGGTTCTGGGTATCTAACCAGCCCTCACATACGATTTTAAGGACATAAAGAAGAAGAGATAAAAATACATTTAACATTATGATGGACCCTCAAGATTCTTCCAGTGTGCATCTGTAGTTTTCCATCACCTGGCTCCTTAGCCCTCTTCAAATACTCCTCCTATGTCATACATGTTCCAAAGGACTCCCCAATTCAGGCACTTTCAGCCCTATCCTTCTTGCTCACACTCCTGCCACAGACAGAAATGTAAGATCCAGGCCCAACCAACTCTGAACCCCATCGACTGTAGGAAAGAAAGCATATGATACCAGGGGTTGGTAGTGCATGCCTTTAATCCCAGAACTTGGGAGAAAGAGGCAGCCAGATCTCTGAGTTCGAGGCCAGCCTGCTCTACATAGTGAGTTCCAGGACAGCCAAGGCTACACACAGAAACCCTGTCTTAAAAAAACAAACAAAAAAGAAAGCATGTGATTTGTACAAGGCCCATCAGCCTCCTTTTCTAAGACTGATTGGCAGCTGCTCGAGGAAGGAATCTTCCCCAGGATTGTTTAGAAAGTAGGCTGGAGGTTGAGGGCCATCAGTGGCTGTTCTGTGCAATGGATATGCTGACTTCTGCGAACACTACGGTCATGGAGAAGGAAAGCAACCGCAGAGGCAGAGTAAGGACCCTAAGGAGACCGTGGAGTCCCAGGAATGGACATGCTTGATACCCCTCTGGCCCTTTTTCTTGGCTATTTTGCTTTATTACTATGTGTCCATTGCTCTTCCAGAAGACCATCCAATTCCAAGCACACACATCAGGCAGCTCACAACAGCCTGTAACTTCAACTCTAGCCAGATCAAACTGGCTTTTGCAGCTTCTTCCTCTTTTTCTTCTATTTATTCCCACTTGCTTATATTTTTCTGGTATTTGCTGTTCACTTTTATATTTTCTGCTCTTTTCCTCTCATTTCGTTACATTTTCAGCTTCTCCGGGGCATACCTATAAAAATTAAGATAATAAAAGGGGCCAGTGTTGCCATAGATAATGGCACGGGCACTTGGGAAAAAGTAAGCGGATCTTTGTGAGTTCAAGGACAACCTGGACTACAAAATAAGTTCCATGACAACCAGGGCTACATAGTGAGATCTGGTCTCAAAGAAGAGGAAGAGGAAAAAGAAGAGGAAGAGGAGAAAGAGGAAGAGGAAAAGCAGGAAGAGCAGGGGGGAAAAGGAGGAAGGGGAGGAAGAGGAGAGAAAGAAGGAAGGAAGGATGGGCAGATGGACAGACAGACTGAAAGCAGAACCAAAGAAAAATATCACCATAGCTGACAAGACGGCTCAGTGGGTCAGGGTGCTTGCCACATGAGTCTAACCTACTGGAGTTCCATCACCAGGACCCATGTGGTGGAAGGAGAGAACTGACACCTGAAAGTTGTCTTCTGACGTCCATATGGATGCCAGGGCACACACATGCACACACAGTGACATAAAGTAGATTAAAATGTGACAAACATTGTTTCTTAAATAAACCGACTTCCTTTGGTGCGATCAAAATGGCTTGTTTTCTTAGAGGTCTTTACCGGGTTTGAAATATGTCCCTTCTCACAGGTGGCCAGCCGTGAATTACAAATACCCATGTCCCACCTGCACGTCTGTGAAACAAGCACGGCCACGGTGCCCAATACAGTTGCCACAGCGGCGTCCATCGGAGCAGACGTCAACGGTAGAGCTGTGCAGGTGACTGTTCTGTGCCTCTGGTTTTCCTATCTGCCTGCAGGCACTGTGGTTGACTTCAGAAAAGTGACCTGTCACTGAATTCGTTGTTTTTCTATTACTGTGATAGAACACCCTGGCCAGGGTGACTTGCAGAAAGAAGGGTTTTCCTGGGGCTTTTGGTTCCAGAGAGATAAGAGCCTTGTATCTCGGTGAGGATACAAGCTGTAGGTAGGCATGGCAACCGCAGCAGCAGCAGGGCGCTCACATCTTGGACCACAAGCAGGAGGCAGAGGATGAACTGGGAACGGTGGGAGTCTTTGAACTCCCGAAGCCCACCCCCCAGTGACATACTTCCTCCAGCAAGGCCACGTTTCCTAAGCCTTCCCAAAACAGCACCAACTGGGGGCCAAGCATTCAGATGCCAGAGACAATGGGAGACATTTGCCATTCAAACCATCACGGCTACTAACCAAAGCTTAGACAGCTGATATATTGGGAACATATGTCAGCTACCATAAAGGGAGATAGCACACACACCCAGAATATAGGGCTCAGACACAAAAGTCCCTTTCATGCATATATCTGGGTCCAGAGGGAGTCTCTGGTCAGTCAGGCATCCAGATTAATTAATGGTGCTTCTACCAGCTTCAGGGTGTGGCTTTCAAGGAAGCTCTGAGCGTCATCCTTTCAGTCGAGTGAAGTCATGCACAAGGAAGACTCCAAGCCAGACCCGGAAGGGATGCCAGTTGCCTGCACTCATAACCCATAATAAGAGTTTTAGTCTCCAGCCATGTCTACATACAGGGGAGGTTGGCAGACACAGACCACAGGGAAGGCTTATGCCCAGCCACTGTGTAGGAGGGAGACCGCTTTTGGGTGAACAGGAACTCTGCTGGAAGACACGGAAGAAACATTAAGCCCCAACAGTTAGAACCATACCTGTTGCCCTGGCCTGGTGAGTTCCTACTGACCAGACCAGCAGACACAGTGACTAGAGACTTGCCACCAGCATCCCCACCGGAACACCCAGAGCTGCCTTGTCTTGGAACTGTTTTAACTAGCTACAAAGTAAAGGGTCTTTGTTTGGGTTTGGTTCGGTTTGGGTTTTTGAGACAGGGTTTCTCGGTGTAGCTTGGCTGTCCTGGACTAGATTTGTCCACCAGCCTGGCCTTGAACTTACAGAGATCTGCCAGCCTCTGCCTCCCAGAGTGCTAGGATCACAGGTGTGCCCTACACAGCGCCCTGTAAGTAATGAGTTTCATTGTGACATTTTGGTATTAATTGAACTGATTTGGGAGTGTTGTTCTCTTAGCATGATTTGTTATTGCTGTTTTTTATTATTAACTTTTTATCATTCCTTTTTTATGTTTATGGGTGTTTTGTCTTTCTGTATGTCTGTGTACCGCATGCATGGCTGGGGCCTGTGGAGGTCAGAGCAGGGTGTCAGATCCTCTGGAACTGGAGCTATGGAACTGTGGGTGGCCATTGGGGGCTGGGAATTGAACTTAGGTCCTCTAGAAGAGCAGCCATTTCTCCAGCACCTGGATGTTTTTGAGACACTGTCCTGCTCAGGCAGTCTTGGAACACGTTGTGTAGCCCCAAGTGACCTCAGACTCATGACTGTCAGCTGTAAGATGACAGGTGTGCGCTGCCACACCTACATGTACGATGTTGTTGTTGTTTGTTTGTTTTTTAATTAATAGTCACTAAATTTTTCATGGTTCTATGACAAACACTTTTTTCACTGGGGCATTGTGGGAATGCATATTTCTGCAGTCCACTAAAACTGCCGCAAGATCTGCCTTTAAACCAGTCTTATCTATGTGAGGACACTTCTGAGGGGCGAAAACTAGTGGGTTTTTCTCAGAACAAATGTATGAAAATGCTTAAATCCATGAGCTTGTCTCTGGAGTGGGCTCTAAAACAAGAAGGGAGTGTAGACTTGCCAGCTTAGCTAAGGGTCAGAACATCTAGTTTTAGAACCAGAAACTGTGGGTTTATAGGAAGTTCTGGTTTGGGGGTTTTGGTTTTGGTTTGTTTCTCTGTGTAGCCTTGGCTGTCCTGGACTTGCTTTGTAGACCAGGCTAGTCTCGGACTTGTAGAGATCAGCCTGCCTCTGCCTCTACCTCTGCCTCTGTCTCTATAATGCTGGTATTATAGATATGTGCTACTGCACCCAGTTCCAGTTCTGTTTTTTGTTAAGATTTACTTTTTTATTTTATGTGTACAGGTGTATTGTCTGTGTGTATGTCTTAAAGTCAATTTTCTTATTTTTTCCGTTCAAACCCAAAGCCGAGGCCTTTAAGTAGCGGTTTCATGATGGACAAATGAACAGACAGAGGGACTGGTGGAGGGTTGAATGTTTTAGACCCAGAGGGATGTTGGCTTGTCATTGTAACAAGCACAAATTTGAATGAAAAGATGATGTTTGCTCTATTTATTTTAAAAACTGGAAAACACAAAATAAAGATGTAGTTAAACAAAGAAAAGAGGGAAGTAAAGCTGGGTAGTTTGTGAAAGAAGATCTGAGAGTAGAAATTCAGGGTATTTTCATAGGAAGTGAAGCAAGATGGGGAGAGCAAGTCCTATAATTGGTGCTAACCTCAGCCTGGGCTGTGTTATCTTTTGTTCCCAAAGTGTGAGGAGCAGGTTCTCTGTGGTGGGAAGCAGGTGCTCTGTGAATGCTTGCTGACCCATGGTCACCAAGGATCCAACGCCACAAGTCCTAACCACCATACTTTCTTCTTAATTTCTCTAAGGATGCCTGTCAGATCCTTCTCAAACGTCTTGAGCCTATCGTTAAGAAAAACCCAGAAGGGTCATGGAGAGACTGGGTAAGTATTCCTCTTCATCACTATGTGCAAGATAACAATCCAAACCCTCACTGAGTACCACAGCAGTGAGCAGCCACCTACACAGAAAGTCTCTCTGTCTACATCTACAGCTTTGGAAAGTTCTCCAAGTGAGTGGGTTGTGAGTGGGTTTCTGTTAAGGTCAAGAGGGATGTAGGTGTTCTGGGTGTGCGTGGAGAGAACACACAGGAAAGGGCAGTCCCTGTTGAAAGCAAAGGGTGTGTGAGGAATATCCAGAAGCCAACTTTGTTTATGGAGGAAAAGGGCCTCCAGAGCCACACAAAACACTGAGGCTCTGAGTAAGGAAGAGACCTGGAATGTCTCAAAGGAAACCACTCACTTCATCCAACTTTACTGTGTCCTACACTTTTTTACTAGAATTATTATTTCACATACTTTATACTACTAATAGTTAAAAACTAATACCAAATACCTTTTCTTTCTTTGTGTGTGTGTGTGTGTGTGTGTGTGTAGTCCTGGCTGTTCTGAAACTCGCTCTGCAAACCAGGCTGACCCCGAACTCAGAGATCCGCCTGCCTCTGCCCCCTAATTGCTGGAATTAAAGATGTGCACCGCCAATGCTGCCTGGCCCCAAATACCTTTTATTTAAAGGTTTATTCGTTTTTATTTTGTTTTTGTGAGTGTTTCTCCTGCACAGATTTAAGTGTACTTCTTGCACACAGTACCTTCGGCAGCCAGGCGAGGGTGTCGGGTCCTCTGGAACTTGAGTTACAGATAGTTACGAGCTGGGAACTGAAGCAGGGCCATCCACCAGGGCAGCCAGCGCTTTTAAATAAACTACAGCCATCTTTCTACCCTCCCTTCCAAGTTAACATTGAACTTACTCCCTAGACCATGGGTAAAGCCTAGGCTGTCCATCTGTATTGTTCACTCCAGACTTCTAACCTCCATCAGAGGAAAGTGGCAGAATGCCAGCTGAGAGAAGACAGGCTGTGACGGGTACTGTTAGAGCACAGCATCTGCACTGAGGGGCAGGAGTCAGTTCTTATCTATAAAACACGCTCATTTTCACCTAACAAGTGGTATATTTAATCTCTCTTCAATATGCCCCATTCCACAGATAGAAGCAGCATTTGAACAAAGAATCAGTCTCTCAGCCACTGGATACTTCAGGTAAAACTCAAAATGGTATCTTGGCTTAGTTAAAAGTGTATGAAGTAGTCCAGTTGCTTTGAGCTTCAGTCCTCATTGATAAATAAGATTGTGTTGTATAATTATTGGGGGGGGGCATCTATTCTAGACCCCAAATTGTATGACTCCACATAAGCCTGAGTGGTATAGTTAGATAAATGTCAAACAATAAATAACTCATACAGGATTAAAGGCACTCTGATTTATCTGCTATCATCTACATTTATTTGTTTATTCTGGTGCTAGGGATTGAGCCTAGGACCTTGCGCACTCTAGGCAAGTACTCTACCACTGAGCTACACCCTTAGCCCTTGCTGTTCTTTATTGTGGGTAGTGAATAGATACCATCATCAGAACTAATGTGCCACTCAACTTTACCAATCTCCCTTCCTTTATTGTAAAACCTTTCTCCCGTGAAGCAGATTTGGGGGAGCAGAGTTAAACCCCCTTGCATTCGTTGCAATGTTGATCAACGAGGGGGGCATAAATTTATGTTCATTAAATACATAAAGCAAAGAGAAGAGCTGACTATCAAATCAAAGAAGGATATGGCACTGCTGTTACAATTTAGCCAAATAAATCACCAGACTATGGTGGTTTATTTATGCACGAAAGGAAATGGTCATCGTCTTGAACAGTGGCAGATAACCATTGAGGTGAATACAAGGGAATGAGAGAAAAAAAAAAAAAAACCTACTTGAAATGAGCATCAGCCAGCTGAAGTGCTATTGTAAATTATGGTAATTACATTGCTTTTGTGCTCCCTCCCCCATCCAAAAACCTTTATTCCCTCAGGGGCTACAAGGCCTTCATGGACTGGGAGAAGGGCGAGGGGGACCCGTTCCCATACTATGTCTATGGAGCTGCATGTTCTGAGGTTGAAATTGACTGCCTGACAGGTGCTCACAGGGTGAGTCAGCATTGCCCTTAGCAAGTTAGAACTACAACCCATGTAGAAAGTAGCCCAGCGTCATTATATAACATGCAAAAGAGAAGAGAATTCTTTCCTTCCTTCCTTCCTTTCTTCTTTCTTTCTTTCTTTCTTTCTTTCTTTCTTTCCAATCCAAGGGTATTTCAAGAGATCCAATCTTTTCTTGGAATTGTTGTAAAAGTATCTTTTATTTGCCAGATGTGATTGTTATCTAGAAGGCTGCTAACCTAGGCCTAGTCCTGGAAGCATCTAGCCTCTTCGTAATCTAATCTAAGCCTCGAATGTTTTCGGACTTACTGCTGACTATGCTCACCCTTTCTAGTTTTTTCTAAACCCTGGCTAGCTGGTTCAACTCAACTGTTCTGTCTCAAACTCCCCTCCAAGCTGACTGATTCAAACTGTCCTCTCTCAGCTTCTGAGTTGTTCTGCTTGGCCTCAAACTAACTCTAGTTCTAATCTCTTTGGGATATATGTCAACACAATTTGTACATTTTCCCCTGGGGGTGGGACATGCCGTATGGCACACGTGGAGATCAGAAGGCAACTTGTGAAAGATGACTCACTCCTCCGCCGCATGAGTCCCAGGGATCAAAGTCAGGTTGTCAGCCAGGCATCAAGCACCTTTAACTGCTGAGCCATCTTGCCGCCCTCTGTGAGATAATTTACTTTCATAATTTGCTTAATTTTACTTGATGTGCATTTGTTGGTGTGAGGGTAACAGATCCCTTGGACCCGGAGTTACAGACAGTTGTGAGCCACCATGTGGGTGCTGGGAACTGAACCCCGATCCTTTGGAAGAGCAAACAATGCTCTTAACCACTGAGCCATCTCTCCAGCCCCAGTTTGAAATCATTTTTAAGAGGAAAACTCACATGATCACAGATTATTCATGACTCTTTTTCCTGGAGTTTTTCACACTGAGACACAGATAATGAATGATATTTGTGCAGTAGACTTGGAGATGTCAACCTGGGGCCTGCCTCAGGTTCCCCTCAAGGCCAAGTTGCCAGAGGTTTTGCATTCCTGAGGCTCCACCTTAGTAGGAAGCTGGTTTTGGGGACAACCTAATCATAAGACCCTCCACACTGAAGGGTGTGTTGCCAAATTTAGCAAATAAAAACATGAGATGGCTAGTTAAACTTGAATTTCTTTTTTTGTTTTTGTTTTTTTGAGACAGGGTTTCTCTGTCAGCATCTCTGGTTGTCCTGGAACTCACTATGTAGACCAGGCTGGCCTCAACCCTCTAAGATCCATCTGCCTCTGTTTCAAATAAACAGCAAATATGTTTCCAGCATAAATATGTTCCATTCAATCCTTATTTATCTGTCAACTCTGCCTGAGGGCTTTAAGGTAAATCCCTAAAGGAACAAATACAGAGATCTTCCAGAATTCATGGTCTCAGAGAAGAAGTTAAAATTTGGTCTTCTCTGTGCCTTCCAGCTTATATGTATAACTGGACATCCAGAAATTTCAGTATAATGTTGATCCTTTAAAATAGTTTATTCTATTCGAAGACACTAAATGACTGGCTCACTGTGGCCAGTGCTGCGATACACTGTCCCCTGGGAGGTTTGTGGCTGGTATGAGAAAGTCCCCATCTGCAGTGTCACCAGGTCTTTTCCCTCTCCCAGACCCACAGCACAGACCACGCCAAATGTCAAGGTAAATGAACAGTGAGGAGGGCTGAGGTGTCTACAGCCTCTACCCAGGTTGAGAAAGTTTCTAGAGACCAGGATTTGAGTTAGAATTGCCAACTATGACATGGTGGGAAACACCTGTAATCCCAGCATTTGAGCAGCTGAGACCCCAGGACCACAAGCTCAAAGCCAGCCCGGGCTATATAGCTAGACTCCATTTCAAAGGCTACAAAGAGAAGGACTAAGGACTAGGTATAATATTCGCCTATCATGAAGGAAGCCGTGGGTTGCATACTGATCCTCAGGACTGCATGAAGCTAGGTGCTCCATAATTATAATTCCAGCCTTTTAAAGGTGCAAGGCAGAGGATTTAAAAGGCCATTTACAGCTAGGCTCTGGGGCAGCCTGAGTTCCATGAAAACCTGTTCAAAGGATGTAAGGGCAAAAGGAAAGAAGGGAGGGAGGAACAGAAGGAGGGAAGGAGGGAAGGATTTCCAATTCCAAAGACTAGAAAGGAGGAGCACAGATATTAAGACTAAACAGAGAAAGATGTTACCAGAATAAATACAAAGGAAAGTCCAGAGGTATTCCTGAAATAGTCCAGAAATGCTCTTGACATAACCTACAGGTATTCCTGACATAGCCCAGAGATGCTTAGGAGCTTGCTTTCTGAGACCCCCAGCAACCAGTGAGCACGCACACACACACACACACACACACAGTGCCAGAACAGAGGGGCCAGATTGTTTCACTGTTTCTCAGAGAAGGACGCAGATCCACAACGCAGATCCACAGAGTGTGAGTTTGATAGCTGGCCTCAACACTTACCCTTGACCCCTTCTAAAAACTTTCAAGCCCCCAAATGTATACATGCCATGTACTAAATGGTTTTCTCAGTAAAATGGCAACAGTGCCACCTGCATCCAACCCTTGTGGGGACTAGATACACTTGTGAGTTCTACTAGAGCGAGGAAGCCAGGTAGAGAATCAGGCAGACAGGCAGGCTCAATTTTTTACCAGTGATTCACTCACACACGTCAACATGCCCTGAACTCTGGCATCACTTGGCAGGAGTCAAAACAATAAACATGGAAACCCAGCCTTTCAGCGATCTCCCAAGTCGCTGCCCCAGGCCTGGCGCTCCATGTGAAGTCTGTCAGATATCTTCCCAACTCTAATACTGATAAGGTTCGGGACAGTGGTTCTGGAAGAGCAAGAAACTCTTTGGAATCCATTTCTTTATTGTGAGGGAGGTGACGTATATGCCCCAGCACACGTGTGGATAAGAACTTTCTGAATTCAGGACCAAATATGGGTCCAGGGTTCAAATCCAAGGTCACCAGCTGTGGTAGCAATTACCTTTATGTTCTGAGCTAACCTGAAAATAGTGATTTCTTTTATTTTTCGTTTTTATTCTGTGTGTATGTGTGTGTTACTCAGGTCAAACCCAAGGCCTTGTTCGTACTAGACGAGCACTCTAACCCTGAGCTAAATCCTCCATCCCTTAAAAATAATATATTTCAAGTTTTTATAAAAAGAGGCCATTTTTATCTGTCTCAGAAAATCAGAACAGACATTGTCATGGATGCATGCTGCAGCCTGAATCCCGCCATTGATGTTGGCCAGGTAGGTGCTGGCCCTCCTGGGGGGAAACCCCTTCCTAAGAGTGGCTGAGGGGTCCCTAAAGACTTTCTCACACGGATACGCTGCCACAAGGCTTCAAATTGCTCCCCCCTCCAGATAGAAGGAGCATTTATTCAGGGAATGGGCCTTTACACCACTGAAGAGCTGCACTACTCTCCTGAGGGCGTCCTGTACTCCCGGAGCCCAAACGAGTACAAAATCCCGACGGTCGCTGACGTCCCTGAGCAGTTTCACGTGTCCCTGCTGCCGTCCTCTCAGACCCCACTCACCATCTACTCCTCAAAGGTAAAAGCCTGTCTACCTGTCCCGCCACACTGAAGCAGCAGCCCCGGAGCACGGCCAGAGAAAGCCACCAAGGAAACACTGGGGCCCAGAGCAATCCTGGGCCCTGGGTCCTTACTACCTTCTCTCCCTGAAACTCACAGAAAAGCTGGGTCTTCTTGAGAGAATAATCCTGTTACTTTAAAACTTTGTCTCTGCCTTCTTTCTTTCTTTCTTCCTTCCTTCCTTTCTCTCTTTCTTTTCATTTTTTATAACAAGGTTTCTCTATATAGCCCTGGCTGTCCTAGAATTCACTTTGTAGCCCAAGCTGGCCTTGGTCAGAGATCTACCTGCTTCTGCCTCCCTTGACCACCATCACCGGCTCTTAGTTAGTTAGTTATACTTAGTTAGTTAGTTATAGAGATCAAAATGACCTCAGACTCACTATAGCCAAGGATAACCTTGAACTCCTGACCCCCCAGCCTCCAAGGGCTGGGATGACAAGAGCATGCTACCACGCCCACACCTCATCTAAGAACTGATCTATTTATCAGGATCTGGAGGAACAGCCCGGCTCCATCAGTAAAGTGCTTGCCTTGAAAGCATAAGGTTGTGAGTTTGATCCCCAGCACCCACATAAAAATTCTGAGCCTGCTGTTATACTCCTGGAACCCCAGCCCTGGGGAGGCAGAGAACAGAGGATTTCTGGGGCTTTCTGACCAGCTGATCTGACCAAATCAGTGAGCGAAGGATGGTAACTCCAGGATGTCTGCTGGCCTCTACACACATGCACACATGCACCCACACACATACACCATAAAAGAAGGTAAGTGGAGGAAGAATGCAATACTGAGCTGGTATGGCGGCTCAAACCAGTAATCCCGGCAGAGGGTGGGCTAAGGCCCACTTGGACTATATAGAGAGTTCCAGCCCAGCACAAGCTAGCCATGTCTCAAATAGAGAAACAAATGAACAAACAAACAACGCCCCCCCCCCAAAAAAAAACCCTAACAAAACCAAAAGAATAAATGAGATTGAAGACATTGAAACCGTAGATATCAGTGGACGGAAGGTCTTGATTCCTCCCACAGCCAACCATCCTCCTTTACACTTAGATAAATTGACACCCCTGAGGGACTTGGGGTCCTCAGCCAAACCCAGAAAGGAATGCAGAACAGTGGGTCCCTGTGGTGAGATTTCCTACACCTGACCAAGACAGACAGACAGATAGGCGCATACACACACACACACATACACACACACACACAATACGACCACACACGGCGTGGAGGATTGATAACATCTAGATGCGTTTCCGGCTGAAAGGATTTTACATAGATGCTCCAAGGCCAGGGGTGTGGCTAAACAGCTTTTAGCACGGAAGGCAGCCCCCACAGTAAAGAATCATGTGACTTCAAATGTCAGGAGTGTCAGGAAGCACAGACACAGGCCAGCCTTTAATAATGACTAGAGGAAAGGAACAGCAAATTAAAATAAAGGTCGACCTTGTTTGTGTTGCTTTATGCAGATCATGACAAACCTCAGATGGAAACTTCCACAAGGTGCGTGCTGTAAAGTCTCCCTTAAAATCTTTTGGGAAACTTCTAGCTAGGTGCTATAAGGCCTCAAACCCTGGACAAATGCACAACTGAGGTGCCTACTTAATATATCAAAGTGGACCTGGCCACCAGGTCCTCCCAGCATGCGTCAGTCACTACTGTTAAAGGTTACACCTAGCATACCCTGCCCTTACCTTAAACTTCTCCAGCTGAGGCGCTGGGCTGCCCTTCCCCCAGCTTCCCTTCCTATATAATGAAGCCTTTTGTCTACCCTCTCCTTTTGGTCTACCCTCTACCATCCTGGCCTCTTGGTCTCCTGGCCCTTCCTTCTCCTCTATCCTCTTGTAGCCTGGCCCAAGGTCATATTCATTCTGGACTCTCCCAGATGTGTCTGCCTCTGGCTCTGCTCTCTCTTTTGCCTACAATAACTTTTTCCTCTCCCGTACCTAGAAGCAGTAATGCCCTTCCTTTTCTCTCTTTTTTTTTTTTCCATTCAAGAGTAAATTGATTCTTTTTTTTTTTTAAACAAAAATATATCTGTAGGAATTTCATCATTTCCAAACAGAATCCCCACTTGAACCTAGGTTTTGCCTGAGAACTGGGGTTGGCAATGCCATCCCAGATCAAAGAGAGGAACATCAATAGAGCCTTGAGACTCTTGCTGGACTAGAAGCTATCTGATAGGGGAAGGCCAGAAGGAGCCCAGAGCCTACAGAGAACACCTTCACTTCGAGTTTCCAGGCAGGGCAGCCAGCATGCTGGGCATGCCTATAATCCCAGCATTCAGCAGGTAGAGGTAGGAGGATCATGAATTAAAAACAAACAAACAAAAAACAAAAACAAAACAACCAAGGGCCAAGAGGAGCATGGCTGTGCGTACCTGTAATCCCAGTACCCATGATGTAAAGCAGGAAAATTTGGGGATGTTCAAAGCCGGCCTGGTCTACTCTACAGCATATTTTACAGTCTGGGTTCCACAGCAAGATCTCATCTCAGAAGCCAAAAACTGAAAACAGAGATGGGGGATAAAGGTTAGAGAGACTGCTTGCTTACTGTGTACATGGCCCCGGGAAAACAAACCCACCCACACATACATGAAGTAAATATTGAAAAAGTGAATGATCGGGGTATTGTGGGTACATTCGTGGAAGGTAACAATTATCCAGAAGCAAAGAACAGATGTCCCCTCAGACAGAACGGGGAAGGTCTCTTTCTCCTCGGTCCCTAGCACTCCTCTGCGTGCTGTCCTTTAACTACCCACCCCTCACTTGCATTCCCTCCCTGTTGCCTGCACATGAAGGTTTGCCACCTCCCTGGGTCTTCCTGTCCTTAAGCACTGTACCGATTAGTTGGTTGTCAGCTAACACAAACCAGAGACCCAGAGGGAAGAAGAACCTCAACTGAGAAATCGCCTCCATCAGACTGGCCTGTAGGCAAGTTTGTGGGGCATTTTCTTGATTACAGATTGATTTGGGAACACCCACTGTGGTCAGTCCCACCCCTGGGTAAGTGGTCCTGGGTTCTGTAAGAAAACAGGTTGAGCTAGCCATGAAGAGCAAACCAGTAAGCAGTGTTCTTCCATGGCCTCTGCTTCAGTTCCTGCCTCCAGGGTCCTGCTTGGATCTCCTGTCCTAACTTTCCTTCATGATCAGGATCTGTAAGCCAAATAAACCTTTCCCACGTTGCTTTTGATCATGCTGAATTTTTTGTTTGTTTTTTGTTTTTGTTTTTAAGACAGGGTTTCTCTGTGTAGTCTTGACTGTCCTGGACTTGCTTTGTAGACCAGGTTGGCCTCAAACCCTGAGTGCTGAGATTACAGGTGTGCACCATAATCTCGTCTTGACCATGCTTGCTCGTCTTGACCATGCTGTTTTATTCCAACAATAGAAGCCAAACTTAGACAAATACCCTACTTCCCTTAGCCTCGGAGTCACAATAAGAAGTTTCTTCGCCCTCTGCTTATGAAATGGTCAAGTTCAATCCACTGATGGTTCTAATCAGGGTGCCCTTCCCTCACCACATAGAAACACATGTAAACCTTGTGTGTGCACATACATGTAAACACACATGTATCCCTTTTCCATAGAACAAATAAATACTTCACCCAAACACAATTGAAGATCTAGAAAATTCAAATTTCTTAAAGATTTCTAGGAGTTTCATTTGGTCACACGCTGGTCAAGAAATATTTGAGATGTTTGAGAAGTGATTTATTAGGGTTGTGGACCAGGGATTGGGGATACAGCGCTCAACAAGATGAAGCCCTGTCCCCAAAGTAGCTCACTCTCTACTATAGAACCTTTTAAAACTAATGCATCAGCTATGTGGTGGTGGCTCACACCTTTAACCCCAGCACTTGGGGAGGCAGAGGCAGGCTGATCTTTGTGAGTTCAAGGCTAGCCTGGTCTACAGAGTGAGTTCCAGGGCAGCCAAGGTTACACAGAGAAACCCTGTCTCAAAACAAAACAAAAGATGTGTTTCAGGGGCAGGTGATTTCTGTGAGTTCAGCCTGATCAGCCAGAGACACAAAGTGAGACCCTGTCTCAAAAAATGCCAATAAAATAGACAAACATGTTTTCTTGCAGGGCCTTGGGGAATCTGGCATGTTCCTAGCGTCATCTGTGTTTTTTGCCATTGCTGATGCGGTGGCTGCGGCACGCAGACAAAGAGACATGGCGGAGGACTTCACAGCGAGGAGCCCAGCGACCCCAGAGTGGGTACGGATGGCCTGTGCAGATCAGTTCACAGACATGGTACGATGGCACTCTGTTCCCACAAACTCACCCCTCCCTCCTGCTCCTTTGGCTTCTGGCATCAGTTCCTGACCTAACCTGTGTCTGGTTGATCAAGCTATAAAGTGATACGAGCAAATCACACAGCCAGGTGTGGCAGAAGGCTGAGGCAGGAGAGTTGCCCAGCAGTGGTTCAGACATTCATCCCACTCTCCTGAACACAGCAAGGATGACAGTCACCTTCCAGGGACCAGCGCTGCTTCTGTGGGCAGTGTGAGGGGCCCGATACCCTGCAGGTCAGGGCTCCTGCCTTGCTCATTCTGTGACCACTGTAAGATCACATTTCTTACTCAAAAGCTTAAGCGCATGTGACCTTCCAAACAGTGCTCTGGCCTCCTTGTCTGGGATGGAAGCCAAGTGAGGAGACTGAACACACGTAATAAAGGGCTCCTTGGAATTTTCCCTGAGGCTCTTGTCCTCAGCCTTCTCACAGCCTGGCTTCTGGAAAATGGACTCCTGCGTTTCCAGACTCGGAATGTTTTTCGCAATCAGGTCGTTTGGCAGAGCTGTCACATACAGTGGGAAGGAGTGAAGCATGTAGCTGGTATTCGCTCTTAAGGACCAGGCTGCTGGGCTCTGAGGCACATGGGGTGAGACAGTGCTTTCTGCTAGGTGTGATGGTTCCTTGCTGAGACCTGGCCAATATGTCCTGGTAAACACCAGTTGTCTCCTAATTAAATGCTCATCAACCAGGTACTTTTGTCAATTGAAAGTAGTCCCAAATATTCTGAAATATTCACCAGTGGTTCCTAAATATCACTTCATGGTAAAACTGATATTTGATATTATAAGGCTCATTTTAATAGCATTTTACATTTTGTCTTTATAATAGTTAACACGTGCTATGCTTGGTGGTGCACTCAGGAGGGACAGGTAGGCTTGTGAGTTTGAGGTTAGGCTGGTCTACATAGTGGGTTTCAGGACATCCAGGGCTACCTAGTGAGACACTGTCAAAAAAATAAGAATAACACATGTCCACTTTGGAAAAGTTAGAATAATTTGGAAAAGAGTGTGATGGAAATTAAAATCAACCGTAATCCTTTCGACTAGAAATAACTGTGATTATGTTTGGGGTGTGTGTGGGAGGGCAACCTTCTATTGCCACTGGCAATCTCATGCTGAAAAAGCTAAACTGTAATGTGGAAAACCTTTTCCACACCCCAGCCTAGCACAAGGGCACCTCCCTAAAGCGCTCTAGCTGCCCCTGAGAGGAACAGAACCCCATGCTCCATCTAGATGCCAAGCTCTAGAACCCTAGCCAAAATCCAGAACTCCACCACCCTTCCTCATGCTTTGGCCCTTTAACACAGTTCCTCATGCTGTGGTGACTGCCATCCATAACATTATTTCCATTGCTACCTCATAACTGTAATTTCGCTACTTTTATGAATCATAATGTAAGTGTCTGTGTTTTCCAGTGTTCTTAGGCAACCCCTGTAAAAGGGTCATTCAACACCCACATAAGTGGTTGTGACCCACAGATTGAGAACCGTTGGGCTAGGCTGGCTGGTCAGTAAGCCCCAGAGACCCTCCTGTCTCTGCTTCCCCAGTGCTGAGGTCACAGGGCCTTTTGCATAGATGCTAGGGATCCAAACTTTATCAACTGAGCCATCTTCCCAGCTCCTGTGGATACGCTTTAGCCAGGATTTACTTTGTATGTGTTTACATGTACAGCTTTTCTTATTTGTAAACTCATTTTACAAAATGGGCATGCCCCAGATATGAACTCCTGAAAGGATTTGAGCAGTATCATTAAAGGGCTTCTTCTAAGCTTTCATCCCTAGAAATTTGAGTTGGGAAAATACTTTTCCCATGACCTATCACTCAAAGATCTGTATTAAAATGAAAAAGAAAAAAAAAAAACAGAACATCTCCCCACATTTACTCATCACATGTACCCATCATCTCGTGTGCCCATCATCACATATTCCCACCACACCTAGGAGAACTTAGTGCTGAGGCACAGAAGACTGTTTCCCCCCAAGTAATAAGTGAGGCTTTCTCGCCAATGAAGTGAGCCAATTCAAACCAAATTGGGGGCAGCTCTCTGGCAGGTTCACCAGCCTCACAGGAGAGGGCGAGTGAAATTGCCATGCAGAGAGAGACAGAAAAGTGGGGGACAGAGAGAGAAAGCACACACAGAGAGAGGAAAGAAAGAGAGAGAGAGCAAATTGTCTGGATTTTATAAGGAAGAGCTAACTTCTGAGGGAGAGAAATCTCAACCTCCTGTGTGGAAAGTTCAGGGCAGAAGGCTGGGCACGCCTGCCATGCCCTGTAACAGGCAGGGGTGCTGGGAGAACACGGAGGCCAGGTCACTCCACCGTCCTCAGGAGTATCAGAGAGTGAAAATATTGGCCAGTCCCTGATAAGACTTGGAGGACCCCAAAGTTACTGTGTAAATCAGCATGGCAGCGTGCAGGCAGACATGGTGCTGGAGAAGGAACAGGAAATGCTGCTGGGCCTGGCTTGGGCTTCTGTGGTGGTTCACGTAAGAATGGACCCTGTAAGCGTATTGATTTGAATGCTTGGTCACCAGGAAATAGCACTATTAAGAGCTGTGGCCTTGCTGGAGGAAGTGTGTTACTGGGGATGGGCATTTCTGAAGAGCGGGCAGGAAACATATATGTGCCGTACCTTGTGGGGGCAAAGGCATTCCCCTCAGGGGAGTGAACAGAAGTTCTGTGGGAACAGAGTTTACACAGTGGGATCCTGTAAGAAAGCCTATGATACGCAGGCTACAATCTGACCTTACAACTGCCTCCACCTCCCAAGTGCTGGGATTACAGGCCTGTGCCACTGCCTGGCAATAGGAAATAAAAGGAGGAGGATATGAGCACTCCTAAGTGCGGAGAAGGTTTTATTGTAGATGTAAGGGAGAAAGAAGGCAGAGGGAAGAGTCCAGGCTGAACATGGCTGGCAGACTAAACCTGACCATGAGAGGAGAGACAGAAGACCAAGGCGGCCCATGCCAAGAGAGCGGCATAGCCAAAATGACTGAGCTTATGTAGGGAGCAGGCAGCAGCAAAGGCAGCAGAAACCCAGCTCCCAGGAGAGAGAGGTTCGGAGAAGGGGCCAGGTGAGGAATGCTGGGAGGAGCCACAGGTACCGAGGGCTGCTGGCTGGCACCAGTGGCTCCTGTTCGCTTTGATATGTCAATAGGCACCTCAGCTAGCCTTTCGCCCTGGGTTTTTTAGACCTAACAGCCACCGTACTGGGCTGTTGACCACTTTTTTTGGTAGTTGAAAGATATGCTGATCTAAAGCTGGGGCTGTACTTCAGTAGGAGCACCTTTGCCTGGCATATGCAACGTCTTGGGTTTGGTCCCCAGCACCGAGGAAAGGAAAAAATAAAAAGTTAAGGGGATAACCAGACAGTGGTGGTGCACACCTTCAATCCCAGCACTCACTCAGGAGGCAGAGGAGGAGGATCTCTGAGTTCGAGGCCAGCCTGGTCTACAGAGTGAGTTCCAGGACAGCCAGGGATACACAGAGAAAGCCTGTCTCCAAAAACAAACAAAACAAAACAAAACAAACAAAAAGTCCAAGAAGATATATAATGATTCATGGTGACACAGAATGCTGTAACCATGGCTAAAATAATTTTGTTTTTCATTCAGAAGGCATGGACAGCAGTATTATTTTAAGTTCAAACCCAACCTAGCCTGCCAGTTAATTTCAGGGTAGCCAGAGATACATAGCAAGACACTGTCTCAAAAGCAGAGGGGAGGAGGGGAGGAGGAAAAGGAAGAGGGGAAGAGGGGAGGGGAAGAGAGGAGAGCAGAGTGGGAAGAGGAGGGAGGAAAGGAGAGAGCAGAGGTGGGCTGTGGTGACGCAGAGGTTAAGAGTTCTTGTATTCCTGAGACCCCACAACAGGCTGCTCACGATCGCCTGTAACTCTAGCTCCAAGAGATCTGACACTTTCTCCTGATCTTGGGGGCACCTCACTCACATGCACATAAAACATAAATACTAGCAGGTTTTGTATTTAAACTTTGGGTTTCAAAATAAAAAAATACAGCTTGTTCCGATGACTAAGAAAATGAGAAGTTCTGTTCTAGAACACAAGCCAAAAGTTTAGGACCTCCTCCTTTGGTAACCTCTTCCTCATCATTAGAGAAATAACGACTTACTGGATTTTTTTTTTTTCTCAAACAGAAATGATGGTAAAACACTCAGTACTTTTCCCTTGGAATTAAATGAAATAATGCATGTAAAAATACTGGGTAAATAGAGTCCCTCCATAAACCCTAGAGTTAAGTTTTTCCCTAAATACCCATAACTGCTAATGACCTTCAAAACATGCCTCTCCTACAAGGCTGAAGAAATATTTCCACATTAAATCAAGCTGACCTCCTAAAGCCAGAATAAACAGGAACTTACCACTAAAAGCCACATTTTCATGGCTGTCCTGGAACTCACTCTGTGAACCAGAAATCCATCTGCCTCTGCTGGGATTAAAGGTATAAACCCCCATGCCCAGCCTAATTTTAAGACATTTTGTTAACAAAACAAAACAAAAATCCCATTGAGTCAGCATTTATTATAGTTTGGTTTGGTTGGTTTGGTTTGGTTTTGGTTTTTTGAGACAAGGTTTCTCTGTATAGCCCTGGCTGTCCTGGACTCCGTTGTAGACCAAGCTGGCCTTGAACTCACAGAGATTGGCCTGACTCTGCTGGGATTAAAGGCCTGTGCCACCATGCCCAGCCTAGAGTTTTGTTTTTCAAGCTTTTGCTTGTGTTGTGTGTTTGTGTGGACACTTATTTTGTGAGTGCATGGGGCCGTAGGAGCCAGAAGGTAACTTGCTGGGTGCCATTCTCCCTTCACCCTGCGAGTCCAAGTCCATCAAGCTTGGTTGCAAGTGGCTTCGCCTTCCCAATAAGCCTTCACACCAGCCCTGTACGGAGCTCTGCATGTTTGTTTGGGTTTGGGCCTTTCTTGGAAGTAATGTCTTGAAGAAGGCAGTGTTGATGGTTCTGCTCTGAGCCAGTCTGAGCTGCCAATCTCTCTGTCATTGCCCTTTTGGTGATGAGAGAGAAAAATGTGTTTTGTGTTAATCATTCACACTTCCACAAGAAAAAAAATCCCTTAAACATATTTTTAAAAAGAGAGAGACATAATAATAAAGTTTCAAATTAGTACTTCTTAGAAACAAGGTTTTAAGAAGCTTTTAAAAACTTTTTAAAAATTACTTTTCCTCTGTGTATGTGTGTGTGTTTGTGTGTGTATACAGTCATGCCATGATGATTGTGTGGCATCAGAGAACAACTTTTCAAGAGTTTATTCTCTCCTTACAGCATAGGTTTCAGATGCTAAACCATCTTGCCAGTGTTAATCCTGAGAGTCACCAGAGGAAACAAATTCCACCATTTTTGGCCAAATTTAAAGCAAGCTTTATTAAATATTAAACACTGACCAAACTGACCAAGAGATGGACTTTGGTTAGGACAATTCCCTGGAATTTCCCAACTGAAATGGCCCTAAGACACCTACAGGTGACCATACTTTCCCATGAGGCGTTATTATTTTCTAAGAACTACAACTCCGAGCATTCCAGGAAATTACCTGGTTTGGGGGCATGTGGGATTTAGAGATTAATTTTAGACAGTACACTAGCTTTAAAACAAGATTTGAAAAATAAAAATTGTTTCCATTTTAAAACAGGAAGGATTTCACATCCTCATAAACTAGAGAGAAAAGAATGCTACCTTGGGAAATTTGGTGATAGGATAGATCAAATAACAAGCCAGGCTTGGTGGTGCATGCCCTTATTCCCAATACTTGGGAGGCAGAAGCAGGTGGATCTCTGTGACTTAGAGGCCAGGCTGGTCTACAAACACAGTTCCAATATAGCACCCTCAAAAAAAAAGGGGGGGGGGGAGGAAGAAAAAGCAGAAGGAAGAAGGACCTTGTTATTACCAGTAAGGGAAAAGTTACAAAGCTATGGTCAGTATGAGAGTTCTGGATGTGGGGTGTGCTTGCCTAGCCTCCCGAGGCCCTAAATTCAATCTCTAGCCTCAGGAAGGAGAAAAGGGAAGGAAGAAAAGATGAGGTGCATGGGTTGACATAGTAGAAACACAAGTACAGTCTTTAGCACATTGTTTCCATATGCAGGAAGCTAAAATCAAACAACTCCGCCTAGAAACAAGTTTGCAGTTAGGTTTTTAGTTCACACCACATTTTGAATAGCAGCCTTCACAGTGCTGAATCATGGAGGAGCCTCCCAACCACCACGGCCAGGGGAAAGTCCTTTCCTTCTTAGATTAGTCTCTGTTCCAAACAGCTAGACACGCCCTAGACACGCCCGCTACTGTGTAAGACTGACCTAGTTTCTGAGGGCTCGCCTTTCACCTGCAAACCCCACGGGGCTCTCCAGGCACCCACTCCCCTTCCTCTTTAGCATTTGCTCTCTACCATCCACACCTCTCACGTTCTCTGCCTGCTTTTTTTCTCAGGATGCCCAGACTCAGTAACCCTTAGTAGCACTAAAAGGGTCACCTGCTTAGTTCAATAAACGGAGCCCCTTCCTCCCAGGTAGCTGAGGAAAGGAAGTGGGAACATAACGGCCCTGTCCAGGGCCCCATCTGCCTATACTGGTGGCTCAGAATGATGTGTGCTGGACCCTCATCCCATACCCAGCTCAGATTTCTCTGCACTAGAGGAGCTGGTACAGCCAGTCCTCTGGGACTGTATTCCATTTCTTGGGGTGCATATACTGCAGCGAGTAGAAACATGCAGCCCGCAGCATGTTCAGCTACAACCTTAGCCACAGAAAACTGGCCAGCCCAGCGTTCCTCAGTCACATGGATTCTTTGAGCCAGAAGACAGAAACCTGACTCTGTACCGATTTCTCAGGGAAGAGACTGCCTGAATACTGAACCTACTCTCCTGAGACACATGCATATATGTTGGAAGAGGTTTGGCACATAGCTTGTTAAACTGGTTCTGCTTTAAACATGGATGTCCAGGATGCAGGCAGTGGATTTGTTCCCTGCAGGAAGTGGCGGCACTTGACACAGCAATGGTTTTACTATGGAATGGGTCTTCTCTGACATTGTCTTGGTGGTGGTGCTGGCTATGCTGTGTAGTGTGTTTTTGCAGTGCCCGCAGTGGGCTGCGGGTCTTCCCACAGGCTCCGTGCATGCTCTACATCTGAACTGCATGCAGCACTCTAATACTATTATCAAACGCATTTTTTTAAATCTAAACACTCTGCTGCTGGCAGGAGTATCAGAAGGTCACGGTCATCCTCAGCAATGATGATTTTTGAGGTAAGCCTGGGCTACATAAGACCCTTGTCTCAGAGAAAAAAAGAAAAGTGCCGTACCCTGAGGTACACATCTGAAGAACTGCTGATGTGGTCCAAACCAGAGGGCCACTGAGTTCTCACTTAGTTCATGCTGGCCTCGATCTTACTGACCATGACCTTGACCATGTGCTGTCCTGATTGGGTGGCTATTCTAATTCAGAAGATCTACCCATCTTCCTCTGGTCTGTTGATCTTTTCCCCAGCAGCTTAGAGCAGCTTGTGTAAAATAAAGCCATTCATTTGAAAAAGTCATTTGAGAGGCTGGTGAAATGGCTCAGCAAATAAAGGTAGGTGAGAGAGAGAGAGAGAAAAAGAGAGAGAGAGTCTAACAAAGGGCTTTGCTCCCTTTTATTGAATGGCATAGAAAGTATTACATGGGGGGGGGGGAATGAGAGACACTTTAAGGAAATCTTCAACAGAGTTTACAGGAGAGTAAGTCATTGACTCTGCCTAACCTCAGCTGATCAGATTACAAGCGTTAGTGTTTATCAGCCAATACCCGTAAGTGTGCTGTTCAACATTTATGGTGGCTGTTCATTTTAGAAGACTGCTTTCAACTCCTATATTTGTTGCTTTTCAGTACAGATGCATTGTTTCAAGTCAGGGGCATGGAACAGTGCATAATTTAGGATTACAGCTGTGCATTAGCATTAGCCACAACAGGGCTTTAAGTCTGAAGTGACGTCAAGAAGTATTATTAACTCTGCATGTGAGCTTCAGCAAAAGTTCCAGTTTCTTAAAGTGAGATTTTTAAAAATCATCCTGCATTGCCACAGGAGTATATTAAGGGTATACTCTTAAAGGCACATGCCCCGTTACGTGTAATTCTACATACAACTTACATGTACATTACATGTCTCACTAGCACCTTGAGTCTCCACCTAGAGATCTGAGGCTTAGTAGTATAGTGCACCACAGATCACCCTGAGACATTCTGGGGTACCCCTGTGCCTGCACAATCAGATTTAGTACAGCCTGGGGAAATGTGGAAGTCCAGCCTTCCTCTTGGCTAACTGGCTTTTCTCGTAGGCTAATTTTCCATCCTTTGCACAAGGCCCCTCAGACCTCACTGTCCCTCAGATTCTCTCGCTTCACCTTCCTGTCCAGACTTTTTTTTTCACATTTATGTCTTTATGTGCAAGCTTGTAGGGCTCATCCTCTTATCCTTTACCTCCTGAGACATCTCGCCAGTCCAGAGTCCAGATCTTTATTGGGAATAAGTGACCGAGGCAGGGAATTACTCTCATGGCTGACCTTGCTCCAGAGACGATGTCAGGTGGGATATACCAAAGACTCAGGAGTTCTCTTCAAGGAACTGCAAGACATATCCTTTCTTTGGAATATGAAGGGATAGCCCAGACCAGCCGAGTTGATCTTTATGGCACAGTGATGGTATTGATGGATCTAAGGCTATAGTTTCCACAAATTTAATGGATGGCAGCCATCAATGACACTGGAGCACGAAACCGGAAACAAGAAATAGCATCAGCTGCAAGGGAAATGGGCCTTGACCTCTATAGTGGATGTGTGGCTTTGATCGTGGTTCTCAAGAGCCAGCCAAGTCCAGAGTGGAGACCAGAAGAGTAGAGTTTGGCACCAGGCAGAAGGCAAAGGACAGGTATCAGCAAAGATCAGTGTGGGGCTGTAGATTTTAATAAGACTAAATTTATTCAGTACCCTAGAGGAAAAGTTTGATTATAAGTCCAGTATAAAAAGTACAAAACAGATCTGTAGATTTCTAAAGTGTTAACACAAAGTACATGACCACATACAATACATTCTCTAGGCAGAGAGTGGAGGAGAGAAGACTGAGGCTGAGGTCTAGTAACAAATAAATAAGTAGAGATGATAGTATATTCTACCGCCAATACTGTAGCCAGAAAGTACAAAAAAAAAAACAAAAAACCCCAAGTCAACATAAGGCAAGAGAATGATCCTGGCTGGACTCTGTATTACACCAAGGAGTGTGGAGAACCGATCCACTCATTGGGCAATCTGGGCATTTGGCTTGTACTAGGTAGGTTTTTCCCAAAAGGAAGAAACACATAATGTAAAGCTAGAAAACTATAAGATGCCACAACTGTGGTTCACCACAACTGAGACTTTAAAAATGCAGGTTTGTTTGTTTGTTTGTTTGTTTTTAAATTATCATGGGTGACAGAATGCTAAGGCCGCCACATACCCCTCCTTTATGAGAGGTCTAAAGTGGCACTGTTGTTTTCCTGAACTTTGAGAGAAACCATCAGTTGGCTTCTGTCGGGTTCTACCGAGAAGCCCTGGCTGAGATCCAGAGGTGAGGTCCAGAGGTGAGGAGCTCCATTCGGACATCTTGATGCTCAGACGCCAACCCAAGCAACCAGCTTAGCCTTGGCACAGGACTCTTTTTCTTCTAGACACCTTTTTGTTTGTTTGTTTTTTCTTTTGGTTTTCCAGACAGGGTTTCTCTGTGTATCTCTGGCTGTTTTAGCACTCACTCTGGAGATCAGGCTGGCCTTGAACTCACAGATCAGTCTCCCTCTGCCTCCCGAGTGCTGGGATCAAAGGTGTGCGCTATGACCGCAGCCACCACCTCCCAGCTCTCTTCTAGTCAACTTTAAATAGCGGGAGAAAAGCAGCAAAACCACAAAACTCAAAACCCTAATAAGGTTATGACAAAAGCCTCACAAAGGTCAACTGAGGTCATCCAGACCGAGAACTGGATCATGTGGATTTCAGTGAATCTCAGAGAGTCGTGTGACACCAATGTCAATAACTGACACTGCAAGCCCTCTAAGAAACATGCCCCAGCAGGTCTCAGTGGTGCACGCCTGTAATCCCAGCACTCGGGGAGGCAGAGGCAGACAGATCCCTGTGAGTTCAAGGCCAGCCTGGTCTACAAAGCGAGTCCAGGACAGTCAAAGCTACACAGAGAAACCCTGTCTAGGGGGTGTGGAAAAGAAATGTACCCTAAGCAGCATCAACCGTGCCCTAGGCACACCCTCCTCATCACTTATATATCATGTTTAAGTGTTTTCTAACTACATGAATTCTCTACCATGTGGTGATGAAAGCATCTATCCCTGTAGGTTCTATCCCTGTAGGACCTTACCCATCCTCCTCCGTGTAGGGCAATTTAAGTCTCAGACCAACAAAGAAAGCAGTCTTACAGTCTTGGCCTAAGAAGCTGGGGAGCAGGTCAGACTTCAGACAAACGGAGGAGGGCAGACTGCATATTGATCTCCACCTTAGAACAGAAAAGGTACCCAAGTGGCCTGGATTTGGTGGAGAAAATAAGAAGCAGGTGTTTTGTTTGGTTTAATTTTTGTTAAACAAATTTTTTAAAAAATGTAATTTACCTCCTGAGCCATCTCACCAGCCCAGAGTCCAGATCATTATTGGGAATAAGTGACCGAGGCAGGGAATTACTCTCATGGCTGACCTTGCTCCAGAGACGGTGTCAGGTGGGCTATATCAAAGACAGGAGTTCTTTCCAAGTGTTGGGTATAAGTCAGAGGACAGCTTTCAGGTATTCTCTCTCTCTCTCTCTCTCTCTCTCTCTCTCTCTCTCTCTCATGTACCTGGGGACTCAAACTCAGGTTCTCAGGCTTGACAGCAATTACTTTTATCCACCAAGCCACCTTGCCAGGTCCTGGTTTGGGCTTTTTCAGACAAGGTCTCTGTATGTAGTCCTGACTGGCCTGGAACTTACTATCTAGAACTTGTGATGATCTTCTTGCTTCTGCCTTCCAAGTGTTGGATCACAGGCTATGCCACCACCCCCAGCCCAGAATTGAGCTTTGAAAGATTGAGTAATCTCACCTTTTACCAGAAGAGAGACTTTACCTCAGACTAGACCAGGCAGAACCTTTGTCCAGTGCTAGCCCAGTCCAAGCAATACAAGCATGGCTGCACAGACTGGGGAGAAAAAGAAAAGGCCTTTGAGAAGAGAAACCAGGTTCACTTATATTTTGTCATTCTTCATCCAGCTGGAGTCTGGGCTGTCCCAGAACACAGCTGTCATTCTGTTCTGAGTTTCTTGCAGGTAGGAAACAGAAGTGCATGCTCTGGGTGGAAAAGTGTGAATTACCAGATCAAAGGAGTGCAGGGCTCTGAAACCTGAGCCAGCTGGCAACTATTAGGTGGCTGCTTCATGAGCAGCCAGCTCGGAGCTCCAAAACTGAGAGGCAGAGGCAGGAGCCCGGTTTGTCGGAGTGGACAAAATGGCTGCTTCGGGAACAGCCAGCCACTTGTTCCCACAGATGGGCACTGCCATGGGTGGAGCGGTAGAAAAATGGTGGCATAGATGCCTGCTGATACGCTGGTGAATGGTAGCAGTACGTGGTTGCCTTGCCAAGCCCGAGGGGTCCTTTAGGGAGAAGGGGGCCCTTTCCTTCCCTAGAATAAATGATGAGTCTCAGCCAGTCATAGTGAAATAGATGATGCTGGCCCCTATATTTCGTGTAAAACAGGGGCTTATAAACCTTGAGCAGTAGGAGGAGTTTTGAGGGTGAATGTGTTTGATTTGATGGGGCTAAGGCTGCCGGGGATACTTGATTTACGTACAGTAACACAGCCCTATCATAAGAAGGGGAAAGCAGTACTTAATTATCCTCTGGGTGGGGGAAGAACCCCAAGTACAGTTAAAGGTCATTGATTGAAAGCCAAGACACCAAGACATCTCATTAGCAAAGGGTTTCCAGGAATCTCCTGGTACTTGCTGAATGGGTTTCTTATCAGGAAAGGGTTGGGTTTGTAATTTCCCTGAGGACTCTATGATGTTCCTTAGAAGATCTGGGGTTCCCCAGACCGGGCAGAAAGGGAGCCCAGATGAGAAAGGGAGTCCGTAATCTTATACCAAGCTCAGAGACTATGTGGGAGCCCCTGAGTGCTACCTTAATAGTAGGGTCCCACAATATTTCCAAGGAAATCAAGAACAAACAGTCCTGAAAGGTAAAATTGTAGCAAATTTCCATTTTTCTTTTTTTTTCCCCTTTGCTTTTGTTGTTGATGATGCTATTTTTGTTTTTTGTTTGTTTGCCTGCTTGCTTTGAGACAGGGTCTCACTGTGTAGCTCTGGCTGACCTGAAACTTACTCTGTAGACCAGGTTGGCCTCAAACTTCAAGATCCACCTGCCTCTGCCTCCCCATTGCTGGAACTAAAGGCCACCACTGCCCGGGTAAAAAATTTTCTTTTATCTTCTATTTTGTTTTGTTTTGTTTGTAGTTACAAGATTCAAAGACTCACATATTCTGCTTGAGATACATTCCCAATGTGAATAGAAAATAAACGTTTTGGAAAGTCTTTACAGCTTTCCACTACTGGGATAAAGTTTTATTTTTTTTTTACACCTTTGTAGGGATGGGATTGTAGCTCAGAGCTACAGTGCACGCTTAGGCTGCATAAGGATCTGGGTTTGATCCTCAGCACCAAAAAGTCAAAATAATTTAAAATGGACACGATGGTCAACCCTTCAAACAAAAACATGAGCAGAGCAGAGGTACTGAATGTGTTTGTAGCCCTGAAGCCAAAGCTAAGAGGATGAATTCTCAGAGGAGACAGACTTCTAGACCACAAGAAGATAAAGGAGTCAAATTCAGGACAGTAAGGAGAGCTTGGGGATTAAGCAGCAGGCGCTCACACCATGCAACTCTGGTAAATGCTGCACACAGGGCTGTCACCATGATACTGGGAAAGAGCATCCCAGCACTGTCACTTTCTCTTCTCATGTGCTGATAAAAGTTATCATTCGAAAGGAGTGCCAGGGTCCAGTTCCCCAGGAACCAGAAAAATCCTGCCTCCTCTTATGAAAAGTTTGGAAACCTTAAGATTTGATATGGCCAGGCACAGTAATGCTCACCTTTAATCCCAACGCTCAGGAGACAGAGGCAGGTGGATCTCTGTGGGTTCCAGGACAGGCTGATCCATATAGAGTTCCAGGACAGCTAAAAGCATGTATTGAGATTACATCTAAAAAAAAAAAGTAAAGATTTGATATGATTTCTCTGGTTAAACATTGTAGTCAAATATGAATTACAGTATACATGGTAAGTTTTGGTCTTTTTTTTTTTTTCCTTAGATCCCAAGAGATGACCCAAAGACATTTAAACCTTGGTCTATACCTATAGCGTAAGCTGCTCTTGTTTCCTCAGAGGTAAGACTATTAAATTAAATGATAATCACTCCAAGGGAGGAAAAAGGAGTTTTCAAACTATGTTCCATGGAACCTTGGATACATGCAAGTACTTATTCAAATCACTGTATCTTAGCCAACATCTTAAGCATGTTGCAGTTTGCAAGTAAGTTAAGCATGTTGTAACATGTTAAATTTGCAGCACTAAATGTTCACAGCTTTGAATAATAACGAGCCAGTTAGGAGAGTATAGCCAATATTTAGTATTTATTTCTTTATGTATATAAGTGCTCTAATGTGCATGTATGCCTTTATGACAGAAGAGGACACCAGATCTCATTATAGATGGTCATGAGCCATCATGTGGTTTCTGGGAATTGAACTCAGGACCTCTGAAAGAGCAGCCAGTGCTCTTAACCTCTGAGCTATCTCTCCAGCCCTGAAGTTATTCCTTTTAAATAAAATGTTAAAATGAGGATGTAGTAGATGAAGATATTTTAAACATTCCGTTCTCTGATTTGTGTGAGATACTTGCAACTTAAATGCAAAGCTAAAGCCAGGTCTGCTGATTCCTGCCCCTCTGACTAGCTGGTGTTGCCCTGAAGAGTTGCCTGTATTTGGGGGGGGTTCAGCCACCTTCAGCTTTGTGCTGTTGTCCTGACAGAAAATTCAGAGCACTGAAGGCTTTGGAAAGTGACAGTGAGACTCCCTGATGAGAAACAAGTTGATCTCTGACCTCTGACTCAGGTTGTCAGGCTGGGTGCCTTTACCTTCTGAGCCATCTCACCAGCCCACTCCACCCCTCCCCCCTCCCCCTTGTTTTGTAGACAAGGTCTCATGTAGCCCAAGTTGGCCTTGAACTCCAGATCCTCTGGCCTCCAAGAATCTTTTTTTAACTTGAGGGAGTTTCGTGCTGTTAATAACTATTCTCTCTTTCCTCCCTCAGGCTATCCAAGCAAAAGGACGGCTTTTTAATCCTAACTGGACTCCAACCTGATATTCGTGTTCTATTTGGTGGGAGGGAAGGGTGAGCCCTGTCATAAAATTTAGAACCACTATTCAAATCTAACAACATTCACAAGATGAATCATTTATTACAAATTATTTACTTAGTTAGTGTCCCCGGCCCGGACAAGCACTGCAATGTTTGAGGCCTGTTTAATGATTTGTCTCTGAAAAGACTGTGTAAATGTTGCTGCTGGAACAGGAAGGAGACCAGGTGTGTCGGCGGCATCTTTTGCCTGATGAAGCCTGTTGGAGGACACAAGTGTGATACCTTTGAGTCAGGAGCCACTGAGTCCCAGCAGGGCAAGGTTTCTGCAAGGTTTTCTTTCGTTTCCCAGGGCATCGGCTGTGGTTCTAGGTCCGAGCATTTAACAGAAGACAAATGGTCTTTTCCTCGTCCATGATCGTTCGGCGAGTGAGCGTGCCCTTTGGGATTTGAAGGGCATTTTAAATGCATTATCACGATCACAAACTGTTTTGCTTTTATTTCTGTGGGGTTTTGGTTCGTTTTTGTTTCGTTTTACTATTTTATGGAAAACATCTGATCTGTTCAGAAATACTAGATGGCTCAGTTTCCCATGCACTGAAATAGGTAACCAAGAGCAAATGAATCATAAATCGTAATCAGCCTTGTACTGTGGTTGAAGATATTAAGAGTTAAAATGTAGGTCAGTGATGGAGGGTTTACCTAGTATGTTCTATTCAGTCCTGAGTTTGAACCCCAGCACAACAAAAATAAAACTGAAACAATGAATGTGCAGGGTCCATGGGAAGTCCAATCCGGTTTGAAGAGCTTCCAAAGGAGGAGAAAAGCTGCATGTGAATTGGGCTAATGGCCAGAAAGTGGAGGAGAAAACAGACATTGTACCAGCCGGGATTCCCGTGTCCTAGTGGGCAGACTCCAAAAGTGGGCGGAGAAGGTGAGGTGAGCAAGGATGAGGAGTGACTAGTGAGCTGCGGTGCATGATGGGAAGCGCTGGGGCTGGAGTGGAGGCTCCTGTCACTCGAGGCCCCGGACGCATTGGCTTGCAGAGACCAGGACACAGTCGTGCACAGGTTCACCTACTGACCTTAGGGGTTCCCCAGCCACAGAAGTCCAAGGGGAAAAGGAAGTGGAAGTACAGAAGACTCCAGAGTTTAGGTTTGGAGGAGGACCAATGAAGGCGTAAGGGCAGAGGAGACAGCGACATTTTTTGGATGGCTGAGGTGAAAAATTGAAATTAATGAAAAAGAGAAATCTAAGCTCTTTTGAAAACAAATCCTTTAGCTTAAAATCTAATGGAAATGTCAGGAATTTGCTTTATAATTTGCGTTTCTTTAAGTGGTTATGCATATGGTTAGTCCTTTTTGTTTGTTTTAAATTTGGTTTCTTAGGGATAAGAGTGGTTACTAGAAATGTATTTTCTTTGTCGTGGGTGAGTACTTCTAAATCCTAAGATAAGTAGAGTCTGCATAGAAGTGATTCCTGTAAGTTGATGTACTAGAATCTGGATAGAATAAATCTTAATAAAGAACTTTTAAAAATCATATTTGATTCAAGGCCAGCGTGGTCTACATAGTTCCAGGCCAGTCAGAGCCATATGGTGTAAAAGTAACTTTCATTCGCCTGCTTCAGTTGCTGTGTTGGGGGCCTACTGCCTCCTCCTGCTAACCTAGGCCTAGTCCTGGAAGTTTCTATCCTCCATACAATCTAACCTAGGCCTAGAATGTTTTCAGCCTCTAAGACTTACTTTTTTTTGTTTTGTTTTGTTTTGTTTTTTGAGACAGGGTTTCTCTGTGTAACCTTGGCTGTCTTGGACTTGCTTTGTAGGCCAGGCTGGCCTCGAACTCACAGAGATCCACTGCCTCTGCCTCCCTGGGTGCTGGGATTACAGGTGTGCGCCCCTGGGCCCGGCTTGAGACTTACTTCTTAATAAGCTCACCTTTCTTGTTCTTGCTAAGGTCTAGGCTGGCTCTTTCAGCTCAGGTGTTCTGGCTCAAACTCCTCTCCCAGCTGACTTATTCAGTCTGGCCTTTTTCTCGGCCTCTGAATTGGTCTGCTTGGCCTCAAACTAACTCCAGCAATTTTCTCTTATCTTCTGGCTCCTTCTTATTCTCTGGCTCCTTCTGTCTTCAACCTGCCTGTAAAACTCTTCAGGTAAAACTGCCTCCTTGCCCTCTCATTCTCTGTGTTGATCCTTAAGTCGCTTCCCTTTCCTCTCTCTTTATTCTGTCAAATCTTTCTCTGATTCGTCACTTTTTCTGCCACTCCATTAAACATCACTTTCAAACTTCTACAAACTAACTTTACCGTCATTGTTTGGGATTAAAGGGGTGTACCATTACCATGCCTGGATCTAAGCTTTTCTTTACCTGAAACTTGCTCTATACCAGGCTGGCCTTGAACTGATATCTGCTTGCCTCTCTGTCTCCTGGATTGTATTCCAGCCGGATCACACAGACTGAGAAGGTCTTTGGATGTGATCTCTTGCCAGAACAGCCATCTTCTGAATTAAAATTCCTCTATAATATGGTGAGACTGTCTCAAAAAAGGCGGGGTCCTGGTGCTGGAGAGATGGCTCAGGGGTTGAGTACACTGGCTGTTCAAAGGCCCGAGTTCAATTCCTAGCACTCACATGGCGGCTCACAACTGTCTGTAATCCAATCCCAAGTGATTTGACACCCTCACACAGACAAACATGCAGGCAAAACACCAATGCAAATACAATTAACCAATAAATCATTTTAAAAAATCACATTTGAAGTCATAAATTTGAAGCTTATTCTCTGGGTTTAACAACAGTCTCTTGCACAAATTGGAGGCACAGGCCCATGCAACAGCCTGAAACATTCTTTTCAAAGATTTCTTGATTTGCTGCAGAAAATAATTCAGGATGAGCAGTATGAACCAGAGATAGAGCTTCTTAAGAGATTTTTTTCATTTATTTTTACTTTATATGCATGTTTTGCCTTCATGTATTTACGTGTCCCACATGCGTGCTGACACCCTTAGATATGAGAAGTGGGCATCGGATCCCCTAGAACTGGAGTTCCAAATGTTTGTGAGCACCAAAAAAATGGGTGCTGGGAACTGAACCTGGGTCCCCTAAGAACGATAGCACTCTTAACCACTGAGCAACCTCTCTAGTCTTGTCATACTATCAAAGTTAACTCATCCCAAATACCCACATAGTTCTGTCAAGATAGAGTCACCCTGAGAATGACCAAATCCAAAGTAAAAGAAAAGTGCTGGGCCAGTGAGATGGCTCAGTGGATAAAAGCAACTGCTGGGAAGCCTGGGAAACTGAATTCTATCCCTGGGTCCCCGGTGGAGGAGAGAACCAACCCCCCCACCCACCCAATTTCCCTCAGAGCTCCCCATGTGTGCTCTGGCACACAAACCACCACCCACAGATAATAAATAAATACATTTCTTTAAAGTACCTAATTTTTGCCCCTGTTTTGTTTTGATTTTTTGTTTTTGAGTTAGGGTCTTACTATGCATCCCTGGCTGACCTGGAACTCACTATGTAGAGTGGGCTGCTGGAACTCACATTCATTCACCTCTACTTCCCAAGGACTAGGATTAAAGTCCTGTGACAACCATGCTCTGCTTGCCCTGTTTCAATATTGCTTTTGCTGTTTACCTTTTCTATTTCGGTGATTTTATCCTCTTTTCTATGCTAATAAGAAACTGAAATTCTTTTTAGGGAGGGGATTGACTCTGAAACAAGTTTTACTATGTAGCTCAGGCTGGCTTAGAACTTGTGACACTCCTCCATTGGCCTTCTGAGTGCTGAGGTTGCAAGCCTATGTTACCACATTCAACTGAAAGGAACTATGATTCTTTTCTTTGGGTGCGGGGGAGAGTGGGCTCTCTAGAAGCCCAGGCTAGTCTTGAACTTGTTCTGTAGCTGAGAGTAACCTTGAACTTCCGATCTTCCTGTCTCCACCTCCTGAGTGCGGGGATTCCAGACATGAACTACTACACTCCAGTTTTATGTGGCTCTAAGAATCAAACCCAAGGCTTCTTGCATTCCAGGCAAGAACTCTTTCTCCTGAGACACCTCTGCAGACTGGAACTGTCGCTCTCAGCACTCATCTTGGGCTCTACAGATCCTATTTTTGTTTTGCCTCCCAAGACCTAGGAGGCATGGGGGACATTTACACTCATGTTTCTGAGTTCAGGTTCTCTGAGAGGGTTTTCTCTGACAAAAGAAAATAGCCTGCTCCCAGCTGTGTTCCAGATGAGCAAAATTTAATACTTGATCCAGCTTACATAATTGGGTAAATAGCAAAAAAAAAAAAAAATGTTTTCCAGTTAAGATGCCAAAAAGTCGAAAATACTTGGCAGAAATAGTTGGCGACAGAAAATAAAGTTCTTATATGACCTGGGACGTCAAAGGCAGACTCTCCGAGTACCAGACAGTAGCCCTTGTAGGGCCACTGCACCTCAGCTCTTCTGTTCTCTATCACTTCACCTTTGGTGTCAGTTCCAAGCTACCTGGCCTTGCTCCAATGCTCTTAGGCGCCCGGGTAGCCTTTCTTAATACGTGTACGCTGCCTGCTTCTTGCCACTGGGTAAAAGAGAAGCAGCAGGAGAGTGGCGTTGTCCAAAGGAGCTGTCCCGTCGTCTGACCACCCAAAACTGAGTCCTATTCTCCAAAGAAGAGACAAGTGAAATCACCCATGCTCCATCTACATGTTCCAGACAGGCTGTTGGGAAAGCGATGGAGGAAACTAGGCCAGAGAATTTCTGCTGGGAGTTTGGCTCTTGCGCAAGGTACACAGGGCTAAAGGGCAGTGGTTCAAAGGAGACTTCAGAGCTTCGGCTGATGGGACCCTTGCTGCTGCCAGGCTCCTGTGAATCTCACGGCTAGTCCTGCATCCATTCCCCACAGCTACCTGCTGTCACCAATGACCACGGACTGTGTAGCTTAAGCCTTCATTCCTCCACAGCTCTAGGGGCGGATCCTACACTGTCAGAGGGGCAGCGGGTTTCCAGGAAGAAGCGTCTTTCCCAGCCACTTCTGGTGGCACCTAGTGCTCCTTGGCATTCCTTCCTTGAGGCTGCATCACTAATCTCTGTTCCCATTACTACAAGGCCTTCCCAGTGTGTCTGTGTGAGAGTTCCCCTCCCCTTTCTCATAACATGGCAGTCGTTGGCCTTAAGACCCATCCTTGTCTGGTATGCCCTCATCTTGACTATATCTGCAGAGATCTGATTTCCAAATAAGGTCATATTCTAAGATTCCAGGTAGTCATGAGTTTGGGGGTGGGGGGAGACAAGCAGCGGGGGTGGGGAGGAACACAACACTGCTCTATGCTGAGACTCACCAATACAAGGAGAACCTTAGGTGAAGTGAGCCTCTCTTGTCTTGGCCCCATGGCATTGCATTCTTACATGTGAACTGTCTTTTCCCTTCTGTCTGTGTCCCCACTGACACAGGGACTGGGTGTACTCATCCTTCACTTGAATGAGACTTTCACCATGTTTGATTAAGGCCAATTGAAGTACTCTACTATGACAGGAAATGTTGGATCCAAGCCAGATGCAGTAGCGCACGCCTTTAGCCCCAGAACTTGGGAGGCAGAGGTAGGAGGCCCTTTGTGAGTCAGAGGCCATCTGTGAGTCTACATAGTGAGTTCCAGGTCAGCCAGAGCTACATAGAGAGACTGTGTCTCAACAACAACGAGTTGGCTCTGGCTTGTGCAGGCCACACACTGGTGAGCCACTAGAGCTGAGAAAGATAGAAAGCAAGTGAAGGTGTGGACAAAGAAACCAGGTCTCTGGGCAAGGAGTGAGGATTGGTTGTAGAGTGCTTGCCTAAACAAAGCCCTGGGTTCACGCCCCAGCACCCAGTAAAACAGGAAGCGGTGGTGCACACCTGTAATCCCAGCACTTGGGAGATGGAGGCAGGAGGGTAAGGGGTCCAAGGCTATCCTCAGCTGCATAGTGAGTTCAGGGCCCGGCCAGGCTGCTTGAAACCCTGTCTCTAAAAGAAAAAGGGAAAATGAGGGGCCCAGAGCAGTGTTTCTCAACCTGTGGGTAGCATCCCCTTTGCCAAAACCTCTATCTCGCAAAATATTTATATTACAATTCATAACGGTTGCAAAATTACAATTACGAAGTAGCAACAAAAATAATTAGGTGGTTGGGGTCACCACAATGTGAGGAACTATATTAAAGGGCCGGGCCGCAGCATTAGGAAGGTTGAGAAACACTGTTCTAGAGTGTGCCTCTATTACTTCCTCATCTAGGAAAGAAAGGCAGGCACAGACGTTCGGAAGGAGTTCTGACCAGTGCTTTTCCCTAAGACTTAAGTCTGTGCTGTTAAGCTTCATCATTGCTCTTCTAGGCATCTCAGACACTCTGAAGCCGTAAAGCCCATGCTCTTCACTTTACAGAGTACTGTAAGTTAAATTGTGTTGAATGTATATGCTGAGTTATACCATATCCCATAAATATGTGCAGTTATGTCTGTTAAAGAGGGGATAGGCCAGGCATGGTGGCACATGTCTTTAATCCCAGCACTTGGGAGGCAAAAGCAGGTGGAGCTCTGTGAGTTTGGGGCCAGCTTGATCTACAGAGCAAGTTCCCGGACAGCCAAGGCTTACACAGAAGAACCCTGTCTTGAATGAAATCTGCCATTAGTTTCCTGAGTCCATTCCTCTTGTTTTAGGTTTCTGGGGTGCTAAGTGTTAAACCCACGGCCCTGTCCATGCTAGGTAAGCATTCTACCAACTGGGCTATACCCCTACCCCCTATCGGCAGTTTTAATCCTGCCCTTTATGAGTCAGACCGCAGGATTCAGTCAATAAAAGCCCTTGCTGTACCAGTCCACTCTGAATGATTCCCAGAAGCCACAGTGGAAAGAGAGAAGCAACTCCTCCATAAACATGTTATGGCATGCATGTACGTGCACTCACACATACATGCTTATTACACAAAATGTGTCCTGGGATGTCCTCTCCCTCTCAAGCCTTGCTTTTTCTCCTGTAGGCTAGCAGAAGATGCTGGAACAGCTCCCACACAAGACTAACGTTTGCACATGGCTGAGGACCAGGGGGATCTTATAGAACCTGGGCATTTCACACCCACGAAGCAGGAAGATTAGGCATAGAAGCATATTGGTATGCTTTAGTCATAATTTTTATTTTTAATAGTGTAAATAATTTTTAAAATTAATATTATATATTATTTTGATGTTATAAACTTTTGTCATCAGCAAGAAAAGTTTTTATGCATGAATGCATAGAAGTGCAGTTTTAATGCTTTATTAATCAAACAGTTTTAAACCCTGTTTCAGAATACTAACATCTTTTTAAAGCAACCTAGGGTATACATTTGGTGTTCCAACTGTGAGACAGAAGAGTAGAAGCACATTTGATTAACAGTTTGCACCCATATATTTAGATATTTTTTTGCCGAGATTTTAACATTAAATTTAGAAATATTTTTATTGTTTTTTAGACTTAAAATAGACCTTTGTGAGAGGCAAGTTTTTGTAAGGAGGTTACTACCATCAGAAAGCCACACTACATTTTTATTTTTAAAAGATGAGTGGGACTCAAATCAGGAATGGTAGCTCAAGCCTGTAATCCTAGCACTCAGGAGGCTGAAGCAGAGGGTTACTTTGAGTTTGAGGCCTGCCTGGGCTACATAGTGAGACTCTGTGTAAACTAACAGATCCTGAAATATTTCTTCTCTTTTTCATCAGATAAACTGGCTTTAAATTTACTTACTGGGAATCCCTAAGATTCTTTTAAAATGGTTAACAATCCACTACATTGTAGTTATTTTGTTCAGAGTAAGAGAGGTTTTTGTTTGTTTTTTGATGGGTTTTCTCTGTTTTAACCCTGGCTGTCCTGGAACTCACTCTGTACACCAGGCCTGGCCTCGAAGTCACAGTAACCGTCTGTTACTGAACAAATACCAAGTCAAAAAGAAAGGTTTGTTTGGTGCTAGATGGTGAAGGTTTCTGTTTTGTTTGTTTTGTTTTGAGACAGGGTCTTACTATATAGCTCTGGCTGTCTTGGAACTCACTATGTAGAACAAGCTGGCCTCAAAGTCACAAAAGTCTGCCTGCCTCTGCCTCCCAAGTGCTAAAATCAAAGAAGTGTTCCACTATACCTGGCTAATTGTGAAGTTTTCAGTCCATGGTTGGTTGAGACAGTGATAAGGCCAAGAATCATGGCAGGAGCCAGAGTGAAGTTCATTTCATAGCCATTGAAGAGAGAGAAAGGAGAGAGAGAAAAGAAGTGGGTTCCTTGAATTTCTAAGCACCTCTCCAACTATTTCAGCCTATTTAAAATTCTAAGTAAAAGTGTGCATTTGTTTAAGAGTATATTAATTGTGGTTGGTGAGATGTCTTACTGTGGGTTCAGTTCCCAGCACCCATGTGGAAATTTATAACCATCTGCAACTCCAGTTCCAGTGTATCTGATGCCTCTCCTGACCTCTACAAGAAGCACACATGGTACAATACATACATGTAGGCAAACATAGTCCTGCATATAAAATAAAGATAAATATTTTTAAAAGAGGGCATTGAGTTTTATTAAAATGGTCCAGTTGTTTTTATCTTATATCAAACCTTAATAGTTATAGTATAATTATTAGAATCCTATACAGCAAGTGAAAAAAGTAGTGTTTAACATGTTTTTCATTTAAATACTCAAAACTCAATACTTAAAAACTCAAAAGATTGTTTATTTCAAAGGTTCTTTATTTAAACATTTTTGAGGGTGGATCTGACTGTGGCTCGTTGGTGGAGTGCTTCTTTAACATATACTGACTCCTAGGCTCAGTCCCCAGAATGGAATAAAACCAGGTGTGGGAGCCCTTGTTTCTAATCCCAGCACTTGGGAGGTGGAGGAAAAGAGTGTTCAAAGTCACCCTTGGCTATAGAAAAAGTTTAAGATCAGCCTGGTCTTCATGAGACCTTGTCTTAAATTTTTTTTTTGTTGGAACTGCTGAATATATTTCTAGCCACACATGAACATAAATTTATACAGAAGTGTGCACAGACAGATAAGATATGGCATTTAAACCAAGTTTATAAGGAGCTCTATAATGGACTACAAAGTCCAAAGCATAGTCATACCTATTTCCTAGATTACTGGGAAATGGGTGCTTTTTTGTGTGCTTTTTTGTGCTCTTGAAAAACCAAATAAATAAATAAAGGAAGAAAGGAAGGAAGGAAGAAAGAAAAGAATACACAAATTATCAAAATCTTAACCACCCACTAGTTAAACAGTTTAGATGAAATAGCAAATTCCTGAAAAGCTGTAAATTATCAAAACTGCTTCAGGACTAGATCAAGAGCAAGTAAAAGAACTGAATTGGTAATTCCAATCCACTTCACAACAGAAATGATAAGGCCAGGCAGACTCACTGGTAAATTCTATCAAATGTTGTGAAGGAGATGGTAAGATGGCTAAGTGGCTAAAGATGCTTCCTGTTAAGCCTAAGAACCCGAGTTCCATCTTCAGGACCCACTTGGTGGAAGGAGAGAACCAATTCCTGAGTGTTTGTTCTCCTGACTCCATGAATACAGTGTGCTATTTACATATTTACACATATTCATTTACAAATACTTACACATATATAGACATAAAATAAATAAATCTAATGAATGTTTTAATTATTAAAATTTTTATAAAGACTGTGCCAAGAGTAGTTAATGAAGTATTTTCATTCATAAAATCCCAGTTTTAAGCAGGGAACCCAATCTTGACTTAATAGCAATGAAGAAAAGTTCAAACATACTCATGTCGCCGGTAGACAGGAGATGGAAACTGGCTAGACAGGTCAGAGGCAGAGACCCTGACACTGAACAATTCCCTTCTTATCCTGGGCCAAGAACTCAGAGGGAAGCTCTGGTGTCTTATCTCCACACCTACATGAACCACATGTGAGGCCATATTTGAATTCGTGAACAAAACTGCACTCCAGCCAGCCTCCTTTCTGGTAAACAGCTTTAGAATTAGTCTCTAGATTTTTTTTCATAGTGAAAATGAATCATATCACCACAAAAACAAGATGCTGGGTGTAATGGTACTTGCCTTTAAATGTACTTGCCTTGGGGATGTAGAGACAGGTGGATTTCTGTAAGTTTAAAAGCAGCCTGGTCACTACTAAATAGTAAATTCCAGGTCAGCTATGGCTACACAGTGAGACCCTGTCACAGAAGAGGAGGGGGAGGAAAGAAAAAGAGAGAGAAAATAGGCTATCTCAATATCAATATCTCAATATTCTCCAAAAGAGAAAGCTATTTCCTCCTGATCAAAAGAGCATAATCTGCTTCTAGTCCTTGGTAGAGACATAACAAATCATTATCTCTTGCTTTAAGAGTTAATCCAGAGAGAGCAGGATATTGGTCTTCAGGATGTAACATTTCTGGTGTCGACCAGCCCGGAGCAAATTTTAAAAAATGGGTGATGTTGAGAAAGGCAAGAAGATTTTTGTTCAGAAGTGTGCCCAGTGCCACAGTGTGGAAAAGGGAGACAAGCATAAGACTGGGCCCAATCTCCATGGTCTTTTTGTGGGGAAGACAGGTCAGGCCACTGGATTCTCTTACACAGACTGCCAACAAGAACACAGGTATCACCCTGGGAGAGGATACCCTGATGGAGTATTTGGAGAATCCCCAAAAGTACATCCCTGGAACAAAAATGATCTTCATTGGAATGAAGAAGGAGAAAGGACAGACCTAATAGCTTATCTTCAAAAGACTACCAATGAGTAATTCCACTGCCTTATTTACTACAAAACAAATGTCTCATGGCTTTTAATGTGTACCATAATTTCATACATCAAAATTCAGATCATGAATGGCTGACTATTTTTATTGGACAGTCCCAATTTAAGTAAAACTGACTTGTAGTAAAGTGGATATGATCTTTTTAAAAATAACAATCCAGTTGCATACATACTATCACTGTTCTCCCTTTCTCAAGATTAGATTGGACTTAAGTGGTAATGTTCTGCTTTCCACAAAGATGGATGTGTCACCTCAAACCTATTAAATGTTTTTGTACTTAGATTTATATAAATGGGAAAACGATATCATTGTCTCAGAAACAAGAAGACTCACCTGTGTTTCAATTTGTGCTTACTGGTCTGTTACAGGCAGTGGCTAAATGTCAGCAACTGTCTATTCTTGATGATGCCGTTTTAATGAGAATTCCCTACATAAAGGATGCTGGCTGCCCTTTTATCACTGAAGACACTGACTGTGGTTTGCATACAATATCAAATAAAGAGTATTTAATACTTAAAAAAAAAAAAGAGTTAATCCAGAGCTGAGTATGGCACACACCTTTAATCCGAGCACTCAAGAAGCAGAAGCAGATGGATCTCTGTGAGTTTGAGGCCAGTCTGGCCTACAGAATGAGTCCAGGAGTCAGGGTTCTGTTACACAGAGAAACCCTGTCAATCACCTGGACTATCGCCTAGGAAGGCAGCCATACTTAAGAAATGGGAGAAATGATTATCTTAATGAGACAATGTCTTTTTCTCCCCAGAAACCCCACTTATAGAACCGCTGCTGTGTAGCCCTAAGGCAGTCTACCTTCTGGGCCTAATTCAGAAAAACATAACTTTCCTTTCTTTCTTTAGGACTCTGCACAAAGCCTAAGCAGACTTTCTCTGCCATCTGAAGCTTCTCTGAAGCTATCCACTTTTGCCATGTAGCTAGCTGCTGACCTGCATTTGCTCGCCAATGTCCATTGCTGAACGTGTTGGCCTAACTCAAAAGGCGTGGCTTTCCCTCTTCCTCACCTTTCCCCTCCCTGTGGCTGGCTGTTGTTTTCTCTCAGTCTCTAATAAAACTGTTCCCAAGATCCTGACTGAGTTCATTTTTCAGTTCTTTTATTATGGAGTTTAAGAGCCCAAAGAGGGAACCCTAGTTTCCCTGGTACCATAAGGCATCCAAAGTGGGACTCCCCAAAATTTCCAATAACATCCTTAAGATACAGTCACAAATCAGAAACTTCATTATTTTCATGCAAGGGTAGGCAAGGTTAAATATTACTGATTTTTTTACATTGTTCTGTTTTTGTAATTCGTTCATGTATATGTGTGGACATATGCTGGCCAGTGTGCATATGGAGGTCAGAAAAACAGCTTCTGGGGCTCTCCTCCCAGCATGTGGGTTCTTGGGACGTGGTCAGTGGCAGTGCCTTATCAGATAAGCTGTATTGCCAGCCCTGGGTATCTCTTTCAATATCTCTTTTCAAGCTTTCTTATGAGAAAACTATCTCCCCATGATAAACTCTGTGGATGTAGAAATGCACTGGGTTTACAGACTAACCCTTTTGCCTGTCTACTGTCCACGAGACAGTACTAAAAGGAGAAGGAGTCAGCCACTGCCCTTGAGACTGTCAGTTCAGGAGAGAAGCCCATTACACACATAGCTGAAGTATCAGCAAGTACAACTTTTAAAAGAAGTTTTAAAAAGGGATGTATTCACCTTAGATGTGGCCAATAGGGAAGGTATGGGGTGGGATGAGGTGGGAGAGGTAGGGAGTAGCTGAGGTAAGCCTGGTATAGTAAGCAGGGTTTTGACAGGAAAGGATCTATAAAGAAGACACATTCATCCTTGTTGACTGAAGCATAAAACGGGGTTATTTTCGAGATTTTCTACAATATACTTTATAAACAGTAACACCAGCCTACCACGTCTACTCCCTCAGAAACAGCTGAGGCTGAAAGACAGGCTGCCTGCAATACCATTACTAATAAGCCCAACCCCCTCCCACCCAAGAATATGCATCAGAATACGAGGTTTTTACAATAGGACATATTTTGATATGCTTCAGTATTTTGCATATGTGCATATATGATAACATGCATGAGTGTATGTGTGTATATGGGTGTGGATGAATAAATTTTCCTGGTTTTCTACCTTATTTGCTGAGATAAAATCTCTCTCTTGATAGGGGATAGGGTCTCACTGTGTAACTCTGGCTAACTTGAAACTATGTAGATCAGGCTGCCCTGGACCTCACAGACTACCACTTGCTGCTGCCTCCTGAGTCCTGGGATTAAAGGTGCAAAGCACCACAGTTGGGTAAGGTAGCTCCTTAATTCATCATGGAGCTGGATTGCATGGCTTGTCTGGCTAGCCACCTTGCTCCAGGGATTTCCCTTCCTCTATTTCCCATGTGCTGGGATTACAGGTGGGCTCTGAGAGTTAGAACTTGAGTCCTCATACGGTGTGGCAAACAGCTTACACACAAATTCATCTCCCAAGCCATGTTAAGTTTTTAACTTTAATTAAAGTTTTAGTCAAAGATTGTTCACTGCCTGAGATGCTGGTATTGATCCCTTACTGGATGTCAATAAAGCCATCAATGGTATAAGAAGGTGGAAAATGGTATTCCTATGGTCTTGCGGTGTAAGTCAAAGAATTTAAACTTTAAAGGGATGAGGACTTAGGCTACATTTAGGACGATCACCTGGGAATGTAAAGAAAGAGACAGTGCTATGTGGAAGCTTCATTTAGTTAGAGGGATCAGAAACCAGAATCTGGGCTTGGTGACTGATGCCTATAATCCCAATACCTGGAAAGCTGATGCAGAAGGATTGCCAGGAGGAAGGCCAGCCTGGGCTACATAGCAAGACCCTGTCTCAAAAATACAAAGACAGAGTGTAAAGCAAGACGATGCTGTAAAAGGGATAGAATTAGGAAATGTGACAAATACAGCTTTATGAGAATATGAGCCTGTCACCTCTATATTTGTCACCTCTAGCTCAGTTTTGACCTGGTAGAGCCAGGGTGTTTGGGTTCCTACCCAGCTAGATCTTCTCCTAACTATGTGACTTTGGGCATCTGACCTTCATGCCTTCTTTTCCCAACAAGATGAGACTAACAACAGTGTCAAGGTCATAGGACACAGTTAGTTTCAAGGATTTAATGCAGTTAAGAAAGCACTTAGGAGAATGTCTGCTACACACACACATACACTCTACACAAACACGGCTTTTTAATCAGTGAAGCATTGTACCCTTAACAAGTAAGAAACAAAAATAATGTGGGGGACGTGATAGTCTATGACACAGGGTATAAGATAAGATTTCCAAGAGAAATGCCATAGAGGGCAGGAGGTTAGAAAAAAAGCGTAGGGAGCCTTGGAGCACCGACTCCCACCACTTCCTAGGTCGACAGCCTTCCTAGGTCCTACCGAGGTTCAGTCCCACTGGCCACCTGCAGTAGTACCTCCAAAAGCCCAGGCTCTTCCTTCTAGCGAATCTTCCCACCGCTGTGCCTTCAGTTTGGAAAGGAAGAGACAGCTTAGAGGCAACAAATGGCAGCTTAGTGACTTAGAGGTGAATATGAAACTCCTTCAAATACAGTAATTAAATCCCCAAGAACACAGGTGCCTTCCACATACGAGTAAGAAAGATTAAAGATGAGTACAGGAACCGTGGTTGGCAGCAACACAAACACTATCGAGTAACCGGAAAACCCAGAGCAAGGTTCTAAGGAGACCCACTAAATATTAAGAGGCAAGGAGGGTGAAGACTAAGAATGGCTGGATTTTCCTATAGCTTCAGGAAATAACTCTAATAAGTAGTTTTCCGCTCAAGTTCGTAGGTGAAGGCAGCGGTCAAAGCGTTCGGAAAACGATTAATATAGACTGGTTTCTACTAATGTGTACGGTGGTAAGGAGAGACGGGGAAGGTGATTTTAAGGACAAATCCCAATGTCAGGGTTTGGTAGGAGAGCGAGGAAGCAGATGTAAAGGGCACAAACAGGGTACGGGCACAGTTTTATCTGATGTCCCCGAGAATAAACCTTCCGAAGGTCCTCAGCTCGGAGGCTTTGTGATAAGGGCACATTCTGGGGTCCACTGCAAGGCGTGGTGACAGGCAGGGGTCAGCTTGCCATCGGCCCTCTGCAGCGCAGAGCATGGCTCCGCCTCTGACGGGACCCCAGCGCGTCCCGACCACCCGGGATAGGCAGACATGGCGGGACCCGCCGTGGCCCAGCAGAGCCTTTCCGACCGCCCAGCGGCCCCAACCCCGGGCTCCCGCTTCCGGAGGAGGGGTCTGGGCTGGGCTGGGGCGGACGGGTCCAAGTCGAGCCCGTCGAGGGGCCGTTTCACCCTTTCACCCCCGCCCCGAGAGGAGACGCCGGACGATGCGGCGGAGTAAGGGACATGGGCTACCCAGGGACAAGTGTCCGGGCATCCGTGGGCTTTAAAGCGGAATAGACGAGCCAACGACCCGCTGTGGTCGCCGGTCCTTACGAGCTGCTACCCCGCGTCTCCGGCTGGGAGGCTGCGAAGTGGCGCAGGGGAGAAATCTCGCGATAGCAGGCCTCCGGGGCGGGGGTGGCGCCTCTTCCTCTCCTCCTGCTCGCGTTAGTTCCGGTCGCAGAGGAGACAGCGCCGCAGTTGCCGCCAGCTCGGGGATTTCTGGCTCTTTTCTCTTCGCCTTAAATTCGGTGAGGCGAGCGCGGCGCAGGGCCGGGGGACAGCGGCGCGCCGTGGCCTGGCGGAGGGCGAGGGTGGCGGCGCGGTTCGGAGGGCCCGGCGGGAGCCGGGGCCTGGATTCGAGGCCGGGGCCGCCGCTCTGGCGGGCGGGCGAGGCCGCGGGGCGCCGGGGTGGCGGCGCGCCCCGGGTGCGCCCCGGCCGGCCTGGGTAACAAAGCCACCGCGGCCTCTGTTGGGTGATGTACGCGTGGGGGGTTCGGCGGGCGGGGCGCAGCCGCCGCCACCACCGCCGCGGCCGCCGCCTCCGCCGCTGCTTTCGCGGGAGGGCGGGCGGATGTACGGGGCGGCGGGGGCCCCGGCGCGCAGCGCCTCGGCGCCTGTGGTCCGCTCGGCGCGGCGGCCACCACCGCAGGCGACAGGGTCGGTGGAGAAGGGCCCCCGGCGCTCTGGGACCCGCCAGCCGGGCCCTGCGAGGCGGGAGGCACGGGAAAGGGTGTGGATGCGGAGACACGTGCCCCGGGAGGAGGCGGCTTAGGCTGTAGCGATTGTGGCCAGCTCTCAAGTGGTGCACCTTGGAAGGGTGCAAGCGGTCTCCGCGGCCCCGGGAGACACTTTGGAGTGAGGACAGTGCTGGTGCTCTTCGGGAGAGATTCCCTTTGACAGAGAGCTCGTGACCGTGGCGGTCCGCTAAGTTCTGGTTACTTAAAAAAAAAGTGGGAGATGCAAAGAGCAATTAGGTTTGTGAGAGGCCACCAGACAGGGTAATACTGTAATGCCATATTAAGGTGTAGTTCCAGCACTTCCTTAAAGGTGTTCTTGTAGGGGGATACTGAGCTGCACCCCCTCTGTTGCCTGTTAACTGAAAGCATGCTTGGTTTGCTTTAGTTGTGATTTTTTAACTTAAGGTGTGATACCTAGAAGTTAATGTTACTAGTGCACAGGCGCTTTTAAGGCCGTTTCTTTTTTTCTAGGGTGTCTTTTATGAATAATCAAAAGCAGCAAAAACCAACGCTATCAGGCCAGCGTTTTAAAACCAGAAAAAGAGGTAAATATCGTGTCTTGGTTTTTCTCACAGTCAGCTGCGTGTGTTACTAAACCCTCAAGAGAAAATAACAAACGAGTTTAGTTTCTAGCTAACTGCCGTTTCAGATGACAATTCCCTTATTATTGCTTCTACTGCTTTCTCAAACCTTCACTTTTTAGTATGAGTATTCCTTTTAGTGTGGAAACTAGTGGCAAAGACTAAAGATGTGGCTTTAAAGTCATAGGTTTAAGAAGTTTGAACAAAGAAGGATAAAAGGGGGACAAATTTCACCTAGATTTCGTGGAGCTGGGTTACGGGTACATTGATAGTGTCAATGTCAGTGTCTTCCATGCTTTAGGTCTTGGAAAAGATACGTGGGAGAAAAATCAGATTTTTTAACTTATAGAATTATAGAATGGGAATCACATTGAAACTTTTTTTTTTAAGGTTTAATGGGCTCTCAGATTGTAGCTCAGGCTGGGTTCCAACTCCCTTCAAAGTGCTGGTATTGAAGGCATGAGTTCCTACTGCCAATCCAATCTGGGCACTGAACCTAGGACTGTCAGAGGTAGACAGATTCTTGAGTTTGAGCTCAGCCTGGTCTACGGACTGAGTTCCAGGGCAGCCAGGGCTACACAGAGAAACCCTGTGTGTGAGAGAGAGAGTATGTGTGTTGCACTTTAAATGGTATTCTTTAAAAGCACACATTGGCTAGGCATGGTGGCACACTCTTTAATTCTGGCAGAAAATGAGGGGATCTATTTAATGGAAGAATTTCAGTCCACCCTCCATCTAGGGCTACACAATGAGACCGTGTCTCAAAAAGTGGAGCACACATTAACCTATTGAGTAGTTTGGTGGATATAGAGATTGGACAACCACTGGTCTTAGGTTGCTTCTGGTTTTCTACCTTTCGTAGACAGTTGGACATACATATGCCAGCATCTCTTTGTACTCTCTATAGTGTGTCCTCCTGTGGTGAAACCAAGGTGTACCTTTATTCTAGTTTGTAGGTACAGATTTAGCCAGTAGGTTAAATCTTACGTATTCTCTGAGTTTGTAGATTCCTGGCCACCATAGTGATGGTGCTGATAGTTTGACTTTTGTTGATAGCATTGAGGAGGTGTCACTTCCTTAAAATCCAGATAAAGCTCCTTCAGGCCTGGTGTGCTATGTGACACATGTCTATAAGCCAGCACTCATAAGATTGAGGCTAAAGAGTAATTGGACCAGCCTAGGACACAAGAGGCTCTGTCTTTAAACCCTCCCACCCCAAAAGGAAAAATAACAACAGAAAGACTCACGTATGGCCTCCTGATACTGGGTGTAGTCATCCATGTTTACCTAGAGCTAAGGGAGTTCTGAAGACTAAAAGCTAAGGCCTTTTAGTAAAACCAAGAAAGTCCTGGGGGGAAAAATAATTTCTCTCTCTAATAGTTTGTAAAAGAAATCATGTATTAGTTGGCCGTAGTGGCACAACACCTTTAGTCCTGACACTAGGGAGGCAGAGGGAGGCATTTGCTGTTAGTTTGGGGGCAGCCAGGGCTCTGTTACACAGAGAAACCTTGTCTCTCAAAACCAAAAATAAAGAAATTAGATATCTAGCCTCACCTGGCAAATGTGAAGATTCAATTATCTAACCTTAATTGGCAAATCAAGACATTATCAAAGAACTGGGAGAGCATATTGTTGGTGTGGGGCACTTGACAAGTGTGTGTGAGGCCCTGGATTCATCATCTCCAGCATCACTAGGAAACAGAAAAGCACCTGCCCTGGAGCATGTGAAAGGCTGCACAGTTTAGTAAGACTAAGTGCTACCTATTGTGTGCTGTTCAGTACTCACAGAAACTTTATGAGATACATGTTATTTCGTAAGGAAATGTAGATACTGAAAATGGCTAGTTTGGGTCTGGAGAGGTGGCTCAGAGGTCAAGAGCACTTGCTGCTATTTATTATTTATACAGCATTCTGTCTGCATGTGTGTATACCAGAAGAGGCCAACAAATCTCACTATATAGATGGTTGTGAGGCACGACGTGGTTGCTGGGACTTGAACTCAGGACGTTTAGATAAGCAGCCAGTGCTCTTGACCTCTGAGCCATCTCTCCAGCCCCCACTTGCTGCTCTTGTATAGGATCTGGATTTGATTCCCAGCACCCATTTCAGACAGCTCCCATCTGTGTGTAAATCCAGTTCCAGGAGAAACAGTACCCTCTTTGGGCCTCCTCAGGCTTTAGGCACACAGGTGGTGCACATATGCATGTAAGCATTCATTATGTAAAAGTTGTACAAATGTGTGGTTATCCTGGAAATCAAGATTGCAGCCAGGTTGCCTTTGTTTTGAGGCAGGGTCTCCACATAGCCCTGACTGTTCTGAAACTCAGTATGTAGTCAGGGCTAGCCTCAAGCTCACATATCCTCTTCTTCCTGAATACTGGGATTAAAGAAAAGCCAGTGTTATGGACATATAAAAGAAAGGGAGAAATCCCCCAAAACCTTAAGAATAGTATGGCCAGCTGGGCCTGGGTGACACACACCTTTAATCCCAGTACTTGGGAGGCAGAGACAGGCAGATATCAGTGAGTTTGAGGACAGCCTGGTCTACAAAGCAAGTCAAGGACAGCCAGAGCCATACAGAGAAACCCTTCCTCAGAAAACCAAGAGTAATATGGCCATACATACAGCTACATAGCAAAACTTTGCCCCAAAAAACCAAAACAGCCATGCCAGTGGTAACACACCTTTAATCTCAGCATCTAGGAAGTAGAGGCAGGAAAATATCTGGGTTTAAGGCTAGCCTAGTCTACATAGTCCCAGGACAGCTAAGGCTACACAGAGAACTCTGACTCAAAAAACCGAGAGAAAAAAACAGGGCTAGGGATATAGTTCAGCAGACTGCGTGTAGAACATGTATAAAGCCCTAGAATCTGTTTCCAGAACTTAAGAGACAGAAACAGAAGGATCGTAAGTTGAAGGTTGTAGTGTTTTAGACCACCCTGAAGCAAATGAGACCCTGTCTCAAAACAGAAAGGGTCTGAAGAGATGGCTCAGTAAAGTGCTTGTCACACAAGCATGAAAACCTGCGTTTCCCTGGTACCCACATCAAAGCCAGGCATAGTACCTGCTTGCGATTAAAGCATGGGTGAGGCAGAGACAGGAGGATTCCTGGAACTTGTTGACTAGCCAGTCTTGCCAAAGTGAGCTCTAGGTCCAGTGAAAGGCTTTCTTCATAATAATACAGCTACAAGTTAGCCAGTATCTGGATCAGCCTAATAAAGCCCGGGCTTGACTGTAGCTAATTAGTACTTGGCCATCCTATGCAAGACTAAATTCTATACGTAGTTCTATAGCACTTGGAAGTGCAAGGTTGGGTAGATACCTATAACCCTGAGTGGGGGAGGGGCCATGACTGGAGTGTGCACATTTTTAGAGGACTAAAGTATGCTTGGTATAGAAAGGCAATGTTGAGAGGATTTGTTTTGGTTTTATTTGATTTTGAGACTGGATTTCACTTTGTAGACCAGACTGGCTTGGAACTCAGATCTACCTTCCACTGCCTTAGTTTTGGTTTATAGTTAGTTTTTGTTTTTTGAGACAGGGTTTCTCTGTGTAGCCTTGGCTGTTTTGGACTTGCTTTGTAGACTAGGCTATCCTCAAACTCACTGGGATCACCTGCCTCTGCCTCCCCCAGTGTTGGGATTACAGACATGTGCCACTGAGCCAGGCTTTTTAGTGCCGGGATTAAAGGCTTATGCTACAAGTGGCTGTTGTAGGTTCATTAGAACAGTCTGGTAACAGTGGGACCAGGAAGTCCTAGCACATTCAGCTTGTGAAAGTGGAACAGCCACGTAGTTAGTAAGTTCTTGACCAGGTGGGTACCTTAGGCTTGCTGAGGGGACACTCTGTTTCATCTTTCTTTACCCTAGTCTTGGGTACTTGCCTTTTTTAAGCTGTTGAATTAAATAAAGCTTAGTAATTTGATTAATTTATTTGCTGGTTTATGTCATTTTTTATAAGCTTGAAATTGATTTTTTTTTTCTCCTTCCAGATGAAAAAGAGAGGTTTGACCCTACTCAGTTTCAAGACTGTATTATTCAAGGCTTAACTGAAACTGGTACTGATTTGGAAGCAGTAGCTAAGTTTCTTGATGCTTCTGGAGCAAAACTTGACTACCGCCGCTATGCAGAAACACTCTTTGACATTCTGGTGGCTGGCGGAATGCTGGGTAAGTGTATGGGTTTTGTGGGTCTGATTTAGGAAAGTGATATACAGAGATAATGGAGAAGCCAGAATGTGAGCTTTTGACAAACCTGACAAGAGGGATGGGTTTTGGTTGTGTCGTGTTGTGTTTTGTTTCTACCCCTTGTAGGCTAAGGGTTAGAGATTTTAAGATAGGGTTGATTCCTGTTCTAGCCCCTCCATCTTGTCAACAACCCATCTGCCTCAGCCTCCCAGTGCTGGGATTACAGAGAGGAGCTACCCCCATACCTGGCTTCAGCAAACTTCTTTGGATTTTAATTCATCTTAGAGTGTTACCATTTTATTTTATATTGGAAAAATTTACCAGTATATAAGCCTGAATAAGCAGAGTTACTGCCAATTAAAACACTGTTAAAACTTTGTTAGCCCCAGGTGGTACACTGGCAGATGACATGATGCGCACAGATGTCTGTGTGTTTGCAGCACAAGAAGACCTAGAGACCATGCAAGCATTTGCTCAGGTGAGTGAATGTGTCTGTCATAGTGCTGCCGTCCATCTGGCTGATGACTAAGGGATGAATGTTCTGCTTTATAAAGGTTGCAGGTAGATTTTAAGTTTTATGGGTATAGATCTTGATGAAATATTGTGGTTAAAAGTTCATGTTCAGGAATAAAATAAGTTTGCTGTAGTTTGTGGGTTTTTTGAGACAGGATTTTTCTGTGTAACAGGCTGTCATGAAACTCACAGAGATCTGCCTGCCTCAGCATGCCCAGCCTTTACTCTCTTTCCTGTTTTTGAACAGCAAAAATAATTTTTTTGTTATGAGTCTATACACATGAGTGCAGGTGTCCTCAGCGACAGAGGCATCAGGCCCTCTGAATCTATAAGCTGACACTTGTGAGCCCACCATTGGTAATGCCGGGAACCAAACTCTTGCAAGAGTCATGGACACGCTCACCCACCCAGTCAACAATCTAGTTCCTGGATTTGTTTCTCAGAATTACTCTCTTTAAGGAAGGCAGTAAAACAGGTTGGGTAGCCCTTGAGAAACTGAAGCAGGAGGATCAGGAATTCAAGATCATCCTTAGGTTTATAGGTTTATAGTGTGTTCATTGCCAGCCTAGACTAGGTGAGAGTGTTTAAGACCCTCTACCCCACCTCCACACAAAGAAAGGTTCTAAGCTGGTAATTCATGCTTTTAATTCCAACATGCAGGAGACAGGCTAGAAAATTTGAGGCAGACTTGGGCTATTTTTAGGGAGACTGACAAAAAAAAAAGCGAAAATGAACAGAAACAGTTTTATATTGTGATTGCCATACTGAGCAATTTTCATTTTGAAGAAGAAAATGTATTTATTGATGCAAGCTGGGAGCTCACTTTGTAGTACAACATAGGCTTGAGCTTAAGCAGCCCTCACACTTTCCCCTTCCCAGTGCTAAAAGCTCTGTTGCCACATTCAGCTTCATAATTACATTCTTACTGCTTGTAAGCAGAGGCTCTAGTGTATCCAACCCTGGAATTTGGTCTTCGTGTCTAGGAAGAGCATAGCTGTATTCTATGGTCTTACTGTTATTTGAGCCAAAGTTAGTTGGTCTTTCGTTAGCATACAGTGATAACTTACTGAGAAGTGACTATGGAGTGTTCATATTACGTGTGGTGAGATGATACAGTGGAGAGTCCTTTTTGATTCTAGGAATGACTTGTATTTTCTTCTAGGTTTTTAACAAGTTAATCAGGCGCTACAAATACCTGGAGAAAGGTTTTGAAGATGAAGTTAAAAAGGTATGAGGAGTGTAAAATGGGGCTTACTTTGGGACGATAGCTCCCAAATAATGAGATGAAGACTTATGTTTTTTTTATTAATGTTGAGGCCTTTAGCTAGGCTTCTTCCCAACCAGCTTGTAACTTCAGTTGTCCTGTTTACAATAATATAAGTTTGGCCACATGGCTCGTTATTGCCTCTCCTGCAGTCCCAGCCTGCTTCTTGCCTCCAGTTTGGCTCCCCACCCGCTCTGTCCTGGAAGTCCTACCTCCTTTCCTGCCATCCAATCAGAAGTGCACAAACATGTTCTCCCAACAGAGGAGGAATGGGGTAGCCATGCACTTACACAGCACCCAGTGTGCAGTCCTAGCACCAGAATGGAAAGGGTAAAGGTCAGGTAGGGAGATGTTAAGTTCTAATTCAGCCACAGGTTGGACATAGTATTAGATGTTTAAGTAGGCTCTTGAAACATCACTTAGTTGCTGAAATCTTTGAAACTTATGTATTGTATGTATGTATGTATTATAGTGTTGTGTGGAAACCAATGGCAGTTAAAAGCCTAGGAATTTGCTGGGCACGGTGGTATAACGCTTGTAATCCCAGCATTCTGAAGTAGAGTTCAAGGCCAGCCTGGTCTACAAAGCAAGTCCAGGACAGCCAAGGCTACACAGAGAAACCCTGTCTCGAAGAAAACAAAACAAAAAAATTAGGAATTGTTCAGAAGATGAAGGGTAAAGGATCAGAGATGTTAAAGAAATTACTTGTATTTGAATCCTAATGCCAGATATTTCATAAATGGATATAGCAGCAGAAAGTCTGACAAAATTAACCTTGAGTATCAGTTTTTGTTCTTACCCTGCAGGGTGAGTTTCATTTTTAACATTTAATGTGTAATGAAACCAAGACAGAGATTATTAAGTAGTTTGCCCAAGGTTGTTGTGTTAGTGAGTCTTATGATGGAGATATAAATGTGAACGGTTGGGCATTAGCTGAATTAGTTTGTTTAAGTGCTTCTCTTACCATAACGCAAGTGTTCTTTTAACCCTAATTGTTTACTTCCACAGTTATTGCTCTTCCTAAAGGGATTTTCAGAGTCAGAGAGGAACAAGCTCGCCATGTTGACTGGGGTTCTTCTGGCTAATGGGACACTGAATGCATCCATTCTTAACAGCCTTTATAATGAGAACTTGGTTAAAGAAGGTAATTAGCTTTTGAACTGTTGTAAAAGCATGGTTTACTGTGTGTGGATGGATGTGTGCACTTTAATGTGTGCTTGGAAGTGGGGAGGAACTTCGGGTGTTCCTTTGTTAATAATTGCTTGGGTACGTAGAGTTTTTCACTGACCTGGAACTGACTAGGTTGGGCTGGCCGGTCAGTGAGCCTGAGGGAGTCATCTGCTTCCATCTCCCCAGTGCTGGGATTATGAGTAAGTGCACCCCAGCATGCCTTGCCTTTTACCTCCCTCTTCAACATGAGTTCTGGAGATTAGGCTTAGACTGTCATGTTTGCAAGGCAAAAGTTTGACCAAGCTCTCTAAATCAGGCATGATTGTGTAGACTCAAATTTCATCAATTTTGAGGTTGAGGTGGGAAGATTGTGAATTTGGTATCAGAATGAAGAACATTAGGAAAAAAAAAAAACCTCAAAAATTTTTAGACTTATTTGTATCTGTGTGAATTTCTTTACACCATATGCATGTAGGAATCCTTAGAAGCCAGAGGAGAGTGTTGGGTTTCTAGAAGCTAGGTGTCTCTGAAATCCGTAGGTGCTCTGATCTAAACTCGGACCTTCAAAAGAGCAATTGCACTTAACCATTGGAAACACCCATCTTTCCAGCCCCTTAAAAAAGTGTTTCTAATGCATTTCAGTTTAGTTGGCACGTATTCATACCTTTAGCATCCAAGTTTAGGGTATTTCTTTAGAGTATTGAGTATCCATGGTTGAAGCAAGTATGAGTGTACTTGCTTAAGGCAAGCACTCTAGCAACTGTGCCACATCCCTAGTCCCTGCAGTCATTTCTTAATCGTAACTGTCCTCCCTGCCCCCAATACTTCTAAGTTGCTGAGAATTTAAGGTGCCGTTAGTTCTCACAGTAGCACTGGTTAGCATATAAATTGTCAACTGCAACTCGATTGGTAACTTAGCCAGTGACAGAATAGGGGACTTGGAGTGAAATGGTCACATTGGCACAAGAAAGTGGGGTGTTTGGCTGGACTTGAAGAAACTGAGGGATGTGATCTATTAGAAAAACGACTTTGTTTTACAGGGGTTTCAGCAGCATTTGCTGTAAAGCTCTTTAAATCCTGGATAAATGAAAAAGACATCAATGCAGTCGCTGCAAGTCTTCGGAAAGTCAGCATGGACAACAGACTGATGGTTTGTACCTTTCCTTCTAACTCCTTCCAACCGTTCATTGATGTAATGGTAAAAATTTCTTGTTTTTTTAATTGAAAAAAAGCTTTGTTTTGTAAAGACCACTGAACTGATTTTCTTTCAGGAGCTGTTCCCTGCCAATAAGCAAAGCGTCGAGCACTTCACTAAGTATTTCACTGAGGCAGGCTTGAAGGAGCTTTCGGAATATGTCCGCAACCAGCAGACCATTGGGGCGCGGAAGGAGCTCCAGAAGGAGCTTCAGGAACAGATGTCCCGTGGTGATCCATTCAAGGATGTAAGCTGCTCTCATGTGAACCATTCATTCTTAATGTACATGTCTGTTTTGTACGTGAATGCATACATGCCTGTGTGCCATGAGTGCTCAATTTGCCTGGTGCCTGAGGAGGTCAAAAGAGGATTTGTCCCCCTTGGAACTGGAGTTATAGGTCCTGAAAGAGCAGCCAGTACTCTTAACTCCTGAGCCATCCATCCTGCTTTTTTAAAGCCATCTTTTTTTTTTTTAATTTATTTACTTATTATTTATAGCATTCCGCCTGCGTGTGTGCCTACGCACCAGAAGAGAACACCAGATCTCACTATAGATGGTTGTGAGCCACCATGTGGTTGCTGGGAATTGAACTCAGGGCCTTTGGAATAACAGTCAGTGTTCTTAACCTCTGAGCCATCTCTCCAGCCTCCTAAAGTTATCTTTTTAAGTCTAGATTTTTACATGGACATGGTTGGTTGGTTGGTTGGTTGGGTTTTTTTGTTTTGTTTTTTGTTTTTGAGACAAGTTTCTCTGTGTAGCCTTAGCTGTCCTGAGATTCACCTTGTAGACCAGACTGGCCTTGAATTCATAGAAATCCACGTGCTTTAATCCTACGTGCTGGGATTAAAGGCATGCACCACCACCGCCCAACTTACATGGACATTTTTGTTCATTCAAGAGCCTCCAGTATTTCCCCAGAGTAAGCCTGGATTAATAATTACAGAATTGGACTTCCTTTAGCCCTTTCATATGCTTATTTTAAGTTTTACTGGTGCCCAAATAAAATAACTTTGAAGATTTTATAATGTTTTTTCATTTGGAGCCAGTTTCTTTTGTTACTGCTGAGCGATTTATTTAGGTGTAGGTGTGTACACACAGATCTCCCACTATATGTCTGGGGAATCAGTCTTGGGTTGTCAGGCTCCTTTATCTTCTTGTGAGCCATCTCACCTGCCAGAGCCAGTTTGTGTACAAAATGGGTGGAATTTCGAGGTTCTGTCCTGTGGCAGAGGCATTCTGTTTGTATGTGGTACAGGTGAAATTTGTTGTCAGTAGGGAAGACTTTGTTTGCTTCCTTGCTTATTTCAGACATGGACTCAGCATGCAGCTGTGGCTGGCCTGGAACTTTGTGGATCGGGTTGGCCTCGAACCCAGATCCACCTGCCTCTGCCTCAGGAGTGCTGGGGTTAAAGGTGTGAGCCCACCACGCCTGGCTGGAAAGGCATTTGTAAAAGGTCTAAATTTGATGTATGAAGTATTAACAGGAGCTTCTGTTACTGTGGACTGCTTTACAGATAATTCTATATGTCAAGGAAGAGATGAAGAAGAGCAACATCCCAGAACCAGTCGTCATTGGGATAGTCTGGTCCAGTGTGATGAGTACTGTGGAGTGGAACAAAAAGGAGGAGCTGGTAGCAGAGCAAGCCATCAAGCACTTGAAGGTACTGGGGGTATGCCCTGTTGGTGGGGATTTGTCTAAGGCAGCAGTTCTCAACTTGGGGGTTGTGACTCCTTTGGGAGTTTGAACAGCTCTTGCACAGAAGTTGCCTAAAACCATCAAAAAATACAGACGTTTACATTATCATTCAAAACAATAGCAAAATTCTAAAGTTACGAAGTAGCTGTGAAAATGACTTTATGGTTGGGGGTCATCACATCATGAGGAATTGATGCTACAGGTGGCAGCATTGGGAAGGGTAGGGGCCACTGCCCAAGGGTTTACCACATTTGTGCTGGGGGTGGTCTGCTGGTAAATGTTTTTCAATGTTGACAATACTTTTAAGGCTCCTATGTCTTTATTTGGCTCCTACATTGAAAATAATAACATACCTAAAAGTAATTTTAAGTATGATATGATACTGCTGAGGGAATGTTAGAAGTTTACTACTACCTGAAGTAGACCTTAGATTTTTCTGCTTCGCCAATTTTTCATTCCCAATTTCCCGTGAACTGATCATGGTGGTAAAGGTGTGTTGTGATCTGTATTTTGGCATTTTGTAAGGGAGTGGATGATCATTATAATGAGTAAGTCATTCTTTCTTTTAAAAGCAATACAGCCCCCTACTTGCTGCCTTTACTACCCAAGGTCAATCTGAGCTGACTCTGCTGCTGAAGATTCAGGAGTATTGCTATGACAACATTCATTTCATGAAAGCCTTCCAGAAAATTGTGGTGCTTTTTTATAAAGGTAAGTCTTCAGTTTTGTGAAAGTTATATGAAAATCCCCAAATACTGGAAACAATGACCTTGTCTTCACAAAATGAAATCATTTGTGGTTAAAGTTAAATCCATAAGTGAGACCCTACCTCTCCCCCAATCACTCTTACCTACAGGAAAAACAGCCCAAGTAGACATGTGTATTTTGTGTGGTTTAGTAGAAAGCTTATTGTGTTCAAGCGTCTTGATACAATTGACTTGTTTGTAGCTGAGGTCCTGAGTGAAGAGCCCATTCTGAAGTGGTATAAGGATGCACATGTTGCAAAGGGGAAAAGTGTCTTCCTTGAGCAGATGAAGAAGTTTGTAGAATGGCTCAAAAATGCTGAAGAGGGTAAGTCTTCCTTTGTGTATATGTTTGGAAATTGTGTGGTGGTATTTGGTTGGTGTTGAATGGCTTGCCTTCTGGGTGCTAGGATTACCAGCAATAGGTCATACTGGAAATGGGTTTAATGTGACACTGATTAATTTCCACACACATTCCTTTCATTCTGTTGCCACTTTGTATCTGTTGTTTATATTACCTATGGTCATAAGCCAAGAGGGGAAACTAGATTTTAATCATCATAATAATTTTTAAAGTTGTATTATATTTTTATTTAGTTATGTGTATGGGTTTGAGTACCATGGCACATGTGGAGAACAATGTCTCCTTTTAACAGATTAAACTTGGGTTGACTTGACAGCAGGCAACTTACTGGTCTTGCTTGCCCCGTTATTGTATCTTACACTAAACAGTAGGGAAATTGAAAATTTTGAGATACTTGAATGTATACTTGATATTAAGTTCTTAAATTATAAAGTTTCAAATAATGGAAACTAGCTTCCTGAAACAAGATGCTTGACTGTTTTTCAAACTCTTTTTCTAGAATCTGAGTCTGAAGCTGAAGAAGGTGACTGAATTTTGAAACAACATCCTCAGTAAAGCAAACAGGAGTTGTAGATAAAATGTCATGTCTCATGTGTCCTGGTTCTTACATCTTCCTACCTCCCTATATCAAGCATGATATAAGGGCTTTCATGGCAATTTTTATTTTAACTTTTTATGGTTACTGGAAATGTTGGATTTGGTTTCTGAAACCATGTATAAGTAGCTGCAGGAGCTGTAGAATTGAATCTGATTGTTTCATTGGTTTTTCAGTTACCTTCTACCTCCTGTATTTTCTACTGTAATAATGTGATGTAAGGCCTTCCACAATGAGCAGTTCACTCTATTCCCTGGGTTTTCTATATAAACAGTTTTCAAGATATGATTTGGTTAAAAATAATTTGTTACAAAAAGATTCTGTTTGCAAATTAAACTGTAAAAGTATCCAATGTCTCGAAAGACAATGATTTGTGTGATAATTTAGTATGTCTAGAGCCCTGTTCATCAGTGAAAGTCCTGCAGACGATTGAATCCATAACATGAATCCTGAGTGTTTGGACCATTGGTTATATATGTAAGCATTTTCTTGTATTTTTAATCCCAGATTTTTTCCCCCCTGGGTTTCATCTTTAGTTAAGCCATGGAGAGCAATATTGAGTTTTAAAACTCACATGTGGCAGAGGTAGGAAGAAAAAAGCTGAGCCTTTTCCCAGAAACTTCTGTGTTCATTTGTTTCTTATCAGGTGGAACAAGTAGATACTCTTCATACAAACATTCTACTCAGGAGACAGCTAGACTGTTAGGAAAGGGTTCCCAGAGGAGTATGAGTCAAGGTTAGTCTTGACACTGACCTATAAGCTTGTTGGGAACGTTTCAGGAGAGCGTGTTCTAACAAGATCTAAACATGACTCCATTTCCTGTTGTGAGGGTGAAGGGCAGTCAGCGGTCCACCACTCAGTCATCAGGCCTGGCTTCATTCCACTATATTCAAGTACCTAGTAACACACCCTAGTTGCCATTTAATTGCCATGAGCCAAATACTTCTTTTAAATGATTAATTCATTTATTTTAATGGCTGCCTTCTTCATTTCTTTTTGCTATCCACATGTAGTTAGTTGGTAGGGGGAAATGTAGCCAACTTTTTGGGAAAGGCTAAAAGTGAACATTTTGAAAGTTTTTTAATTGGTAAAAGAAAATAGTCAAAAATAATGCCACCAGAGACTGAGTGGAAATTGCCCATTTTGAAGGTGCCATTCTTAGAAGCCAAGAATTTGGTATTTAAAGTTTATCTTGAGAGAATAACATGTAATATAATTTGAAATAAAGGTATAGTAACCTTAAGAGCATTGTAGTGAAAGCTGATGGGAGGGGTGAATTTGTAAAATGAATGACTTTGATAAAGTTTTATGCACAGGCAAATGTATTCATTAGATTCTGTGTAGTGATCTGCTTTTCCTTTGTAATTTGTAGTCCTAAAAAGATTTTTTTTTTAAATAAAGTCCATCCTTACATTTAGGATTTATAGATCAGTCTTTTTATTCCCCCCTAAATCCCATTGCCCCCAATGGTGTGCTGGTGTGCTTTCAGATGTCCGCTGTGTAAGCCTCAGTAACAGTTCATCCTACCAGACTAAACCTCACAGACTCCAGGGGAGCTGAAACTACATTGCCATTTCTACAACCAGATTCTTGCATGTTGCCGCTGTTTGAAACGCACCGTTTATTATATACTGTGTATAGTGAGCGTGGAGTCTTCCAGAATTACATTATGGTCTTTGATCATAGATCTTTTTCCCTTCATACACAGTAGTGTTTACTTACAATAGTACACGGGTAAGGCACCTGTGAGTACAATATAAAGAAAGGGAGTGACTTATTAAATTCCCATTGTGAATTTAAATGCCTGCCTGTGGCCTCCAGTATGTACTTCCTAATAGAGATGTTAACAGCTGTACTCTGAATCACGACTGGCTAACTGTTGGTTGAATTCCTAACTTGGGGTCAGTTTCTAAGGCTTTTAGTCTTGGAAACTATACTGTGTGTTCAGAACTGATAAGTGTCACCTTACTCTGGGATTATTGTCCTAGAAATACTGTTTTTATAAAATCCCCGGATACCAAAATGCCACATATTTAATATAATGATGGTGATGAGGGAAAATGCATGTGACCAAGAAGTTAACTTACAACAGTGTTTACCATTACCCGAACCCCCGGAAACCTTTTCCCCTAATAGCACCCCAATAAATTTAATATACACTATATACTGTGTCTGTTCTTTATACATGAAACAAGGGTATTTTTAAAATATCTCCTGAGAATGAACTTACCATTGAGAAGGTGTTTTAATATGACCTAAAAGTAGAGAGGTTTAACGATGTTTTTAAGTGTTTGCTGTTATTCACAGTGTAAAAGTTTTTTTCTACCAAGGTCACTGGAAAAGGCAACGGTTCTCTGTCTCCTTGATACTAAGGCTTGAACTTTGTCTTGTAATGATAAAAGTACCGCTGAGCCACTCTGAGATGGTCTCATTAGGATGCTCATTTGACCCCATCTGTCCCCCAAGGCTGTAAACACTGAATCCTTCTGCCTTAGCTAGCTGTGTGGTTAGTTGGTCTAGGCCTATAATGGGCAGTTTGTGGTCTGTGAATCACCTTTCATTTTGTACCTCAGGCCCACAAGCACTAGGCAAGCCAGATGGGGGCTCACATCTGTGACCCCAGCAGTGGACAAAGTCTTCCTGGTGCTGGGATTAAATGTGCATTAGCCACACCTAGCATCAAACAGGTTCCTGATATTGTTGTAGATGTATCTTTATCCTTTGGGTTTCCAATGTGTAAAGATCATTGGAAATCCTGTAGATAAATGGTCCATTTCAAAGTTGTAGACAAAGTACAAGAAAAATGGTTTTGAAATTGTAACTTTTTAACTATTGCCATAACAAAACTCCATGACCAAGGCAATTTACAAAAGCATTTAAATTGGGGCCTCATAGTCATAGAAGGCTAGAGCCCATGAGCATTAGGGCTAGAGCATGGCCCTGGAGCAGTAGCTGAGAGCCTGTATGTTGAGACAACCCCCAGGAGGCAGACACGCTGAAAACGGCATGGGCTTCTGAAACCCAAAGCCCACCACCAGATGCACAGCCTCTAATCCTGTGCAAATAGTACCACCAACTAGGGTCTAAGTATTCATATTTGACCCTGTGGGGGTCATTCTTACCCAGACACGCTTGTCAACATCTGTACTCAAGGAGTCCCCTTTCAGAACCCAGTGCCTTGGTGGATGCGCATGTAACAAGCCAAAGTACATTTCTAAACTATTTGTAAAAATTTCTTCCTTGGGTATTCTGTACAATAAGCAAGTGTGAAGTCTTAAATTGCTTTGTTGGGATTTGTGTGTGTTCTGTATTAGTCTTTATCAATCCAAAATATTTTTCAACCAGTGTGCTGAGGCCATAATATTTAAAATGGTGACATTTGTTTTTAATCCAGCACTCAGTAGAAAGTGGCAGTGGGTCTGAGTTTGGCCAGCCAAGGACAGAAGGATTTGGGTGGGGGAATAAAAGGTTTTTAGTTGGCTTGGCTAAACTACCTGTGAAGATCTGTCAAGTGCTTTTGACTGGAAACAGTTTAGAATTGGCTTTTTCTTGAGAAAAAATGTGAATTATAGTGGATTAATAACTTGGACATCAGCCAGGTGCAGTGGTCTTGAGTTCAAAGTCAGTTTGGTCTACAAAGTGAATCTAGTACAGCCAAGGCTACAGAGAAACCCTTTATTGAAAAACAAAAATAAATTAACATGTTGGGTGTAATTTGGGGCTGGGGCTCAGGAGGGAGCCTTAGGTGTAATTCCTATTGCCAAAGGCTACCGGACTCCCCTATCCTTCCATTAGTTATGTGAGCTGCCATCAGATCTGCAACCATACAAGCAAGGATACTTCACAAGTGTGCAGGTCACTAACAACTTAGTCCTACTTGTGAATCAGCTGCTGGGCATGCAATCCCAGCTCCCAGTTGCTGAGGCATCCTGGGGCAGTGCTCTTGAGTAGAAAATTACTCCACCTTGGTAAAAGCTCGAGACCCTCTTGAAATCTGAATGCTTATGACTGTAGAGTGGATTTGAGTTACTACAATTAGCAAGTGAGCTATGTTCAGAAAATTCGAAGTTGGGACCCACTTAAAATTGTTGGCTGCAGAGTTCGTGAAGTGACACAACACTTGTCTAGCACACCCACACTAGACATGCAGGGGTTTCCCACAGCTCTAGTCACTGACAGTTATAGTGACAAACACTACATCCTTAGAATTACCAGAAAATCCACTGACTTAAGGGCTGAGTGTCCTCCCCACTTGATGGCAATTCCAAAGCTGGGTTTCTGGCTGTTTTTATATTGTGATTGTGCATGTTATGTGCCTACATTGATGTACACACTTGTGGGCCTCAATAGTGTACACATGAAGGTCAGAGGACAACTTGTAAAAGCTCTCTCCAACCATGTTGGTCCTAGGGATTAAATTTAAGCCATTAGGCTTGGTGACAAGCATGCTGTTTTTTTTTCTTTTGAGACAGGGTCTCACAACTTCAGACCAGGTCTTGATCATGAGATCCACATGACCTTGCCTCAGAAGTGCTGGAATCATAGGCGTGTAGCACACTGGTCCTCAGTGTAATTTAGCTTTTATGTCTGAGCCTTCACGTGTGCTGCGAGAACCAACCCTGTCCTCTGAAGAGCAGCCACTGTGCTTAACTACTGAGCCAGCCTTTTAAGTATAAATTACATTAAAAACATAACCGAAATTGGACACTAGGAACATGAGTCATTATATGGGCACCCTTTCCCACGTAGATTATAACTTTTTCATATCTATAAATACAGATGTTTTATTGCTATAAACCATAGGATGTTCCAAATACACCTAAAAAACGCAGGCGTTTTTTTTTGGTGCTGTGTAGTTTATGCATGCATACTACACAAAGGTCAAAGCAACATGTGGGGAGTCTTGCTCTATAGAGCTCTGCCTTAGTGCCTTGAGGCAGGATCTTGAGTTGGCAATTAAAGCAACCCAACTAGTTGCTTTAACAGAGGTGCTAAGCACTTGAAATCTGGTCATTGCTCATGTGTGCACAAGTGCTCTTGCCCTCTGAGCCACTTCCCCAACCTCAAGGTAGGCTTCTTAAGAGTTTATTACTCAAAGAGTACCCATCTTTACCATTAGGGGCCTGACTCCAAAAGGGTTGGAATCAAGAGTTCAAACTAACTCAAGGTGTCCAACATATTGACAAACGTCTTTTGCACTGAGCCTGCTCAATCTTTCTTAAACTATTTTTTTAATGTGCACTGGTGTTTGCCTGCATGTATGTCTGTGAGGCTGTCAGGTGCCCTGGAACTGGAGTTGCAGATAGCTGTGAGCTGCCGTGTGACTGCTGGGAACCAAACCCAGGTCATCTGGAAGTGCAGTCTGGCTCCTAACTGCTCTCTATCCCCTAACTTGCTCAATTTTTAAGTTTTAACACACACGAAGAAATAATCTTAGAGAACTGTGACTTGGTGCCCCATATGCATGAAGCCCTGATAAAGCAAAGCACCAGGTGCTCATATTCCATCTCCATGTGTAAGTAAAGGACCATTGAGGCACGTACCTGGTATCAACATCCGGCCTCCACGTGGATAAGTGAACAAGAATAAACACACATTCATTAAGACAAAAAAAAACCTGTCTCAATACAGGAATCTTGAATCAAAAGTGTGTTAACAAAGACTTGAGAGTTCATTTCTTAGCCTGAAGGAACACAAGATAGTAACAAGCAGAATGTAACAGCATACAAATTGGACAGCCCAATATTCACTTTTTAATCTCATAAAAATGTGAATAAAGTTGGGTCTGGAGTAAAGGTTCAATGTTAAAAGAACTGGCTACTGTTCTAGAGGATCCAAGTTTGATTCCCAGCACCCACAAAGCAGCTAATCCACACCACCAGTTTAGGAGACCCAACACCCTTTTCTGGCCTGTACTCATGAGGGGTGGGCCAATACATGTAGGTGAAAACACCATTATACATAAAAAAAGCAAAGTTGTCTGCAGAAAGACAGTACACCAATCTCTATAGACTTATAAATTCATATGCATTGTTTATTCCAAGTACATCATTTTATAATCACTGAAAGATGCCTTTTATTTGGCTTGGTTATGTATTTAATAAATCATCTACACAAACAATACAAAACATAAGAAATGTACAAAGCTATACAAAATAAGTTAATACATAAAAACTAGACTGATACAGTCCAAGATCTCTTTCAGAGCACTATGTATTTATAAATCATGTATGTTTAAGTAGGTGAAAGAAAGGATGTTTTAAAGCTTCTTTGAGAGTGATTCTTTTGGCTGGATCATACTCCAACATCTTCCCAATGAGGTCAAAGAGAAGCTCATGTTCGGCATCCTGAGATAGCATGAACTCCTGAAAACAGAAAAACATTCTTACCACCTGCTGTACCTTCTCTACCATAAAAACAGAAGGAACCTCTTCATAGTCATGGGATGCCAGGTTACCAGGCCTGTTTTTTAATCACTAAAATGTTTCTAGGAAGAGGGAGAGTAAAAGCCTGGTGCAATGGTGCACACCTGTTGTCCCAGCACTGGGAGGCTGATGGAAATTTCTGAAGCCACCCTAGACTACATATTAACATGTACCTGTACATACTGGGACATATGTACCCTGTCTCAATAAAGCAAAACTCAAAACCAGACAGAGAGACTAGAATGTAAAGGTTAGCAGTAGACCGTAACAGCCAGATTTCATTACAGCCCAAAAGTATGAAAAACAGTAGGAATGTGCAAGTCCTAGTTACTTCAAGACCACCCATGGCTTACCTTCAGAGGTTTACAACGCCGCTTAACATATCTGCCGGCAGAACTGTGTTCATCCCAATCTAATCGATCATGATGGAAATATTTACGCTTCCTAAAAGTTAAATGTTCACATTTACCATGCTGACCTTTCCAAATTTAATATATCTAGCAAAGATGATCAATTACTGCATTTTCCCCAAATTTAATTTTTCTAGAGATTTAAGATATGCCCAAGGAATAGAAATATGGTTATTCACCATCAACAATGCAATATGCTATTTAACTGAAAAAAAGAATTTTTAACAATTTCAGTCAGAATCCAGTGGTACTCAATGACAGGCCTCAAGTAAAACCTACCTGGTTTTCTGTACCATGTGCTTTGGCAGTGGTCCAAGAATCCTTTCCATCATTGCTAAATGTTCCCTGCTATCATGAGTCTGAAATAAAAACATTTGTTAGCCAGTAACACATACATATCCCATCATGGCAATCTGACAACCCAATGCTAGTTTTCTGGTTCCAGCTTTTCAGAAGGCAAAAGAAAGATTAAAAAATGGCATACAGCAAGTTGCAGGACAGCAAAATATTGTTAAGCTTGCCAGTGATCACCCTTAAATGGTTCAAGACAACTGCTTACAGTATTTCTAAAACTTCCTAAAACAGATTACACAATTTTAATTGCTTATGTTTTATTATAAGACAAAAAAATTTGTTATGTAAATGTATTCTTTGAATTAAAGTAGTTTTTTACACAAATGGGAACTTTTTAATGCAAAGCCACTAAAACACATCATTCATTGTCACTTACCGGAAAAACTGTAAATCCAAGGTAATACTCGATAAGAATACAACCTATACTCCAGACATCACATGGTTGTGACCACCCTAGGGCTGCAAAGAAATGCACATTTTATCATTGAATTCCAAATTTCTGGCCTTGGAAGTATACAGACATCAAGTTACGTTAGCAAAACCTGTCTGTCAAGAGCTGAATTTTAGTCAGGCACTCTGCCCACAACGGATATGCCGTTTGAATCTTGCATTTTTTATTTTTGTTTACCACACTCCAGAAGTATTAGACTGCATCATACAGTCTCCCTGACATACTTAGGTGCATGGTAGACATCCAATTTCTTCTTTAAAAGACTGTTTTCAGTAAGATGTGTAACTCAGGTTAATCATGAGCAGGAGGATCTTCCTGACTCAGCCTCTGGGATAACAGACACATGCTGCCACACCCGGCGTTTCCTAGTTTCGAAATAGGGTTGATCTGTGTGGCTCAGACTGGCTTTTAACTCAAGAGATCCTCTGATTAAAGGCATATGCCTCCATGCCCAGCAATTTCATGATTCCTTAGTACAATTTCTAATACTGTTTTTAAAAAAACATTATAATAATCCTGGGTATTTCTCCACAAGCGTTGGCAGGTTAGGCAAAGCACAGTACCACTGAACTACATTCCGTAGTCTGGAGAATTACTTAATGAGAAAATGATCAATAAAAAAGTCATACAAATAATACCCCAAACTACAAATTTCATGTTGGATTCAATAAAGCAGTGTAGATTATTTATGCATAACAAGTACTAACCTAAAATAACTTCAGGTGCTCTATAATGTCTTGTAGATACCAATGTACTATGATGTTCATCATCGTATGTTGCACTTCCAAAGTCTACAACCTTAATATCTGGACTTATTAAGGTACGTTCATCACGTTTCTGAAATCAAAAGTGACAAGTTATGAGGGTAAACAATTGAAACAAAGTAATCATTAACCACCATGATTATCCTGTTGTAAGGGGCTTACCATTTTGGGATTATAAGCCTCTGTGTAGTCAGACTTCACAAAGAGGATGTTTTCAGGCTTTAAGTCTGTATGAGTCAATTTATTACTGTGCAAAACTGGAAAGAAGAATTAGTTTAATTGTAGTCTCAAAATGCAAACAACAAAATCACAAGCCAACATTGGAACACGTGCCTATAATCATAGCACTCAAGTTGAGGCATGGAAATCTAAGTCTAAGACTTAAGACTTAGATCCTTAATGAGGCTTGTGTTTGTGACAGGGTCCCTCTATGGCCCAGGCTTTCCCAAAACTATTCAGACCCATTAGGACTTGACCTCTAGAGCTTGCCCTGCCCCTGCTACTTGAGTGCTGTGGTTAAAGATGTACACAACTCCACCTGGCTGAGATGTAAAACAAGAGAGCCGAATGAGATTGCTCAATGCTGAAGAGCATGTACTTGTATTTTTCTTCAAGACCTGGGTTCAATCCCAGCATCCGTTAAGTGGCTCACAACCACCTGAAACCTCAACTCCAGGATTTAACACCCTATAATCATGTTTGTACTGTGCACACATGAAAATTAAAAAGAAAAAAATTCCAAGCCTCTAGTGCCTTCCTACATACTTTAAAAAAGTAACCAATATAACCTTAGTCTAGAAGAAAAAAAAAAAACAAAACACCTAGAGAGGGTGTGGGGCTCCATGCCTGATAGGAACTATCCACACAATGTTTTATCTATCCATCCAGCTCTCAAGTGGTTTGTAACTAGGGGAGGATACTGAGAACTGAGGCCAGCTCAAGGTTATACAGAGTACAATGCCAGCCTGGACTCTACAGTGAGACCATGCCTCTCAGTAGTAAGAAGTTAGCTGAGAATATGACTCCCATCTGTAATCCCAGCAGTTAGCAGAAAAGAGTCATTAAGGGGGTTGCCAGAAAGGACAATGGCAACAGGCAGTTCAAAACTAGTTTTTGGTTTACATATCTCATTCCAGGACAGTTAGGGCGACATATTAAGAAACCCTGTCTCAAAACAGGGAGGCAGGCAGGCGGACATCTTATGAAGCTAAGATTTGTTGTAGTTAAATTTCCTAGGACTCTAGGGCAAATCAATTTTACATATACACCATATAAAAATATATATAAACATATAAATATGTATTATTTATTCAATGTATATTTACAATATAATATCTATATATATATTTTAAATATATAAAAAAATTTTTGAGGTCTTATATCTCAAACATAGGTAAAAAGTCATTTTAAAATTCTGATCTTTCTGCCATCTGGTAAGGGCTAAAATTATAAACATGTACTATTGCCCCAGCTAGAGCAAACCCAGGGCTCCTGCATACAAATCAAGCACCAACTTTTAAAGATTTATTATTTACATAGTATTATACTGCGTATGTGCCATAACCATATAGATGGTTATGAGCCACCATGCAGTTGTTGGGAATTGAACTAAGGACCTTTGGAAGAGCAGCCAGTGCTCTTAACCTGAGTCATCTCTCCAGCCCTCAAGCACCAACTTAATCACATTCCTCACTTTCTATGTTGACTAATACACTATTCACCAAATAAAACACTACAGACTAACAACTTGTAAGCAACTAAATCTTATTTCATACTAAATCACCTCTCCCCGCTGGAGACTTAATCCAAAGATGTGTGCTTAAGTTACTCCTCCTATTCCAACTGTGCTATTGTTCATCTACAGTTACAGACATGGTTTCTCTGTGTAGACTTGGCTGTTCTGGAACTCACTTTGTAGACCAGGTTGGCCTCAAACTCAGAGATCCACTTGCCTCGGGCTCCCCCCACTGTGGCCACCATGCCCAGCTTTTAAACCATTCTAACAAGCTTTCTCTATTTAAATCAGTATCACCCCATTCCCTCAACCCGTATTTACTTTCATGCCAAGCTTTTAAACCTCATATTTAATCTCATCTTTTTTAGTCCTCTGAGATGACAGAGACAGAATAAAGAAGGCCTCATTTCTGTCACTGCACTAAAGCCCCCAGGCTCCATTAGGCTCTCCCTTTTAAAGATCCAAATTAGTGTGAAATTAAGCCTCAAACTCAAATTTTTGGAAGACATGTCCAGAACTTACAATTTACAGATTTGCATATTTGATATGCCATCTTCCTGATATGATCCATTCGAAATGGCAGAAAACCATTTTCCTTAATGAAGTCATAAGTACTAAGGCCCAGAAGCTCAAACACAATGCAGATGTGACCACGATGTTCAAACCACTCCAACATCTGGACACAGCGGCTATAAACACATGAGAAGTAACTTAATAGAGCTTACAATTCAAATCTATCTGAAACAATTTCCCAAGTTTTAATTTGATACTTACAAAGTACTGTGGGGATCTGTAGTATTTAAGTGTTCCAAAACTTGTATTTCTGATCGAGCAGCTTCACAGTATCTATCCACATTTTTAACTATTTTTACTGCTACACGTTTACCTCCCCTGTTAAAGAGAATAAATCTAGGTTAAACACATGAAAATCTGGCAGCTCACAACAGTCTGAAGGCTTCCATCCCAGAGGATCTGATGTCCCCACATAGACAGACATGCAGTCAAAACACCAATGATCATAAAGATATTCTCAAGCACCCTGGAAGCAGAGGCAGGAGGATCTCTGAATTCAAGGCCTACAAAGTGAGTTCCAGGACAGCCAGGGTTACATAGACACCCTGTCTCAAAGAAAAGATACTGCAATTCAATGTTAAGACTTTCACGGTCATCTTTAATCGTATCAGTACTTGTGAGTTATCCTTTGGTTCCTTCAACTTAATATATAGGTAAACAATCTAAGTTAATACTATGTTGGGTTAAATAACACTACCTCAATATGCTCTACGACAAATGCAATCTGTTTCTTATACCAGCCTCCATTGTCAAATACTATCTCAAATCATCCTCTGATCTGTTATCAGAAAAGCTGGTGCTGGGTCAGAGAACTGTACAGCCTCTTCTGAACCAACTCATTTACAAAGTGTATGCTACTCTTGGGGCAGGAAATGTACACGTAACTGGTAAAAGTGGCTGCTCTGCACGAACAGAGCACCATATCTTATCCCCAGCACCAAACACATACACATCATTGATTCAGAAGGAAAAAAAAGATAAAGGTGCAGAAAAAAAAAAATCTAACAGCCATGCACAGCTCTCACTCCAGAATACAATTCCCATTATGTACAGTGGGTAGCTCATAACCACCTCTGATACCCTCTCTTTTGGCCTTATGCACACACAAAAATAAAAATCAAAACATTAGTATTTTGAATCCCTAGGTCTGATCACCAACATGATGGCGTGTGAAAAGCATTAATCAAGTTTGATAGAAACAATTACACCTTTAACACCTACTTAGAATAAAGTAACATCAGTCCAACTGTGCGATCACAACTCCTCCAAAGAAAAAAAAAGCCTGTCTCCTTATGTGCTTTGGTGCTAGGGATTAAACTCATGAGCTTTCTGTCCCCTCCCCAATCAGAAAGCTGCACGTACTAGCACATGTGGGGTCTGCATAGTTGAGACCCTGTCTCAAAACAGTAAGATCACCAAATAAGCAAAGGGAAAGTACCTTTACCTATGAATTTCTTATATCCCATGTCAAAAGACTCAAGCCAAAGGTTATATGGACATAAGCTAAATTAATTTTCTCTACTGAAGAACTCCACTGAAGAACACTTTAGCCAGGAAGGCATGGTATAGCTCAGGCCTTCAATCCTAGCCCTCAGGGAAGCAGAGGCAGGTGCATCTCTTGAGTTTGAAGCCAGCCTGGTCTATAGAGTCCAGGACAGCCAAGGGTACAGAGAAACTCTGCCTCAAAACAAAAAAGAAATCTATACTTTATAGCCAGATGGTAGTGGCACATGCTTTTGAATCTAACACTCTGAATCTACAAAGAGTTCCAGGACAGCCAGGACAACAGAGAAATCGTGTCTTGGAGAGAAAAGAGAAAAACTCATTTATTTTGGGGGGAGGGGGAGGACTTACAATTTATGATCAATGCACTCCACTACTTTCCCAAAAGCACCTTCACCTAATGTATCAACAATTTCATCTAAAAAAGAGAAATAAGTTTCACTCATAACAAGAAGTGAGAACAATATATTTTTAAGAGCTATAATTGCAGATTATTCTAGGTGATGCTGCAAATTTCCTTATCACTAATTACATTACTTATCAGCCAACATCCAAAAGCATACAACTATTCTTAGATCTATTTCCATTCTCAGGCTAATTTCATTAACTTGATATACTGTTCTGGAATTTCTGTTTAATATTAAAAACACAAAGAAAGCAAAGACACAATCCCCTCCCACCAAAAGAAATGAAAGCAAAAACAAAAACAAAAAAACAAAAAAGACAAAAAACAGAAAACAGAAAGAAAAAGATTTCCAAATCCCTAAAATCTTAATCTATATATACATATAGATTATGTTATCTGAAAAGTTAATAAGTGTTGAAAAATATTCTATACATCTTGCACTTAGTACGTCTCCACTCTGACAGATCAGGTGACCCTCCTCATCATCCTCTACACTCCTGGTTCTTTTCCTTCGGTGACTCTTCTGGAAACGTCAAGTGGGCGGCACCAAGATCATCCAGCCAATCAATATACCCGAGTGAATTCAGGGCAGAATACGAAATTCATTCAGCGGGGAGATATTCAGGCATTCAGATACGCGCCAGGCCACAAACGGTTGGCAGGAGCAATTTCAAATTCAGTCCCCAGAAATTCACAGGGCACATAGTTTATGTTAACAGGAGAAAAACATGGCAAGGAACAGATTTTCAGATAAGACACTCAAAGTGGTAAGGCAACAAAACATAAACACAATCGTTTTTCTTTTTTAAAAAATGCTTATCTGTAGCATTCACTGAAATATAGCGTCCTACTTTAATGCTACAAAACTGTAGGCTGTAGGATTTACTTTAGTACACTGTGGCCAAATTAAGATTTGGCCTAACTAAGAAATATTGAAACAGTAAACTAAAACTACAGCCCTAATTTGGGGAGAAAAAAAAGTGATTTGGTATAACGATATAGCATTTAAAATGTCATCTGATTTGATTTCCAAATTAATACATGAAACCATTAAGTTCAAATCTGTACTTTGCTTAATGAGAAAGATTACAATACACGTTAATAAGTCTAAGTCATAACCCTCTCACAAAAAAAATACCTAATTCTTTGGGATAAAAATGATTGAATTTATCAAAATAAGGTTTCTTAAAATAGCAATAAGAAAATCTTTCCAAATATATTACTTTTTAAGTTACCCCCTCCACTAATGTACTGGAATGGCAATCAATTGCTAATTAGTGAACAATCTATTATAGAAATAAATATACATGGTTTTCATGAATTTCTTATGTAAAACACAAATACTGAAAACAGTACTCCTGAAAGGTAAAGTTGTGATGACTTTCATAATTTTTCCTCAAAAACAAATCTGCTTCCTGTTCTCCATGGAAAATAAGAACTTTTAAAATGTTTAAAAAGTGCTCATACCCCATGTGAGCGATGATGTGAAGTGACAGTGTCGTGGTGACTCCTGTGTTTACTTTTGTAACTGCTTCTTCCACTTCTACCAGAGGACTTGCTACTATGATTCTGATATCTGCTCTCATGGCCTCCATAGTGATATCCTGGCTCACATCCCATGTAGTCATTCCTGTATTCATCAACATAGCATCGACTATGATAGCCTTTCTCATTTATGGATCTGCTTTCCAGATAATAGCTGGAGGAGGAAAAAGTTTGTTTTATGGGCAACACCAAAATACAGACACAAAAAACCCACCCAACACCAAATCTCAAGTTCTTTGCAGTGTAGATTGAACTCAATGCCTTTGTCCAAGTTAGGTTTTCTACCACTTAACTATAGTTCTTCAGTAATCCCTTGATTATGCAATTAATACCAACACTTTCATCATCCCACAAAGCCCCAGGGCTTCGTTCATGGTAGGCAAACATTCTATATCTGAACTACATTCTCAGGCCAAAAATCTATTTTTATTTTGCAACACTTTATGTCTTGGTTATGTGTACTTGTCTGTGTAGTACTACGGAGTACCAGCAGAGGGCATGAGGTCCCTGGAGCTGGACGTAAAGGTTACAGTCAAAGGTTACAGTCAGTGTGCCCAGAGGTGCTAGGAACTGCAAGAGCTACAAGCGCAGGCCTCTCTAACCACCATCCTTACTTACCTCTCAGTCGTTTTGGAGTGATTGTATCTGCAGCGCTTATGCTCCCAGGCACTGCTATTTGATCTCCTCTTTCTTTTATGACCACTGCTGCATCTCCATGTTCCATAATCCCAATCTCTTTCATCCCAGTCGGGATAGTAAGTTCTCTGTGAATGTCTCATCTACACAAAAGACAAATTTCCCAGTTAAGTTGTATTTCTGTGTTTAGAAGCTTTCTTTGCAAATTTCCTCTAGTTTTGATCTTTTCTCCAAAGCATAGTCTCAATATGTAGTTCTAGCTGTGTAGACCAGGCCGTCTCTTGCCTTTGGTGCAAAACTGGGTGCATCTCACACCCAGTTTTGACCTTTCGTTTTAAATCAAAGTTCTGAAACTGTTGTTAACCGTCCAAAATCATAAAATTATTGTACTATCTCAGAGTCTGGAATCTAAATTTTATTTACAGATTTTTCTACCTTGTTCTTACCATGTCCAAATTTCTAAGTGGAAAAAGATTTCTATAAAAATCCCACGAAATTTTACCACAGCCCAAGACAAACAAATTAAGGGTTCACGCGATTCAATTTCTACCAGAAACAAGTCTCCACCCAACACAACTAACACTAATTTTTTTGTGTTTAGATGTTATGATGCGTTTGTTTGCAACTCAATAAAAATGCTGTTCAGCAGATGACCTCACTTTCCAATGTTCCTTCAAGTAAATTTCCATGGTGCCTGCTGATAACCTTGACTGCTGGCAAAGAGAGACTGGGAAAAATATGGACACAGGAGGAAAACCTGAGAAGGAAAATGGCTCATCAAGGATGCATGAGGTCGGCCGGACTTTTATGCTGAGTCAGCAAAACCCAGCCATCCCAGATGAAGCCCTACTGGGCAGGCCAGGATGAAGGCACTTAAACTGTTCTCGAAGCGCGGAAGCGATAGGATGTATAATTAGTGATGCATAACTGCTGGGTTCTCCTCCCCTTTACTGAGGGTAAAGGGGGCGCCTCAGCAGTACATTTTACAACTCTGTTTACAAAGGAAAATTTCTTTAACTTGTTCGCTACAAAGTACACCGTTAAAACAAAGAGGATTTCACAATCTCTAAAGTGTAACTAGAGCCACCGAAGTCCTAAACTTTTACCCTTTCAAAAGCACTTTTTTTTTTCCCCCTCTGACGAGCCCTGTCCGTGTGCCTTCTGTTTCTGTAATAAGCTCAACTCTGCTGCACACTGGCTGCCTCTGAAATTGTTTCCTTCCTTCGTGGAAGCCAAGGTTCCGCCCTGGTGAAGGTTTCTACTAGGAACTGCGGTTGACAGCCTGCTGGGAGGCTGTCCGCACAGCGCCCGACACCGACGAGATTAACAAAACAAGCCCGCTTCAAGCGATCGAAACGAAACAGCACAAACAACCAACCCCAGAAACTCAGCACCCCCACCCGCGTCCCCTACGTCGGGGCCTTTGGGCGCCGCGGCAGAGGCGAGCGGAGGCCGCGCCCGGGCGGCGCCACTCGCGAGGCCGAGGCCGAGGCCGAGGCCGAGGCGGCCTCCCCGCCCCCACCCCGCCGCCATCTTAGGGCGTCCCCGGCGGCGAGCGCCGTCCCCGCCGTCCCCGAGAGGCCGGCGGCCGCGGCTCCGCAGCGCCGGGCAGAGCGCCGCTCCGGGGGGGCTCCGCCGGGGGCGGGGGGGCGCCGCAGCGGGGTCGTCGAGCGACACCCCACCCCCACCCCAGGGAAGCGCAGACGGCGGGGCGGCGCCCGGACGCGACGAGCGGCCCGCACAGACGCCGCGTCTTACCGTTCCGCAGAGACGCCAACCGCCCGGGACAAAGCTCGCAAGGCGACGATGGGACGCGCGCAGCCGACGGCGACCAACTCCCAGCACAAAATGGAGCTGACAAGCCTCGCCGGGAGAGTCTTGTCGAAAACACTGATGACGCGCGGGGCGGGGCCTTCGCCGGCCCTGAGTGCGCAGGCGCAGGTCCGCTTCCCTACGGGCGCGGAAGTGGGCCGGCCAATTCGGTGAGGCTTCCAGAGGGTTCCTTGAAGCTGCAGGGTACGACGGTAGTCTCCCCGCCACGCTCACAAAAACCCTGAGTCTGACCCTGCGAACGAGGAAGACGGGGGAAGCAAGGTGATAGGTTGTATGTGTCCTGATTGCAAACGTTTAAACGTTTTAAACAGCACCAACTGAAGAAACCGAGGATGGCAGGGATGGCTCCATTTTGTTCCTCAGACTCTATCTTAAGTTGAGTGACCTTGGAGTGACCTGACCCCCTACCTTTGGGTTCTGAAAAGAGCCACATAGCCCTCCACCCTGCAGGTTGTTGTAAATACAAGAGAATGTGTTAAAGGGTCCTCTTCTCCACCCAGCAGGCTATCATACAGATATCTTTAAGTATCTGTCGGTTTGACCAAGTGGCTTGGAACAATTTGCCTAAAGGACATCTCATCTCCACCCAAAAGTTTCCCTTTCCTGTAACTGCAAGGCTTGGAATTCCCTGCTTGCCCTCTTTCCCTTTTAAAAACGCTCTCCCCCTGAGACTCAGGGCCTCACTTTCTAACCTGCTGCGTGAGGGGAGATTGGCAGCCCGAGCTTAAGCTTGAATAAAGATCCTCCTGTGATTTACAATGGACTCGACTCCTAGTGACTTTTGGGGTCCCTCAAATCGGGCACCAAACAACAACGTGGTTCTGCTCACTAATTTACTTTGATGAAGGTTGTGTCACCTATTTTAAACTAGTTTTTAGTGGTTGGGTATGACAGAAAACCGAAATTTCCGGCAAGCATTTAGAAATGGAAGAAACGGGTGAACAAGGACCCTGATAGTGTAAAAAGACAGATTAGTAAATGGTCTTTTTAAGCCCATCACTCCAATGACCTGTCAACTCCCTCCCCTGAAATCTGATTCACCTGAAATTGTGCTAAAACACAGTAACATATCTGTCCCAGAAACCATACCTCTTTGTAGCCATTTAGAATGCTTCCCATACCCCAAATGGGGCCAAAGAAGAGTGGTAACTGCAATAACAGTTATTTTGTTGCTAGTTTGATGAGATTTATAATTGCCATGGAAACAAAGCTCTAAGCAGCACGTCTGTAAGAATTTCTTAATTGGTTTGAGAAGATCCACGCTAAGTGTAGATGGCATACTTCCATGGACAGGGTCTTAGACTCAATAAAAAGAGAACCAGGAGCTGGTGAGACGGCTCAGTGATTAAGAGCACTGACTGCTCTTTCAAAGGACCTGGGTTCAATTTTCAGTATCCCACATGGTGGCTCACAACCATTTATAATTCTAGTCTGACAGCCTCCTCTGTGAGCACTGCACATATATGGTGCATAGTCATAAAGGCAAGCAAAACACATACACACAAACACATATTTTAAAGGCGGGAAACACCGATCTAAGAACCAGCATTCATCTCCCTTTTTAAAAAAAAAAACTTTTTATTGATTCTTTGTGAGTTTCACATCATGTTCCTCATTCCAACTCATCTCCCCATCTCATGTCCCACCCATGTCCTTGAAACATCCCTCCTGAAAGAAAATAAAAATAATATAAACAAGACATAAAGAACATCTCATGTGGGAGCTGTAGTGTATCACAATCTACCCTTCTGTTCACATATCTTTATTTGCAAATATCCGTTGCAACAAACCATTATTCTGGTTCAAGGCTGCTTGCTTCTGCTATACTATCAATACTGGATCTTCACGGGGATGTTGGATATCCTGTTGCCATGTGTCCTGGAGATCCAACCCCTTTGGATCTGCAGAATAGGCCCTTTCACACACGCAGCCGTTCATAGATAGAGATGTTGGGGTGGGCCTGGGTGGTAGCTAAGTTGGTCAGCCTGCGAGCTCTCTGTACCCACGTTACCAGGGTGAGCTCTCCAAGGAGCTCACTTTGCCTCAGCCAGCAAGGAGCAGGGCCGGCTCTTCCACTCTCCTGCTCACCTAAGGCTTCGCTGTCAGGACCAGTAGAGCTGGTCCTGAGTGAGGCGCAGGGCTTGCTGTCTGGAAGGCGGCAGCTGGCAGGGTGGGGTGGGACCCGCTCTCCCGCTCTCAGAACCAACAACAGGGCTCAGGGCTCTCTTTGCCATGCTGCTGCAGAGCAGCTGAATCTTGTTTTCTGACTGTGGATGCAAGGTCACCACCTGCCTCAAATTTATGTTGCCTCAATAGACTGAACCCTTGAATAAATAAACTCATGCTTACTTTATCCTAGTAACTTATAAATATTGGGTTCATATCACCTCTATTTGTATAATCTGCAATTTGATTTTTTTTTTTTTGAGACAGGGTTTCTCTGTGTGGCCTTGGCTGTCCTGGACTCACTTTGTACCCCCGGGGTGCTGAGAGTACAGATATGCGCCACCATGCAGGCTACAACTTGAATTTTCATTTGACACAGGTCTTACTCTTGTAGTCTACAATGACTTCAACCACCCATCTAGATCAGGTTGTCCTCAAACTTAGGGAGAGCTATAAAAGCAACATTTATTCAGCTGTTTGAGTTGTTGTTTCAGAGGCTTTCTGACTCTGTCTGCTAACCTTAGGCCTAGTCCTGGAAACTTCTAGCCTTCATACAATCTAATCTAGGCCTAGAATGTTTTCAGCCTCTGAGACTTAACTGCTGAATAAGCTCACCCTCTTTTGTTCTTACTGAGCTCTGGGCTGGCTGATTCAACTCAGCTGTTCTGGATCAAACTCCTCTCCCAACTTATTCAATCCGACTTCTCTCTCGGCCCCTGAATTGTTCTGCTTGGCCTCAAACCAACTCCAGCAATCTTATCTAATCTTCTGTCTCCTCACTCTCTGGCATTTGGCCTTCATCTGTGTCTAGCTTGTTCTCCCATTTAACCTCTGTAAAATTCTCCCAGTAAAATTGCTCCCCACCCCCAATTAACTTCCCTTTCCTCTCCGTTGGGCATATCCTGTTCTGTCAAATCTTTCTCTGATTCGTCACCTTTTCTGCCACTCAATTAAACATCACTTTCAAACATGGGTGCTTTCTTCTATAAACTTAACCTTAGCTTCATTGTTTGGGGTTAAAGGCGTGTACCATAATACCACACCTGGACCTGAGCATTCACTTACCTGAAACTTGCTCTATACCACGCTGGCTTTGAGCTCAGATCTGCTTACCTCTCTGCTGGATTAAAGATATGTTTGTGTTCCAGCTGAATTGCAGAGACCTTGAAGGTCTTTGGATGTGCTCTCTTGCCAGAACAGCCATGTTCTGAACTAAAATTCCTCTACAGAGATCCTCCTGCTTCTGCTTCTGTGTTAATTATAGGTGTATGCCACTATGAGCACAAACTGAAAGAACAATGTTCACTAGTGAAACACCTGGCGTTGTTTGTGCAGCTTCCATTAACAAAGCTTGCTCGCTCAAAGTAACCCAGACACCTGGAAGACATGTTTGCTAGTGATGGCGGGGATGAGTGCCTGCACATGAACAGACTAACTTTATGGTGTTGCTTGTTTTCTTTTTTCCAGACAGGGATTCTCTGTGTAGCCTTGGTTGTCCTGCACTCACTCCTAGACCAGGCTGGCTTCAAGCTCACAGCAATCCGCTTGCCTCTGCCTCCTAAGTGCTGGGATCAAAGGAGTGTGACACCACGTCCTGGATTCAATTTTTGAGATGTTTATTCTTGTTGGATGTCAGAATACAGCTATAGACCAATCTGGTCAGTGTGCCCTGGATCTGGACCTGGCCTTCTGCTTTCATGCCTTCCCAGATATAATCTACAGTACATGCCAGGCAATTGTGTTTAAATAGTCTGTCCTGAGAAAGGGCTGCTGTTAATATTTTGTATGTGCTTATTGACCTTTGTTTACAAGGTTTTCTGAACTCAGCCTCCTTGGAGCATTGATTTCTGTTACATCCATGTATACAAGTACACTACAACTGAAACTAAGGTTGTTTGCAGCATTAAGCTGGAGTCTACCCATTCTTTCAGGTCCTCAGCTCGAAGGTCCTGTAGACACAGTTCTGCATAGGTTGGCCAGAAAGTTGACACATCAACAGAGCTTTCTTTTTAAAGGGGAGAAAAGCAAGCAATCAGGACTGTAGTCATCTTAGTTGTACTTACTGCCAGTTAACACAGAGATCAGAATGCTAAATACCCAGTCACTACCATGACCAGCGTGGATTACTCAACTCAGTATGCAGAAAGGAATTCATATTGCGTGGACTACTCAACTCAGAGTATGCAGAAAGGAATTCATATTCTGGATCTTGATCATAGTGCCTGTATTAGACCCACAGAGGGAAACCTGTATTCCTCCCCATCCCTGCTCTCTTTATGGCTGTAAGTGGGCAATGATTAGAAGAATAAGCCTTTTCGCCCTTTCTTTTTCTTTTAGACAAAGTCTCACTATGTTGGACTAGAATTCTCTATCTAAACCAGGGTGACTGGGAACTCACTGTTTTCAGAATGCTGGGATTAAAGGTGTATGAAACCACCCCAGCAGAATAAGCTCTTAAGAACCAAAAATGTTTTGATACGCTTTTTAAAAACTGGTGACTAAATGTGATGGCTCACAACCTCAGTCATAGCACTAGGATACAGGAGAAGAGGAAGCCATTCTGAGTGACCTACCAACACTATTTCAGAACCACCCACCACCCAAAACAAAACACCCAACCTTCCCAGAGAGAAAACAGTCTAATTACAGACTTGCAAGGTCGTAGTATGTAATTTGGCTGCTCAAAAAATGTCTTCCAGCTGAGGACCAGCATTTAAAAATAGCCACTTGACCCGGTGAAGGCTGCGGGGCTCCCAGATGGGCGTCTTACTGCAGACACCAGAAGAACCAGTCTCTGACATAAACAGAACTGGACAAACCACAGTAGGCATGGTCTGGTGAAGCACTTGCCAAGTATCTGTCCAGGTCTATTACAGCTACTGAGCAAATGGGTTGGCATGAATAGTTATGTCCTTAATGTGCACATCATTAAGGGGCCTGTATGTCTTCTCATTTACTGGTAACTTCTCCAATTCATCTAAGGTCTCCAGACCGTCTATTACCCTGAAAGAGAAACAATGTAACATGTAAAGATTTCTCAGCTTGACATATAAAGTACCTACAGCAATTACAGCCTTCAGAGGACAGTGCTCCATTTTACTGGTGCCTTCTCTTCCTATCATGTGGCCTGCATGGGCTGTGCCTCCTGGACACAAGCGGCAAAGTGGAGCGTAAGGGTTGTTCCCACCCACAGAAGTCACCAAGAGAGTGAAGCAACCCACATTTCCCCAGGCTTTCCTTATGACAACTGGCTGACCTCAAAGACATGTATACCTGTTGCTATGGTTTGGAACTCGTGCTAGAGGCTTGGTGCCCAGTGTGGGATTACTGGGAAGTCTGAAAGCCTTTAAGAGACAGGGTCTCTGCATCTGTACACTCACATATGTATACAGAGAGAGAAAGAGAGAGAGAGAGAGAGAGAGAGAGAGAGAGAGAGAGAGAGAGAGAAGAGGTGAGGCACGGGTGGAGGTCTTTGGGTCATAGGATACGCTCTTAAAGGGGATTGTGGGACTTTATCTCCCCTCAGCCCTTTTTGTTTTTCCTCTCTGCAGCCCTGACTGTCCTGGAACTTGCTCTGTAGACCAGGCTGGCCTCAAACTCACGGAGATCTGCCTGCCTCTGCCTCCAAGTGCTGGGATTAAAGGTGTGCGCCACACATACCTTTTCCCCCTCTTTTGTGTCTTGGCCATGAAGTGAACAGTTTTAGTCTACCACATGCTTCCATTATGTGCTGAATAGGCCAAAGAACTGCAGCAAATGATCATGGGCTGAAACTTCTAAAACTGTGGGTCAAAAAAGCCTTTTCCTAAAAACAAAACAAAATAAATGATGGGAATCTGAGCCAATGCATTTGCTGAGGAAAAATGCTTTTTAAAAAAAAAATATTATGCCTTAATGCAATACAAAGCAAACATCAGGGCTTATATATGTACTTAGATTTTTATTTTATGTCTATGGGTGTTTTGCCAGCATGTATGCCTGTAAACCACATGCATGTAGTGCCCCTGGAAGCCAAATGAGGGTATTAGTTTCCCATGAACTGGAGTTATAGAGGTTGCAAGCCAACATGTGGGTCCTGATAAGTACTTTTACCAGCTCCGTGAAGCATGTTCTTAAAAAAATATACACAACAAGTTTACATTTATTTTTTATTCCACTAAGATATGAAAGAACATAGAAACAGCCAGGCTCAGTACTTGGGAGGAGGCAAAGGCAGGCAGATATCTGTGAGTTCAAGGTCACCCTCCTCTATACAGTGAGACCATGCCTTAAAATAAACAAACAAAAACTGGGGAAAAACAAGAAAAGCACAGAGGGAAGAGTTCTAGAAAGGATAACTACAATAAGCACACCTTTTAAATTTACTCCTACATTAAGACAATTAAGGTCTAACGTGGTGGGAGGGCACACTTTGAGAGGCAGATTGAGTTCTAGGACAATCAGGGCTATACATAGAAACCCTGTGGTTTTCTTTTTCTTGGGGGGGGGAGGATGTGGAGTAGTGTCATACAATTAAGTTCTATTAGTTATCTTCCGGCCTGCACAAAAAACAGAGAACTTGGGAAATTCTGAGCTCCAATGGAAAAAGGGCAAGTAGATTTGAAGGGTTAGAAAACTGGACCATGAGATCCTTAGGAACCACAGAGCACTTACATGTCTTCTTTCCAGAAAAATGTGGTACAAATAAAACTTCACGTAGTTTATGGGGCCTGGAGACAGGTTCACTGGTTAAGAGCACTTGCTGCTCTTGCAGAGAATCTGGTTTGGCTCCCAGCACCCATGGCAGCTCACAGCTCTAGTTCCAAGGGACCCAAAACCCTCTTCTGACTTCTGCAGACACTAGACATGCACATGGTGGACATAAATTCAAGCAACACACAAATAAAATTGAAAAAGAAGTCTGAAAACCAAGTACTCTACGAACCCAAGGCTGACCTTTACTTTTAGATTGTCGGTGTGCAGACTCAAAGATGGCCAGATGCTCTTAGTCTAGGGTTCTAGTTGCTGCATTAATATACTAAGCCAGACAGGTATTTGGAACTCAAGTAAACAGTGGGAACCTCTAGTTCCTAACCTAACTCAAGGTCTAAACTACTAGATAAAACTCTAGCCAATCACGATGACTTACCCCTATTATGACTTACACCCACTGTCTTAGAATAGGGATGGCAAAAAGAAAACAAAAACAACAACAAAAAAACCCAAAAAACAACAACAACAAAAAAACAGGAATGGCTGAAACAGGAGGATCCTGAGTTTGACGGAAGTCTGAGCTACATAGTTTAAAAAAACTCTTGTTTGAAAAACCTAAATATTCAGCCAGGGCTAACCAGAGAAACCCTGTCCCCCCAAACCAACCAACCAAACCCTAGGCTGGTGGCAGTGGCCCATGCCTTTAATCCCAGCAGGGAGGTGGAAGCAGATGGATATCTGTGAATTCAAGGTCTAATAGTGATTCCAGGCAGCCAGGGCTATATACGGAGAAACCCTGTCTGGAAAAACAAAACAAAACAAAACCAAAAAAGCCCTAAATATTATAACCAAATAAATAAATAAATTCTGGTGCTCTACAGTCATGTTTATTGTTACTATTATTACTGAGCATGGTAGATAATGTTGAATGAATTACATTTTTTTTTCCAGAGCTGAGGACTGAACCCAGGGCCTTGCGCCTGCTAGGCAGCACTCTGCCACTGAGCTAAATCCCCAAAACCCTGAATGAATTAATTTTACCTCCTATTGAATTATAAAAGCAACTTTAAGGTTGAATGTTTACAATGCATAATTCAGTAAAAACTGTCAAACAGCTCTTTAGGATTACTTCACTGAAGGCACACTCTATCCAGCTGAAAAAAGATTACCTACACTCCCTTATAGGTGAGGTACATCCACATCAAGTTCTAGATCTGATGGGAAAGTTTCTTTATTTTTAACTCTTTAAAAAAAAATTATGTTTATTAGCCAGATGTGGTGTCACACGTCTTTAATCCCAGCACCTGGGAGGCAAAGGCTGGGGGAGCTCCAAGTTCGAGGCCAGCCTGGTCTATAGAGTGAGTTCCAGAACAGCCAGGGCTACAGAGAAACCCTGTTTCAAAAAACAAACAAACAAATGTTTATTTATTATGTGCAGTTGTGATGTGTGAGGACATGCACATCAAAGCCAAAGGACTATTGTGGAATGGGTTCCCTCCTTCCCCCTTTATGTGGCTTCAGGGATCAAACTCAGGCTATCAAGTTTTCACGAATGGCAAATCCTTTTTTTTAAAACCTGTTCAGCCACCTTGAGAGCTCAATGGAAAGTTGTTTAAAATGTTTTAGGCTAGCAGAACCTTTGTTCGTTCTTCTCTTTTTACGTGACACATGTTCTGACTGAACGTGTGTGGCCTGGATGACCATGTGGTGGGCTTGAAAATGAAAACCACAAGGTGCCTGGAACACTGGTGACAAACAGAGTCACCATGCTTGTCCACCCTCTAAGTCACCATTTTCAGGTATGTTGCCTGCTGTTAAATGTTCTTAATGAAAACATATCTATCACTGTTAATTTGCATAACACGCTTAAGCATGTTCCTCTTAAATAGAATAAAGCAAATGAAGCTTGCTGGGTGATGGAGGCACACACTTTTAATCCCAGCACTAAAGGCCAGAGGCAGGCAGATCTCAGAGGTCAAGGTCAGCTGGTCTACAGAGCAAGTTCCAGGAGAGCTAACGCTACATAGAGAAACCCTGTCTAAGAAGCTAAAAGAGAGAAGAAAGAAAGAAGACCAGATAGTATATATCTTCCTCGGGGTCAGAGAGCTGAGGACTGGTATAAAGTGCCAGGTGATTTTTTGTCCAACTGGTCTTTCCAGTATTAGCTCTGCTATGAGCACAGCTATGGTACACTTATATGCCAAAAAAAGAGACAACTAGAATACTCACTTTCCGGGCTGGAGAGATAGCTCAGAGGTTAAGAGCACTGTTTGCTCTTCCAAAGGTCCTGAGTTCAATTCCCAGCAACCACATGGTAGCTCACAACCATCTATAATGAGATCTGGTGCCCTCTTCTGCTGTGCAGGCTACATACAGACAAAATATTGTATACATAATAAAAAAATAAAAATCTTAAAAAAAAAAAAAAAAGAATACTCACTTTCCAAATACGGTGTACTTCATGTCCAGATGTGGCTGCTTGCCATAAGTGATGAAGAACTGAGATCCATTGGTATTTGGGCCATTATTAGCCATAGATACAACACCTCTTACGTTGTGCTAAAAAAGACAAACCAAGACATTACTTTAATTGTGTTAACTGCAAATTCCAAAGGCAAACTGAAACACTCTCATTCAGGACACCAAGAAATGGTTTAGCTAGCTTCTTTTTATTAGTATTAATCCAAATGTGTGGGTTCTGTATTATCTTTATCGTGTAAAACCTTGTATGTAATTTGTTCTATAATTATACTCCAATCAATTTCATTATTACTTTGGAGAAGAGTTACAAACACTTTTATTTATATCTATGTATAACAGAAATATGCCTTACATTGGTATTAAGGAATAGTGTGCTGGAATGAAAAAACAATCAGGCAACAAAACCCAAATTCTCAAATCTCTTCTTGAATACTGGACTCTAGGCTAGTTTCTTGATCCATAAAACAAGAGAAGTTGGGTTAGTTGAGGGGTCTGCTCAAGATGAAGATGCTCAGAAGGGTCAAGCAGATCACAAATTGAAACTGGGCAGAGATGGAGTCTGGCAAAATCAACAGTGTATCCGCTTGCCCAAGGATTTCTTAATGCTCATAAAGAATGCATCCGTGCTGGACATGGTGTCGCTCACCTGTAATCCAGCACTCAGGGAAGCAAAGGCAGGTGGATCTCTGTGAGTTTGAGGCCAGCCTGGTCTACAAAGTGAGTCTAGGACTCACTGCCTCAAAAACAAAACAAAATTTAAAGAATGCATCTGTGAGTCTTCCTCCATGGCAGGTCAATCAATTTATTATCCCCGGACTGGATGATCTGAGGAAGGTTCCATTATTATCAATACTACTAGTTTATAAGGCAAGGCATTTAAGAATTGAAAGTATCATACTGAAACAAAAGGTAAGTATGAGCTGGGCCACAGAGGTGGCTAGTTAACAACAGCTAACTGCTGACCACTCTGGCGTCAGCTGCAGGTCAGGTGACAGTAGCTGGAAAGGCTAGGGGCGCAGCTGCATCTAAGTAACAGTTATTATCTCTGTGGAGGGTGGCCTACTCAGGTGTGGTGACAAGTCTGGGGGGGGGGCGGAAACGGCATGTGAACCTCGAGTACTCATGCTCAACTCTGGACAGGATCTCACGTAGCCCAGGCTAACCTCAAATTCATTATGTAGACTTCTCATCCTCCTGCCTCTCCCATGCTAGCATTACAGGTTTGTACCAGCATGCTTTGTTCATGTGGCTCCGGGACTGAACCCAAGGCTTTCCGCTTGCCAGTCACTCACTCTATCAACCAAGCTATGTCCCAGATCAGGAAAAAGATGGAGCTTAGACTTGTCTCAAATTAATAATCCTCTTATCTCATCTTCTTCAGCATTTTTGTTTGCTTTGTTTTTGCAACAAGGTTTCTCTGTGTATTGAGCCCTGGCTGGTCCTATAGACTAGGCTGGCCTTGAACTCACAGAGATCCATCTGCCCCTACCTCCTGAGTGCTGGGATTAAGGGTGTATGCCACCATGCCTGCTGGTGCTAGTTGGTTTTTTTCTGTTGTTGTTGTTTGTTGTTGTTTTTAAGATTTATTTTTTTATTATGGATAGTATTCTTCCTGCATGTACACCTGCTTGACAGAAGAGGGCACCACATTTCATCTTAGAGGGTTGTGAACCACTATGTGGTTGCTGGGAATTGAACTCAAGACCTTTGGAGCAGCAGATAGTGCTCTTAACCTCTCAGCCATCTCTCCAACCCACTAGGGTTTTTTGTTTTTTTGTTTTTTGTTTTTTTTTTTAAATAAAAAATATTTACTTAGCCAGGCATAGTGGCACATAGTGAGTTTGAGGCCAGCCACGTCTATACAGCAAGTTCCAGGATAGCCAGGGCTACACAGAAAAACCATGTTTTTTTTGTTTTTGTCTTAGATTTAGTTATCTATTATTTATACAGCATTCTGCATGCATGTGTGCCTGCAGGCCAGAAAAGGGCACCAGATCTCACTATAGATGGTTGTGAGCCACCATGTGGTTGCTGGGAATTTAACTCAGGACCCTTCCAAGAATAGCCAGTGCTCTTAATCTTTGAGCCATCTCTCCATCCTGAGAAACCATTTTGAAAAACTAATAATAATAATAACAGCAATAATAATAATAATGTAGTTTTAATTTTTAAGTTTATTTTATGTGTATGAGTGTTTGCCTGCATAAATGTGTATCAGGTGTGTGCAGCGCTTGCAGAGGCCAAAAGAGAGAGTTGGGTCCTTTGGAACTGGAGTTACAGGTGTTTGTGGGCCACGATGTGGGTGCTGGGAAGTGAACCTGGGTCCTCTGGAAAAGCAGTCAGTACCCTTAGCTACTGAGACATCTTGACAACCCCTCATAACTAATTCTTTATATGTACGTCTCACTGGAAGCTAATATAAGTAATTAAGCAAAAATAACACAGGAATATCCAAACATATAATAGAAAATGATAAAAGCTGGAGACTGGACTGGGGAGATGACTCAGCTCAATGTACACTTGCTGCTCTCCCAGGATCCATGCCAGGTTCCCAGCACCCATGCCGAACAGCTGGCACCCAGCAGTAACTCCAGCTCTGCCCTCTGCCAGCGCCTGCACTCATGGGCACACACTCACATGCCAAAACACACAATTACACATAACTAAAAATAGTAAAAATAGGGGCTGGAGAGATGGCTGAGAGGTTTAGAATACTGGCTGCTCTTCCGAAAGTCCTGAGTTCTATTCCAGCAACCACATGGTGGCTCACAACCATCTATAGTGAGATCTGGTGCACAGACACACATGCAGGCAGAATGCAGACTCAGTGGAGAAAGACTGTCACCCCAGCACTCTGGGAGGCAGAGGCAGGTGGATCTCTGTGAGTTCAAGGCCATTGTGGTCTACGAAGTGAGTCCAGGACAGCCAAGGCTACACAGAGAAACCCTGTCTTAAAAACAAAACAAAACAAAAAAACAAACAAACCAAAACCAAAACCAAACCAAACGAAAAACAACCAACCAACCAAACAAACAAAAAAAGGCCAGTGAGAGGGCCAGGCATGGTGGTGGACACCTTTAATCCCAGCATTTGAGAGGCAGAAGCAGGTGGACCACCATGAGTTTGAGGCCAGCCAAGACTACACAGACCTTAAAAATGCAACAAAACTACAGAAACAAAAGATAAAAGGCCAGTCATTTATGTCATTTAACTCAAACTTCATGGTGAGACATTAAGCCTCTTTCTAACAAAAGAGTTGAGGCTGGGCCCAAGGACAAGCTCTCTTAATATACAATACAGGTGACACAAGACTCCAGAACCTATGCCACGCAGACTGAGTGCAAACAGCACAAAAATGTATATTAACTTTATAATGATTTGTTTATTGAGATAGGGTCTCACTGTGTAGCCCTGGCTGGCCTGGAACTCACTATGTAGACTAGACTGACCTCAGTCCACCTGCTGTTGCCTCCCAAGTGGTGGGATTAAAGGAGTACACCACCACACTTGGCTCATGGTAATATTAATGTCTTACTATCACATATAAAGTTTCCCAGTGTAGCCGGAAGCACAGGGCTATACCTTCAGGTATTCACTGTATTCATCCTCAAACTTCTTACCCCAGATGCTGCTACCTCCTCTTCCAGTACCTGTAGAACAAGACAAGCAAAGCGCAGATGCTCTGATTAGACTTCAATGGGGACTCCGTTTCTAAGGCAGAAGGGCTATGTGTACCATGATATATATTTACTTACACGGTGGTGGGGATCCAGCCCAGGGCAGTGCACATGCTAGGCCAGTGCGCTACCACAGAGCTAGTCTCCAGCCCTAGCACAACTCTTTAAGTGTGTGTGTGTGTGTGTGTGTGTGTGTGAGAAAGAGAGAGAGAGAGAGAGAAATCTTTGTTTGAACAAAGGACTTTATGCATGCCACACTAGTTCTACTAGTGAGTTATACATCTCCAGCATTCTCAATTCGTTTTTTAATGAACAATTTGAGGTATTAGGGTTTCCCTAAGTTTTCCTGGTTGACCTTTGCTGCAGGATATTTGATCACACTGTTTATTGTTTACTGGAAAAACCTGTGTCTAGTTGTGCTGTGACTCAGCCCTAGCACACACCTTTAATCTAAGAGGTTTCTGCTTGAGCATTGTAAACAGGATTAAATGAAGTCAACCCTAGGTCAAGAGGTGGAGCAAACAACCAGTTGACAGAGAGTGATGAACATGGGAAAAAGACAGAGTGAGAGAGTCAGGATGGATAGAGAACAGGAAGTAGAAGGGAGGGGCATTCAGTTTGGGTTTTTTGAGATGGTGTGGGGAAGGAGCATCCTTCTTTTGGGAGGTCAGCAGAGGAGGAAGGTCAGCTGGGTGTTTTCTCTGTCTCTCTGAGCTGGCAGGCTTTCACCCCAGCACCTGACTCTTTATTGGTAAAAATCAAACAATTGAGATTTTGTTAAAAACAACATTTGGCGCTCCAACACATGGTATAACGACCACACAGAGAAATCATACCAGCTGCAGACAAACTGAGAAGCTATCAGATTTGGTAAGTCACCGGGGAAGTCCTGAAGGAGAGAATTAAGGATGGGAAATACCACAATGAAAGGCATTAGGGCTACACACACACACACACACACACACACACACACACACACGTTCCTGGTTTTGAGAGACAGGGTTTCTCGATGTAACAGTCCTGGCAATCCTGGAACTCTCTTTGTAGATCAGGCTGACCTTGAACTCACAGAGATCTGTGCCTCTGCTGGGATTAAAGGTGTGCACCATCACACCCAGTGGTAATTCATATTCTTAATAGCCATAGTGGTCTTTTTGCTAAATATGAAAGGTAGATTGATACGCTACAAGCTTAGAAAGACTTATCAAGAACTCCAGCCAGGCAGAAAGCTGGAGGCAGGAGCTGATGCGGAGGCCATGGAGGCTTACTAGCTTGCTCAAACTGCTTCCTTATAGAACCCAGGACCACCAGCTCAGGGGTGGCCCTGCTCCTTGGCCTCTCAATCAATTCCTAATGAAGTAAACGCCCTCCAAGCTCGCCTACAGCTTGAGCGTATGGCGGCATTTTCAAGTTGAGTCCCGCTCTTTCCTGATGACTCTGCCTCAGTGGTTCTCAGCCTTCCTAAGGATGTGACTCTTTAATGCCGTTCTTCATGTTGTGGTGACTCCAACCATAACATTATTTTCATCTCTAATTCTTAGCTGTAATTTTGGTCCTCTTTTAAATCTTAAAGCAGATACCTGTGTTTCCCACTGGTGTTAGGTGAAGCCTGTGGAAAGGTCACTTGATTCCCCAGAAAAGGGGCTGCAACCCAGAGGTCAGAGGTCGAGAACCGCTGCTCTAGCCTGTGCCACGTTGCCACAAAATCAGTCTAGACAATGTGCACATGCAAATACCCATATGCACGCGGTAAGAGCCGATAAACAAAGAGTCCAAAGATTTGAAAGAGATCAAGAATGGGTACACAGAAGCGCTTGGAAGGTTGAAAAGGAAGGAATGTTATAATTAAAATACAATCTCAAAAACAAACAAACAAACAAACCTCAACCCCCCAAAAACAAACACACACTTGCTGCTTTTAGGGGACCTGGGTTCAGCTCCCAGTCTCACGTGATGGCTCAAAACCACCCAAAGTTCCAGTTTCGGGGGATCTGACGCCCTCTGCTGACCTCAGCAGTCACCGGGCATGTAGACAGCGCACTTATATACACGTGCACATAAGTAAATATATCCTCAAAGAAACAAAGACCCTGAGCTTTTCTGCATAGTTAAAGCAACCTTGTTATAGACTTTGTGTTTTAGTTTTCATTTCATATAATATCCTAATTTCATTAGTAGAAAAACTTACCTGTTGGATCTCCCGTTTGAACCATGAATCCCTTGATATTTCTATGAAACACACAGCCATTGTAGTAATTACTGGCACAAAGCGCCAAGAAATTCTGAAGAGAATAAAAATAATGATTGACAAATAGTTTGGGCAGACACCTACTTCAGATGAAGTCAGTCAGTCTCTGAACACGCTATCATTGCATATTTAACTATGACTTAGGCATCAGCTATTCTACTCTGGGAATAAAATACTGGGTCTTTACCATCCTCGGAGGCCTGCAGGCTCCTATCCTGCACTCTGTATCTTAAGTCTCTGAACTTCCTGCTCCTGCCTTCATTCCCAGTTGGAATATTAGCTCTGAGGGCAGGAAAGGTCTCTTGCTCATTACTGAAACCGACACATGGCTGGATAGTCTTTTATTTAACAGATAACTGCATGAATGAAAATAATGACTCTTTTTATCCTTGTCAGGATAAGTTGAGACAGAATAATTACAAATAGTTAAACTTTTCTGCTATTGTCAAAGTAGCCCTGGAGTAGAGACTCAAGTTTTATTTTTCAATTATTTTACACTTTTTTTTTTTTTTTTTACCTATAATATATCCAACTTTCCAAATTTTGGTTAGTGGAAAAAATTACAGAACAGTTCTCCTATACCTTAATTATACTTCCTGGGGAAAAAAAAAATGAAGCAAAAGGAAAAAAGGCACCGTACACTTTATGGTTACAAGAAAAGCACCTACTTATTTATCTGTATTTATTTCGTACATGTGGTGCGCCTGTGTGCAGGTGGGTGAGCCCTTGTGTATATGCAGAAGGGAAGGATGAGAATCCACCATCACCCTCAGCCTTTCCCTCTGAACCTGGAGCTGGCTGCTGTCCTTCTGTCTTGCCACCCAACACTGGGCTCACAGGTAAATGTGACTATACCCGGCATTTCCTATGGGTCCTGGGGATCTGAACTCTGTCTCCATGCTTGCACAGCAAGCACTCTTAGCCATTGACTTATCTCCCCAGTCCCATCCTCCTTTCTTTTTTTTTTTTAATTAATTTATGTATTACTTATACAGTGTTCTGTCCGCATGTACGCCTGCACGCTAGAAGACGGCACCAGATCTCATTATAGATGGTTGTGAGCCACCATATAGTTGCTGGGAATTGAACTCAGGACCTCTGGAAGAGCAGACAGTACTCTTAACCTCTGAGCCACCTCTCCTCCCCCTTTTCATTAAAAAAAAAAGTATTTGTTTATTTTTAGTTTATGTTTTGCCTGCATCTATGTGTGTGAACGTGTTAGAACTCCTGGAACTGGAGTTACAGACAGTGGTGAGCTGCTGTGTGGGTGCTGGGAATTGAACGCAGGTCCTCTGGAAGAGCAGCCAGTGCTCTTAACCTCTGAGCCATCTCTCTGGTCCCTCATCTTCCTTTTTCTTATTTAACTCTGACATCAGGAAAAGTGGAAATTAGACCTGAAATCATGATAAGCTTTTACTGATAGGTGGTTCACTGAAAGTTTTCTTATTTTTTAGGTAGAATAATTCAATTTCAAAGTGGTTATCCTGTTATATTGGGGTGTTTGTGTTGTTTGTTTTAAGGACAAGTCTCACTATGTAGCTCTGCTTAGCCTGCAACTCACTATGCAGACCATAGTGGCCTCAAACTCAGAGATCCCCTGGACTCTGCTTCGTCAGTGCTAGGATTAAAGTACATGCCACCACCTTAGTTGACTTTTAATAGGAAATGATGACTCACCTCACATGTTTTGGGCGTCCTCTCACAGAAGACTTCTATTTTGATATCTCCCACATCCGTATGCAATGTCACAGACTAAAAGAAGGAGAATGTGAAAACAAATGATATTTCTTCCAGAAACTATAGGTTTTGTATTATTTTAAGATGAAAACCCGATTAAAATTTTAAAGATGGGGGCTGGAGAGATGGCTCAGAGGTTAAGAGCACTGACTGTTCTTCCAAAGGTCCTAAGTTCAATTCCCAGCAGCCATATGGTGGCTCATAACCAACTATAGTGAGATCTGGTGTCCTCTTCTGGTGCACAGGCATGCATGCAGGCAGAATGCTGCATAAATAATAAATAAATGCATCTTTAAAAAAATATTAAAGATGACTTGTTCACACAGAGCTGCTCTGACAGATGAGTCATACTTATTTCTCCAAATTTATTTCAATAGCAGGAAAACAAAATCTCTTGAAGATTCATATAGCATTTCTGCTAAATTTTGGATGCAAACATTGTAGTAGAAATAATTATTTTTATTTTGAATTTTTCATGACTTAAAAACAATATTTACAGCCAGGTGTGGTGATATACACCTTTGATCCCAGCACTCGGGAGGCAGAAGCAGGCAGAGCTCTGTGAGTTTGAGGCCAGTCTGGTCTACAAAGTGAGTCCAGCCAAGACTCTGTTACATAGGAAACCCTGTCTTCAAAGACCAAAAACCAACAAACAAAACAATGGTTATGGGGCTGGAGAGATGGCTTATCAGTTAAGAGCATTGGTCCCTCTTCCAGAGGTCCCGAGTTTAATTCCCAGCAGCCACATGTGGCTCACAACCATATATAATGGGATCCAATACTGTCTTCCGTGCAGATGTACATGAAGACAGAGCACTCATGTACATAAAAGAATCTAAATAAATGTTTTAAAAAATGGTTACCTCTATTACTGACTTTTATATCTCAACATCACTAATATTTAACTGAAAAAAATGTTAATAAACTGATTTCTTATTTTAAAACAGTTTCCACCATTTCCTTTGGGTAGCTTAATTTTGAGAAACAAGGTTAAACAGCAATTCCTTCATTTACTGGAGACAACAACCTGAAAGTTGTCAGCACTTCCGAGACCTAGTGTGTGGAGCTGGCCATGGCGCTTTCTGGCTGGCCTCTTCCTTTCTTGTGCTGTCTGTTGCTTGGTTACTTTACTTTTCTTCATATTTTATTTCAGAGATGAAGAAAACTCTTTGGAGGTTTCCCTTTTTGTTTATCTTTTTTTGAGTTGGGTCTTGCTTTAAAGCCAGGGTTGGCCTCACAGTGGTAGCCATCCTCCTGCCCCAGACCCTGCACCTTTCTTCTTATAGCCGGGTTGGAGGTGAGCAGGAATGGCTTGTGCTTCAGTGGAGACAGAGGAACTACTCCCCTGTTGTCCACCCCACCTGTGCTGCTCAGATCTGCAGGGAAAGCGCACTCGGTTTGTTTGCTTGTTTACTTCTTTTTGTGAATTTGGAGGCAGAGTCTATGTAGACCTCTATGGCCTGGAACTGGAACTCCCGTAGACCAGGTTGGATGCAAGTTGGCCTCCTGAGCGCTGGGATAACAGACCTGTGCCACCACGCCAGCAGTGGGTGTTGTAATGATCACACCCACTCCCTCTACTCTGTCTCCTCTACCCTAGTATACACAACCTCCCTTCCTCCCTCCCTGTCCCCTCTCATCCTCGGTGTGCACCCCACCACTGAGATACACACTCAGGCCCTTGTCATAAGTAAAAAATATGTAATGGGGCTGCAGAGGTGGCTTGGCAGTTAAGAACACCTGTTGTTTCAGTCCCCAGAACCCACATCTACTTGTGACTCCAGCTCCAGGGAATCCAACACTGATCAAAACAGTCAAGCAAGCGCCCACTTAGAAGAATTCTATAGTACTCACCATTCTCCTTCTTGATGTTTCCAGGAAGCAGTAATTTCTCAAATACAGAGAAAACTTGAAAATGAGTTTCTAAATCTAAGAGAAAGAGGAATTAGTTCATCTTACCCTATCTTTCCCACCATACTCGTTCATCTTTACGATATATTTCCTAGAACAGCTTAGAATAGCATCCTCTAACTAGAAATCTGATCATAGTAGTGTTGAGACCCTACCCGAGCCACTTTTACTTACTTCCATGCCTTTTTGTTGTTGCTTTGTTTTCGAGACAGGGTTTTTCTGTGTAGCCTTAGCTGTCCTGGACTCGCTTTGTAGACCAGGCTGGCCTCGAACTTACACAGATCTGCCTGCCTCTCCCTCCTGAGTGCTGGGATCATAGGCGTGCGCCACCACTCCCGGTTTCTTCAGGGCTCTTTCCCCAGGCTAGGCATAGTCTCACCTCCTGGTCTAGTGCTCTCGCTGGACACTGCAGCTCCCTTTACCCGGGACACCTACCTAAGATGTCTGTACATTTCCACACTTCACAGTCTTTCTCAGACTCCCAAGTCTTCCTAACCTGACAGCCGTGGTTAAAAGCGCTTTACCCCTAGGCCCTCCCCCATTTGCTTTTCCGTAGTATTGGTCAGTCTAAAGACCCAGAAACATCCGCTCCAGCCCGAGCGTTCACCACGAGTATCCCAAGAAATAAAAAGGCGCCACCGTGGGGCGCAGCAGGCGAGTGAGCACGAGCGAAAAGGTAACTGCTGCTACTGCACACTTACCCTCTCCGCTCAGCACCCCCGCTGCGGAAACAGAAAAGCCCCGTTCGCAGGCGCCGGCGCGGGGCCCTTCGCGGGGCGCGCCCTGCCTCCGCGTCAGTCTCCCCTCGGCACACAGGTCAGGACTCGGGGGGTCCGCGCGCCTCACCCCCGGGCCCCAGGTCTGACTATCTCAGAAGCGGAACCCGCTACCCGCCTGCAACCTCAGACACGCCAGCGGTCGGAAGCAAAACGCACGCGGCCACTTCCGCCCAACTTCTTGCCAACACTGCCAGGAGCTTCAGGGCAGAGCGGAAGTGACGCGCCAGAGGAGTTTCGGCGCCTGGTGAGTAGTGGGTGAGTGTGAGGCTCGCGGGGCTGTCCTCTCGCTGCACACCGGGGCCGGTCGCGGTGACGCGGTGATTATCGGGGGCCGCGGAGGGGAGACTGCGGCGGGGAACTCTCCTGCTGCAGGAGGGGCGAGGGTCCTGACTCGAGGCTTGAAGGCTGTGCCACATGGCCCTTTTTTACTCTGGAAAATGTCTTGAACCATGCACAAGAGCAAGAAGGAAGAACCGTAGGCGAGGGTAAAGAGAGCTCTCGTAACTTAAAGTAGCAATGGCTGTTCAGAGGCCTTGAAGGTAGCCCCAGATAAGGGAGATTGGCCGTGGACCTGTAATTGTCCAGTTTCTCCGCTGTTGCTGCCCCTCCAGGCGGTTCGCCCTTTCAGGAGGTCTCATTCACACCCACTAGTGCGGCTTCACTTTCAAGTTGGTAGCAATGCAAGGAGGGGGAATTGAAGAGTGAGGTCCTCTCCTGTCTCAGGTGATTTCAGGAGGCCCCATATTATTTCAAACAATATTTTAAGCGTATCTGTATTGTGAGCACCCTGTGTTAGAAACATAGCCGGACACAATTCATGTCATCTCACAGTGGTTCATGGAATAACAATAAAATCACAAGGTACACCAGCTTTGTTGGTAGCAGCTCCCTAAGTATTCCCAATGCCCTCGATAGCTGGTTGAGGCAAACATGTCCCCTTTCTTCAAAGCTCCTGTTAACGCTCAGGCCACACACCACATGGTAAATGTATCTGTGTATTTGTCTTTTGAATTGGTGGTTTTGTGGCACTGCCCTCCCACCATGCAGTTGAAGGGCCATGGAATATGTGGGTAAATGCCCTACCCATTTGTGTAGCAGTTGATGTTCACTCAGGGGCAACAGCGCTGGTCTTCTCTTGCCTTGACTCTGCTCATCTGTGGAGTGACCACGCCCTCAAAATTTTAAATAATGTTTGCGACAGGGTCTTCTGTAACCAGGCTGGCCTTGAGCCTCAGATCCTGATGCCTCTTCCCTCCCAAGTGCTGGGAGACATGTGCCACTATTCCCAGTCTATGTGATGCTGGGAACTGAACCCTGGTGCATGCTCAGCAAGCACCCTACCAACTGAGCTGCGATCAGCCCCTTAAGTAGGTTTAATTATGTGCAGTGTATATCTGTGTGCATTTGTGTTGTGAGTGCAGTAGAGATTCAGGGTGTAAAGTTGAAGCCGTGGTGAGGGCATTTATATTGTACTGGCCTTGCTAGGTGATAGGGTGATGCTGATGCCTCTTCAGATGGCTGTGTGGCAGGTTGCCATGTCTCCCTTTTGTATATAAGAAAAAAGAGCCCAGCTTGCTGTAGATTAGCAGAGCCCCTATTTGAACCTGGGTCTGTGGCACTCACATGCTTTATTGCCTCAAAGTGCAGAAGTGAACTGAACATAAATAAATACCATTTCTTAACATTTTGACTCCAGATGTGGTTTTACCTGGTTTCTATATGCTGTCGTCTGCACATCTGGTCCCTCCAAGTGTCCGGCTAGCCCAGTCCTGGATCTGCAGTTCTTCTCGCTCCTTCATGGATCTGAAGGCCCTTCTTTCTTCCTTGAATGACTTTGCATCCCTCTCATTTGCTGAGAGTTGGGACAATGTGGGATTACTGGTGGAACCAAGCCCTCCCCATACTGTAAATACACTCTTCCTGACCAATGACTTGACGGAGGCGGTCATGGAGGAGGCACTGCAAAAGAAGGCAGATCTCATTCTCTCCTACCATCCACCTATTTTCCGGCCCATAAAGCACGTAACTTGGAAGACCTGGAAGGAACGCCTTGTGATCCGGGCACTGGAGAACAGAGTCGCCATCTACTCTCCCCACACAGCCTATGACGCCGCACCCCAGGGAGTCAACAGCTGGCTAGCCAAAGGGCTTGGTGAGGACCCTCTCCACCTTTCCTAGTTAATGATATCCCTATGCATACTTTAAAAAGTTTAGAATGTCTTCTGAGTAAACATTTAATTTTTTTAAGGGGCATCAGGTTTTCTATTTTTGTGTAATATTAAAAACAATGTGCTGCTTAAATTTGTTAAGATGTATTTTATTTTTATGTCTGGAGTGTTTTGCCTGCTTGTATGTATGCAGTGCCCACATAGGCCACAAGAGGGTGTCGGATCCTCTGGAGCTACAGACAGTTGTGAGCTGCCATGTGGGTGCTGGGAACTGAACCCAAGTCCTCTGCAAGAACAAGTAGTGCTTTCCACGACTGAGCCGGCTCTCCAGCCCAAGTTGCATTTGAAAAATGAACTATTAATTGGAGCTGGAGAATTGGCTCAGCATTTAAGTATACTTTTTGTTGCTCTTAGAGAGGTCCTGGGTTCTCAGCACCCACTTGGAGGCTTTACAACTATTGTAACTCCAGGCGCAGGGAACCAATGCCCTCTTCTGACCTCTGTGGACACACACGTGGTGCACACATGCAGTCAAGATACTCATTTGTATAAAACAATGAAATAAAGCTAAGCAAAATCTTTTTAAAAAAAAAAAGAAAGAGGGGCTGGAGAGATGGTTCAGAGGTTAAGAGCACTGCCTGCTCTTCCAGAGGTCCTGAGTTCAATTCCCAGCAACCACATGGTGGCTCACAACCATCTATAATAAGATCTAGTGTCTTCTTCTAGCATGTAGGTGTATAAGCAGATAGAACATTGTATACATAATAAATAAAATATTTTTTAAAAAAAAGAAAGAAAAATGAAACATTGTAAATTAGGCTTGGTTGGTACAAGCATAGAATCCAAAATTCTACACTCTAAATATTCAGGAAGCTGAATCAGGAAGAGCTTGGTTTTAAGGCCAGCCTGAGCTATACAGCCAGACACTGTGTCATCCCTACCAAAATATAAGCAAAAGGAAAACAAACCATGAAACATTTTGTTGTTTTGCTGTTGAGTCTCATGTAGCTCAGGCTAGCCTTGAACTCTATGTAGAGGATTGGCCTGATTTGCTTTCTATTGCTACAATAAACAGCATAACCTAAAGCATCTTGAGAAGGAAAGGGTTTGTTTATCTTTTGGCTTACAGTCCATCATGAAGTGAAGTCAGGGCAGGATCCTGGAGGCAGGAACTGAAGTCCAGGCCATAGAGGAACACTGCTTACTGGTTTGCCCTCATGACTTCCTCAGCCTGCTTTCTTAAACAACCCAGGACGACCTAGGGTTCTGGGGCCTCCCACATCAATCCTTAATCTAGAAAATGTCCCACAGGCTTGCCTACAGGCAATGCGATAGAGGCATTTTTTTTTCAATTGAGATATTCTTTTCCTGGATGAGTCTGGCTTGTGTCAAAGCCGACAAACGAAAGTTGGCACAGGGAGGATAATGGGTTAGCTTCAGGAAGCAAGGGCGGCATGAGTCCTCATTGCTGGACGGCCTTCAGTTGTTCAGTCAGGTGACACGGTGGCAGCAACTCCCCCCCCCCACTCGCAGATGCTCAGGATCTTCAGGATATGCTTGCTAGGTTAATTACATCAATAGTAATATTCTTGTCAGTTTGTTGTTATTACTGTGTAACTGTGCACGTCAGAGGACCACTTTCAGGAGTTGGTTCTTTCCTTCCACTGTGGGTTTATGGAACTGAACTCGGGTCACTAGTCTTCTGTGACAGGTTCATTTATCCAGTGCTAGAATTAGACATGTTGACGACATGCAGCTTGCCATCGGGGTCTCACTGAAAGCTTACATCCCAGCATGAGCGAAGGAATTCAGCGTGGTGTAGCTTTATTTTGGTACTCATTTTGGTCGAAAGCATTTGGTTGTTGTTCTTTTGGTTGTTTTTCGTTTTTTTCCAGTCTCACTAGGTAGCCTTGACCTGGAACTTACTGTGTAGATCAGGCTGGCCTCAAACTCAGACAGATCCCACATGCCTCTGCCTCTACCTCACCAGTTCTAGGATTAAAGGCATGAACCACCATACCTTGCCTAGGACTGAAGCCTTTCTAATAAAATGGTCATTATAACTGTGTCCAACACATAAGTAATAGTGATCTATATTTTGTTTCAAATGAGACTGACCAAACAGTGGATTTAAAAAAAAAAATCAGTGATTCAGTCCTTTTTGTCCAAGGTTTCCTGAAATATGAATCTTCAGGAAAATAAGTGTGAAAATGGATTTTATTTTGAATGTGCAGACAAGTCTAGATAATGGAGACTGGTAATGAGCGTGTAAGGGTTATTTATGTAAGTGTGCTCATGTAAGAAAACATGGAAATGGATTCTGAAACGTGTCATAGATTTGACATACAGTACTTTATCTCTAGTTCTAAAGCACTTGGTTTCCCCACACTTTTTTCTTTAGGAACTTGCACTACTAGACCTATCTACCCTTCCAAAGCTCCTAACTACCCGACAGAGGGAACTCACCGCCTGGAATTCAATGTGAACCACACCCAAGACCTAGAGAAAGTCATGTCTGCAGTGAAAGGAATTGGAGAAGTTTCTGTCACGTCTTTCCCTGCTAGGTATGTTATCTGTTCCTCTAGTTTAAAAGCTTGTTGTTATTTAGTGTGTGTTTGTATGGACACGTGCACACCATAGTGCATATGAGGAGGTCAGAGGACAACTTGGGGGAAGAGGTTCTCGTAGCCAGGCTTTTGGGTTCTTTTTTGGGCTCTCTTTCCTACCTCCCCTTCCAGACCTCCAGCTCTAGGTAGGAGAGAAAGAAGGAGAGAGGGGGGCCGGGGCTGTCAATATCATCAAATGTGGGGAGTGTTGAGGTGAGCCTCATGGAGGCCAATAGAGAATGCTGAATGAGGTGTCAGTGGCTACAAACAGTGACTCCTCAAACAATCCTGACCCACTGCACACAGCGTTGATCTACTAGGGACTCCTAGCACACTAGTGAAGTGAAAAATGGATCCAAGGCTAGAGTGGCAACTGCTTCCCCCTTCTCTTGATGTTTGAGGCTAGCCTGGGATGTTGGCCCTTCTAAAGGCTTTTACACAGCACAATAAAGTTAGACCTGCAGCCATATTTTGAGGACTCTGTATTGATCTGTGATTAAGCAAGTTTTGCTGATCACATCTCTGGTTTCATATAAATTTGTTAAAGCAGGTTATAGACTGTGGGGTATTTAAAATACTTTTATCCTAGTTAAGCAACTGATATTTTCTAGGTGTGATGAGGAGGAGCAAACGCGGATCAGTCTGAATTGTACTCAGAAGGCTTTGATGCAGGTGCTAGCTTTTCTCTCCCAGGACAGACAACTTTACCAGAAAACTGAAATTCTTTCATTGGAGAAGGTAAAATAATAATAATAATAATTCAGCCCTCATGTTGCTGTGCATTTTGACAGCTGTTTTGATGCATAACTGGCATTCAGCTACTACCTGTGAATACCGGTGGATTGTATTACAGTTGTTCTTGTGCTGCAGGTTCATTTATAAACTGTTAAGTCAAACAGAGTTGATTACAATGCAAGCCTGGCAACCTGAGTTTGATCCATAGGACTCATAAGTGAAAGAGAGAACGAGAACATGTGTGTGCGCGCACACACATTGTGGTGAGGACATATTCTTGGAAACTATTGTGAGAAGGAGACAGTGTGGGACTGGGAAGTCCTTGATATTTACTTCTTTGTGGTTTTAGACGTGGATATTTATTTCCCTCCTGTGGAGAGAGAACGTTGGGAATAGCTGGAGTCTTGAAAGCTGAAAGCTTGTCCCAATGACCTCCTCTAACCAGGCCACACTTCCTAGTCCTTCCCAGTTCTACAACTGGGGACCAAGTATTCAAATGTGTGAGCCTATGAGGGGTTGGTACCTCATAGGACCATGGCCATGTCATCAGGAAAAATGTATTTAGTCCAACTTCAAGAAGTCCCCAAAGTCTTTCATATCTCAATACTGTTTAAAAGACCAAAGTTGAGTGTCTCTACTGAGACTCAAGGCAATCTTTTAGTTCTAACCCCTTGTGAAGTCAAAAAGCAAATTACATACTTCCCACATACAGTGGCACAGAATAGACATTACAAAAGGAGTGATGGTGGCTAGTGAGGGAATCCGGGGACAAAGCCAGAATGAAACCCACGAGGAGAGCTCTCAACCCTGCAGCACTGCATCTGTGTCACATGGCTCACCTGGCTCTTCCTTTATGTCTTTGCTGACTGTAATACACTTCTCTTCTTGATTCCACAAGGCAAGAGTAAGACCATGACCACAATTTCTGAGCCAAATTTGAAGCAAACTCTCTTAAATCTTGGCCAGACATTGGACACTGGCTAGGCCCACCCCCAGAATTCCCAGAAAATGGCCTCAAGCTACCTTAGTTAGAGGCTTCCAAAGGCACAGCCCACGAGGCTTCGTGCTTCTGCTTCTGTCCAATCAGGGGCCAGCATACATCCTGATGTGCTTCCTGCCTATGTTCCTGCATCCTATGTGTGATCGCGCAGTGCTATGCATATTGTTTTATAGATCCCAGCACTTAGGAGGTAGAGGCAGGTGGGTCTTTGTGAGTTCAAAGCTAATCTGGTCCACAGAGTGAGTTCCAGGTCAGCCAAAGCTACACACAGAGAAACCCTGTCTCAACAAAACAAAACCAACCATCCAACCAACCAAAACAACAGCAACAACAAAACTTAGTTTTGACTATGTGTTAAATATCTAGGAGGGTGTGAGCTCCCAGACGTTAGAATGTTTTTATAAGGTTTGCATCCCAAGCTTATAAACACAAATCTTCCTGACTCCAGTTCTGTACATTTTTTGGGACTGGCGACAGATGCTGTTTCTAACTTGTGTTTCTTGTCAGCCTTTGCTCCTGCATACTGGAATGGGACGGTTGTGCACTTTGGATGAGTCTGTCTCCCTGGCAACAATGATAGAGCGTATCAAAAGACACCTGAACCTATCTCATCTTCGCTTAGCTCTTGGAGTAGGGAAGACATTAGGTAAATATCTCTTTCCTCATCCAGCAGATCTCCTGTGACTGGCTTCATTTTGGTTTTATTTATTTTTGACACCTGATCTCATAGCACACAGGACCCCCTCAAACTCCCTTTTCTTTTGCCGATATCTCCCAAGTGCTGGGAATACAGGTATGTACTGCTTTTGCTGTGTACGTGGTAGGAACACCATGGCAGCTCCAGGAGCTAACTGGTTTGCTCTGTCGGCCAGGGTGGGCTGGCTACATCTCTCTAGCCTAAACGGTAAAACGTGGGGATCAGGAACTGGGGAATGCGGGATGAGTAGCAAAGGAGCCCACGCAGAATCCTGGGAATCAGACTCCAGAGACCAGACCCAAAGTGCAGATCTGACTTTATTGTCCAGTGTAAAGGCCTTTAAATGACTGAAACGCCAGTCAGACCATCCCATGCTAGCCTCAGGCACCACTAACAGGCTGGTGGACTGTAAGGAAATGTGGAGGGCTGGCAAGGCCACCTCAGGAGACGTCTATAGAGAAGGGAAGCAGTCAGCGCTCCAGCCTCCGCTGCATTCTAAGACTTCACTGTGTGATCTACACTGTGTGCAGTGGGTCAGGACTGGCTGAGGAGCTGTAGGAAGGAGTCGCTGACACCTCACTCGCCATTCCCTATGGGCCTCCATAAGGCTTATCTCGACACTCCCCACAATCAAATTTGTCTCTTAGTCGGTTCTGTGTTCATCTCTGATTAGCATTGGAGGTCTGCTAATTATAAACTGGTCATTGTTGTAGAGGGTTTTAGATCATTACTAGGTAAAAATTCTAGACTGGCCTGGGTGTGGATGCACACCTTTACCTCTGACACCTGTCTGAAGCAGCTGGATCTTTGCTGGGGGTGGGTCTACATAGTGAGGTACAGGCCAGCCAAGGCCACACCGTAAGGTCCCGTCTTAAGAAAAAAAAAAAAGAGGGGGTACCTAATATAGCTGTATCTTGCGGGTTTTTTTTTTTTTTAAAGATTTATTTCTCTTGAAGTGTTTGTATGTGTGTTGTCAGATCCCCCTGGAGATGAAGTTACAGGTGGTGGTGAGCTACCAGACATGGATGCTAGGAGCCACACTTGGGTCCTATGGAAAAGCAGCAAGTGCTTTTAACCTAAACACCCATCTCTCCTGCTCTGCATTTCTCTACCTTGCCCTCTTGGTCTTCATAAACTCTTTCCTCTGCCCACAGACTCAGTTGAGGTTTGTTATTAGCACTGAGGCACAGCGGGGAGCTGCAGTATTGTTACTACTCAGAGGTTCATGGGTTTGCACAGCTGCATTTGAAGCAACAGTGCTCTTGTCTTGTGTTCCCCATGTGGTGCCAAAGATGAATCCATTTGCCTAAAATATTTTTAAATTGTTTTTTGAGTGATGTATGCTGCCACACGCCTCTAAGTTGAGCACTTGTGCAGAGGCAGGAATCATAGTTCAAATTTCAGCTGGCCTTGCCTGAACTTAGGGTTGTCCTCACAAACGCTGGGGCTATAGACATGTGGGATTACAGATCTCACCATGCCTGCTTTTGGTTTTGTGTTGCTTTCTGTTTATTTCTATGTATTCATTCATTCATTTATTTTCAGACAAGGTTTCACAGTGGAGCCCTGGCTGTCCTGAAACTATATAGATCAGGCTGGCCTCGAACTCACAGAGATCCACTTGCCTATTGCTTCCCAGGCTTAAAGGTGTGCCACCATACCCATTTTTAAATCAAGACAGCATAATTCATACACTACTGAAGAGAGTAGTCAGTTTGCATGAGTTAGGATTTGTAGTACAAGTTGTAGTGTTACACGGAAAGGGGTTCTATTTCTCTATAACACCACTTCTTACTGTTTTTTTCTTGAAGAGTCCCCAGTCAACATTGTGGCCCTGTGTGCTGGTTCTGGGGGCAGCATTCTACAAGGAGTGGAGGCTGACCTTTACCTCACAGGTAGGACAATTTCTCGATCTCTTCCTCAACCTTACTTTATTTCTTAAACATTCAGAACTAGCATATTTCAGGACTGTGGACCAGCTGAAGCATAACCAATAGCTTTTCCCTTTCATTTCTGTGTTTGTTTTTGTAGTGCAGGGCCTTGAACCTGGAACTTCCTGCATGCCAGCAAACACCATGCTACCCCGGGGCTATACCACCAGCCCTTAATAACTGTGTTCTCAACTTGAACTAGACAGGCTTGATATCAAACTGAAGGCATTCAGTGTTGTCAATAGTGGGGACAAATCATGTGACGATCTATTAGTTTGCCCCCAAGTTCATGCCAGTCAGTATTTACTTAACTGCTTTTCTTCTCAGGTTTCATGTTAGATAATGGGATGCCTTCTTGCTTGCCACCTGGGCTGGAAAGAGGTTCCTTTTGGCCCAAAAGTCAGTTATCAGTTCCATCAGGTCAAGCTCTGAAATCTTTCTGGAACCTTCCTTTGTCTGTATATCCTACCTGAAGTATTATGCCTGATTCACGAGTCCATTGCAAACATACAGGCTCTTTATTGGCATCCAGCTAGGAGAGCCAAGAGCTCAGGATTTAGGGTGATTTATAGAGCAACAGTCCCTCCCAGTGTGCCCAAAGCAGGGGATTCAGCCTGTTGGTTAATACAGAAAAAGTGGATGCTACATTTCATAAACTGTTTGCTATGGGAGAGTGCCAGGACCATGAACCTCCCTGTTTTGTTTGTTTTGTGGGGTGTGGGGGAAGCGGGGAAGTGAGGGGAAATGGCTGGCCATGGGCTTCAGTCCTGTCCTGGACTGATAGACTGCTGCTAGGGGAGAGGGCAGATTAGCTCAGCCTGTGCTATCTCCAGGAGCAAGGCCTTCCAGGCTGGTTTCCTGGCAACAGCACCTCTAATAAGCAGAGAACATCAAGGTCAGTGCTTCCCTACAGCTGACTGAATGTCTTAAATTTTTTTAGCTCCTTTGTGCCTCTTCACAGTCCCCTCAAATAGTTTTGTTTTGTTGTTGTTTTTGCGTATGTGCCGCAGTGCACATGTAGAACTCATAAGATAGCTTCCTAGGAGTCTGCTCTCACCATGTGGTTTCCTGGGGTTGTCAGCTTGAGGCAAGTGCCCTCACCACCACCAAAATTTGAGGCAGGGTCTCACTGGGTAGTCTTGGCTGGCCTTGTAGACCAAGTTGATCCTGAATCAGAGATGTCCATCTCCTGTCTCCTGTGTGCTGGAACTAAAGATGTGCACCACCATCCCTGGCTGCTTTTGGCTTGCCGTGGTCTCACTGCGCACCTCTGGCTGGCCTAGAACTCAGTATGTTAACCAGGCTGGCCTTGAACTTACAGCAGTGGCAATTCTGCCTGTTTCCAGTGGCTGAGATGACAGACTTGTGCCACCAGTTTCCCAAGTGTAGATACTTGGACACCAGGCATTGGTGACTCCTCTCTGCCTAACCCCTTGTGCAGAACTCTCTCCATTTACAGAGCCTTTTTCTTATCCCCCTTTGTTGTGCTTTCAGTGGTGAGCAAAAAAACCAACCAAAAACCCGAACTTTAACCTGTTTCTTTGTATTGACTAACACTGTGCATTTCTGGTAGATAAAACATTGTTTCTGGCTCCTAGGCTTCCTGCTCTGTCCTTGAGGATACAATCTAAAAGACAGATACATTTTTCTCCCCCCATCCCACCCCTTTTATTTGATGCGGGGTCTCACTGTGTAGCTCTTGCTGGCCTGGAACTAGCTCTGTGGACTAGGTTTGCTGTCACCAGCCTCTGCCTCAAGTGCTGGGATTAAACATGTGTGTCACCATGCCCCTACTTTTTTTTTTTTTTTGAAAACTAAGATTCACAGTGAAGGCCAGGCCAACCTCACACTTGTCATTCTCCTGCCTCAGTTATCACCCAGCCCAGCCCTGGTTAATTTTTCTTGAAAGAATTGAGGCTGGAGAGATGGTCAGTTGGTGCAGCTTGCCTCGCACGCATGCACGAGGACTTGAATTGCTCCAGAGCCCATGTTAGAGGAGCCATGTGCAACAGCCCATGCCTGTAAATCCAATGCTAGGGAGAAGACAGCACTCACTGTCAGCTAGCCTAGCGGAGTTACTGAGCTCCATGTTCAATAAGAGCTTGTCTAAAAGTAACATGGAGAGAAAAATTAATAAATGCACCAATTCTCTGTGTTCACATAAGGCAGTATCCTTGTTCTGAGATTATACAAGGAACCACTGAGGTGTAGAGTGTCAGCATGTCTGTACTTCATAACCAGATGGTTCCAGAGTAAAGACCTGTGTGTACACATAACCCTTTACACATATACAAAGGGCTTTGGATTTATCATGAGCATATCCGTAAGCCAAGCAGAGATAAACTAAGTTTAACTAAAGAATTGTGGGAAGGCTGGCAGCACAGCTGGAGTAAGCATCTGGAGCACTGCCTTGGAGAGAACTGTGGACTGCAGTTTGAGGAACTACAGTGGCCTTGAAATTCATGTTTTGGGCTCAGTGGGTAAGCACCCTTGCTTTGCAAGGCCGGAGCTGTGTAATTCTAGACCCCACAAAGGGAGGAGAGAGCTGCTCTTGGCTCTGCCAGTGTCATCTCTCTGCCCCGCTGCCGGCTCCTTACTCCTGAATACGGCACGACTCAGCCCCATACGGAGATGTGAACCGTTCAGTTAGAGCCTTTCCTGTTTCTGTGCGGGGCAGCAGGACCTTGTACATGAGAGGCAAGCATTCTACACCCGACCTCAGCATGAGCCCTGCTAATGTGCCTACTAATACAGAACATGGTTCGCTCACCAGAATACAAACACGGCTTTGTGCTGGAGGGCTTTAGAGTACCTGGGTTCCATGTCTAGTATTTAAGTAGTTGCTCTCTCCTCTTCTGGCAGGTGAAATGTCCCACCATGATGTCCTTGATGCTGCTTCTAAAGGAATAAACGTCATCCTTTGTGAACACAGCAACACTGAGCGAGGCTTCCTTTCTGACCTTCAAGAGATGCTGGATGTCCACCTGGAGAATAAGATTAATATTGTCCTGTCTGAGACAGACAGGGACCCTCTCCATGTGGTTTAAAATGCACAGGAAGGTCATGATGACACAGGCTACACATCATCTGGAGTGAAGCAGGACTGCAGGGAGTCAGTGGCATGGCCACGCTCCTGTACAGGTGTAACAGGGGACAGCATTTCAGCTCGTTAATCCAGCTGACCAAATGTTATAGCTCATAAGGGAAAAACTGTGTAAAGAGTACATTGAAGACAAATAAACTCTTAGAAAAGGTGACTAAAACCTGTAGGAATTTCTTGTTTGGTTATTTGCACTGGTTTCCTGTGTAACTCAGGATAGCCTCCAATTCACTATTTAGCTAAGGCTGGCTTTAGACTCTTGATCCTCCTGCCCCCTGAGTACTGGGATTAAAGGCATGCATCTAACATTCTTGGGAAGTAGCTCTGTGTAGATGGTGTGTTTCAGCCTCAAAGATCTCTGCCCTTTAGTTAATCCTAATCATTTAAAAACGGAATTTGGGCTGTGCGTGGGTGGCACATGTCTTTTATCCAGAATTCTAGGCCAGCCTGATCTATAGAGTAAATTACAGGACAGCTAGGGCTGTTATACAGAGAAACTGCATGATACTATGCATGCTAACCTAAGAATTAAACAAAATAACAACAAAAGAGCTCCCCCAGTGAATTATGCCTCCAGCCAGAACAGGAACTTTAGCTTCAAGACATGTGACAGCTGCTAGACAGGCAACAACAGTGCTGTTCAGAGAAGCAAGAGAGTGATCTGTCTCGGGGCCCATTAGATTTGTAAGATGCACTCAAAATCCTTTCCAAACTCTCCGGAACGAGCACTATAAAATGACTCTACAAATGGGTCTCTCGTTTATGAACAGTAACGTCTATTAAAAACTATAAAGGCAAATGCAAAGATGTGCACATTGAATAATTAGATGTTTATACTATGGAAGAGAAGTTCTAATAAACTAGATGGCCCATGCAATTAGGGAGATGGCTCAGAGGGTAAGAGGCCTGCTCTGCGAATGCCAGGACCTGAGTCTGAATCCCCAGCACTCATGTACACAGCTGTCCTCCGCTGTGTGCCTATGACGCCAGCACTTTGTGGGGAGACAGGCTGACGACAGCTCACGGGCACAGCTAAACCCACAGGAGCTTCTGGTTCAGTGAGAGGCCTTAACCTCAAGGAGATCAGACAGAAAGTGGTAGAGCACACAGCATCTTACTCTGGCCCATCCTCAGATGCCGACACACACCACACAAGCAAAGTGCAAGCCAGCGGGTTTCATGTTACCAGTGTGTATTTATTTATTTATGTTTGTTGTTTTTGAAACAGGGCATCACTGTAGCTTAGGCTGGCCTAGAACTCACTAACTAGTCTAGGCTGTAAATTTATGTTTTTCTCCTGTCTCAGCCTTCTTGGTGTTGGAATTACAAATATGAGCTCATGTCTTGCTACTGTTGTCTCAAATGGAGAGAAGCAATCTGCCTGCCCCTGACTCCAGAATGCTGGAATTAAAGGTGTGTGCCCATTATACCTGTGTGCTATTTAAGAAAATAAAAAAATGTCAATGTACAAGAATAATCAATTTTTTAATTTTCATTTAATAATTGAAAACAATCACTATAATTAAATCAAGATTTTATTTCCTAGCCTGTCTTCTCATTTGTATCAAAAATTCAAGGTCACAGTACAGATATTTGCTATTTTAAATATGCTTTTTAGATTAGATATGTGCCTGTACACCCTATACTCCTCCCACTATCTCAGTCTCACCTGTCTTAAGCATGTGCAGCCTCGGTTCACAATGAGAAAGTGGTCACCTTAGTCCACGAATTTCAGAAAAAGGCCGAGGATGGACCACCTCCTTCCTCGTCAGTTCTGTGACTCCTACTTTGTACTCTGATGATCTGAAACAAGTGCACTTGTAGTAATTCAGCTCTGTAGTGCTGAATTGCCCTAAAAGTTAGGGATAGCCTCTAGTATGAAACAATCCAAAACAACCAGTTCCAAATAATCCCTGAGCACAGTGTTCATCCAGCAAGAAGTCTCCAGAGAGCTAATAAATTAAAGGCACATTTTCCCCCAACTCAATGACGACTGCATAGCATTAGAGACAGTACACCAGCCAGATTAATCAAAGTTCAAATTGGTTATTGTCCCGTCAGTAGAACATCTTGCGTGCTGAACAGATGACCTAATGTTGGCTGTGAACCAGCATTCTTACTAGAGGGTGCAGCTGGGGTATAGTGAGTCTCCCACATAACATTCAAGAGACAGAGACATTCTAAGCCTCCTCCTCTTCCTTCTCCAAGAAATCTGCCAATGTTCCACTGTCAACAGGAATTAATAAATATTCTACACCATCAGTTCCCTACAAGATAAAAGAATATTTCATGTTAATCACTTGCAAGGGAGCTATCTAGATCCTTCTGCTGCAGGTTAAACAAAACCAACTAACCAACCAACAACAAAACCCTGGATTTTTAATTTATGTTTTGTTTTTGAGACCGTTTCTCTGCATAGTGTTGGCTCTCCTGGAACTCACTTTGTGGACCAGGCTGACCTCAAACTCAGAGATTCACCTGCCCCCGCCTCCAGACTACTGGCATTCACCACTACAGCCTGGCTGAAATCTATTTTTTAGGCAACCTTTTAAAATATCTAAATGGCATTTACATACCTAAGTAGAAAAAAATAAGGCAAAGGGGCATGACTGTTTGTGTACTTTAAACCTTGTCATAGGGTCAAGTGCTTTAATAGGAAATTCTACTGGGCAGGTAGATGATGGTTTTCCTCACTGTGCTTTCTGGCACGTCTAACTTTCTGACACTGTCATTTATAAAGTTTACACTTGAGAACCATGCACAACAAAAATCATAACATCCCCTCAAAATTTTCTGTTTTCAGTAAATTTACAGTTTAGACCATATCCACAAGCTGAGGACAACTAGACCCTTCATCTCTCTGCCCTTTGCAATCTGATAGTGTTGATCTTTCCGTCCTACTCCCCCCACTTCAACAGTATCCTCTTACTGACTTTTGTTGTGTTTAGAGACAGGGTCTTACTCTGTAGCCTTGGCTGGCCTGCAGCTTGCAGAGCTCTGCCTGCGTCTTCCTCTCTAGTGCAGGAATTAAAGGTGTGTAACACCACACCCAGCCTTCACTTGAGTTTGAAGACATTCAAGACATTTAGCTTTCACCTAAAAATATCTTTTGGGGTTGGAAAGATGGCTCGGCAGTAAAAACATTAACTGTTCTCCCGCAGGATCTGGGTTTGATTTATAGATGGCAGCTTATAACCATCTGTACCTCCAGTTCCTGGGGATACAATACCCTCTTCTAATTTCTACAGGTACCTGGCACACACACATAATGCAGATACATACAACACATGCATGCAAAAAAGTAATTAGAAGTAATGAGTTAGCATCATTCCTCTCCTAGCACTGTCTGACAGCTTTCTAGAGTTGTCCATGGTGTGTCTCCTCTTTTGTGCGTTCATGCACATTTTAAGCACTCATTATTTCTTCATCACAGATGTTTTCAATGTATGGCTTTCTGGCCTCTCAGAAGCATCTGACAACACAAGTATCATTCATTCTCTTGTCCCTTGGCTTCTGTGACACCGTTTTTTGTTTTTTTTCCTTTCTGGCTGTTTCAGCTGCCCTTCTCCTTAGTAAACACTATGCATCAGCCCTCATACCCACTGCCACAACAGCAGCCTTACCTTCTTTGTTCTTATAAGTTTGTGGTCCCTAAATTCAGTTAACTGGGCTCGGAGTGTGAGATCACTGTTAACAAGAAATGCTTCCCGACACTGCTGATAAAAATCTTGAAAAGAAAGTCCTGGGGAGATGAAAAGATATTAATATTTGTTAATATTTAATGTTTTATTTGATTGATTTTTGTTTTTTTAAGACAGGGTCTCACTATGTAACCCTTGTCAGCCTTGAACTCATCATGTAGACCAGGCTGACCTGGAACTCACAGAAATCCACCTGCCTCTGCTTCCTGAGGGCTGGCATGAAGGGTAGGGACCACCATGCCACACATAATCAGTATCTTTTGTTTGTTTGTTTTGGTTTTTGGTTTTTCAAGACAGGGCTTCTCTGTGTAGCCTTGGTTGTCCTGGACTTACTTTGTAGACTAGGCTGGCCTCGAACTCAGACATCCTCCTGCCTCTGCCTCCCTGACCGGCCACAATCAGTATTTTTAAGAGAAGATTTACTCTATTTTAAGTTGAGAATATGACTGTGCAGAGGCCAGGAAAGGGTGTTGCATCCCTCAGAACTGGAGTTACAGGTGGTTGTAAGTTGATCAACTGAGTGCTGGAACAAAAGCTGGGCATTCTGCAAGGGCAACAAGGCTCTCAACTGTTGAGCCATCTCGCTAGCTTCATAATGTCATTTAAGACACCCCCCCCCAAACACAGATAGTGTATAAATAACCCTAACATGTTGCAAAGTGGATCAACTGCTGAAAGTAGTCACCTGTGACTAAATAACAGATAACCTTGTGGGCAGTTTTAAGTAAGCATTACAAATAAGACCGACACTTAAGGAAGGTAGTAACTTAAAAACTGTGATCACTAAAATGTGTATACACAGTAACAAATTTTGCCAAGGGGTGACAAATAAGATGTACCACATATGAAAACTATGAAACTGCCAGATCCACACCCATAGTTCTAGCAGTGCTTGGGATTCTACAAGTAAGTGGGTCTCCCAGACATACCCACCACAGAGCAGTCACTCATGTCTGCTGTGAGAAATGCAAGGCTCCCAAGGGACTCTAGAACAGGGAGCCTAGGGGGACAGAAAGTCACGTTAAATATCGCAAATGTTGGATACCGATGTAGGAAGGACTGTCCTGGTTATCCAGCTGGAACTTTATAAGCAGCCTGAAAATCCCCCTACGGAAAAGCAAACAAACACGAAAAAATCAGACTCAATAGACACGTACTCTGCAGTAGTAAATACAAGTCAGAATGGCAGCTGTTCAGCTCGGCTCCATCTCCTTTTGCTCCTTCCTCTGACAGACACATCCCCACAGGGAGGGGACAAACACTTTCTCATCACACCTGAAGTGGGTCTGCTGACTCCTCTGTAGTCATGGATGCCGAGCACAGCTGTACAGCTCTGCCCCCTGCAGGCTGTGGTGGCACAGGCCTCTAGTCTCAGAACTCAGCATCAACAAGCCTGAGTTGATGCTGGAATTTATTCCAGGAAAGCATGATCTATAAAGAGGGTTCCAGGGCAGCCAAGACTGCACAATCTGAGACCTTGTCTCAAAAAAAAAAAAAAAAAAAAGACAACCAAACCAAAACCAAAACATTTCTAGTGCAGTAACAGCACACTGACAACAGAAAATACAACAGAAGCTCCCAAGTTTTCTCTGTAGTCGCAACTCAGACAGTTTTGTTCAGAAACATAGATGTTGCGTACATGCATGTGTGTGGACCATGTGTGTGCCTGCTGGATTCCCCTGGAACTTAGGTTACTAATGGTTGTGAGCCACCATGAGTGCTGAAAATTGAAGACCAACAAAGACTTAACTTAAACTCTAGGCCACCTCCCAGCCCCTAACAATTTGTTAAGAAAAAACTATTCTAGCTTTATTGGTCAATTTCATAGGCTAATACTGAATGTTCCACCTATTGTGTAACCCAATCCTGGTGCCTACTTTTATTCTCTCTTAATCCTTTATAGCAAGAAGGTAGTTTTGTTTCTGTCCCAGTTACTCAGAACTAGCCACAGCCTAGAATTACCCGAGGGACTAACTGTGGAGACTCTCAGATCAGACTGTCCTATAGGCATGTCTATGGGGAAACTGTCTGTACAGGACACCAAACCTACTGTGGGAGGCACCGACCTCAGGCAGCTGGAGCTGGGCTGTAAGATGACTAAGCATGAGCCAGTGAGCAGGTCGGCAAGCAGCATTCCTCCATGGCTCCTGCCTTGAGTCCTTTCCCTGATGTCCCTCAATGATGACCTGTGGCCTGCAAGTGCAAGTCAAATAAACCCTTTTCTCCCCCAAGTTGCTTTTGATTATGGTACTTACCACAAGAGCAGAGTGAAACTACAGCGTGCCTCTGGTAACCATAGCGGCACATTCCCAAGCATACAAAGTCTGTTTTGGTTTTTGAAGAGCTAGGATTAGATCGAAGGCCTTGTACATGAGAGGCAAGTGCTCTACCATTCATCTCCACTCCTAGTCCTTGAATGTACAGGTTGTTTATTTTCTTGGTGATGCTGGGAGTTGAATTCCAGAGATTTAAAATGATAGTAAGCACTTGACCACTGAGCTACATCTCTAGCCCTAAATGTGTTTGTGTACCTTTATAGCTATTTTATTTATAGTTTTCATTCTTACCTTGCATTGGGGGTAAGGCTTCGTAAGACATGAATCAGAGAACTCAGTGGTAGAGATCCAGACTGTTTAACCAGAAGGGAATTCTCATAGGAGGTTTCTTCAGTATAAGGACTGTATGTAGTTGTTTCATACCAAAGCCAATTATAAAGACTCTGCTTTGCATGATCCCACACTACAGAACATGATCAAATCAAAGAATTACAAATTACTGCCATATAGTCACATTACGTGCGATTTCATTGCAGTCAATAATGAGGAGACATTCAAGGAAAAGCACCAAAGGCTGGGAGCGCAGTTCAGCAGTAAAGTACTTGTTTTAAGTGTACAAGGTTCTGGGTTTACACCTTAGTACTACATTGAAAAATAATAAAATTTTCCATGTTTGTCACTTCTTTATCTCTAATCTCTAACTCACAATCTGATTCTACTATCAATCAGTATCTTCACCTTTTTGTTTCTAGATAAGGTCTTACTAGGTAGCCCATGCTGGTCTCAAATTCACAATGCTCTTGCCTCAGCCTCCCAAGTGCTAGGGTTTACAAATAGGAGCTGCCTTACTCGGATAATATCTGAATCTTTATTTGCACGTTAAATAGAGGTGGAAACGTCTTAGCACCATAAGGAATTCTTTTAAAAACTAAATAAGGCAGCTGGGTGTAGTGGCACACATCTTTACCTCCTAGGCACAAAGCTCCTGGAAGGCAGAGGCAGGGGGATCTCTGTGAGTTCAAGGCCAGCCTGCTCTACACAGGACAGCCAGAGAGAGCTGCAACAGAACCTGGGGGGGGGGGGGGCAGGGGAGATAAAGTAAAACTTGAATGAATGAATAAATAAATAAATGAATAAATAAAATGAAACTTAATAAGGAGGCTGAAGAGATGGGCCAGCAGTTAAGAATGCGTACTCTCACAGAGGACCCAAGTTCAATTCTCAGCATCTACATGATAGTTCACAATCACCTATAATTTTAGCTCTAGGAGATCTGATGCCCATAAGCCTCTGGTGCACATACACTCACAAAGGCACAGAAATACACAGAAAATAAAATAACAATTATTAAAAGCGTGATGATTTAACCTGTTTTATCAGTGTCACGAAATGAACTTATAAAACAGACAGTGTGACAGCATGAGGAGAAGGGTGGGGCCGGGATAGCGGGCCTCCTCTTCCTCACGCGACCTCACATGCAAGCACACTTTAGGCACGGATTCTTATTTCCAATAATTCCTTTTTTTTTCTTTTCGAGATAGGGTTTCTCTATGTAATTTGGGCTGTCCTTGAACTCACAGAGATCTGCCTGTCCCTGCTTCCCTGAGTGCTGGGATTTCAGGCATGCGCTACCATGGCCAGGCCTGGCTCAATACTTACTTTTTGTTTGTGTTTTTGAGACAGGGTTTCTTTGTGTGACGGCCCTGTGGCTGTCCTGGAACTGTACAGGGATTAAACTGGGACCAAAGGCATGCGCCACCATACTCGGCTTCAATAACGACTTTTTAAATCAAATTGAGACCACCTTTTTGACAAGCTGAAAGTTCACTGAAAAACAGTTTTATATAGGGAAGAGAGACAGCAACATGTAACTTACTGAGAGGAGCATTGAGGTGATCAATAGATGCTATAAGGTACACATTCTGTAAAGATGACAGCTGTCCAAGAATTTGCTGGCTGTTATCACCTCTTAACATTTGGCTGTCCAAATTGTGGATAAGAAGGAAGAGTTCTAAAGAAGAGTCTAAAAGGAAAAGGATTGGAATTATTACTTTCAGTGAGGACTGTAAAGTCTTTAGCACATAAAATGCTTAAATATTAAAAGATATGCCAAAGTAGGGTTCTAAGCAAGCACTGTATAATTGCGCAGCAAAACCCAGCCATAGGTATAGAAATGTCAGGCAAAAATCTGGGCCATAGAAGCAGAGGATGATATAGGAGGATCCTTGGGGCTTGCCAGTCAGCCAGCCTAGCCAAATTCTTAGCTCAACATTACAGTGGCACACACGCAAACATACATAGAGGAGGGGGAAGGAAGAGGAAGATGGATTAAGGAAGATACCTCATGTCAACCTCTGTTCTCCATATGCACAAGTACACACATGCATGCTCATTCCTGCTCCCACGTATACTTAAAAACATGCACATACACACAATATTAAACAAACATAAAAATGTCACACAAAGACGAAATCTGTTTCAGGCACTTCACACTGACAACAAAAAGCAAAATTATCCTAAAATAAAAGAGGCCATACAGAGTTAAGACAATAGGAGTAACTCCTTTCAGTTAGGTGAAATTCACAGGACAAACTAGTACAATAGGAAAGATAATCTTTTTTCTCCTGAGACAGTTTCTCTCTGTAACAGTCCTAGGTATCCTGGAACTAACTTTGTAGACTAGGCGGGCCTCCAACTCACAGAGACCTACCTGCTTGTGCCTCCAGAGTGCTGGGGTTAAAGGCATGCACCACCATGCCTGGCTAAGCCAAATTATTTTAAAGAAATCTAAATTGGTATTGACTACAGTATCCATATTAAAATAGTCATCTTTTGTCTAAAATACAGAGATGCAGTGTAACTTCATGCTAAATGCTACATGCTACAGATGATTTACTTTGTTACCTTCTTTAAATCTGTTTATTATCCAGTCTCGCTGATCCAGAACACTTTGGAAAGTACCCATATGATCAAGGACATCTTCGGTTATATAATTCAGGATCTACATCATAGAAGTGCAAGAGGTACCATATCAACGGCAATTTATTCTGTCACATGATAAATACAATTAGCAAATTAACTGTTTTTAATAAATTAAAAATGATTTGAGTTACTTAAAATTCAACTAGGTATTTAAGTATATCTAATTTGGTTTTTTTGTTTATAAATACATTAAGGCTACAAGGAAAAGGAAAGAATAACAATGTGAAAAGATACTGTGAGAGGGAAGGAAAAAAATATAACCAGATCCCAGCAGTCCTGATGCACACCTTTGACCTCAGTGCTCAGGAGGCAGAGGCAGATAGATCCCTGTGAGTTTGAGGCCAGTCTGGTCTACTGAGTGAGCGCCAAGACAACCAGGGCTACACAGAGAGACCCTGTCTTAAAAAACAAAACAAACAGTAAAGAAATATTATCAGACTATGAATATGACCCAGGTGTGGTGGTATACACCCTTACTACAGCATACTGGAGGTAGAGGCAGGCAGATCTCTGTACATTGAAGAGTAGTCTGGTCTAGGCTAACCTGATGTATACAGAGACTCTGTCTCAAAATAACCAAAGGAAAAAAGGTGTGTGTGGGGAGTGGGAACAATAACATGGATGCTAAAAAAAAAGGGTTACCACATTGGTTAATATCCAATATCCAAAACCTTAATGTAATTCTCAAAGGATAATCATTTGAAGTAAAAATGGTCTATGATAAATGTACTCTAAAATTATTGTTTATATATTATTATTATTATATTGTTTTTTTTTTTTTTTTGAGACAGGGTTTCTCTGTGTAGCCTTGGCTGTCCTTGACTTGCTTTGCAGACCAGGCTGGTCTCAAACTCACAGTGATCTGCCTACCACTGCCTCGGACTGATGGCATGTGCCACCATGCCCAGCTCTTATTTAATATTTGTGTACCAAAATGACAGAACGATAATGAAATTACAGATTTTATATAGATGTGTTCTATAAGAAAACAGGCTGAGAGGCTGGAGAGATGGCTCAGAGGTTAAGAGCACTGGCTGCTCTTCCAGAGGACCTGAGTTCAAGTCCCAGCAACCACATGGTGGCTCATAACCATCTATAATGAAATCTTGTGTCCCCTTCTGGCCTGCAGGCATACATGCAGGCAGAGTACTGTATACCTTAAAAAAAAAAAGTAGGCTGAGTAAACCAAAAAGAGAAAGCCAATAAGCAGCATCCCTCCATGGCCTCTGCATCAGCTCTTGAGTTCTTGCCCTGACTTCCTTTAATGATGGACTATGATTTGGAGGTGTAAGCCAATAAACCCTTTCTTTTCTAGTTTGCTTTTTTTCAGTAACGGCGTTTCAGAGCAATAGTAACTGACTAGAATAATGATTATGTATGCATGTGCTTGTACGGGTGCACACTTGTGTGTGGATACATGTGGAGGCCATAGGACAAACTTGGGTGTTATTCTTTATGTACTGTCTATGCTTATTTTTAGTTCCTAATTATTCGTAGTTTTTTTTCTATTTTATGTGAATGAGTGCTTTGCCTATATGTATGTATGTCAACATGTGCATGCCCTAGGAGCCAGAAAGGCATATCAGATCGCTGGGATTAGTGTTACAGCTTCGAGCCGCCATGTGGGTTCTAGAAACAGAACCTGGGTCCTGTGCAAAAGCAGCAAGCGCCCTTAACCACTAAGCCACTGTCCAGTCCTATTAATTTATTTCGAGATAAGGTCTCTCAATGGCAAGGACTCATCAAGCAGGTTAGACTGGCTGGTCAGTGAGCTTAAGGTCAGTGCCCTCTCCTTCATCTCCCCCACACTGTGATTACAAGCACAAGCCACCACACCTAGCTCTTAAAAACAAAGCAAAGAGTTAATGAGCTTGAACTCAGATCTGCTTTACAGAATGAGCCGTTTCCCCAGCCCTAAGTCAGTTTCATAGTAAGACATCAAAGATGAACACTGAAAGATGGATTGCTCTGAATTTAAAACATGATCTAATTGGTAGGAACAAAATCCTTTATATTTAGTGTTCAGAAACAGAAATTGCATCCTCACTCCCATGGAGCCATGACTTGGCAGAGGACATAATGTTACTCCCTTTAATAGTTTTGAAACTTACTGATTTCACACTGATCCCAGGAAAGAAGCCATTGATGACAACATGAATGGAATCTTGAAGCATGGTGGTTCGAAACTTTTCTAGTAAATCTCTCTTGGACCCCAAACCATAAAGCACAATGTTGAAGCCAAGGCTATAAGGAAACACAATGTCCATAAAATTAAAGCTTAACACTCCTGGCTGCCAACTTGATTACCAACCAGTTTCATTTATGCTTATGAGGACCACAGAAAAGAAAACATGAAAGAATAAAGGGTAGAAAGCAAAGCTAGATATGTGGTGTACACCCAGCACTTGGTAGCCAACAGCAGGAAGATTGCCAACATCTTGGTTTACAAAGCAAACTTCAGGTTAGCGAGGGCTACACAGTGACACTCTGCCTCATAAATGTAAAAATAAACAAATGAAAGAAATGAAAAGTACAAAGAGAGCAGGCAGAACTAAGGCGCCCATAGAGCTAAGTTGCAGGTTCCCTAGGACACAGCAAAGGCACCCGTCATGTCTAGATGAGAGCTCACAGTTCCAACTGTTTGGCAGCTTTCTCTGCAGGGCTGAAGATAAGAGTAACTATGACCAATACTGTAACATTCAAAACATACTGAAGGACAGTTGAAATTAACAGATCAAACTAGAACAGTGAATTACACTACAATGTTAATTCTACTTTATTAAATAATATACACCTGAAAGGAACCTGTAGCTGGAAGGTTTTTTCAACAGGAAAGTAGTATATCATTCTAGAAAGACTACAGTATTGGGGAGTTATGTAGGGAAGGAGAACAAAACTGCCAAAGATAGGAGGCTTGAATTAACTGTCATGTAGAAAACTCTAAGCATTTCAAAACAATAGGCTTTAGAGACTGATGGATGTAAAAGGCAAAAGGACTATGCAGTTTTCTGATTTAGGCAACTACACAGAAGGACTGACAGGTCCTGAGCTAGAAAGGAGGTAAATGGAGAGACTGGTTTCAGATGAGGTTTATGTAATATCCAATTATTTATAGGCCATGTGAGTGGGATGAGCTACACACATTCCAATAGCTGAGTCTACTTTTGCTGCTGAGTAATGTCAGGGTTGTAGATTACAGCACTATGTCATTCACTTAAAAAGAGCAACAGAAGCCAAGTGAGAGAGTGAGTGGGACCAAATCCAAAATTATCCAAAGAAGTCTATCAAACAACACAATATTTATATTATGGCCCTAGACATACGTGGCAGCTAGGACAGAACTGGAAGGATACCCGATGGGAGACACTAGCAAGGTCAAAGAAAAAGAAACAGCCATGGGAATTCATAGAGCTTTTCAGTACAGTAAGCAGGCGGACTATAGGTCTAGACTGAGAAGCAAAGCGAAGTCTGAACTGATACACTGGGAAAAAAAGAACTGGTAGGCTGGAGGGTGGGACAAAAAGCAAAGAGCTGGTATACAAATGTGTGATGCACACATCTATAGCTACTGAGAAAAACTGAAGTTTTTGCAGGAAAAGAAAACACAGCATCAACGGAGGTCACAGTGGTAATCTGTTCTTACAGCTGCACCTGCTGGCTTGGTTTCTGGTGTCCTTTTGTCTTTGTCCCACCTCTCCAATTGCATTTTCTTTCCTCCCTCTCGTGTTAGGGATTGAACGCAATGCCTCACAAATGCTAGGAACACACTCTATAAGCGAGATATAGCACCGCCTTTGCTGTTGTTTCCAATCTTGAAACAGGGTCTTGTTAAGTTACTCAAACCTATCTTTACACCTGCCTTATCTTCCTCAGTGACTTTGCTATTTGCATGTTTGTGTGAGCTGGTTAGTATCTGTCAACTTGATACAAACCTAGACATATCCAAAAACAGAGAATCTCAATTGATGAGCTGCCTCTTTCAGGCTGACCTGTACGCACATCTATGGGGGAAGTTTCTTTCTTTTTTTTTTTAAATTTATAGTTTTATTATTTTTTTTGTATGTTTTGCCTGCACGTTTGTGTATGTAGTGCTTGCAGAGGGTGTCAGATCCCCTTAAACTGGACAGTTTATGTGGTTGCTGAGAATCAAACCTGGGTTCTCTGGAAGAGCACTCAGTGATCTTAATACTGATCCATCCCTCTACCAGGGACAGTGCACTGACTGCCAATAGGAGGACTGGGCCCACTGAGGGTGATCCTGTACCAGGGCAGGGATGTCAGGGCTGTTAGGAAGATAGCTGAGCAAGCAAGACAGTATGCAGGCTTCCATGGTTCCATCTTCAGTTCCTGAATTGGCTTCTCAATATGATGGACTAAAAGTAGGTGCTTATCACAGCAACACAGGTTGGTACTGGGAGGGAAGTGTTGCTGTGAGTCACCAGACCATGCTGTTTGTTTGGGAGGATTGAGGAAGCATTTGGAACTGAAATGAAACTTTTATTTTACTATGTTAATGAATGCTGGCTAGCAGGGCCTGAAAACTCAGCTATGATTAATAGAGATCAACACCATTATGGTAATATCTATGGAGAAGTTTTTCTGCAGGGTCACCACACAGAAAGCTATGGTCTAGTGTAAGTGTTAGGGGGTATGTTGGGGTGGGGGAGGAAGGCTGTATCTCAAGCTGGTAGCTGGACTTGATAATGTTTAAATCTCTTACATGGTCCTAGTTTTAAAGAGGTCATGGAGAGCACGTGAGGCTTGCCTGGAGTCCCTAGAGAATTCAGGAGGCCATTGGTGAAGATGCAGCGTTAGCTTTAATCAAGGTCCCAGGACTAATGGGGTCTTGAAGAAAAGCTGAAGTTTGATACAATGTGGCAGGTCTAAGTCCCAGGTGAAAGTATAGCCTCAGCTGCTAAGATACTGGAGATGAGGACTGTAAGGTGACCATCAAGGACAGTGGCAGGTGCAGAATGGAGCTTGTCTGAGGCTACAAGACGATCTGAGTCAATTCAGATGGCGGGGATGGAGAGGAGGGATGCCCGAGCCCTTTGGTATCCAGAAGATCAGGAGCACCAGGGGGCAGATGCTGAGCTACGAGACTTGAAATGCACTGCTGGGCTTGGTTTTGCTGCAGGTGTGATTGGTTTACACCTAGGCTCTCATTCCCTCTTAGAATAAAAACAGATGTAACTTCCTTCTGTTCCTATAGAAACTCTTATAGTAAAGAGACTTTGGATTTTGTTTCAAGACGGAGTTTCTATGTGTAGCCCAGGCTGTCCTGGAATTCAGAGATTCGTTTGCCTCTGCCTTCTGAGTGTTGGAATTAAGAGTATGCACCATCACCTCATGGCTGAGACTCTGGAATTCTAAAGAGACACGAGACTTAAAAAAAAAAAAACAAAACCAAAAACATTTATTTTATGTGCATGGGTGTTTTGCCTGCACGTGTGTGCATGTACCACTTCCATGCAAGCTTGACACTTGCAGAGTTCCACTGAAGCACCTGGAACTAGAGTCAGACAATCACAAGGTGCCACATAGGTGCTAAGAATTGAACTCAGGACCTCTGGAAGAGAAGCCAGTGCTCTGAACCACTGAGCCATCTCTTCAGCCCTGACACGGGACTTTTAAAATGTTGTCATGTTTCGAAGACTGAGACTTCTAATGTGTCTATCAGGTTGGTAAGGGTGAATTGTGCTGGAATTTTGCTAATTTGACATAAACCTTGGCAGCAGGGAAGAAGGAATCTCAACTGAGAAACTGCCTGTGTCAGACTGGCCTGTATGCATGACTGTAGGGCACTTTCTTGGTTGCTGATAAATGAGGTAGGGTCTTGCTCACTGACGGTGGTGCCATCTGTGGACAGGGGAGCCTGGGCTTTGGAAGGAGGGCAGCTAAGCAAGCCCAGGGACGCACGCCAGGAAGCAGAGCCCTGTGGTCTTGCTTCAATTTTCTGCCTGAGTTCCTGCCTGTTTCCCAAACTGATGAACTGTCACTTGTTATATGAAATAAATGCTCTCTTCACAAAGTTGCTTGTAGTTAAAGTGTTTGAACACAGCACACAAGGGGTGTGCGTGCGTGCGTGAGTGTAAAAACACTTACCACACGTCCCTGATGATCTAAGTTTTATCCTTGGAACCTACTGCTAAAAGTTGTGCTCTGACCTCCCACATGCACTGCAGTACACATGTGCTCACACTTACATATGAAATAATACATTAAACAACAACAGGGGCTAGAGAGGTGGCTCAGAGGTTAAGAACACTGGCTGTTCTTCCAAAGGTCCTGAGTTCAATTCCCAGCACCCACATGGTGGCTCACAACCATCTATAGTAAGATTTGGTGCCTTCTTTTGGTGTGTAGGCAGAACACTGTGCAAATAATAAATAAATCTTAGGAAAAACCCCCACAACAACAACAACAACAAAAAGGAAGTAAGATATACTTTTGGAGGTAGTATTGGTAATTAAACCTATGGCCCCACACATACTATGCAAATGCTCTATCACTGCGCTACATTACAACCTGAAAATTATGGGTTTGGTTTGTCTTTTAGATAGGGTCTCTCTTTATAGTCCCAGCTGTCCTGAAACTCACTATGAAGACCAGGCTGGCCTAGAATTCACAGATATCACCAATGTCTGCTTCCCAAGTGCTGGGATAAAGGTACTCGCCACCACCTTGGCTATGAATTATGTCTTAACACAGACATATACATGTTCTTCACTGTGCAAGTGCTTACAATGAGAATACTTACTGTAGCTGTAGCATCCATTTATGAAACATTTTCTCATGCTGTTGATTTAACTGTTCAATTTCAGCAGAAAAGGAAGGCGAGAATTTGCTCAGTAAGTTACGAAGAGTTTTCTATTAAAAGAGAGAATGTTCTTAGTAGAGATAGTGACTTAACTCAGGTATGAAAATAATTACACCAATTGAATGTAAAAAATATACCAAACACAACTTAAACACTCACTTAATTCAAAGCTATTTCTAACGATTTGATTATATCCATGTATGTGAGCGCGTTGTACATAACTGGAACGGGGAGGTGAGACAGAGCCTAAGATTCCCGGGACCTGAGTTTGTAATCTGTGAGCCATCCAGCTCCTCTGAAACTTCTTTTTATTTCAAGTAGAAAAGAACAATATAAATTTTGCTAAGTTTGCCTAGAACCATTTAAATGATTACAACAAACTCAAATATAAAGCTTTAATTTCTAAAAATAAAGTTACTGTAAGATGGCTGAATCTGCTTCTCAGTTTCCCTAACAAATTCACACAGACAAAACCAAAAACAAACAAAAAAACAAAACAAAAGCCCAGTACTACTCCCCAAACCTGTGGGCCTGGGCTATGCAGCTCAGACCAGAGTGCTTGCCTTGCAAGCATGCCGGCTTGAGGTGAGCTCTTAGCACAACACTGTTAACAACATTATAACACCAAACCTGCAGATTTGAAAAACTGCAAAAAGCTAACAACTCAGTATTGATTTTTGGAAAACATTAAGGCTTCTTTATAATTTACCATCAAAAATAAACTTGTATTTGCTCCTCTTCAAAAGCTTTTTTGGTAAACGCCGTGTCTCGGGTGCTGTGGCTATAAAAGGCTCCTGTGTGGAGGCCTGGTCCCCAGGACTGAGTGAAATTCCCCAACTGGGAGCTAGCAAGCATGGGAGAAGGAGGATTCCTTCTGGGACACCAGCTCAGGAAAGAGATCAGCTGGGTGCTTTATCTGTGAGCTGGCAGGTTTTCATCCCAGCTTCTGGGTCCTGACTCTTTATTGGTAAAATCAAATGATTGAGATTTTGTTAAAAACAAATAAAAAAAAGTAAAATTAATTATGTCAAATAGAATTCTAGTCACTAAATTATTTACACTTCATGTAACAATTATGTAATGACCACAACACATTAATTTGTGCTTACTTTATCAGGAAATAATTCTGTTCCTGTTCACAACTTCTCCAAATGTGCTGCTAATGTATTTTTAGGTCACAATAAGCAAAATGTTGATAACACCCTCACAGCATACCTGGTCCAGTTTAGCTCTCTTCAGCTTCTGCAGTGTTCTATCAGACGTTAAGACTTTTGAACTACTATGAGCTTCAAAATATTCTTCCACCAGGTCATTCTGAAATGAAGAAAGTAAACTCACATCTAAGTAATTTCAGGTATTTGTGCTACATAAAGTCTAGATAGTAATATTAGTTAAAGTTGGGCTCAAGAAATCCTCCTGCCTCAGCTTCGCAAACAGCTGGGAAATGCAGTTGTGCGTTAACATGCCGAACTAAAATACCTTATGACAGTATTTTTTTTTAAAGTAGTATACAGGTCAAGGATCAAAGATATTTAATTCCACTAATAAATTCAAGTAACTCTCATGAAAATATAACTTAAAGATTAGACTAATTAACAGGGTGTGACAGCACAAGCTTTTAGTCCCAGCACTCGGGAGGCAGAGGCAGGAGGATCTCTGAGTTCTAGGCCAGCCTGGTCTACAGAGTGAGTGCAGGACAGCCAAGGCTACACAGAGAAACCCTGTTTGGGAGGGTGTGGGGGAAAAGGACTTGTCACATATTCAGTAAAGTGGATAATTACATATTCTGACTTAAGGCAGCATTAACCTCTCTCTGGGTTGGCAAAGAAGTAGACAACAAGTTAGAGAGTATGGTACCTACACTGTTCTAAATGTTTAAGAACAGCAGGACAATGAGCCCCTGTGAAAGCAGTGTGAAGTTGAGAGTGGTGGAGAATGGTTGGGAGGCTGAGGCAGGAAGACTGCTCTTCCACAGGGCAGCTTGTGGCCACAAAACTCTTCAAATAATTCGCCACAGACACCCATCTCCAAGAGTAATGACTACACAAAACCATCTGAAAGGGAAGCCCTGAAGCTCCTCACCAGTGATCTGATCAAGGTCAAGTTCACAACTGAACTAGGATGCTACTTTCAGTGCATTTTACAGAACTCACTATGAATATGCACCCAGAACTGAAAAGAATGTTCAAGGACAGAAACAAGTATCTGTGGGAATTCACATGTAAAGCTAAGAAAATGATGGCTGATCCCTGCTGCTGTGTTTGTTTCAGGCAGCCCACCAGAAAGGTGGGACACACAGTTCTCCTGCAGAGCCCACGTCTCCCTCTTCACTTACTGCCTTGTCTCTTTTCGTTTTCTTAGCTGGTATCCCTTTGGAAACAGGAACTGGAAGGAGCCTGTTCTGAACTTGATCCTTTTGAGCGGACCCGACCACTTCAGTGTCTTCATCTATCTCAACCACTTCATCATCCTCTGAGTCGGAAGCCGAATATTCACTTTCACTGTCACAATGAGACTTTGGCGCTGTAGAAGGATAAAAGCAATTGGGAAAATTTGACTGAAAGAAAAGCTACTTGGGGAGAATCAAGAATGTAGTCTTTGAAGTAAGATCATAATTACATCTTTGTCTGTACTAGCTCATGGATTTCACAGCTAATTACATACATTCTCTAAGAACTATTTTTTTTTTGAGTTATCTAACTAACCTGTTGTTAGTTACCTAACTAACCTGTTGGAAAATTATATTGGAATGAGTCATTTGTACATAGGCAACACTCATGTGTGTATGTGTGGGGCAGCATATATTTGTGTACGTGCCCATTTAGGTGTCTTGATCAATTCCCAAAGTATGTATTGGGGTAGGGCCTCCTGCTGAGCCTAGAGATTGCCAGCTTGCTCAGGGGACCCTGTCTCAGCAATCATGCATGCTGGGTAAACAGATGGGTTCTACGCCCATCTGATTTTTATGTGGTCTGTGGATCAGAATTCCTATTCTCACACTTGTAAAGTAAGTGCTTTACCTGGTAAGCCATCTCTCTGTCCCCTGAAATGCATCTAAAGAAACTAGTAAGGCCAATTATACTTAATGTTATTCTCTGTCTTTTTCTTTGCTAATAGAACTTTTTTTGGGAGGGGGTCAGTGTTGTAATATGCCTTACTGTGCAATAAAAAATTGTGATAATCACCTTTTCCTTCTGCCAAATACTTGCTTTCCTTCACACCCTTGCAATTAAACTGGTTATGTAACACTCTGACCACTGAGACTTGGAAAGTTTACTGAAAGCCTCTGGATTTTCTTCCCATAGGAAAGGAAATCTCCTGCTTATGCAACAGACACTATTCTGAATAATAAATCTTAAAGATTAAAAATGCTAGCGGCAATGTAAAGATTGGAAGAAGCAAGGCCCTTAATGATATTGCTAAGTTGCTGCATCAATCATGGAAACTTGTAAGTGTACACACTTTATACTGTGAGATACTTCATTGCTTTAAATTATTAGTGTAGAAATGTCTATAACATACATTGCTCCATCCCAGTTGATTCACAAATCTACCCCTTTACAAACTACTAACGCTCCCACCACTCTCCCAGAAACAAGAGTTTATTTCATATTTCTCAAATAAAGATATCACTAGTTTTATAGTCAAGAAAATGAATATAGGATTATGTTCAACTCCCAAAATGTTGGTGAAATAACTAACCAAATCAGTATTTTTAGTTTGAGTGACAGTAGGATTCCCTGTGCAGAGCTGGCATACAACACATACGCATAATAAAGAATCAATGAGAAGAGGTCACTGTGCAGGTACAGACAGGTCCTGCAGCCTAGGAACACGAGCAGCTTTCTCCTGGGAAGTGGCAGGAGGGACAGCAGGGACTGTTGTGTAGAAGGCGCCACTAACACGGACTGTGCTTGTACCCAAAGTGAAGTCCTACTCTGAGCACGTCTGATGTCCCTTCTTTTAGCTAGTCCTCAAAACAGTTCTAAGGCTGGTTACACCTAGTCTATAAATGAACTGAAGACAGAGAAGAACTAGTACATGGCTGAGTACTGAAAAGCCAAGCAGTTGATATACAGAACTGCACACTACTGACTCTGATTTAGTTGTAATAAGCCATGCCTGTAATCTCAACATTTGGAACGGAGGAGGAGGAGCTAACCTGGGCTACATGGGATCTTATCTCAAAAACAAAGCAAACAAACAACAGAACTTCACATAAGTAGAAATACATACCTAGTCTTTTTCTTAGATTTTGAGGTTGTGTTGACAGAAGTTCATTTTTCTTACAGTTCTGTTTAAAAATTTAAAAAGCACAGTAATATGAATAATCATAATAGAATAATAACCAAACCCAGAAGTTAAAAAACAAAAAAAAAAAACTTAAAAAAGAAAACCACGTTGTTCTCAATTCACAGAATTAGATGAGTCAGTGGTTCTTAATACTAGAAGACAACAACAAATGAATCTGCTGAAATGAAAGAAGAAACAGATGTTTCAGGGCTGCACAAGCCACCACTGGCAAGAAGCCAGGGGACGGGAGGTTGGAGTGGCTGGTTCTGGAGGGCGCAATGCCTGCTCTCTGTGCCCAGAGCCACTAAGCCCGCTTCTGCCTAACATAAGTCTTGGGCCTCCCAGCCCCTGTAGAGCCCCTAAGGTCTACCCTTTTGTCTGTTTTTGCTTCTGCATCACCATGCCATGGGATCCCTTGTTTTTGCATTCACTTTCAAGTTGCTATGACATGAAAAAGCAGAACAAACAAACAGACAAACAAAAACCAATAACAAAAAAATAATGAACAAATAAATCCTCCTATGACCTCTCTCTGTGGTGGTTTGAGTAACAATGGCCCCCTGAGGCTCACATATGTGAATGCTCAGTAACCAGTGAATGGAACTATTTGACACGATTACGGGGTGTGGCCTCCAGAGGAAGTGGGCTTTGAGATTTCAAAAGCCCAAGACAAGCCCAGGCCCCCTCTCTCTGCTTGAGATCAGGATGTAGCCCTCAGCTACTTCTCCAGTTGATCCCCAGTTAGTGGTGCTGTTTAGGTAGGTTTAGGAGGTGTGGCCTTACTGGAGGAAGAATGCCATGCTAATAAAACTCCAAGAGTTAAAGACTCAAGTCATTTACATTCTGTTCTCTGCTTAGAGCTTGTGGTTTGAGATGTGAGCCCTCTTCCTGCTTCTGCTGCAGTGGCCAAGCCGGCCACCTGCTGCCTCCCGTCCAGCCTCATGGACTCTAGCCCCCTGGAACCGGAGCCCACATACATGTTTCAGTCCTGAACAAAATACCAGTTTACAGTCTTAGTTCAGTTATGACAACAAGATACATTTCATTTTCCAAGTTTGCGGGTAATAAATATTTACATTTTTATAGTTTTCTTTTTTAAAAGACAAAGCATGCTGGAGTACCCTGAATATGGGAAAATGTTGCAAGACCATACGGTAGTATAAGATAGCTTTCTATACACAAGAACCATCCTTGAGACACTAGCATGATCCACCTCAGGGTGATGGCCAAGTATGCTCTTCAGATACTGTTATCTACCACACCTCATAAGACGCAGTGCTCTCTAACGTCTGCAGTCTTTAATGTCTTCTACACCCACTACCACCTCTTCCATATGGATCTCCATAACCTTTCACTGTTGCCCCCTCTCCCACCAAAATCTCCCTTGTCTTGGAAACTTCTACCATCCTTTGCACCCTCCCCTGCCACAGAACTCAGGTCATCAATCAGCTTGGCAGAAGGGGCCTTTACCTTCTGAGCCATCTCACTGGCCCAGTAACACAACACATTGAGAAGAGCATTAGTAAAGTCAATGTCTCTGATATGTCTAATTATTTGCCTAAATAGTTTGAGGCCCAGGCTGCATCTCTACTTACTTTTTATTGAATGAATCCCTTTACCTAAGCCCAGGCATGCTTAATTCTTTAGTCATTACAGGCTAGATTCTGACATAGCAAATGTCCAGTTCCCCTACCACCACTGAGGCTTACCCACACCTAGACACCATCACTTGACAGGACACAACGAAAAATCAAAACCAACAAAACACAAAGGAGACAAAAACTGTGGATTTGTTTCACCTATCTTGGGATGAATCTATCAAAGCCAATAGAGACTTCAAATATAAATTATAAAATATAAAATAATAGATTTAATGGACTAATCCTCCAAGAAGTAAGAGAGCATTATAAAACCAAATTCGTAAAATTCCTAGGCCAGGCCTACTAAGTTAAAAATAACCAGAATAGTTGTTAAACAGCAAAAGAACACAGAATATAACAGTTATATTTAGGGAAACTTGGTCTCACTTTCCAGTTTTATTCCAAATGAGGTGAACCTCATTTGACCTTTCTGAACTTCAAATGACAGGCACATAACAAATGCCCATAAACCATCACGCTCAGTTTAAACTAACACGAAAAGCTGGCGCTCACCGTGTCCTGCATGCTCTGTCGACTGCTTACCTCTAGCTGAACTTTCTCTGAAGTAGAATAACCTAAATGGAACAAAAAGCCACACTTACTACAAGTATTTTGTTTTAGATCACGACCCAATTTTGCTGAGAGCAAAGTTGCACTTTTTACACAGAGGCCAACATATTTTACTGAGTTCTCATAACTACAGGCTAAAGGATCACTAAGAATTTTATAGGTATTCCTCCAATGACAGCATTTTGTAGCATCCTAGAAGGAAACAAACAAACCTGAGGCTTTTATCAGAAAGTATAGTTTCCCTTAGTTGGAATGGGTCATTAAAAAATAGATGCTCTGCAATTTGTAACAAGACGTTCAATTTCCAAACCTTTCATGAGAAATTGACTCAGACAAATGATTATGGGGCTTGATGATTGATTTTAGGTGCCCCTGTTAATTCTCACCATGTAAAATGGCACAGAGACTTTCCAGCCTTTACTGACTGACAGGTATAGACACATAAATGTAGGTAGGATTTTTAAACTGCATTCTGTTGAATAAATTTTCAAAAGAAAATATATGATAAACTTAGCTCAAAAAACCAACAAAACAAAAAAACCAACAAAACAAACCCAAAAATGGAGCACTGATCACCTTCATGGTATCTTACCCTTCCTTTTTTGAGCAACATTTTTCGTCATTTCAGGATCATTCTTTGAGTTAAGCGGAACAACTTTTCTTGGCGCTTTGGCTAGTTCTAAAGCTGTAATCAGAAAAAAAAGTACATTTGTTGAATAGCAGATTTAAAGTAGCTCTCACTTATTTGAACTTCTTAAAACAAAAACCTGCATTCCTTTTATCAGAAAGATAAATAAACCTACCTGTATTTAGAGTATTGCCTTTAAAAAAGCCTTTAAAGCTGTCTTCCCAGTATCTTTAAAAACATTATATATACTTGTGTGTGTGTGTGTATCACAGTGTGTATATGGAAGTCAGAGAAGCGCGTTTTCTCTTTCCACAATGCAGATCACTTCAGCTTGTCACGTTTCATGGCAAAAGCCTTTACCTGCTGAGACTTCGAGGCTCTTTCTAGCACCTACATCTCCCAATCATGCAAAAACTTATTCACCTCAAATCCTTCTTCCCTTGAGACACTTATTGTTTGTTCCCTTGTTTCTTCTGTTTGTTTGTTTTGAGACAGGGTCTCACTATGTAGCCCTGGCTGTCCCGGAACTCACAGAAATCGACCTGCCCTTGCTTCCCGAGTGCTGGAATTACAGGCGTGTGCTGTCTGGCTTTCCTTCCTTTTCTTATCATATATATTACAGCCACAATCTTCTTAGATGATACAAAGGTAAGAGGTTGGGAATCTAAAAACTGCATGCAGTTAAAGTTATGTTTAAAAATTCTTAAATTTCCTGTGAAGTGTGGTGTTCTTGTGTTTAAAACTCTACATTATGAATGGTGCATAAAATACAATATGGTATTGAACAGATGACTGCTTCTGTAGTTAAGCACCAGATCAAACAGATGGCATTTAGGTGATATTTTAAACAAAATATCTTAATCTTTATTTCAATCTAATCTTTATGCTCTCACACTGTGACAAGCATGCAGAAAATGAGTCCACATGTGGGAATAGATATACATTCCCTAAATTTAAGACTCATATAATGATGCATACTAATCACACTATCTTACTTCTTTTAAAGATTGATCTTCATCATTTCTAATTATGCATGTGTTGAGTACAGATGCCCACAGTGGCTGGAGCATCAGACAGCCAGCAGTTGGAGTTACAGGTGGTTGGGAGCTACCTGACGAGGGTGCTAAGAACCAAACCTAGGTACTCGGCAAAGGCAGTGCCTACATTTAACTATTGAGCCGTTTCTGTGACCTACTTACTTCAATTCTTTTAATTGAGAATGGGTAACTATACTTAAACTTAAGCCATTTTACTGGCCAATATGTGCTTGCCAACTTGGTTACCATTTTTATCTTCTGATCATGAAATTTAGCTGAGACACTCACAAGCTCCACAAGCACTTCTTTTTCTTTTATCTTTGGTTTTTTGAGACAGGGTTTCCCTGCGCAGCCTTGGCTGTCCTGGACTCACTCTGTAGACCAGGCTGGCCTCAGACTCACAGAGAACCCCCCCGCTCTCACCCCTGGCTCTGTCACACCTATTTATACTTCAGGAATGTCCAGTTCATACTACAACAGGCATTTTTTCAATAACACATTTGCTCAAGTAACATCTTTCCTTAAAAGCATCCAATACCTATGCCTACAAGATAGCTCAGTGTGTAGACGCACTTGCTACCAAGCCTGATGACTTGAGTTGATTTGTAGGACCTACATTGCAAGGAAGAACCAATTCCAAAAGGTTGTTGACCTACACACACACGCCATAGTGCTCACGTGCCCATACATGTACAGCCATAAACACAAATAAATGAATCTGTTAAAAAGAAAAAAAAAACATCCAAAGACTTCAACTTATCCAAAGATGAAGTATATAAAGCCTTGCCTGACATATAGGCCTTTCTACTTTGAGCAACCACAGTAGCTTACACACAACACTATGGAGGTTTTTCAGGAATGAGTATAAGCTTTGAAAGCTAAACCTGGCTTTGCAATGTATCTGTAACTAATATACATTATAGGCTCCTTTGGATGGACAAGAAAACAGATGTCTGTATTAAGTGTGGCACCAATCCTGGCATACAGTACTTGGCCAATAATAACTCCCACGGTCATTATATAAGTGGTTCTCTTTCTAGGCACCAGGAGCTCAGGATGCCTTTGACCTTGTGCACTCCTGTCTCCATGTCCAGAGGACTGGAATTACAGGGATAGGACATCATTCTTTAAGGAAATGTCTCATTCTCTAAATTCTAAGAACAACTTATGTCATCATAATTTATATAATAAGATGATAACCATGAGAATGTGGTGTTAGTCTACAATGAATATACAAAACAGAAAAATAACATACCTAATTTAGTCATCTCTTCAGGGTGTTTTCTATGTTGAAAAGAATAAACTTTTTTCCCACTATGTACAGCCGAGCCATTTTTCAAGGATTCTGAAAAAGAAAATGTAACATGCATTAAAGAAAAAGCAAGGTTAAGGAAAAGGATAAAACGTTAAATAGCTAAACTCTAAAAGCTACACCCCTCAGTACTTTTCATAAAAGTTCAGTTGAAGAGATGGGTCAGTGTTAAGAACGCTGGGCGGCAGTGGCGGACGCCTTTGATCCTGGCTCTTGGGGGGCAGAGGCCGGCAGATCTCAGTGAATTCCAGCCCAGCCTAGTCTACAAAGGGAGTCCAGGATAGCCAAAGTACACAGAGGAACTCTGTCTTGAAAACAAAACAAAACAAAGCAAAACAGAAAACAAAGAAAAAAGACTGTTTTCTCCTCTTCTAGAGGATCTGAATTCAGTTCCCAGCACATGCCATTAGGTAGCCCCCAGCAGATCCAATGCCCTCTGCAGGCCATGGATACACACACACACAAATAAAATAAAATCCTATAAAAGGAAAACAATCCCCAAGGCAAGAAACTTCATAAATAAAAGGTGTTCCTTTCCTAGACGCGGAACTCACATGGGCTGGTTACCCACAGTCCCCTCGGTTGTGTCACATGGCAGGTCAGGAAGCTTGAGAGCGATCCAAAGGCCAGCTTCCACGTTTCTATAACCAGCTGTTGCGAGAACTATGTTAACTCACTCTAATGGTAAGCACATCACTGTTCGGTGTACTGAGCCACTGCAACACCACAGCTGCTGAGGAGCACGCCTCAGTGACTTGACTCCTCTTAGACCTGTCAGCTCTCAGCACCCCGCACTGGGAACCACACTGCTGATGCATAACCTTGGGAACATAGCACAGCAGATGTTCTTGGTGAACTGGCTCCTTTCTTCTGACTCTTCCTAAAGATTCTGGGTTAGAGCCGGATGTGACGGCTCTATGTCTGCAAATCTAGCTCTTGGGAAGATGAAACAGAATGATCAGTAGTTCAAAACCAGCCTAAGCTACCTGAAACCAAGTTTCAAAATGCCAGTGGAAGAAAAGATCCTTTGTTAAATGTCCCTCTGTGTTTTAAAACATAGGCCAGTGAGATGGTTTAGTGGACAAAGGCTGACAACCTGACTTGATCACTGGGACCGATTTGTTGGAAGGGGAGCATCAACTCCCCCAAGTTGCTCTCTGACCTCCATATTTAATAAACAAAATAAACACATGAAGTATAACTTTAAAAACTGTTTTTTTCTTTAAACCAAAATAATCCAAACCCAAAACACTAGCTTGTTTTCTGTCTATGACAAAAGAGGGCTGAAGAAAGAGTTCCACAGTTAAGAATGCTTTCTAAAGTCGGGTGATGGTGGTGCACGCCTGTAGTCCCAGCACTAGGGGAGGCAGAGGCAGATGGATCTCTGAGTTTGAGGCCAGCCTGGTCTACAAAGGGAGTGGAGGACAGCCAGGACTTTGTTACATAGAGAAACCTTGTCTCGAAAATCCAAATCAAACAAACATGAAGACTAGAATTCAGATCCCAGCAACCATGTAAGAACCTAGGTGTCAGCCAGCCTACAGTAGCCCACGCCTTTAGTCCTGGCACCCAGGAGGCAGAAGCAGGAGGATCTTCAGTTTGAGGCCAGCCTGATCTACAAGTGAGTTTCAGGGCTGCCAGAGCTACACGCAGACACCCTCAAAATCAGGAAAAAGAAGCAGGCAGGTAGCACATGCACCTGTGTATGAGCACATGCCCAAGTACACACATTCACAGATTTACACATAAACAAAACAAAGATAATTTTTTTTTCTCAAATCAGCTTAAAAAAAAAAAAAAAGGCCAGTGGGGTTGAAGAGATGGCTCAGAGGTTAAGAGCACTGGCTGCTCTTCCAGAGGTCCTGAGTTCAATTCCCAGCAACCACATGGTGGCTGACAACCATCTATAATGAGATCTGGTGCCCTCTTCTGGCATGCATGCACACATGCAAGGCGAAACACTGTGTACATAATAAATAAAAATCTTAAAAAAAAAAAAAAAGACCAAGCTAAATGCAGAAAATGCTATTTTCTATGTATCACCGGGAACATCATTCCCTAACTCTAAACATGTGTTGGTGAATGGGGAGGGGGTGAGGAAGTGGAGAAGTAGAAGGATAAAAATCCATGCCGGGCATGATTGTGCAGTCCTTTAACTGCAGCACTTGGGAGCCAGAAGCAGGTGGATATGAGCTCTGGGACACTGCGCATTACACAGGAGGTGGAGGGAGAGAATTAAGAACTAAGAGGGCTGGGGTCGGAATCAATGGAAAGCACCTGTCCAGCATGTACACGACCTTGTATTCTAGCCTCTAGTCCAAAGAGACTATGTTAAAATATTTTTAAAATTTGATCCCACCTGTGTATGTTAGAACAATATCCTTTTAACCAATAAGTTTCCTAAAGAAACAATGAATGTATCTAAAGATGTAGTGTGAAAATATAGCAAAAAAGCCTAAAATATCCAAGTGACCAAAAATAGGAAACAGGTTTACTATTGTAGACATATGATGAAATAGTCTCTGTGGCCAGAAAAAGAATGTTTAATTAGGGCTAGTGAGATGGTCCCTTCAGTAAAGTGCTTTCTATGCAATCACTTGGACCTGAATTCAGAACCCCAGTACCCATGTACACAGGCAGGCACTGCAGTACACACCTGTGATCCCAGGGCTGGGAGGCGGACGTACGGGGATCCCTAGGGCTTGCCGGTCAGATCTGGTGTGCATTAGCCATATAACCATATAGCCATAACCAGTAAGCTCCTGGCTTAGTGAGAGACCCTGCCTTAAAAAACAAAGTGAGGGAGGCTGGAGAGACGGCTCAGTGGGGTTAAGAGGACTGGGTGCTCATCCAGAGGACCTGGGTTCAATTCCCAGCAGCCACATGACAGCTCACAACTGTCTGTAACTCTAGCTCCAGGGGATGTAGCACCCTCTCACAGACACACATGCTGGCAAAGCACCAAAGCACATTTATGTTTAAAAAAAAAAAAAGTGAGGATGGCTGTTGAGTAATTCCTTTAATAAACTGTTTGTTGGCATGCATAAAGCCCTGGCTTGGTACCAGGACTACATACAATCAGGCATGTAGCAACACAGCTGGAGAAAGGAGAATCTACAGCTCTGTAGTGACTTCAAAGCCAGCATGGGCTACATGATACCATGGCTCAAAAAAAAAAAAAAAAAAAAAGTGAATGAATGAATAAGGTGGGCAATGATTGTGGAAGATGTCCAACATCGTCCTCTGACCTTCAAACACACATAACCCAACAGACGTACATACATATAAATAAATAGAACTAAAAACTGAAGAGACTAGAGAGATCATGCAGTAGTTAAGATGTGTGCTTTTTGCACAGGACCCAAGTGGGGCTCCTTACAACATCCTGTAACTCCAGCTTCCGGAGGGAACCAATGGTTCTGCCCTCCACCGGCATCTGCACTCACGTGGGTATAAATATAAGCACTCAATTTAAAAACTACTAAATCTAAAAATACCAAAACAGAAAGTAATGTAATTTATATTTACAAATATAATAGGCAAATAGAAGGCATACACTAAAATATTTCTGTCCTCTGAAATGAACATTCTATTTTTTTATTTTTATTTTTTGGTATTAGAAATTAAACTTAGGGCCTCAAATGTGCTACACAAGTGTTCTGTTACTCTCAGATCTTTTTTTACCTTTTTGAGACAGGTCTCACTGCCTAAGCCCAGTCGGCCTGAATTCATTATACAATGCAGGTGGGCCTTGTGACCCTAGTGATCCTCCTGGCTCAGGATCCTCAGCACCTGAGAGTAAAACTCTGAGCCACCAGTCTATCTAAGCATGCATTAAGGGGGAGGAAAGGGGGGAGTGTGAAAACAAACAAACAAACAAACACCAAAGCAGGGCTGGAGAGATGGCTCAGAGGTTAAGAATACTCAAAGGTCCTGAGTTCAATTCCCAGCAACCTCATGATGGTTCATAACCGTCTATAGTTAAGATCTGGTGTGCAGGCAGAATGTTGTATAAATAATAAATAAATCTTAAAAAAAAAAAAAAAACCAAAGCATTTAAAAAAAACAAAAAAAGAAAGAAAAAAGAAAAAAAAAAACCCTGGATACTACAAAAGTCTGTGGCCCTTGAAAGAATGACATTACAAAACCAGATATATAGCATACATGTAATATAAAATGTTCATGGATGAGAATAACTGTGAGAAAACAACACTCCCCCCCCAAAAAAAACCAAACTCAAAAATATAGGAGGTAATGAGCAAAGAATGAGGAAGAGCCTCCTAAAGCACAGAGACATTAAAGATAGGGTCACATGTATATTGACCCCCTGCCAGCCGGGGCCTGTGGGGGATGGGAAGAGGGGAACAGGGCTAGGGGAAGGAAGGGGGTGGAACTGGGGTCTTGTGGCAAAGCCTTGACCTTGGTCTCAAGCATTATCAGGACATGTACCAACACCATTATCTGCTAGAAGCGCTCCACATGGATAACATTTTCAATTCAAATAGGAAAACAAGGTTGTGCTGTTGTCTTCTTTTTTGAGTTTGCATATAAAATAATGGACTGATGATCTCTATAGATCTCATACTTTGTTCTCGTTTTCCACCCCTAAATACTGTTTTCAGTCTCTTAGATTAGCATAAGTAGTCATAAAAATTCTACACAGACTACATCCTAAAATTGTCAACTGCCTACTAGGAGTCCCAAAATACTCACTACCCCTACTGAGGGACAGTGGCTCACTGGGCTCAACGAAATTTGGATTCATTCTTGAAAACCCAGACTGGGGTTGGCGTTCCAGGTCTCTAATGCTGCTACTCAGGAGACTGTGACAGGAGGACGGCAAGTTCCGGTACTGCCTGGGCCACAGAGAATGTAGACCATGAAGCCCAGAGACTGAAAACCCAGGTCATTTAACGCTGAAAACACCACCAGAAGAAGCAGCATGACTTCAAAAGTGAGAGATAGACCAGGAGCAATCATCACGGTCAACAAGTATGAGAGAGTGAAAAGCAAAACGAACAAGGGAAGATAAGAGACACACACAACATAAGGGAGACCAGGAGACCCATGGCCCTCAGGACGTTTTCATTATTGACTGGAGAGAATGTTGCTGTATTGTCAGGCTAGTCTTGAACTTAGGATCTTCCCCGCCTCAGCCACTCAAAAGTTGCTCTCAGGAGCTGGTCATGGTAGCACATGCTTTAATCCCAGCACTCAGGAGGCAGAGTCAGAAGGTTCTTAGTGAATTCAAGGCCAGCCTGATAAGATCCAGGATAAGAGAAAGGGAAAAAGGGAGAGGGAGGGAGAGACAGAGACACAGACAGGGAGAAAGAGAGAGACACAGAGAGGCAAAACTAAACCAACAATGAGAAAAAAACAAAACAAAACAAAACCAACCAAACAAGAAAAACACTTGCTGTGCCTAGCTGAGAGCAGCCTCAGATTTTCCTATTTCTACAGAGAGAATCATGGTACCAATAAAGTAACCTAACTTGTAAAGTGACTTTCAAAATTAAAGGAAATGTAACTATCCTGTTTCCTACCTCCATGAAGGGCAGAGCTCTCTTCTGCATATGCTACAAAACCCCATGATGTTCTGCCCAAGATCAAGACACCATGGACTGAATTCTACTCAATAGCCCAGCACCAAGAGGCCATGGTAAATCCTCTGAATCCCTGAACTAAAATAAATCTTTTCTCCTCTAAAAACAATTATATGCCTGCATGGGCTTGATGGTACATGCCTATAATCCCAACTACTGAGGAGGCTGAGTTGGAGAGGGTCACAGACCAAGGACTGATTACTTAAAACAAAACAAAACTGGCCATGGTGGCACATGCCTGTAATCCCAGCACTCAGGGAGGTAAGAGACAGACAGATCTCTGTGAGTTTGAGGCCAGCCTGGTCTACAAAATGAGTCCAGAACAGCCAAAGCTACAAAGATTAAACCCTATCTCAAAAAAACAAAACAACTCCCCCCAAACAACAAACAAACAAACAAACAACCCCCCAAACCAAAACACCTTGCTGGGGGCTGGAGATGGCTCAGTGGTTGAGAGCGCACACCGTTCTTGTACAAGACCCGAGGTCAGCTCCCAGCACTACTCTGTGAGGCTCACCACCACCTAGAACTCGAGTTGATGCCTTCTCTGGCTCCCAAGGGCACCTGCACTTATGTGCACATTTACATGCACATAATTTAAAAATTAGACCTTAAAAAATGCAGCAAAACTTAAAGGACATGGTTTTAGACTCATCACACAACTATAGTATTCTACTTTCTAGCCTCTGAGTTATTTTTGTGTATCCTGAAAGCAGTTCATGCTACTAGCTGAAAGCTGGGTGTATGTAACCCGGAATGAATACCTTGAACATTTCTTCCCAAAACGTCCACGTAGTCCTGATCCTTTAAGACTTCCCGGTCAGTTTTCTCCAGTTCACATTCTGACTTCTTTATTATCTTCTGGGGATTGACCAAAAGCTGAGGTTTCTCCTTTTTTAATTTAGTTACTACAAAAATATACAAAATAGAACATAAGGGGTGTGAATTCTTTCTAAATATTACGTAAGAGCCATCCCGATGGCTTAGCAGGTAAAATGTGTACCACACCAACCTAACGGAAGGAACGCACAGTGGAAGGAGAGAACCAATTCCGGAGCACTGTCCAGTTCCTCCACATTCATAACATGTACATATCAGCAGACAAACTACACTAAACCCACTGACAGTACATAAAGCTGTGGGGGAGTCAATGTCTTCTCTTTCATTTAAAGTATGAAGTCAGAGGCCAGAGAGATAGATGGCTCAGCAGTTAAGAGCACTTGTTGCCTAGTAGAGGATCTGGCTTCAGTTCCTAGCACCCCATGGCAGCTAATCACTGCCTGTGATTCTAGCCGTAGGATATTCTAATGTGTTATTCTTGGGTGTGTGGGCACCAAGCACACATGTGGTATACAGGCAGGCAAAAACCTCATAAACAGTAGGGGAAAAAATACCTGTAACTAAGTTAAATACACACATACCTTGCAAGTATTTACTTAGGGTTAATGGGTAGTTATTATTTCCCACCACTACTAAGCATTTCATTTTGGATAAGGCTTTATAGTGACTTTCAATTAAATTTCAAAAGAAGTAAAAATCCGAGCAGTTTTTATTTAGTCTTACTGGAATAAATACTGTATATCATGTTTCTAAAAATGAGGTGATCCATAAGCATCTCTTCAACTGTACAATCACACATACCTCCTTCTCTATCAAAAATGTGATTGAGAACATCATCATCTCCCACAAATTGAACATCCAGCACCTTAGTTTCCTTTAATTGCAGAGTGTTCATCATGTCCAACCTAAACAGAAGCAGCACCGTCAATGAGATGAAGAATTCACAACAATGGTCACGTTAATTAAACATTTGTGAAATGAACACAGATATTAATTAAACATTTTTAAAGGTAGAAACATACCATGCATTATTCTATTAGTATGCCCCTCAATGATGGTTTGTGATTGGGACATATAAGCCAAGCCCTTTCCTCCCCAACTTGCTTTTGGTCAATCTTTTATCACAGCAACAGGAAACCAAACTAGGATGTGCGCTCATAAATCCTATTTTCACCTTTCCTTCCAACAAAAAGAACAAAACCAAAACTCAATAAACAAACAAACAAAAAAAAACCTGACTATCTCTCACAACTTTTTGATTACAGATAGCTAAATGTTGCTAAAATTTTGTTTAATGACCAGCACAATTAAATGGCTTTTTCTTTTTCATTTACCTTGTAAGGTGCTATGCATTCTGCAGCTTGAAAATTCAATCACCTGTAACTAGAAGTCAGTCAAGGTCAGCTTGTAAGTACAGGAAAATCAACCACGGTAACCACCCCACCCCCACAGTGAAGAGTTTTAACTAACAACATGGTGTGTAGATAATTGTTCTCAGGAAGCTAAAGCTGGTATGTTGGCATGAAGAGGACAAAAGAGTAAAGGCTAAAGGACCCAAGACTGAGAAAAACTGCTAGCGTGACAGAGGCTGGTCACAGGAGAAAGCAAAAAACACTCACTATGAGCTTTCTTTTCTGTTGTAGTGATACAGGGTCTTGTTATGTAGCCAAGGCTAGCCTTGAACTCAAAAATCCCCTGCTTATGCCTCTCAAGTAATGAAATCATATTTGCCACCAAGCTCAGCTCATTAAATTATTCTAATTCTCCAGAGCTCTAAGAGGTTACACTTTGTAGGGAAAACCAAGAAATATTTCACCCATAGAGTCAGAACTACATCTAGTAAAGCAGTCCTTCTTGGGTCATTCTATAACCAAAATGCTGCTTTCTCTTCTAGAGACTGAATATATTACACAACATACGTAATATATCTATACAATATATGTATGAAGAAACTAACAATTTATATTCTGCTAAAAAGGGCTTTTGTTTTGTTTTTATTTTTGCTATATGTGAACTACTGTATCAGGTACCTTTAGGTAGACCAGAAACTAAACAGGAGTCAAGTAAGTATTTGTGTATGTGTGCAATTACTTTACTTTATAAATAAGTAAACTGTCAGTTAAATATTGAACAATTTACCAAAATTCACACAATTAGAAACCCAGTTTTGACTGATTCCTAAATTCCTGATCACTTGATTATATTGCTTGTGCCTTTTTTCATTTACCTTGTAAAGCACTTCTTGCCCCCGAATAAAAATCTTATTCTAATTACTTGTTCTGCTCTCTGAAAACTATTAATAACATGTCAGTATAAAATAAAACATTTGGCTCTGAACTTTAGGGCAATGAGAGGAGAGAAAGTTGGGGGAGGAACAACAGAGAAGAATGTAGCATAATTTTCATTAGCGAAAGCTAAATAATTCTTGGGAGTGAATTTTCGAGGTTTCTTATAAAAATATTCTAAATAACTATTATCACAGGCAATTTCACTCTGTTCGTTTAGCATAAATGTGTAAGTGTGGATACAGAGGACAACCTTTGGTGTCATATTCCTCAGGCATCATTCATCTTATTCTTTTGAGACAGGGTCTCTCCCTAGCCCACAGTTAGACTAGGCTGGTTGACAAGCATGCCCCAGGAATCCATCTGTCTCTGCATTCATAACAGCTATGATTGTAAGTTCTCAGGCCATCAATTTATTTTTTTAAGTGTGGGTTCTAGGGATTGAGCTCAAGTCCTCATGCTTCCAAGGACCTTTAGCAACTGAGCCATCTCTCCAACACCTACTGTATTTTATTTTACTTTTTGTTTTGTGTAAAACAGTGATCGCATGGATCCCAAACTGGCCTCCAACCATGCAGCCAAATATGAACTTGACCTTCTGATTCTACTTACACTCCCTTAGGGCTAGCTTACAGGCCTGTGCCACCACGCCTGGGTTATGCAGTGCTGGGGATGGAACGGAGAGCTTCCAGCTTGATAAGCCAAGCGCTTCCTCTGTGCCACATCCCTAGTCCCTTAATTTTCTTTTTGTGATGGTCTTACTTTATAATACGAGTGGGCTTTGAACTCATGAACTGAAGGTCTCTGCTTCAAGTGCAGCGGGATCACAGCTACGCTGCACACCCAGCTCTAGTATTTTAATCACCCACTAGTGAGCCAGTCACCCAATGTGGTCAAGGATAGCCATGACTGCAGCTCAACACAAAACATTTAAACTTTTTTTTTTTTGCAGGTTTTTTTGTGTAATTGGATTGTGATGGTCTAGGCCATGAACTTTGTTGATGGCAGCAACATTGTATTGAAACGTCAAAAAGGCTGGTCTTATGCCTGCCATAAGTAGGCTAACTCAGCCTTTTTGTGCCCAAAATGCATTTATACAACATACCCATTTTTAGGATATTTTATGCCGTACAAACAAAGTCACCCCAAGTGAAATTTTTACCAAGATCTCATGAAAGAATTTTCCTTTCTTTCCAACAAATCGTTAGAAAAACATCAGTTAAAAAACACACAGTAAAGTATGAACATGGCGACTGACTAGATGGCTCAGTGAATAAAAGCATCAGAATGGGAGTTGAGATTCTTGTAGTTATTCAAGTTAAGAAGTGCTCAGATCTAGGGTGGCAGAGAATGGCGATCCCTGAGGTAAGCTGGCTAGCCGAGCTGGCCAAACCAGCAAGGCCTCGGTTCCAGTGGGACCCAGCTTCAGTACACGTTAAGAGCAATCAAGTCATCTAAAATTAACCTCTGCCCTCCCTCCACACACTACCCGCACATATGCCCCAACATCCACACGCACGCGAATGCACACACCCACAATCAACCAACGAAGTGCAGATATTCATAGTGAGCATCAATGGGGTTAAAACGGTCAAGTCTCCCCGTAGCCCAACTATGGGATGACTGATGATGGCAACGCCCGCATTCCTCTGGGAGTAGACGCACATTTTACAACCAAGCACTGTCCCAAGGCGACCGTTAGAGGCACACCGGCAGGGACGTCAGGACAGACTTCAGCAGTCCTTTCTATCCCGTGACCCCATGGGCTACATCCCGCCGAGTTCCCCTCTCCCCCAGCAGAGCACGCTGCTCTTCTCGTTGCAGGTCCCGACAATTCTCTTTCCAAACAGAGGGCCGGGCTGGCCGGGAAGCAGGAATGGTGCATGCAGGAGACCTCTCGCCACAGGGCTGGAGCCTGACGCATGGCTGCTTCCCCGGGGTTCCCCCCAGCGTCCCCCAGCCTGCGCTCCGCGGTCTCGCCTCCCCCCGCAGGGGCGGGAGACAAGCGAGGTCGCCGGTGCCGGGGGAAGCGGCAGGCAGCGGCGGCTGCAGCGGGGCCCCCGGGACTCACCGCTCCAGCCGGAGCCGGCGGCAAGAACGGCCGCGAAGCCCACACGCGCAGCAGACGGCCCCGCCAACCCGCCGAAGGGAGCCTCCTTCCCGGGCGCCGGCCGCACCTCGGCGCCCGGCAGCGGACGGGAGGTGCGCACCGCACACCGCACCGCTCTCCCCGCCAGCGGCCGGTCCTTAAGAGACCGACGAAGAGCAGGGGCAGCGAGAGCGAAGCTGCCGGGAGCCCGTTGACGCGGGCCAGGTAGCTAAGCCGGAAGACATCCCCCAAGTACTTGGGTTCCGGGGATTTCCTCTTCCGTTTCCGGGGGAAGCGACTCTCCGCGGACCTCGCCGAATCCCCTGGCTAGGGACGTTCCCGGTGGTGTGACTGACTGGTGTTCTGTGGCAATCTTAATGTTGTTAGTCTAGCTACCCCCACACATCTTTTCTCATTTGCTCCAAAGGGATCTCAAGGGTTTGAGGGAGAGAGGGACCTGAACATGGATGGAAAAATAGAACTATAAACTAAAGAGATGAAGAGGGGGGCCATACAAAGAAAATGAGGGGGAAAAGGAATGAACCTGGCTGGGATCCATGACGGTATTTGTTCACTAACAGGATTGCTATATTTGAACTCCCTTATTCCACACAAAGCACACTTAGTACCAACAGTAAGGATACAAAACTGAGGTGGACGAAAGCCACCTCTGGATAATTTAACCTGAAGATACTATTCAGGCAGTGTTGAGATAGGTGCTTCGATAAGGCAGCTGAGTACTTAAAATTTCCTGCGGATGGCTATCAACACACGGGCTAGAAATGCCACGTCTAGGCAGCACGGTAGTGTAATTCTATACACCATTTCTAAAGCTTCAACTTGTGTATCATTTCATTGGGCTTTGTGTAATCGGGGCTCGCAGCTTGGGGCTGGTTCACTCGCGTATCAACACAACCTTGAGGTTAGGTTTTGTTTTGTTTTAGCATATCAAGGCCTGTCTTGAGCTAAGTTGGTAACAGCTGCCAAGTGGCCTGTTGTGGCTTGCTTCTAGCTCTTATCAGAGCTACTTGGTGGCAAACGTTTGTCTCACATGCATTACATTATTCCAAGCCACACAAAATGGTTTCTACGTTATCCAGGATGATTTTTAAGTTATAGTCTAACACGGGAGCACAGGAGTATATAATTAAAAGACCAGAAGGAATCAGGAGGACTTAAAGAGGTCTTTAAACCTTAAGGCCTAAATTGATTTGTTTTCCAGAAAGAAAAGCAAAATGAAAATGAGTAAAATGTCAAGACTCGGGTCTGATATTATGAATTACAAGTTGGTACTTAGGGCACTGGTCATGTTTATATTGAAAGATTATCTATGGAGTATAATAGTGGGAAGCTGTTTAGAGCAGTGGTTAATCTTCCTAGTGCTGTGACCCTTTAATACAGTTTCTCATGTTGTGGTGACCCCCAACCATAAATTTTGTTGTTGTTGTTGCTACTTCATTACTGTAATTTTGCTGTTATAAATAATAATGTAAATATCTGATAAGGGGTCGTGACCCGTGGGTTGCGAACCTCTGCTCCAGAGTCTTAGGTTTGAGACCTGGGAGATAAGTAAGACATGTGAAACAGGTAGGCCCTGTTCTACTTAGCTGAGAAACTGGGGCACAGAGGTAAAGCACAGTGTATCTAGACTTACCAGCATACTGAAACTGGATTGGCCAGGGAAGAAGTATGAAGGAAAGTCTTTTATTTGGCTCCCACTGGCAACTATCCATATATCCCCTCTGATTAAATTTTAAAATGTACTCTTTATGCTTCATGCAGTACTGGGGATTGAGCCCAGGGCTTCATGAATGCTATGCAAGCATTTTTTTTTTTCAACTGAGTTATATTCCCAGTCATGTTATCACCAAACTTTTGGAAGTTTTATTCTTATTTTTGTTTTGTTTTGTTTGAGCCAGAGTTTCTTTGTTATAAGGCCTGGCTGTCCTGGACTCACTTTGTAGACTAGGCTGACCAAACTTTTGAATTAAGTGTTGCTCTGAAAAAGAAAAACACAGCAGGACCAAATGTACTATGTACAACTGGAAACAATACATCAATTTATGCAATAAGCTTAGATTTTAAAAAAAAGTCACATTCAAGAATATTATCAATCTATGTGTTCTAAATATTAAGTTGGTCTTGTGGACAAGATACATTAATTTCATAATGGCACTTAAATTTGGGAAACTTTTTTTTCCAAGACAAGGTTTCTCTGTGTAACAGCCCTGGCTGTCCTGGAACTCTCCTTGTAGACCAGGCCTGCTCTGCCTCCCGAATGCTGGAATTAAACGTGTGTACCACCACACCTGGTGGGAAACTCAATTTTGTCCTTGCAAATTTGAAAAGCTTCGTACCAATCTGCAGGTCTATGAAAAATGTGTTTTACCTCTGAGGCCCCCAAAACAAGACAGACAATTATCAATGCTTTGGCACAAGAACTGGAGGGAAAGACCTTGTTGCTGAAAGTATTGTATACTTTGGTTGCAGTACATAAAGAAAAGTCTGGAACGGAGTGGGAAGCTTCTTCTCTGGCCCCTAGCTTCTACAGGCCCAGAAGGTGCTCTGCAGGTTGCTGGGGTGAAGTCACCAACAGTCTTAGTTAGCTCTGGACCTTAGCATGCTACAGCCCTGACCTGGCACGTATAATGTGGCTACTGGCACAGCAATGGCATGACTGTTATGGAGTAACCAGCCACTTTCTGATTGCATCTGATGTCAGTTCCATGGGAGGTACCTCACATCCTAACAGTGAACCTGGCCAAAAGCTTATTGCTGACAAGGTTACAGGGCTTTGGGGGAAGATCTTGCTACTCTGCTAAATGGATATGATCAAATGGCCTTCGAAATACCTGCTTATGCTCAAAGCTGTTGTCAGCTTTGGTCAGAGAAGATTCTCTTTGCAGTGGGCAGTAGTTATTACAGAGACTTATAACCGGTCAAATTGCTAAGTATAAATGACTGTCATCAGCATAGCACCTTCCAGGCCTATGAAACCTAGGCAGCAAAGAGGAAGTTTCCAACTAACTTTCGGTTTTACTTCTCTATGTCCTGCAGCCACAGTATATGCTATCTTCAGCAACAAGTTCTTTCCCTGTAGTTCTTGTGTCAAAGCACTGACAATTGCCTATATTGTTTTTGGAGCCTCTGAGATTTAAAAAGAAAACAAACATATTTTTCAAAGACCAGCAGCTTGGCATGAAGCTAGATATTCCCCTCCAATGCTTAGAAGAGGGGCCAGAAAATAACAGCTGGAGGAGAGTGAAGTCCATGGAATGCTTCCTTCTTGGCATAGCATGGCCACTGTACTTTTGAACTCACAGCTGTGATCATGTATCCATAACCTGTATAATACAAGATTGGGCTAGTCAACACTCTGTAATGAAGGGGTGAGGGGTTCATCAGGCTCCTCCTCTCTCTAGTCGTCTGTCTATAGTTACTGGTTGCAAGGGAAGAAGTTCATAGGTCCCCAACCTTCCCTCAGCATCTTTACAGGCAGTTAAGAGTAGCTGAGGAGTAATAAATGTGCTATACAAGCATGAGGACCCAGAACTCACAGAAAAATGCCCAATCTTTTATTCTTTGTAGCCCAGACTGGCCTCAAACTCAAGATCACTATGCTATTTCCACACGTGTTGCCAGTGTTGTGGAGGCAAAGACAAAAGGATCCCTGAGACGTTTTGGCCAGCTAGTCTTGTTGAGCTCCAGGTCATTAATACTGTCTCAGGAAGGCACCCCAAGTTTTGTTCTGGCTCTGCATACAATATGAACCATGGCCCCCACAGATGCATTAAAAAAAAAGGAAGCACAGTCAGCAGGAATGGGGTACAGGAGACAGGCAAGTTAAATTCTGAGGTTTCCCATTAATAAAGCTGACTCCTCTATAAACAAGAAACTTAATTTGTTTAATCTTAAAGCTCTGCTCTTCTATTTGGCTGCTTTAGTGTTAAATTTGTGTCCCTACAATTAGCATATGTACATGTATAGTTCTATATATATTATGACTTCACTTCACTTCTGCATTTACAATTAAAAACTTACACTTAATCATTGTATATGTGCATGGAGGTTACAGGAAAATATCTGGAGTTGTTTCTCCTTCCCACCATGCAGGTCCCAGTGGCTACACTCAGTTCATCAAGCTTGGAGGCAAACATCTTAATAAGATAATGCCTCTTGTTTTGGCCCTAATCTTGTTTGGAAACAAAGTTTCCTCAGTCTGTAGCCCAGGATGACCTCACAGCAGTGTTCCTGCCTTTGCCTCTGACTGCTGGGGTCACAGAGGAGCACCACCACACCACAATCTTTTGTGTTACTTCCTGTTGTCATATAACTTTAATGTCCTGCCTTAGGTTAAGATATATATTAAAAATTCAGAGACACGCAGGCAGGTGTGATGGTACATGGCTTTAATCCCAACATTTGGGAGGCAGACACAGGGAGATCTCTGAGTTACACATTAGCCCGGTCTACATGATGAGTTCAGGCTAGACAAGCCTACATAGTGAGACTGACTCAAAATAAAATAAAATCAGACACTCATAAGCAAAATCACATTTAAAAATACAATGAAAGGACTATGGTAAAGTATAAAACCAAGGTAAGATAAAATCAACTCAGGGAAAACCAGTTAAAAGGCAAATAAAACTGTATTTTTATACTGTACAAAAGAAAATTTACATTCTTAATGTAGCTAGATACATCAAGGGAGAAATAACACATCCCTGAAGAGACACAATATTTAACATCTGAGATGTTATGTTTCTGCATTGCAGACTGATACTGGATTTTATACATCTTTATTTACAATAATTTAAAATATTTTCACCTCTGGCAGATATTTACAAGTTTAACAGTGACACACTTCACATGTCAACTATCAACAGCATTAATCCATTGGATAAGACAAGACAATAGCTCACATGCACCAATACATAGGATCTTACGTGTGCATTTTTTTCTTCAGCTCTGAAAAAAAGATTTTTCCACTAGTCCTAAATTGAAAGGACATCCGTCAATAAGATCATACTTTTTACACTCCTGTCTAGAATTTTCACCAGCAGAATCCTCTCAATACTGGGAAGTTTATACCAAGCTATAAATTGATGTTGGTTAAAAACAACAGCAGGCTGTTCTAATATATCCTTTTATGAAATAAATAATGAAAGTGGGGTATTCTGTTTACCTGTTAGAGAAACCACATTACAGACAGCCAAGGTAGTAAAATCCTTGTATTACAAAAGCAGTTTCATTTAACCAATTTTAAACTAAATGTAAAGCCAAGCCTAGTTTTTAAAAGAACCAAAAAGATCCAATATAAGACACAGGATGAATTTCATACTAATATTTTTAGTATCACATGGAACATATCTTTGCATTCTACTTAGATATAAAATTTTAAAAAATTCAATTATCAGTCATTATTTGAAAGCCAATCTTCTCTTCCCAAGAGCAATACATTTTTGTTTGTTTGTTGTTTTGAGACAGGTTTCACTATGTAGCCCTGGCTGCCCAGGAACTCAACTCTGTAGACTAGGCTGGCCTTGAATTCAAGAGATCTGTCCGCTTCTGGTGCTTTAATCCCTAGTGCTAGGATTAAAGGCATGTGCCACCATGCCAGTCCAATGTTTATTAACAGTAATGTGTTACTAAAAGAACTTGTTTGGAATAGCAATTTAAAAACCCAACTATGTTTCATGATTTAAGATAGTAAATAGCTTAAACCCTTCAGATGTTTTTGGCCTACCTATTTTAGAAGCAAATATTTTAGCTTCCTTTAACCCAATCATGTTTTAAATGCAAAGACAAAAAGCAGTCAAGAGCAAACACATACACAAATCAATGTAAACTAGCCATACCAGTTTAGCTAATATTATACTAGAAATAAATGCCATTGCCCATTGAGGGGTACCCTTTCAATATTTTCCCCTATAAGTTTATCTAAACCCATAATATACAACATACCAACTTCAGGAGTTACCCCCTTTATATGCAATACTGATAAGCAAAATCCTTAATTTTAATAAAAATATGTCATAAGGAATAAAATTAAGACTTACTCTTTAATTGGTACGTTTATTGGAGTATTGACATCCTATTGATGTAGGGAAAAATAGAATCTTGTATATCTATTTACTATATATGTGTTTTCCAGTTCAAATAATGTATTAGTATTTGTTTTAGGCTTAGAAAGCAATCATTACATTAAAAGAAGCACATTCCTTAACAGGTGCTTTAAAAATAATTTTGGTCAGTAATCTTTTCTTTGGTAAATTTTGTAAATTGATGATGATGTAAAACTGTCTTCTGCTATGATTAACACTGAACTGTTTGCAGTCAAATACAGCAAGCCATGTAGCAATCCTATAGATGGGGATACACTATCCAATTACCTTCTTTTCTCTTTGTAAAAAAAAAAAGATCTATTAGACCTACCCCCAGATACACAATTTTTTAAAAAAGACCCATTTACACCTCAAATACGCTTAATTCTAATTTTTGGTAAAACCGTATTAATGTAGTAGTACAACATCAGACACATGAATACAACTTAATTTGTAAACATTATGAACCCATCGTCTCAAAGTTCAGAAGCAAAACATAGAAACTCTATTTCTGCACTATGCTGCCAGTTATTTTCCTAGATTTCTGTGAAACTGTATCCTGAATTATTTGGTGTTGTATATGTTTATCACAGGACAAATGGCTAATACTATAAAAATACTGGAGAAAAAATGCAAAATTTTGTCATTATGAGATTTGGGTTAGTCAATGCACCTACAAGGATAAGAGGCTGGGTTGTGCCTCCTATATGAATTAGTAGTTCCTATATAGTTCAGTACCAGGGTGATATATCCATCAGATTAATACAATATAAACAATACTAAAATTTGTCTTACCACATTTGCATGGAAAATTATACCAATCTGATGAGTCATGATTTTATTAGCATTACTTTACACTGTATTCCATGTTTATATAATCTGGCAAATATTCTATATTTTAGAATATTTGTCAAATAGCTAATTTTCAATCACTTATTTTTGAAAACCATTTTAAGAAAATTAAAAGTATTATATAAGTGTCTCACCCAACCTTGTTGTTGAAACAGTAGTCATTAAGCTTAAAAAACAAAACCTCCTATTTCAATTGCTCAACATACCACAGTACAGAAAAGCCGCTCTAAGATTCCTGTAGAATTTCTCATCACTAGCATGACATATTAACCTTTTTAAAATGGAAAAACAATATATAATTGAAATACTAAGGTTTTTGGTTTAAAAAAAAAACACCTTACTTTATAATGTAACCAAGTTCAGTAATGGAGTGGTCCTCCTTGCCAGTGTTTATACAGTATGTTACCCTACCCATAAAGACAGAAACTAGTATTCTTACTTATAAATGAACATGCAGTGAATTAAATGAGACAGCTGATTGTTAACAACTGAAGTACTCAAAACCGGACCCAAATAAACCTCATAAGCAAGGTAAGGAAAACCACACCTCTTCATTAAAGTATTCACAAAAGTAGTGCAAACAAGAACAATTTGAAAGAGTTCTCAGTATTCTCATATCTAATAAATAATTCTAACAGATCCAAAGGCTACTAAATGGAACTGAAACTACCTACCAGGTGGAGATACTGAGCTTATGTAGCTGGGACTACTGCACCCGAGTCATTTTTACAAGGTATATATATTATAAATGACATAGGGGTCACTCTTCATGGATTCGTAAGCTTCACACTCCGTATAAATCTTTTTCAATAACATACAGAAATATTGCCTTTATCTGCTCTAAGCACAGAAAGGGAGTCTCTCTCTCTAGATTAAAAATTAATGGAATTGAATTTATTTCATATTTATTTTAAAATCTCCCACAGTGTACCTACCTGTGGGGACTAAAAACTGGATGATTCAAAAATCACTTTCAAATAGTTAGAAACACTGATCAAAGTAATTTCATTAGGTTTATTTTACATTTAAACAAATCCCCACAAATACAAATAACATGGCAGCATATAACTGTTATGTGGCAGAAAATTCATAAGGCATAAATTAGAAAATAATGTGCTATACAGATACCTACATTTTGAACACATCCCCATCTATATTTATTATTTTACCTTTCTATGGAATTAATACTTTTTTTTAAAATGTGGTCACCAACTATGAGACCAGAAACAAACAAAAAAGCTACAGAAATGGAAAATACCATATTTACTAAAGTATGGCTAACAGGAGGCAACAGAGCATTAATATGCATCTGACTAGAGACAAGGTTTGATTATGGGTCTGCTTCTTAGTTATGGACCTTATTTCACAACTTCTTTAAGCCTTGGTTTCCTGAGGATGGATGTGTGCATGGCAGACAGAGTAACTCATTCCCTGTAGTGCCTCTTCTAGCACAGAAGGTGGATCGGAAAGGGAAGAGTTGCTAGTCAAGGACCGAGATTTTAAATGACAATTCTTCCCTCCCTGGTTTCTTAATATTTCCATATTTGAAAACCTTACTTCCAACCTAACTTTTTACTTTACATTTTTGTTTTCTTACTAGTAACATTAACTTAGCCACTTAGAACTCATGAAACCTTCAGATGCTGTAGTCCTTAATCTGACCTAGTGCAGATGGCATCAATCATTCTTTTAAATTATATAAATTACATTTCCTCCTAAATGTCTTTTTCTGTAAGTGGGATGAAGTTTTATGAAAGCTGAAAAGTATTAAAGGGAAGTTGTTAAAGAATAAAGTATGGACATGTCTGGCTTACAGTTGTAACAGCTGCTGTATAACTAAATGAAAACCATTTTAAATTTGATACTGGTAACACAAAGTGGCTAAAATGATTCTTAGAAAATTGGCCAATTTGTTCATTTCATTTTGACTATTATCTCATACAGAAAATTAATTCCCAGAGCCTGGCTATAAAGTGTAAATGGAGGATTTGCTTAGTGAGACCACATCATAACAAAAAGAAAGGAAGCAAAAGTTACGGGGTTGTGAAATATTAATTGGTGTATATACACGAAATCTACACATACCAAAAAAGATAAGACAAAAAACTTTTTTTCTTTTGCTTTTTAGAGACAAGGCTTCCCTCTATAACCCTGGCTGTCCTAAAACTCTCTCTGTAGACCAGGCTGGCCTTAAATTCAGAGATCTGCTGTCTCAGCCTCCCATGTGCGAGGATTAAAGGTGTGCACCATCACACCTGGCTCTGAAAAATATCTTAAAGCCAACTTTTCACTTATAGCATTTTTAATAAAAGGATATTCTTCCTATATTTACAACAGTTTGTGCTATCATTTCAAATTATTTTTTATTTTGTGCATTAACTCAAATGCTTGCCTTAGATGCCAACACACATGCAGCTGAGCCCGGCACCCTCCTACAGAGACCAGGGTACGGTCTTTGCTGTATGACGACTCACACCTTCCTTTATGTGCTAGAAACTGTCTCTGTTTAGTACATTAGAAGACCATTTTACTTCACTAGTTTTCACTGTTTTGCAATCTTTTTTTTTTGTTTAATTGGTATCTCTTAGTTAAATTATTAGAAATAGGGCTAAATCTGTGATAAATGCATATACATATCATACGCATACTATAAAAATCAATAAATCACATATTAGCTTTTAGCTTTATTCCAAAGTTTGGCAATGATGTAGATAATAGCCAAGGTTCTATTTTGCTGGGAGTTGAAAAATATTATAGACTATCAAATCTAATTAAAAATTATTCGGACACAAAACCGCCTAAACAAACAAACAGACAAACAACTCTTCCAAAAGTGGTAGTTTATGTGTAGGGAAAAAAAAAGAGGCATTTTCCTGGTTATTTAATTTATCAAATTCTACTGTAAATAGAGATAAAACAACTTTGTCAATTAAGAGAACACTTGCTTTCTATAAAGGCAGTGTAATTTTCTTTCACAATAACACATAAAATGTCTACATGTATGAGGGCATATGTAATTCATGTTTTTGAGATAAATAATTCATAGCAGTTGAAGTCACAATACTGATTTTCAAAATCCCAATATATTCCCTTCTTTTTCAAAGAAAGCCTGAGACCCAGAAGAGATTATAAGAAAATCTTTCCAACCAAATCACAACAAACAAGTTTAAACTGATAATGTATTTTTGGAGCCTCTTAGCAGTTACCAAATGCTACTTACATTCAATATCTAGCTTACTGGCAGGATTTCAAAGTTTTATAAAAAACAAGAAGCTTTGCAGATACTCAGAAGATACACAAATTGCACACAAAGGCAGTGTGGTCCTTGTGGAGAAATCAAGTCAGTACCCTCTGGTAGAAATGTTCTATAAAAATGTGTCACATTGAAGCATCAGTGTTTTCAACCAATTATCTATCCCTGATGTATTTCCTTGGAGTATATGATCTCAGGACTTTAGGTTTCTTTATCCAATATCTGACTGAATTGAGGTACACCTAGGAAGCAGCTGAAAGGGTTTCTCCAATAGTCTGACATCACAGAAAGTGGACTGAGAAATCCCTCTTTTTACCTGAAGATGTACAGTTTCTACTTCAGTCATCATCAACTCACAAAGGAAAGAAAAAAAAAAAAACAATTATAACTTCACCTCATATACAATCTCACAAAAACTAAACAAAGAACACCCTTCCCCCACAAAACCCCAGCACCATAATGTCAATCATTCCTAGGAAATAGAACATGCCCCTTGGAGTCTCTGATTTGTAAGCTCAAACTTTAAAGACAGAAATGTCCTTAAGTCCTCGTGGGAAGAGGGAAGACATGTTGTTAATGACTAGAGAGCCATTGAGAAAGTGCATTATCATTACACAATCAACTTAGAGCGCCTCCCCTTCCAATAGGGGTGGTCACAAGTTGATTTAAATGCCTCAATAATTAAACATTTATGTCCTTGGGATAAAGAGGGGGCAGTTAGCCTCATTTTAATGAAAAGTTGCAGCAGTCTACCACCTTCCCCCGTGCTTCTCAAGATTGTAAAATTGCACAGACTCAGAGAAGTCCAAAGTCATAGCAGAATCTCTGAGGCACTCCTGGTTAAGAGAGAAAAAAAAAATATGATCCAGTTATCTTCATAGTTCCATAGATTATGTGAACAAACCCGTTTTTTTTTTAAACAAAAGCCAAAGAATCACTTCATAGGGATCATATACACCATTTCCTCTAACATACCCTCAGTCTCACAGTGTTGAAATGGGACCGATCAGCCTACGATGGATTGCACATCACCCAAGGAGAAAGAAAGGCCTGGGAAAGGCAAACATTTTACACTGCTTCACAAACACATTTACAAGGAGAGGTGGAGAGGTTAAAGAAGGGAAAAGAAAACCTTATTGCTGTTTCCATACAAAATACAGTATGAAGATACCTAAGCTAAATCAGATCTGATTACAACGACATTTTTTCACAATGTGGGATGAAGTGTCTTGCACAATGAAATGTTCAGTTTAAATGTAAGCAGAATGAGGGGACATCAAAACTACACCTGGGATATTAGCTGCATATTGAAACTTGGGGATCGAGACTGCTTGGTTAAGGGGGCTCCTGGGCTGAGGAGCTCTTTACCTTCACCAGCATGACCTAGCCGGTCTTCCTGTAGACTGATAGTTGAATATCGATTAGCATTTGTAGCGGCTAGATTAGTAACTCCCTCAGTGCCAACCCCAATGCTGGTACTTGCTTGACTGCCATTTACATAGTCAAATGATTTACTTGAGGAAGCACTGGCTGTCCGAATTAAACTTAGACTATTGGTTTTTGGCACCACCTGGCCAGCAGGCAGGCTCAGGTGTTTCTTCATCGGTGTCAGCTCAACAGAATCTATACTAAGATCGGCTGGTTGTTGTACAAACTGCTTGCGAGCTACTGAATCTCGAGGGCTCTCGTTGGATTTGATAGCAGATCGCCCAGTTGCTGCTTTCCGTAAACTTCCCCTCTGAGAAGAGGAGGGTTGTTTGGTCCCATGTGGCTGGCTGCTGAGGGAAGCCCCTGATGAAAACCCTTCATCTGCATCATTCATGTTTAAAGACTCCTCTCCTCCATTCAGACCCTCAGCACCTAAAACACAAACCAGACAGACTCAGCAACAGCTAAATTAAGTAAAAGAGCAGCTGTGAATACACTGACCTAATCTCATAAATGTTTGCTATACCTTTGTAACAACCTCAGTAATTTAATTTAGGGGAATAAACCTCTATACAAAATTCTATCACACTATTCATTGCTTTCATCTGGCTTTATTTGTCCTGATTTTATAAAATGTCCACAAACATTAACTAGTAAACTATCAACATCTTAAAGCATAGAAAACTAAAAAATAACACTTTAAAAATACATTGACATTCATTCAAAGTCATCGTATCTATCTATCCATCCAGCTATCTATCTACACAAAACTCTTCCTTCATTTTTCTTTAACCAATCAAATCATACAACATAATGTACAAAAGGGATTCTCTTCTAATTTCAGTTACTTAGAATTCTACCAAGTCATTTAGGCCTATAGGCAAAACCCCTTTTCAATTATAGTAAGAATGCATTATCTATTTGGCAGCTAACTGCATTTATATGCTTTCTAATACATTTACTAAATTTGCCAACTCATTGCTGTAGTAACTTGACAATCACATTTTGTCTTATGAACACATGCTACACATTGATTTCCATATTCTCTTGTCCAATCAATATGAAGAATTCATTGATTGTGAGGCAGCAACGGTAACTGGCAGGGACATTTCCACTGTCTGTATTACATATTTCTATCAGATCACACTCTGGGCAGGAGACTGAGTTCTGTCACATTCACAGAGCACTGCAATATGTATTACATTGCACACAGTAACTGAACTTAGTCAAAGAATCTTCATCTTGAGTTTTTGTGAGATGAGAATCATATATAATATGAGCTTGTAGTTTCCAGACAGCCCAAATCTCTTACTGAAAAGTATGATCAAACAGTCTCAAAATTAATGTTTTTTTCTTTCAAAAACTGAAATACTTTTCCCAGACTGAAAGAAAGCATGAATCTATAAAATAGATATTAACATGATGGTTAAGGTAAAATGTTAGAGAATAATCTAAATACTAATTTGAGATAGAGATTACCTAAGCAAAATGTACATATTCAAACATTATCTTTTACTTAACATAATACCTGGAAAAATAAAATATTTTCTTATCTATTGTTCTTCACATCAATTATTTTACTTCTAAAAAAGAAAGAATTACATTAGGCTATCCTTAAAGAAAAAGGCAACTTGGTACATATATGTATTTTAAACATCTACAGCAATTTAATATTTAATCATCATGCAAAGCCATGTGGAAATACATTTACTAAAAATGAATGCAACTGACACTATTTCTCTCAATCCCTTCAAAAGAATAGAAAATAAACATTTTAGATCATATTACATTACCTCTTAATAATTGACTTATAATTAGCATAAATATTCCAAATATTCAGAAATAATAATATAAAGCTGGACTGGATTTATCTACGTAGTTAGGGCAGGAGACTGAGAGACTTAGTGCTGGCTCTGAGTCTTGCTGGCTACATGCAGATCTGACACCCAAGCAGTATGGCCGTAGAAGAATGATACATAAAAAGCCACCATGCAAGAGAATCCAATGCTGTTCTATATACTAGAAGTGGTGTTTTAATTTAATGGAACGATGACTGTACATAAACCACAGGCACTACCTTAAAAGCTCAGAGTCTTCCTTTAAACACATAATAAACAAATTAATTTACAATTTTATTAGTGTTATTGTATGTATTGGTGTCTGTTGTGTATGTGTGTACAGAAGGCAGAGACAATTGGTGGAACTGGTTCTCTCCATCCACTCTACATGAGTTCTGCAGATCAAACTCAGATCATCAGGTTTGCAGGGCAAACACCTTTAACAACTGAACAATTTTGCATGCCCTAATAGATACACTTTTCTTACAAAACTATTTTAAAATATCATTATTACAAATGTTTTCTTTTAAAGTAAGTTATGTGTATAATATAAAAGTTCCAGCATTCTAGCAAATTACCAAAATATTTGTAAATTTTAATCAACTTCCTTTTCTCTGTCTTAAAAGCCCTCAAAGAAAGTCTGGCGCCATGGTGCAAACCTTTAATCCCAACACTTGGGAAGCAGAGGCAGATGGATCTCTGAGTTCGAGGCCAGCCTGGTCTAGAGAGTAAGCCCAGGACAGCCAAGGCTACACAGAGAAATCCTGAAATCCTTTCTTTAAAAAAACCAAACAAAAACCAAAAAAGGAAGTAAAAATGCAATTGAGTCTCAAAACATGTTTCCCTTCATAGTTATTTTTTTAGCCGACAACATCCACAATTCTAAGAAGACGAGACTGAAAGGGGGATGTCACAGACCTTTCTGTTCATAGCTGACTTACCATAAATTATGCATCTACTATTACTTATTAAAACCACAATTAAGGGCTGGAGAGATGGCTCAGCGGTTAAAAGCACTGGCTGCTCTTCCAGAGGACCCGAGTTCAATTCCCAGCAACCACATGGCAGCTCACAACTGTCTGTAATTCCAGGATCCAACACCCTCACACAGACATACGTACAGGCAAAACAGCAATGTGTATAAAATAAAAATAAATTATTAAAAAAAAACCACAATTAATCCAGATTAAAAAATAAAAATATTCTTTTTTTTTTTTTTTTTTTTTTGAGACAAGGTCTCACTATGTAGCTTTGGCTGGTCTGGAACTCATTAGATCAGGCTGGCCTTAAGCTCACAGAGACTGACTGTCTCCTGAGTGGTAGGATTAAAAAAGTGTACTGCCACAGCTTCAAACACACTAAAGAAATGTACTCACTTTGCTTGTGGCCATCTCTCCCCTGAAAACTACCCCAGACTAACAGCTGAATCATGACAGAGAGCTCAACAGACTTCAAACAGATATGAAAGAGGAGTTACTATTTTGGTTCCTTTTTCAAAGTATATGACTGATGAATTAGAAGAAATGCCTTAGCAACAATGTCAGTTAATACAGTATTACTTTTAATACTCTCAACATCCTAACAAGTATATATAATCACCAAATGGCTTATTTAGTCAGCAAGGATGAGAAATAAGACTGTTGTTCAGTTTGGGTTCACTCTGGGTTTCAAATTTACTTGTTTTTCTCGAATTTCTTTCTTTTTTGCATTAAAACAAGGGTAAGATAAAGATATACAAAAAGACAGAAAGGGAAGGCCACATCTTCCACAGCCATGTCAAGAAGGATCTCTAAAACAATACCAACTTTGGGGTCATTAGGTCATGCACATGCAATACTGTTAAATGAAGTAAAGTCAATTTGGGCAAACAGGTGAGGCACTGAGGGTACATTTAGATTCTTACTGAGCATGCTCAAAGTTCTAATACACCAAAAAAAAGATACCTCCTTAAAGTAGAAGGTAGACATTTTATGTGTGTTGGTTTTTAAAATAAATACAAATAGTTGATTTCTTTTAAAGCTCCTTATAGGTGTGTAAGGTTTTATAGTGGTACTCCAGAGGCAATTTCCAAAATAATGCAATCATTCTCTTTTCCATGAAGCTAACTCAGATGACACTTCCAACAAAGCAGCAGGCAAATACTTTCCTGTCAGAGAGAAGTGTTCTTTTATAGGTAGTGATAGGGCACAGTTTTCTTATTTGCAAATACCTACATTGTAGAAACAAAGGGTCTTCCTTTCACCTGATCTGTAAATAACACATTTCACTTCTATTTGGGAGCTATAACTTTCTCTCTTTGTAACTGTAAAGTGTAGTAAGCTCCAGGATAGCATATTTATAGAGAAAAGATGACAATAATTTACTACATAACTTAATCCAGCTGATGAGAAGCTAATCAATACCAGCATTCTTTGTAAGAGACTGGAAATACCTATTAATTGAACACCCTCGTAAAACAGATAAATGCCAGCTCTTCAATTTCTTTTTTTTTTTAAGATTTATTTATTATTATATATACAGTGTTCTGTCTGCATGTGATCTCATTATAGATGGTTGTGAGCTACCATGTGGTTGCTGGGAATTGAACTCAGGACCTCTGGAAGAGCAGCCACTGCTCTTAACTGCTGAGCCATCTCTCTAGCCCCCCACCTGAATTTCTTAAATGTGTTTATATTTTAAAATTCTCTTCACAGACTTTAAAGGATAAATCATCACGTGTACACATTAATATTGACCGGTAAGGCTCATGACCATTGGGTGAGTTTTCTTTTTCCCCCTAATGTTAGAATAAACATGCTCAGTAATGAAAAATTCCAAGCATTTGCAGACCTTTTCATCCAGGCCCCTGCCCTGTTAGTAGCCATGCCAAGCTGTTGTTTGACACAGGGATGCAGACTCCAGGCCAGCACAAATGGCAACTGAAGATTGTACCTAACCTGATGCTAGGCATATAGGGAGGAGGGTTGCTTTGCAAAGAGGAGCTAGTACACCCAGGGGTAGTGGAGACACACACTAGAATGGAAAGGTGCTCTGCTTGGGGACAGAGCGCCAGGATCCTTCTCCAGCAACTGCCTCACTGCCTGCTGCCTCCTCATCTCTGTCCTACCCTCTGTTGTGGCTGCTGCTGAGTTGGGCTCCGACGAGCCGTGCTCAGGGGTCCTGCGCACCAGCACCTCCCCCTCTTGCACACGTTTGATCCCTAGGTCAGTGGAGCCGTGTTGGACCGGGGAGCCAGGAATACTCGAGTCAGCCTCGTTTGAGAAGTCAAAGCCATCTGGGATTCAACATATAAAATTTTAGTACTTTTGTGCTGCTCTACTCTGAGCACTCTGACCCAGGCAGGTTAGAGAATGTATATATGGATATGATATTAACACAAACACCATCTATATAGTTACATGTGTGTGCACAGCTTGCACACACATAAGGCAGCAAATGAACAATGTGAGGTTTGCAAATGAATAGGACAGAAAAATAGGGATCATTAAAATGACAATGTCTCTTAGGCAAGACTGTTTGACTATTAAAGGACCACATGTCTACAATATTGTTAGGTTCAGCTCTTAGAGAAAAAAAAGGAAAAGCAAATATAAAAATCCCAAACTAAGAACCAATTCTTTTATGGACAGTTTATATTACAGTGTTAGTTTGACCAGTCATATCATTTTCTCCCACACTGCTCATACATGTACCCTTTTTCCAGCTAAAAAGCTTAAAGCAACTTTTTCCCCTTATTTTTATTACTAATTAAAAAAAAACATAAAATTTAGGTAGGCCTTATTTTACATGTTAACATTAAGAAAATAGTCTATCATTTTCCTACTTTATAAACAGAAACATATTTACATAAAAATAACTAAGCATTATCACATTTCTTGTGCCATTTTAAAATGAAAGTATTTTACTTTAATAAACAGAGCATTAATTACTATCAAGCATCAGTACATTCTGTATAAACAGTGATAAGTTTACTTGAACCCATGAGCAGACAAACGATAGAATTCCGTACCCACCTTCTCTTCTCCACCTGTGGCGACGGATTGAAGCTGTTGTAATTGCAGTCCGAGAGATCCTCGGCACTGTCGGAGTGACTTCCACCTTAAGTACTTTCTGGCCTTCTTGTGAAGAATCAGGTGCATCAAATGGTAATGAGTTTTTCATGGCATTGGCCACCTAAAACGATAATGTAAGTCTATACAAATTTACAATAAGCATACAATTTTTACCTATTCTATAATGCATGTTTCCATTATTTTTGAACATATTCAGCTTGTAAAATATATAAAGTTGTATAATATAAAAGCAAAAATGTGTCAGAAATATTTTTAATATTGTATATTCTTTCAGCAGACTTTTCAAATAAAAATTTATTATTAAAATATGAGTCATACGGCCTACTAGATTCTTGATGTTGAGTTTCAAGAAAAAAAGAGCACTCCAAAGAAAAACGTTTAATATTTGTGAGCCATGATTTACAACAAGTAAAGATCCTGCTTTTTCATATGATAAATAGCAGAAAACTGTGATAAACAGCACGCTTTTCTGTACTCCTGTGTATCCATGAGGAAATATTTTTCCCTAAATGCACGCTGACAGTGTGTCCTTTGCTTCTGAGGAAGACTGGGAAACCGGAATGGTAAACAATTGCTATTGATAGTGTTTCCCTTAACCAGTGAGTAGTGATCCAGCGAGGAACTTGAGCGCACGGACAAGCACACGTGGGATACAGCAGCCTGGCAGGTATGTCTGTCTATCCACACAGAGCTACAGTAGGAAGTTGTGTTCAAGGCTTGATGGATATAAGTAAGGTTAAGTACTAAACCAAGCTCTTGTCAGTGATACAGAGGAGGCTTGTTTTTCCATTTGGTTTGCATATAACTCTAGATATTAGAAAAATGCTACACATTAGTAAATTTAGTTTGAGCTTAAAATTAAAACTGATATAAATAAAATACCTTCAAAACTATCCCAAGTAGGAAATACAGAAATACTTTAAGTATCACAAAACCTCAACAAAAAGCTTAATAACTGATAAGAAGCAAAAACAAGCTAGATATGGTGGCACTTGAAGACCAAGACAAAATTATAAATTCAAAACCATATTGGGATACATAAGAAGGAAGGGGAAGGAAAGAAGAGACAGGGCTCAGATACAGCCAAGTTACCCAGAACTACTATGTACCTTGTTTTCTTGTTCATGTGTAGATTTAAAATATATATATATTTTTTTCCTACTTAACATAAGTTACCACTTTTTCTTTAACGTGTAAGTTCTCAAATATACAATTTCATTAAGGAAATACCAAACTTCAATTGTTCTCTGTTACTGGAATGTTTAGAGTACTTTTATTTCTTTGCAATTAAAGTAACACTGTAGGCCAAGTATTGGCAGTGTCAAAGGCCTTTACTCCCAGCACTCAGGAAGCAGAGGCAGTTGGATTTCTGAGTTCAAAGTCAGCTTGGTCTACAAAGTGAAAATTCAGAACAGCCAGGGCTACACAGAAAAACACTGTCTCAAAAATCCAAAAACCAAAACTTTAACTGTAATATTATACTTCTAGTACTTTTAATTTAATTTTATTTGTGATTTGTGTAAGTGTTTTGTCTATACATATGTATGTATGTATGTATGTATGTATATATGTATGTATACACACACACACACATTTGCACCATGTGCATGCCTGGTGCTCACAAAGGTCAGAAGAGGGCATCACATCTCCTATCTCCTGCAACTGGACTTACAGATGGCTGTGAGCCACAATGTGAGTACTGGGACGCAAACCACGTCCTTTGGAAGAGCAGCCAGTGTTCTTTTCCATGAAGCCATCTCTTCAGCTCTCTCTATATTCTTTTAAGGTATTAGTTTCCATAGATATAAAGTTAGATGTGGGATAAAGAGTCTAAGAAAATAGGCACTCATTACTAAACTGCTTCTGAAGAGATAGAGTCTCATTATCACCAAAGCAAAAAAAATGCTTTGCCTTCACCTATTGTATACTTACTTTCCTTTAAACTCTTATTGTGTATGTTCATGCATTAATAATATGTGTTGCCACTATGCTCATCTGCAGGTCAGAGAACAGTCTTATAGAGTTGGTCCTCTCTTTCCACCTTTATGTAGGTGGTTCTGGGGATAGAATTCAAGTTGACACGTTTGCATGGCAAATGCCTTTACCCACTAAGTCATATTGCTGGCCCAACATTGTACTCACTTTCTTTTTGACACTTATTTATTTACTATTAGTTTGGGTGAATATGCCATAGTGTGTGTAGAGATCACAGGACAACTAGTGAGGGTCAGTTCTCTCCTCCTACCAGGTAGTACTGGGACTGAACTTGGGTTGTCAGCTTGGCAACAAGTGCCTTTATCCTGAGTCATCTCACAAGTCCCCTACACACTGGGAAGCATGAAATCTTTAAACCAGTAAGATTATAATCAGGGTTTTCTTAGGCCTACAGTGAATTTTTTCTTTTGTGTATTACATATTAATTTTATTTTTTTGTTTGTTTTTTGAGACAGGATTCCTCTGTGTAACACTGGATGTCCTGGAACTCACTCTGTAGACCAGGGTGGTTTCAATGCTCAAAAGATTCTCCTGACTCTGCCTCCCCAGTGCTTGGGATTAAAGGTGCATGCCACCACTGCCTGGCTTTAATTTTACTTTTTAATATAAAAGTAATGATTAGAATTTACTTGTTTATGTGGAAAAAAATAGCATCCTTTAGTGACTACTCCATTTCTAAACTGTCCTAGTTTTGATTATAACAAAATGAAGACTCACTTAAGCCTTTTGTTCTGTATGTCTCAATAAACTTTCTTGAGGTTTTGTCTTTGAGGTGGTTGTCCTCTCCTTAACAGGACATTACTTGTCTAGTCTAGGATAGGCAGGAACTTCCTCCTTCCTTCATCGCCTGCTTCCATGTGTTGGTATTGCCAGTGTTAAAACTATGCTCAACTTGGTTTTCTCTTTTGTTAAGGATTTTGCTTTTCTTTCCTTCCTTCCTTTCTTTTTCTTTTCTCTCTCTCTAGTTTGTTTTGGAGACAGGGTTTCTTCATGGAAAAAAAAAAAATATATATATATATATATATATAAACTTACCAGGAGTGGCTGAGAAAAGAGTTCTAGCTGAGCTCTATAAATGATGTCATCAAGTACTTCCTGGCCAAGGTCCCACTGTCCATTATACCTATGAGATGGATTGTTTAGTAATTTTAATAGATATCTCTGATCTTTAGCACTTACCAAAAAAAAAAAATCTGTCTCAAGTCCTACTGCTTTAGTTATAAAACAAAACTATTTCAAATTTATCATTTCATTATTGAACTATCCTAGTTTTGATTATAACAACAAAATGAAGATTTCACCTCTATGTTTAAAGTAGTTTACAGCCATTTCTTTATACAAAAGTACTGAATAGAAAGTATATTAAGGGCGCTGAAGAGATGGCTCAGAGGTTAAGAGCACTGGCTGCTCTTCCAAAGGTCCTGAGTTCAATTCCCAGCAACCACACAGAGGCCCAAACCATCTATAATGAGTTCCAGTGCCCTCTTCTGGCATGCAGGTATACATGCAGAGAACATTGTATACATAAAAAAATAAATCTTAAAAAAAAAAGTATATTAAAACAAACATAACAGGTCTATCATGATTCTATGATGAAGAAAAACAGATATAAGGTGTTTCCACTTGCAGTAGAATCCATCTTCTTCCTACTTACATGGCATAGTAAAGTCCAGTGAGTAGCTGCACCATAAATTCAGGGTCTAATACTATTCGACCACAGAGTTCCTTCCACTGTTTCTCCTGTTGCCGTGGAAATCCACTTACACAAACCCTAGGAAAATACAGTAGTTAACATGTCATTTCTTAATTGGCTAAATGCGTAAGTTATACCTGCTAAATGCCAGAGTCATGAACAAGTAGAGGATGTTGGTTTTAATTTTTTTAAAAATATGCCTTTTGCATAAAGTATGTATTCTAGAAGACTACATAAAAAGTAATAAGTTTTCCCCAAAGAGCTAACAGCATCTTTCTCAGACATCCTATTTCCTCTTTTCTTTCTCTCAAACACATAAATACATAGCTTTTATCCATCTCAAATTGTACTGGGGAATTACTAGATATTAGACAACTCTTAAAACAACATTTCAAAATACTGTTATTCATGAGGCCACTGTTACTTATTTGATGTTTTATTTAAGTAAAGTTAAAGGTGCACAATTATCTCTTAATTTTCCTTGTTGTGCAGCCTAGTACAGGGGTTGGTGACTCTCTTGACCAGTGGGGCTGTTCCTTCCCAATGGAAAGAACGTGAGCAATGGCCAACAGCGAGATGTGCTGTTCAGACATCAGCAGCACCTCTGCTCGACACTGTAGGCCAAGGACTTCTGGAAGCTACTGGGAAGCATGGACACTATCTCCCTTTTCCTTCCTTTTGAAACAGGGTCTCACTATGTAATCCTGGTTGGCCTAGAATTCTCTATGTAGCACAGGCCAGTCATAAACTCAGAGATCCACATGCCTCTGATACTTAAGTGCTAGGATTAAAGACTGGGATTACTATTCCTATAACCAAGCTTGCCCTCAAATCTTTTCTTCACTCTGTTGTATATGTGAGTGTGTTCTCAATTATACTTAATTTTAACATATTAGCCTGATGGCAAATGAACTTCTTGGTCCACTTTTGAGGATCTTATGATTTACAAGAGGTATAAGAGTGGCCAATCCAAATAGAAGCAAAGACCAAAAAAGCAAGCTGTGATGTCATAAGTTGCCCATGTTATGAGGCCCATTGCCAGGAGAGTAAGGATGGACTCCAGCAGACAGCCAACTAGATGAAGAAACCTAGAACCCTACAACTACAGGAACAGAGTTCTGCCAAAAAGTGCTAAGCCTTGGGAAACTACAATTCCTTCTGTCTTTGTATAGCTTAAAAGAAGCTTCCAGGTGTGGTGGCACAAGTCTTTAATCCCAGCACTCGTGAAGTGGAGGTGGGTCTTCCTGAGTTGGAGCCTAGGCTGGCCTACACAGTGAGTTCCAGGCCAGCCAGAACCACATAGGGAGACCCTGGCCTTCAAAACACAAAACAAACAAACAAAAACTCTTAAGCAGAGGCGAGCCATGCCTATATTCCTGCCTCATAAAAACTATGAAATAATAAATGTGTGATGTTACAAGCGGCTAAAATTGTGGAACTGTTTCTCTTTCAAAATCACTTAGTGTGTATGTGAGCTTCACAGATGTCTGGGGACTTAGTTCTTTCCTCCCACGGTGCTGTTATTTCCACCACCGTACTTCATTCATTAAGAGTTTCCTGAATCTTGCTGCACTAGTGCTGGAATCACAGACGCAAGCCTCTGTATCCAAGTTTGTAATTTGAGTTTTGGAGATTGAATTCCCAGTGTAAGAGGTTTTTTTTTTTTTTTTTTTTTTTTTTTAACAAGATCAATTATCTATTGAGCCATCTTGCTGGTCCAAGAATTTGCAATGTAGCACAAGAAAGGGATTGCATATGAATTTTTTTTTTCTTTTCGAGACAGAGTCTCTCTGTATATTCCTAGCTGCCCTAGAACTCACTCTGTAGTCCAGGCTGGCCTTGAACTCAGAGATCAGCCTGCCTCCTGAGTACTGCAATTAAAGATGTATGGCACTAACACTCAGCTAGGAATGTGTATGACTTAACTCTGGGGGTGGGGGTGGGGGTAAAGGTGAGGTTGGGAAGTGGGGAGACTCAGTTTTTTGAAGTGAAAGGTCACTTGGAATATATAAGCTCAGAACTGAAATTCCACGACTCTTAAATTCCAGCCAGGCCTAACTTCTTAGAAATTCTGAAGTATGGACTATAACCTGTCCACACATAATGTTTCTTTGTCATCACAGAGAAAATTGACACAATATTAATCTTTTCCAATATAGATAATAGTTTATAAAATTTATAAAGGGGCATACCTATAATACCAATGAAAGAAATGGAGGCTGGAAGATCAGGAGTTCAAGGTCAGCCAGCACTACATAAGGCCATGTTGTAAACAAACAAAAATGTATAAGGGAAAGATTCATATTAAAAAAATAACTTACTACTTTAAGTGTATTATTGTTTTGCCTGCATGTATGTCCTTGTGAGGGTGTCAGGTCTGCTGGAACTGGAGTTACAGACAGCTGTGAGCCACCATGTGAGTCTCAACTGGACTGGGATCCTCTGGAGGGGCAGTCAAGGTTTTTCCCACATATAGGTCTATTACTCAAAATTCTTAACATGGTTTACTTTAAAAATAAATTTGGCGTGCTGATCAAAGAGTAGGCCAATCAGTTCATGTCAGAGACAGTTCCTGTTCCCATTACTATGGAACCCACTTGGACACTGAACTGCCATGGGCTACATCTGTGCAGGGGTTCTAGGTTATCTCTATGCATGCTACTTGGTTGGAGTATCAGTCTCAGGGAAGACCCCTGTGCTCAGACTATTTGGTTCTGTTGCTCTTCTTGAGGAGCTTCTGCCCTCTCCAGATCTTACTATTTCCCACTTCTTTCATAAGATTCTCTGCATTCTGCCCAAAGGTTAGCCATAAGTCTCAGCATCTGCTTTGATAGTCTGCAGGGCAGAGCCTTTCAGAGGCCCTCTGTGGCAGGCTCCTGACTTGTTCCCTGTTTTCTCCTTCTGATGTCCATCCTCTTTGCCTTTCTGGCTGGGGAACCAGGCCACAGAGGAAGACAATACAGCCACTCCTGATGAGACCTAATAGACTAGGATCAGAAGGAAGGAAAAGAAGACCTCCCCTATCAGTGGACTTGAGGAGAAGCATGCATGGAGAAGGGGGAAGAACAGAAGGGTTGGGAGGGGAGGAGGGAGGGAGCTACAGGGGGGATACAAAGTGAATAAAGTGCAATTAATAAAAAAATTTAAAAAAAATTTGGTGTGCTGATGATCCTTAAGTTAGTGGACTTGACCTAACTTGTTGAGCTAAGAAATATTCTGTTGAATGTTAAAATATTTTATATTTACAATATTTTTATTTTTATGTGTACAAGTGTTTTGCCTGCATGTATGTATGTGCACTGATGTGGTTGTAGGACTCACAGAAGCCCAAAGAGGACATTGGCACACCTGAAACTGGAGTTAAGGACAGCTGTAGGTTATAATGTAAATGATGGAAAGTAAATCCGTCCTGTACAAAAGCAGTAGGAGCTCTTAACTGCTGAGCCATTTCTCTAGCCCCTTAAAATAATTTTCATTCCTATAGGAATGTAAGCTCCATGAGTATAATTTACTACTGTACCAGAAGCCTGGCACATATAACACTTTTCATGTAACTATAAGAACATGAATGATAATAATTACTCTTCTCACCTGGAACCCATTCGACAAAGGGATTGGTAAGATGAAGCAGGCATATACACAATGGCTGAATTATAGCATAGCATGAGGAAACTCAGGACTTCGAACCTAGAAAAATGACAAAAAATTATTACAATTATTTATTTTTATCAGAGACAACAGTAATTACTCACTTATTAAATAGCTATAATAATGCCTTAATGTAAATCACTATGATTTCTTTTTTTTTTAAAGATTTATTTATTATGTATACAATGTTCTGTCTGCCTATAGACATGCATGCCAGAAGAGGGCATCAGATTTCATTATAGATGGTTGTGAGCCACCATGTGGTTGCTGGGAATTGAACTCAGGGCCTCTGGAAAAGAAGCCAGTGCTCTTAACCTCTGAGCCATCTCTCCAGCCCCCCACTATGATTTCTTAATCAGTTTACTATAGCATCCTCCTTAACAGTTTGTTTCAGTTTTTTTATTATAAGCCACAGCCCTTGCTATCACCAATATTTTCTTCTTTAAGAAACATATTAAGGCTGGGCATGGTTGTACATGCTTTTAATTCCAGCACTCAGGAGGCAGAGGCAAGTGGATCTCTGTGAGTTCAAGGCTAGCCTGGTCTACATAGTGAGTTCCAGGATAGCCAGGGCTATATAAAGAGAGCTTGTCGCAAAAACCAAAAAAGAAAAAAAATTAAAGCTGGATGTAGTGGAGCTTACTTTCAATCCCAACACTCAGAGAAGAGGCAGGCCCCTCTCTGTGAGCTTGAGGACAGCCTGGTCTGTGTAGTGAGTTCCAGGCTAGTCACAGTAACACAGTAAGACTCTGTCTCAAAAACAAAACAAAACAAAACACCCAACCAACTAACCCAAACCCAAACTGCAAAACCAATGAAATCAAGGGTCTGGAGATGGCGCAGTAAGTAAGAGCATTTGCTGGTACTGTGGGTTTGGTCCCCAGCACCACACGACAGCTCCCAAGCACCTGCAACTCTAGTTCCACGGCATCTGATATCCTGCAGGAACTGCTGGATGCTGAACAGCATTCCTAACCTCTGTCCACCAGATGCACAACAGCCCTCGCTCCACCCAGCTCTATCAACCAAATCAATCCTCCATGTTGATTGCTAAATGATATATGAAGGAAGTGATGGACACCCTGAGTGAGAACCACTGGTTAAAAGTCATTACATCTTGAAAAGGGAAAATGCAAGGGAGAAGGAACAGACAGCAGCTGTTTTTATTAATGAACTGTGTAGAAGTAGTGCATATTGAATTTGGGGGTATAAAACTGTGCACATTTATAAGATACTTCACAATAAAAATTGTATTGCAAAAAATTCCCACAACATCACAGTGCAATCACTCTCATAATCACTAAGATCAGAAAATAGAAATGAGGCAGGTGAGGATAAAGAGGAATTTTTATTACTTATTATTTTATGCTATAGGTATTCTTCTTATGTGTATGTCTGTGTACCATATGCATGCTTGGTGTCTATAGAGGCCATAAGAGGGCATTAATGCCCTGGAACTGGAGATACAGGTGGTTGTGAGCTGTAGAGTGGGTACTGGGAATTGAACCCTGGCTTCTGCTAGAATAGAAAGGGCTCTTAACTGCTGAGCACCCTCTCCAGCCCTGTGATATATATTCATTTGATTGGGTATATTAACCTTGTTTAATAGAATTTGCTCAATTCACCTATAAGCAGAAGCTATTTACAGTACAGTGGGGAGAGAGGAGGAATTTGATTACAGCCAAGACATAGTGATATAACAAGGGTGCTGACCAGTCTGTGGTACCATGCCTAGATCTAAAGCTATAGGTGGTCATTGGCTGCTGAGTGAGAAAAAATGTTTTCTCCATGGACAAATCCCCAAATAGGCTGTCCAATCCCTAGTGGTCAGCCCTGACACAGATCGATTCAGTAGAAAAAAATGTATGTCTATATACATACATGTGCACATATGTACATTTATACTGATGTATATTCATTTAATAATATTAAGAGATTGCTAGTGCAGGAGGTGGGACACTGGAAGAGTTGGAGGGGGAGGAGTGGTGTAGATGCAGTGTTCATGTATTAAGTTCACAAAAAAATTCTTTTTTGAATAGTTCTCATCCAAAATGCCAGGACCTACAATGTTTCAGATTTTGTAATATGTGCCTTCTTTGGAGATAAGACCCAAGTATATATAAGAAATCCATTTACGTTTCACATGTACTACACACACATAGCCAGAAGGTAATTTTATATAATATTTTAGTGCATTTTTCCTGTTTCCCAGTCACACAGACTCTATGTGGATTGTTTGTTTGTGCTATTGTGCTGGTGCGCACCAGACTTCAGATTTTGGGACTTTTCAGAGAAGGATGCTTAGCCTATACTATATTTTACCAGTATGATGTGTTTAATTTTTGGACTCTATCATATCAAGCTTGAAATGAAGTTGTTATATTTAGCCATTAGCCATAAATTCACCATTGTTGGTATGTAGTTAAAAATTTTTTTAGATATATTTTATGTACTGAGTATTTTTTTAGCATGTATGTATGTGAACCACATGGATGTCAGGTGCCTTTGGAGGAAAGAGGAGAGTGTGAGATCCTTTGAAGCCAGAGTTACAGATGGCTGTGAGCCACCATGGGGAACTGAACTGGCTCTTCTGGAAGAGCAGCCAGTGGTTATCCACTGAGTCATCTCTCAGCCCCGACTATGTAACCCTGAGCATTACCGGTTTTGTGCAGTGAATGTTTCTCTCTGAGGATGAAGGTCACTATAGACAACTCTGATGAGGTCATGCTGACATAATGCCCCTTCTGTCAAAGCCATGGAACCAATGGTTGAGGGCTACAAAAAACAAGATATAGCATGAGATAATGTCTCCAAAATGAAGTAAAAATTTGTATCATGTAATAATATTTAATTTTGTTGAAATAAAATGTAGTTTAAAGTTTTCCCTGTTCTTCAATGACATTTTATGCCTTCTTTTAAAAATAATATGTAGAAGACACATAAAATTTGAAACATATCACTTCATTTTTTGAAATATTGAGTTACTCTGTATTTAGGAAAAAGAACGCTGTTGAAAACACTAAGGTTTGAAAGAAATCCATTTATTTTTGTTTGCATTCTAGGACACTGACTATAACTACAATTATATAAAATAAAGAGCATTGAAGACTATGATCAAAGACGTCTTTAGTATTTACACAACTGATTTTATTTTTCAAGTTAGGATAATCTTTATTAATGTCACTACCATCCATTTTATTTCATAACATGATACAAACAATTTAATTAAAATCTATTATTTAGAAATATTCTGTGTTAAAATGGATCCTGGTTAAATAGGAGACATATTATTTCTAACACAAAACAAACTTTCAGGGAAATTGATTAAAAAAATTAATACCTGCATTGAGCTACAAGACAAACAGGATAATATGTGTCGAAAATAGAATATAATTTTTAGAATAAGCTTTTTAAATGCTCACAATCTGATGTATCAAAAGACCAATAATGTCCGTAAATTTGATTCTTGACACATTTTTCTTATTGGGTTTAACTAAAAAGAACTCAGTTCAACAGCAACTTTTACCTACATATTAATGATTGTGATCATATTCTTCAATGAAATAAACATAAGCAAAACAAACACACTATTGACTAGCTGGAGTGTGCACTTAGACTCCTTTATACTGAAACATAATGGAGCATTAACACCCTTTTGAGTACTTTTCTAAAGAATGATAAATGAATCATTCTAACAAAGATAATCACTAAACAATATGGAAACTATTTTTTTGACAATTCACTTTAAAAAATGATTTTAAAAGGTGAAAATGATACTGGTGAAGGAAAATAAATGAATAAACAAGAACTAGAAAAAAAATTCCACTAAATACTAACTCCCTTGACATCACACATAACAACTACTCTAAAAATTTTTTTAAACTTAACTTAGTTAATTTATTTAATGTGAGTGTATGCACATGTTGAAGTCAGAGGAGAATTTGTGGGAGTCAGTTCTCTCCTTCCATTATGTGGGTTCAACTTAGGTTGTCATGTTTGGTGGCTGGAACCTTTATCTGCCAAGCCATCTGCTGACCCAATACCTACCTACTTTCTTCTTTCGCTTTCTCTCTCTCGCCCTCATTAAATAGGTATGAGGATTTCACCTGTATATAGGTGAACCAGGTGCATGCCTGGTGCCCATGAAGGCCAGGAGAGGGTCAGAGCCCCTGGAACTGAACTTACAGGTGGTTTTGATCTACTTTCCTGAGGAATAGGCAGTGCTCTTAACCACTGAGCCACCTCAGCTCATAACCAAAAAGAGAAGACTGTATCAGGACCCTTGCATGGTAGTGTAATCCTTTCTCTTGGTTGGTAGAAGCAGGTTCAGAGCACAAGGTCACCCTTGACCATCTGGTGAGTTTGAGACCTGCTTGGGCTACAAAACATCATGTTTCAAAAACAGAAACAAATCAAGAAAGTATTTACAATATTTGCCTCTGGCAAAATTATTTTTTATCTTTTTCTCAACATATGTAATTTGAAACATTCCATGTTCCCAATGTTACTTACTTCATGGTATATTGAAGGCTTGGATAATGAAGGGATAGTGAAAGACAACACTTTATTGTTTCCATCTTTATCAGCAATTTCCTATAGTAAAAAAAATGTACAAAACAATATAATATTAAGTCTATAGCGAAATAAATAATAATTACTTGTTAATTTATTGAATATAATATTGCTAATTGAGGAAGAGTTTTAGAAACAACAGTATATAAGAATACTGTTACCCTATCACACCCTTTCAAATTTATTAGCAACCTGGCATACATGTGTGGTACAACTGTTACCCACAGACACACTGAGCACAGATCATACTACACTAAATCCAACATGGCAGCAAGGCAAAAAGCAGGTGCATACAGAACATGAAGATTAATAATGATTAGACTTTAGATGGGAAAAAATGGATCAGACATTTTAGTAGAAACCTGGTTAAGCAAAATATAAATAAGACTAAGAACCACTCTTACTAAAATGAGAAAAACACATTATTATAACACAAATGAAGCATTTTCCAGCTTTACTGAGCTCTAAGTGGCAGAATATATATATATTTCCAGTGTATGGTGTGAAGTTTTGATACATTTTCTTTGTAATATGATTACTATAAACAAATGTATTTAAATGCCCAGTGCCACAGTTAACATTTTTTATACCAAGAACATTTTAAGAATGAATCTTGATTAAAAGATATGTATAATCCCTCAGCAATAAATTACTGAACTATAACAAGTTATATGTTGGCAATATCAGTGTAAGTAATCAAGAAATAGACATATTTAAGTAATTTCTACTGAACTGCAAAAAAATTCTTTTGTGTTCTTGTTACTTGAGACAAAGTTTCACTCAGTAGCCTAATACTAATGGAACAAAGATAGAGTCATCTCTCTTAGTTTGCATATCTATTCTGTGCTTTTCATTTGCATCGGCACAACTGAACTTTCCTTTTGTTTTGTTCATTTGATTACTGTGCTTCCCAGTATTAGGTCAACTTGACACAAGCTAGAGTCACTTGGGAAGAAGGAAGCTTAATTGAAAAGATGTCTCCATCAGGTTGGCCTGTGAGCAGACCTGTGGGGCATTCTCTTGGTCAATTTTCTTGGACTGATGTGGGAGCCAGCCCAGCCCATCCTAGATTGTGCCAATCTTGGACAAGTGGTCCTTACTTGTCCTAGAAAGCAGCCTAAGCAAGCCTCAAGGAGCAAGCCAGGAAGCAGTACTCCTCCATGGCTTCTGCTTCAGTGCCTACCTCCAGTTTCTAGCCTTAAGTTCCTGTCCTGATGATAGACTACAAAAGTACTGCAAGGTGAAATAAATCACTTCCTCCCCAAGTTGCTTTTAGTCATGGTGTTTTATCACACACACAGCAAGGCACCCTTAACTAACACAATTACTTCTTCCTAAAATCTCACCTACTCCTAATCATAAGTGATCCAAATCCAAAGTACACCTTTTCAGATGCCATTGCCTCGGGAAAGTTGCAGTAACTTTGGCTAATATGATCAAATTCTCATACCCTTTTCTCTACACACACTGCACTGTTAGTCATCTATGAATACGTCTTCTGCGGCGGCAAGCTGCCCTAAAGCAGTTCATTTCAGTGTCTAACTTGTTTCTTTTTTCCTTTTGTTTGTATTTTTTTAAAGATTTATTTATTGTATATGAGTGCTCTGTTTGCATATACACCTAAATGCCAAGAGATGGCATCAGATCACATTATAGATGGTTGTGAGCCACCTTTCGGGTGCTGGGAATTGAACTCAGGACCCCTGGAAAGCAGACAGTGCTCTTAACAGATGAGCCATCTCTCCAGCATCTCCACTTGTTTCTTATATAAAGGCATTCATAGACACTGGTTAAATGAAATAAAAGTCATCTGATCTAACAATGATATCAATTATATCTTCAACAACCTTATAAAAAACCTGTTTGTATTATTTTGTATTTAGCTCAAAAATTATTCAATAGACATTTCAATTGTTTCTATCTAAACAATCTTCAAATATTTCAAAGGGGATTAAAAATATTTTAAATTTCCTAACCAATCACTTTCAACTCACCAAATTATAAATTCCTAGGAGAAGTGCTTCAATGCAGCCATTACTCTGCCTGTCTCGACTAACTGTAAGTCGTAAGTACACCCATATCAACTCAGGCAGGAACTGCAGTGTGAACCTCTTCAGCCGAACCTCAGAGCTACGATAGAGCTCAAACAATTGGTGGCAGACAGGCTCCAGGAGCTAAAAGAAAAACAGAGCAATATTATTTCCATTGCTTGAACTGTAACTCTATTTTCTAAAAGGCAAATGCACCTTTATAATATTAAAAAATTAATTCTCAATATTAATTCCTTCATAAGTTAACTCAACAGTGCCTTTAATAGACTACATATTAAATGGACCAAACCACTAACTATAAGAGCATATATTATCACTATACTTTTTGATGTACTATGCTACTAAATATTTTAGATAATTAGTCTGCTTGCCAATGTACTATATTTATACTTGCTGAGTTTCCCTTTCTGTTCTTACCAAGGCCTTCTAGTCTCTATTTTAATTTTTTACATTTGTGTATGTATGCATGTATGTGCAGGTACTTTAATACCATGTATGTAAACAACACCTTTGTGGGATCCAGTTCTCTCCTTCCATCATGTGGGTTTTAGGGATCCAACTTAGGTTGTAGCAAGTGACTTTATCCACTGAGCAACTCACTGGCCCATCTTCTATTTTAAGAAATTCTTAATTAAAATTTCAAATTTTAAGAAAAACTTCAAATTTTAAGTAAAGCCGTAACTTAAACAAATGATGGGCCACTCATTAGACGAAGAGATTTTACAAAACATGATGTGGGCACCCAACATTCTAGCTAATATATAGCTAGGAAAAAAAGCAGATTTAAGATCTCACTAATTATATTTATTTAAAAGAGTTGGGGGGCTAGGAAGATGGGTCAGTGGGTAGAGCTCCTGTTGACAAGTATGAAGACCTGAGTTCAGATGCCCAGCACCTACATGGAAGTTGAGCACAGCAGGGCATGGGGGGAAGGGGGAGAGAAGAGAAGCAGATTCCCTAGGGCTTACTGGCCAACCATTCCATCTGTAACAGCAAGCTCTAGGTTCAGTGAGACGCTCTATCTCATGAAACAGGTAGAGCTAGATAACAGTACTCAATATCTGTTGCTGGCTCGTTGCAAGCATGTACGCACACACACACAAACACACAATTTTGAAAGAGAAAAAAGTGTACATATAACATATAAATATGTTTTTCAATGCTTAGCTAATTATTCTTGTATTATCACATGGAATGACTTGAGAGACCCCATGATGTTGAAAACTGAAGAAAATGGGCAGTTCCACATACTGATAATTTAAAATGGTTTTGCTCCTATTACTGTATTTTACATGCCTGGTTGACTTTTAACTGCATATAAAGACTGATGAGACAGGGCTTCTCTGTGTAGCCTCGGCTGTCTTGGACTCGCTTTGTAGACCACGTCAGCCTCGAACTCACAGAGATCTGCCTGCCTCTGCCTCCCTGAGTGCTGGGATTACAGGTGTGCATCACCACACCCGGTGAAAAACTAAACTTTTTATTTTATTTTATTTATTTTTATTTTTATATTTATTAATTTATTCACTTTGTATCCTGGCTATGGCCCCCTCCTCCTCTTCCCCCAATTCCTCCCTCTTCTCCTATAACCCTTCCATAGTCCACTGATAGGGGAGGTCCTCCTTCCCTTAACTCTGACCTTAGCCTATCAGGTCTCATCAGGACTGGCTGCATTGTCTTCCTCTGTGGCCTGGCAAGACTGCAATTTATTAAAATTTAATTATGAAAAAAGAAAAGAAAACAGCAACAGCTTAGTAACTTCATATGCTTACTTCTATTCTAAGTTACATATTTATATCAGATCTATTTAAAGTAGCTATATTTTTTAATAATTTACTATTCTTGAATGAAGTCACTATTTTCACAATTGTGAAACTGTCAACAAATCTATGTCAACTGTATAGTTAATACTGTTCTTGAAGAACAATTTTAAAATTTAGAAAATTCACACACACATATATGTCCCTAGGCAGGTAAATACTCGACTCTCTAAGAGAAATAAAAATCAGGGCAAACTTTAAAGGTATTTTTAAAAATTAAAATATTTAAACTATCTCCTTACACTGATGTTTATTTAGAACAATCATACAGTTTGTCAAAGATTATAGAAATCAGTAGTAAAGGACAAGTTTAAATGAAGGTTTTCTAATATCAAGCTGATTTTCTATTCTAACACATTTCTTATACTAAAATATTGATAAAGATTGTTTATTATAAATACTATACTGTACATAGTACCAATAATTTTGAAATGAGTGAATCACTGCCATATGTCTTAAATGATGACATTGTTCTGAGCAATTAAAGACTGCACACTCTTAGAAATTTTATCTATACTTTCTTAGATTTGCTCCTCTCTTTAGTAAGAGACTCTCCAAAGATTGCTTTCTCTAAATATTTATGGCCTGTCATATAACCACAATAAGTTTATTTTGAAGACATTGACTTCCACTCTTTTAGTATGTGGCAGAAAAGCCACTATAAGTATACTAAAGAAACAGAAGTTTCAAAATTATGACTCTATTTTCTTGTTTTGTTTTGAGACAGGGTTTCTCTGTATAGCCTTGGCTGTCCTACAACTTGCTTTATAGAACAGGTTGGCCTTGAACTTAGAGATCTGAGCAGGACATGGTGATGTACCTACAATCCCAGAACTTGGGAGGCAGAGACAGGTAGATCTTTTAGTTTGAGGCCAGCCTGGTCTACAGAGTGAGTTCCATGACAGTCAGGGCTACACAGGAAATGCTGTCTTGAAAAACCAAAAAAATCAATCAACCAAAAGGAACTTAAAGAGATCCACTTCCTCTGCCTCTAAAGTGCTAGGAATAGCAGGCTTGGCTGTTATTTTTTAAAGGTGGGCAGTACTGGTAATCCAGTAGTTTTTAATCAAATACAACTACAAAATGAGACCATTAAAAATCTGGCATCGCTACCTATGAAAATCTTTAATTCTAAGCATTTGTATCCTGCTACTATTTCTGAAGGTCTCAACGGGAACCAGAAATGGTGCACACTTGTAACCCTAGCACCTGGGAGATAAGAGCATGAGGATCACAGTTGAAGGTGTTCCCAGCTACACAGGTACAGGAGAGCTTGCCTCAGACAAACCAAGCCCATTAAATGGCAGCATTATCCACATCGCAAGTGATAACAAGCATTATCATTAGCTTAAAAAAATTAGGAATAACTGACACCTTTCCTAAATTAAGCAAACAATGTTTTGACATAATTGCTGAGACATGCTATCTGATGAAAACACTAGAGAGCATTTTGGGTGATATAACAGTTATTTAAGCCTAACTTGAGTAAAAGAAATAATGTGAGGTGAATAAAAAGGGACAGTAAGACAGACAATAAGCAATGAAATTATTATAAGGTCATTTGTGAATAGTGACAGAGAGATGAGGTAGATCATAAAAGGTAAAGTCAAAGAAAGTTTTGTTTTGTTTTAAAGAAATGTGATGGACAGGTATAGCCCAGTGGGTAGTGCTTGGCACTGAAGTCCCAGAACTGAGTTCAGATCTCAGAACTCATGCATTTTAACTCCTACAGACTTGCAAAACATTGGGAAGCAGAGACAGCAGAACAGTCAGACACATGCATACCTGTCTCAGAAAAGTGGAAGTCAAGAGTATAAAGCCAAAGAAAATAGGAAATAAACAGAGAGGACTCAAGAGCGGGGCTCAAATGGAAGAAGCACTAAACTGACTAAGGTCTGTTAAGATGAAAAAGAAAAAGAAAAAAATATTGTGGGTGTATAGTCAAGTTGTAACAAAGGTAGCCATAACATGTAAAATTAAAGCTCTAGAAGTTCATATCAAGGACTCTTATGTCTTCAAAGTAACATTGATTTTTAGACTATCCTAAGTTCAGTTCTTATAATACAAAGCATATGGCTATTCTCTGAAATAACAGCTTGGTAGCACATCTGCTGATGTCTCATAATATAATGAATCAGGACTTGAAATGCACCTGCTGTGACTACAGGGCAGAATAAACCTGAGGTTCTACAGAATTTATTATCGTTGGTTTTCAAAAACCATAATTAGAAGCTTCTGACTTGACAGTAAAAAGGATGGAACTCAGACCTACCCTAGCAACTTCACAATTATAATAAACCCTAAAGTCTTGAGCCTGGATTTCTCAAGCTACCATTTCCATTTTGAGCCATGACTTCAAGGTCTTGTGTAATTATAAAGTATGACAATACAGAAGAGTCTGAGTAACATTTTTTAAAGAGTCTGTTTTTAAGTGAGAACATGTCATACCTTTTGAGTATTAAATCTAAAGATTCTAGAATCTTTTGGTATTGCATTATTTTCTAATCGATATTTACTTATTTATTTATGCTTAGCCCCAGAGCCACATCCCAAGCACATAATACTTGTTAGATATTCATTACATATATATAGAATATTACATTCTAGGGAAGTAACAATCATAAAATATATGACCACTGCCCATGAAGAGCTTACAATCTAAAAGGAAAAGCATAAAACAAATAATTTTTAATAAGCAAAGCTTAAATGTTAAGACAAAATCAGGGGTAGGGTATATAGAATTTAGCATTTAGAAATTTTCAAATACCCCTGACTAAAGATATGTGTGTGTGTGCGTGTAGACAGATCTACACACATACACAAACACAGCCCATCTCTGAAATTTTATAAATTCACGCAATACACCGCAGGAGAAAAGCAGCTAATGAATCTTGCAGCTGCTGCTAGAAATAACAGCAGATGCAAGTCTGAGAGCCAGTCCAAACACAGGAGACGGAAAAGAAGGAGGTCAATAAGCAAGCTTTTGGTGAGAAGACAACAGTGAGGATGCACTTTAAGCTAGGCTGCTGGTTAGGAGCTGGTTACCTGAACTTCTTCAAGCTCACTGCAGTACACAGCAGAGGCAGTCTCGGAGGCTGTATCTGGGAAGATAAGAAGCTACTTTCCTGTGTGTTCCTTTCATTTGCATGTTAAAGCATACATGAATCCAGTGGGATAAAACTATATGTCATACCACTGTGTTAATGGAAAAATACTGTGTGTATCCGGCATAAGTTTGCATATAGATTCAGTTGCTGCATTTTCTATCTTCTATCACAGGGTGAATAACAGTTGACTGTTATTCTAAGCTTATTGATCTTCACTATTTAGATTTTTTAAAGCATTTCCTCTGATAATTTTCAGGTAGACTTAGTAAACAGCAGCATATTTTTATGTTATCAGCTTACAACTGATCAGAGTGTTCATAAATATATCTATAGTGCTAAGAAATAAGAGGAAACAATATTAAAACAAAGAATGCTGAATCACATACTGTTAAAATTTGGTTTCCAAAGAAGGAATATTAAAGAACACAAAGAAAAAATACATTTAATAAATAATCCATCGAGATGAAGGTGACTGAAGTTGAGAATCAAAGCATATCACCTTCACCAAGGAAAAGACCAAAACAATTTCAAATGTAAAAGGATGGGGGTGGGGAAGCCAAAGCAACTATCAGGATGAAAAATAGAAGAAAGAAGCTTTCCAGATTCACAAATGAGACTGAAAACTACAAACTTACATTTGTGTGATTTCATCTCACTATTTAGAAGGTATTTTTCTTAAATGCTTTCTTACCTCATTGTTTGAATCTTGAATAACTTTATAAAGTGCTGGTACAAGTGCTTTTTTCCGGTGTAAAGTTGCTGCATAACTGGTGATCTGAGTGTCAGGTAATGCCTACGAGAAAACCATCAAAGGACAGCAAAATGAATTTAATACTTAGGAAACAAACAACTTTATTTTACATGAATGCTACTTGAGTAAAATAACAGTCAAATGAGAAATGTAAAAATAATTACTATAATTAACATTAAATAATTAACATAAATTTTACAGCTGTTTATCCATGAAAAATGATCACAAGTTGCATATCATAACTAGATTTCACAAAACAGGTCACTTTAAAGTAATATAGCCTAAAAGAGAGCAAGACATATTTCAGTTCTTACACTTATGCTTCATAAAACACATTTCCTAAGTGTTCATATATTATATAGTTTTCAATCAAAACTATCTGACTCTTAACTATAGGAACTCAAAGCAGGGAACAAATACTATTATTACTTGAAGACTCCAGTCTCCTATTGGATTTATCTTAATCCTAACAATTATTTTTATTTCTACATAATTCCTTTGACTCTAATTCATATTAGTTCTACTTGAAAGAATCACAACTAGAGAGTCATTATTTCACATTTTGCAACTCCCATTTAAAAATATATTTGTAGGGCTCTTTACAGAACACACTACCATCATTAAACTTCTGACATGTACGTACACAACACAGTCTCATCCCAATCTATTTACCTTGAACTCTGATAACCATTCTTCTACAACAGCTTGTTCTGATCCCAGCATCTTCCGCTCCCTTCTATTCTTCTTTTACCTCTAAAACAGATAACATTACCTACAGAAATTACCAAAGGTACATAACGTGTACATTTCACTAACCAAGAAACTCATCTAGTCTGTATTTCAGATAGAGGCTTATACTCAGTTTATAGTACAATTAAAACTTTAAAAATAAATTCTATTTGTTAATGGTATCTTAGAAATGTCTTCAAGCCCTCACATTTCCCCCCCTGCAAAATGTCGAAGAAGATGTCCTTAAATTGGGCATACGTATAATCTCAGTACCTGGGATGCTGAGGCAAGGGGACTGTGAAATGGAGGTCAACTTGGGTGTGTGCTGAGTTCTAAGACAAGCCTGACTACACAACACTGTGGATCAACAAAACAAAAAGCTGGAAAATGAAGTAAGTGTCCCAGTGAAACCAAATTACATTACAAAGCAAATACACAGAGCAAGTTACATCTGACAGAATAAACCTGTAACAAAATGTTAATGTTAAATCTTAAAAAAGCCAGGGTCATATAGCTGGTAAACTGATAACAACACATATATTATGCAAAATGAGGGAGATTCTTAACTGCTAAAATGGAAAATGTCTAAGTAGCAAAATCAAAGTGAATAAAAGTCTGTAAATTATAATTCCAATTAAAGCTTATATATTTTTTAAAACCCGGAAACAAATACATGCTCAACTATTAAATGCTCGCCATTGAGAGTAGTCTAACTTACTTACTTAATTTTGTATTAAAAAAAAACAACAAGACAAGCAAAAAGTAGAACCTGAACAAGCAGGACTGTCTGTGAAATAACTGAAAAGTTCTCTCATCAAAAAGATACTTTTAGCAGGTGGTGGCACACCCCTAGGTCACCATTCCTAGTTAGGTGGGCTTTGGATGTGTAGAAACATAGCTAAATGTTAAACTTCAAGCAACCACTTCTCTGTTGGCTTCTGCTTCAAGATCCTGCCTTGAATTCCTGCCTTGTTGTTTCCCTCAATGATGGAACTGTAAAATGTAATATGAAAAAAACCCTTTCCTTTCCAAGTTACTTTTAGTCATAGTGTTTATTAATGCAACCCCAAACAAACTAGAACAGCCTCACTCAAACCATGTTTCAATAATGACATATAAGGAGGTGGGGCAGAGGCCATCTAGGCAGTGTCAGGTCGGGCTCCCTCTCTGCAGTGTGAGTCGCACATTGGACTAGTCATTGGTTAGCCACTCCCATAAGATTTACACCACCATTACCCCAGCACATTTTGCAGGCAGGACAGAGTGTAGGTCGAAGGTTTTGTGGATGGGTCGATGTTCCAGTCCCACTGCTGGAAGCCTTGGCTGGTTATAGAAGATGGCCAGTTCGGGCTCCGTACCCCCCATTACTGAGAGACTTCTCCAGGGTCACTCTCATAGGTTCCGGGGAGTTTCAACTGCACTAGGCTTCTACACCATTCCCCAGATCCAATCCTCTTTCCCAGTCCTCTCTCCCTCAGTTCCCCACCCCATCTGATCCCTCCTGTTCCAATCCCTACATACCTCCAAAATCTATTTCCCCTTCATGGAGAGACTCATGCATCCATTCTTGAGCCCTCCAGAGGCAAGACAGCCCAAAGACCCAGAACAGAAACAAATACTTGTCAAAGAAAAGGGGTGGGGAATGGAGGGGGTCAATGAAATGGTTATGCTCATAGACTGGCACCTAGCCAAACTGTCATCAGAGAGGCATCACCCAGCAAGTGATGGAAGCAGATACAGAGATCCACAGCCAAACACTAGGTGGAGCCAGGGGATCCCCAAAGAAAAGAGGAAAGACTGTAGGAGACAGAGAGGCTGAGGACACCACAAGAACACGGCCCACAGAATCAAATAAGCAGGGTCAACAAACCCAAACCCTGTGTGGGTCTGAACTAGGTCCTTTGAATATCTGTTATGGTTGTGTAGCTAGCTTGGTATTCTTGTGGGACTCCTAACAGTGGTAACAAGGGCTGTCTCTGACTCCTGCCTGCGCTTAGGATCCTTTCCTCCTACTCGATTGCCTTGGCCAGTCCTGACATGAGGGTTTGTACCTGGTCTTACTGTAATTTGTTAGGCCATGTTTAGTGGATAGCCCTGGGAAGCCTGTTCTTTTTTTCTGGGGTAAGGGTGGGGGGATGGAGGAGGAGTGGATCTGGGAAAGAGGGGAGGTGGGGGAGGGACTGGGAGAAGTGAAGGGAGGAGAAACTATGGTCAGGATGTAATGTATAAAAGAATTCTTAAAAAATAGAGACAGATGATAGAAGAATAAATCAGATACAAATATTTTTTAAAAATATATGGGTATAAATGTCTGTGTGTGAGTATGTGCATGTGAGTATATGTACCCTCAGAGGCCATAAAAGGGCATCAGATTCCCTGGAATTGGAGTTATAGGTAGTTTTGAGCCACCAGATGTGTGTATAAGGAACCAAACTCTGGACTTCTGCAAGAGCAATATGCACTCTTACCCACTGAGGCATCTCTTCTACCCCCTTGCATTGGATATAAATAAAATATGACTGGCCTTAAAGTTGATAACCACTTTGTTTAGTAGTCAGTACACAAAGTTTATTATATACTATTCTATCTACTTTGTTATAGATTAAAATGTCTTATAATAAATAATGAAAACAAATTCAAATGTACAAGTCCTGATATGATTGCTACAAAACTGGGCTCTTACATTTATTTATTAACTTCCTTAATTTTGTGGGTAAGGCAATGGACAGTGTACATTCATAGATTGCTCTGAGATCTAAGCAAAACTATGAAAAAGAACTAGGGCTGGGATGTGGCTCAGTTGGTAGAATACTTGCCTAGCATGTAAAAGGCACTGACTTTGTTCCCAGTGCAGAGTGAGGCTAGAAGTTCCAATACAGACTAATGGTTTGGAGAATTTTGACCTAGACAACATATGTTTTTGGAAGAGTTACTTCTCTGTCTCCTCAAACTGCTTGTTCATAAAATCTACGACAAAAGTTTTTTCAGATTTTGTTTGCTTGTTTTGTTTCGAGGCACAGTTTCACGAGGAAGCCCTAGTTGGCCTGACACTCAGTATGTTGACCAGGTTGACCTTGAATTCAGACATCCTCCTGCCTCTGCATGTCCAGTGCTGGGGTAAAAGGCATGTGCCACCCTGGCCATCTCACAAGAGACTTAAAAAAAAAAAAACAGAATAAATAATATAGAGATTGGCTAACATTCTTCATGTCAGCTGCTATTAAAACAATAGTAATGCAATTACTTAAGTTTTTGACAATTCAAGAAGCATTTTTATTCTGGTGGTAAAATAGTTAATTATTGTCTTAGTCAGGGTTTTATTGCTGTGATGAAACACCATGACCAAAAAACAAGTTGGGGAGGAAAGGGTTTATTTGACTTACACATCCAGATAACAATCCATCATTAGAGGAAGTCAGGACAGAAACTTAAGCAGGGCTGGACCCTGGAGGCAGAACCTAATGCAGAAGCCATGGAGGGTTGCTCCTTCTGGCTTACTCCCCATGGTTTGCTCAGCCTGTTTTCTTATAAAACCCACGACCACCAGCCGAGGGATGGCCACACCCACCAAGAGCTGGGCCCTATGCTATTGAGCACTAATTGAGGAAATGCCTTACAGTTGGATCTCACAGAGGCATTTTCTCAACTGGGGCACCTTCCTCTGATGACTCTAATGTGTGTCAAGTGGATACACAAAACCAGCCAGTACAATTATCTATTAATAGAAATATTGTTGAATATAATGCTAAGGATACGACAATAAAGGGTAAAAAGAAAATAAGTGCTCCCAAGGGTTTCAAAGGAATCAAAATTATTAAATAAACAAAGCTATGGAATTACCAGTGTAACATGATATAGTCAATAATAACTATTACTGCAGAAAAAATGTTTTTGGTTTTTCAAGACACAGTGTCTTTGTGTAACCTTTCTCTCTGTGTAGACCACCAGGCTGGCCTTGAACTCAGAGAGAGATCCACCTGCCTCTGCCTCCCAAGCGCTAGAATTAAAGTCATGTGCCACCACTGCCTAGCTTACTGCAAATTCTTAAACTTGATAAAAAAAAAAAATTGGGCCAGCCTTCCAGTACCTGGAAGGCAAAGACAGGCAGATTTCTGAGGTCAAGGCCAGCCTGGTCTACAGGGAGAGTTCCAGGACAGGTGGACTATACAGAGAAACCCTGTCTCAAACCCTCCTCAACCCTCAAAGCATTGGAAAAAAATTATGAAGATATTTCAAAGTATATGTCTAAAACTTAGATTAACGCAGTTGTTATTGAAAAGACTAAATTTCCTAAGACAAAACTTAAAACTGTACTATGTGATAAGTAGCTCTAAGCTGAAAAGCTATTTAAATTAATTCATATACAGTTTACTTATTTTCCTACTTTTAGACAGAAATTAGACCTGTTCTGTGTTATGATAAAATGTGGGCTCAGGGGACTAGAGAGATAGCTCAGAAGTTATAAGAGCATACTGCTCTTTTAGAAGACTTGAGTTTGGTTCCCAGCATTCATGATAAGTGGATTGATGATAACCACTTATAACTCCAGCTCTAGAGGGATCTGATGCCGCTGGCCTCTATGGGAACACGTACACGCACATGTATATGTTCTTAAAAATGAATTTTAAAATGTAGGTTCAGACATTTTATAAAGAAAGTGGAGACTATCCTCCAGAGTGATCTTTATTAAGAGACTGTCTCATGACCACTGGGGTCTCATGGCCACTGGGGTCCCATGATCACACCTTAATCTGAGAGAGTAATTAGGAGAAATACAGATAATATTAGAGACAAATGACGACCTTGGAGGAAAAGAAAGGCTTCCCTTCAAACACCTGGAGAAAAAGAGGGCTAGAGAGATGGCTCAGTAGTAAAAGCATTTGCTGCCGGGCCTGATGCCCTGAGTTCAATCCCCAAAACCCACATGATGGAAGGAGAGAACTGACTCCAAAGTTTGTGCTATGACTTTCACATAAGCATGCATGTGCACATACTACACCCTGCGCTGGCAAAGAAATGAATATATGCTTTTAAAAGACCTAGAGAGGAGCTTCATTAAGACAGCTTAGAGTAAAAAGTAAGAGAGACAATACGTGAGAGTGGGACGGGGTGGGGTGGGGTGTATGCAGGGGGACAAACGGGGTTCTCTGAATGTGCTAGGTGTTGAGGGGATAACCAGAAGCTTTAGTGTGATTTAGTCTGGCATAGCCCATGTGCTGAGGAGCCTGGTATTGGGTAAATTTACCTTGTAGCTTCGAGGGGGAAGACAGGGCTTACTTACCTCCTCTCGTGCTCCCCAAGACCCGTGTGCTCTAAAAGTCATAGCAGCGGCCTGCCAGCGGTCAGGGGCCATGGCCTGATTTCTGAGAGAGGATGCAGCTAAGGGTCTGTAACCTAAGACAATGCACCCTGGACAGTGTTACTGTCTTTGCCAGTTTTTACTGAAGACTTCACTTCCTGAGGCAATCTGTCCTGTACTCCAAATTCATTTTTAGTGTTTTCTCTAGAGTTGAGAACCTAATGTTGCCTATCCTACTCTCCTAATGTGGAGCGTTACAGTTACAGATGCTAACTTAGGACACCATCCCAGCCAAGCCCAGTATTCCCCAGGGGGTGGGGAGATAATAAAGGAATACACACACAACCATAGTATAGTGTCAGTCCACAACTAGGCTGAAATTTGAACCCTATGTGCTCAACTCCCGACAACATTCAAACTCAACATGTAACTGCTGGGTTCTCTTATGGCAAATTGATGTTTATATCTACTCAGTTTTAGCTGAGATGGGCATAAGGCTGGTGACATGGAGCCTACAGTGCTTCTGGAGACTTCATAAAACACACCAGTTTTCTGTCAGGACACTGCATCTGGGGGTCAGACTCCATGCAACATGAGCACTGTCTAATTTTTCTTCCTCCTTGTACCTACTTGAACCTTTTCAACATGAAACTTTCATAAACGTTGGCCCTCTCAGCTATTTATGAATTCCAAAAAACTGCTTTCCTGGGTACATTCAACTAAGTGATTTTGCTCTTTCCCCATTTTCTTCTTGACATGTCCTGGCATGTGTTTTCTATGAAAACAGTGGATTGTTGAGATCTGTGCAGGATCTTGGGTTATAGCAAAATAGATTTGGTAATAAGTATTTATTTGGGCTCTCTTTTCTCCTCTGGGTCCCTCTCTGAAACTGGATCTTGCTATCTAGCTAGCTAAGGGTGACCTTGAACTCTTGAGCCTCATGTCTCTACTTCCTAACTGCTAGGATTACAGGCATACAAACAACACCTGGCTTTGACTTTGCACATTTTGTATATTATTAATAAACACTAGAAAACAGGTTATTTTCTCTGCCACATTTCAAATATCTAGATATGTGGTTATTTTCCTGTATCAGACAGAACAGAAAGAACATTAGCCATCATCACAAAAGTTGCTTTGGAGAACAGTTATCTAGATATATCCTGATACATCATGCTGAATAAATGAACTAAATAGAAGTATAATTCAGATAACACATTTGTTAAATGCAATTGCTAAAATAATTCAAAAATTGAATTCAAAGGTAGTACAATGTGATCGTGTCAGGTAAAGCTGTATAACAAATAAAGCTACTCACCAAAGGCTACCAAAAATTCTTAACATGTTTTAATGGTATGAGAAAATGATTCTTCATCTATTTTTTTTAAGTTAAGGTCATAATTTTACCTGTCTTAAGATCAATTTTCTAAAGGAGGAGGTGGCACAGGAATGCGGCAGAGTTCAAGTATGGAATTCATTTGTTGAGAGTTAAATATTTTCCAACTCTGTAAAAAATAAAAATAAATTCAACTATTAAAAATATTCTCAAGAACATATACACAAATTATTTTAAATGACACACTCATAAAATGGTTCATTTTTATGTGTGTGTAAACACTGATGGTGCATGTGTACATATGTGTGGCTGCATGCACCTGCACATGGTCATGTGGAAGACTCTACTGAGTCACACCTTATCCCCTTCACACAGTATTTTTGTTAGGCAGCCAGCAAGCCTCAGAGATCTACCCATCTCCATATAATACCCCTCAGCACTGGGATTACAGACACAGCACAAACACATGGCTTTTGACATTGGACCCAGGTCCTTGATACTTGCGTAGTAAGTACATTTACTTACTGTAGCTCACCTAACACTAAAGAATAATTATAGACCCTAACATATTCTGTAATAACTAGCATACTTGTGTATCTTTATCATATATAAGAAAACACTTTGGAGACAAAAAGTCTCAAATTTAGCTTCAAGCATCCCATTAATTATCTGTTTGTTTGGTTAGTTTGGTTTGGTTTTTCGAGAGGGCTTCTCTGTATAGCCTTGGCTGTCCTGGACAGCTTTGTAGACTAGGCTGGTCTCGAACTCCCAGAGATCCGCCTGCCACTGCCTCCCCCAGTGCTGGGATTACAGGTGTGAGCCACAGTGTCTGGATCCCATTTATTATCTTTAAGACACTGGGTAGGTTATTTAAACTGCTGGAGATTCAGGTGAAAAAAAAATCTAGAAAATTAAGTCTTTTCCATACAAAAAAATACTGACTCTAATTTTTGAAACATATTATAGTGATGTACTCTTGCAAGAGTTTTCTTTAGGCCTCCAGAGCTTCACCAAGGTATGCATGTACCTACTACCCATCCTCATTTCTAAACTAAATAAATAAGAACTGGAAAATAGGCAATAATTAGTCATGCACAAGTCATGTACAAATCAGTCATGCACAAAACAAAGATAATATTGCAATGCAATTGGAAAAGAGAGTTTTAAATAAAAAGATGTTAGGTCAAGTGGCTAGCTCTATGGAAAACAATGAACTTACACTACTCACAAAAGTAAACTCCAGAAACCACCAAGGTGATTGGCTAGAGCACTTGCTGCCAAGTCTGAGGATTTGAGTTTGATCCTGGGTGGAGGGTGAGACTGACTCTCAGACCCTTACAGGCATGTGTCTGTGCATGAACACCCTCTCACTCCCACCTCTAATTAAATGTTGAAAAGGAAGAAAATGCCAAGTGGAATACAGATCTAAGTATTGTGAGGCAAGGGCATGTACAGCAAACATTTGTGTAAATAACTAAGTTTAACTTCTATTACCTCCTTCCTCTTTCTGAGACAGGGTCTCACTATGTAGACAAGATGGCCTTTAACTTACACTCTTCCTTGTCTCAACTTCCCAAGTGCTGAGATTATAGACATGCAAAATCATATATTTATTATAGACATATGTATATAATATAGACATGCTCAATTTGGGAAAACATTTTTTAAATAAACAAAAAGCACTGACAATGGCAACTAGACTGTATTGAATCTGTCAACAAAAAATTAGATCACGGCTCAGTTTGTTGAGTTCATATTCCTGAGTTGGCAGAATAAATATTACAAAAATGTTTATATTATTTAATTTATAGAATCAATGAAACATCTATCAAATTTTCTATGTTGTATTTCACAGGTTTAGAAAAAATACAAGAACTCATATGGAACCCAGAACATTACTGGGAAACAGGTGCAGTGGCACTCACCTGTAATCCCAGCACTCAGGGAGGCAGAGGCAGGTAGATCTCTGTGAGTTCAAGGCCAGCCTGGTCTACAAAGGGAGTCCAGGAAAGCCAAGGCTACATAGAGAAACCCTGTCTAAAAAACAAAAACACAAACACAAAAACATTACTGGAGGTATTATAAAATCCAACTTCAAATCATACTATAGAGCTATACTGATAAAGAAAGCCTGGTACTGACATCAAGACAGACAAGTAGACTGAGATTAGAATAGAAGACCTGGAAATAAGATGGCAAAGCTAAATCCAGTTAATTTTGACAAAGGAGGTAAAAACATAAAATGCTTTGGGAAAAAGAACCTATTAAACAAATGATGCTGATAAAACTACATTTCTACCTACAGAAGATGAAATTACATATTTATCTTTCACCTTGTACACAAGTCAATTCAAAATAAATCAAAGACCTTAATTTAAGACCCAAAACACTGACATTTTTTAAAGAAATCATGGGTTACCCTTCAAGATACTAGGTTAGCTAAGGACTTGAAAAAACACCAGCTGCTAAGGAACTAAGCCCAGTATCAACTGATGAAGCCACAATTAGCAAAGTTAACAGAAAATCCATACAATGGAGCAAAATCTTTACCAGCTACATTTCAGACAAGAGGCTGTTGTCCAGATCTAACAAAGAACTATAGAAATTGGATACCATAGAAATAAAACTGTCAATCAACAAATGGGCAAATAGTTGTTGTTTTAAAAGAAATACATATGGCCAACTACTTTTTTAAAGTATTCAATAAAACTAGGATACAAAGCAAAATAATTGTAAATAATAATAATAACAATAATAAAGTATTCAATATCCCTTTAAATAATAATAATAATAATAATAATAATAATAAAGTATTCAATATCCTTACTCATCAGATAATGCAAATTAAAACTACTTTGAGATACCACTTCACCCTGCCATGAATGAATTTGACAACACTTACTGTCAGGAGGTGCAAATTAAATAACACCGGCATTATGGAAATCGGTTTGCATATTTCTCAAAAAATTAAAAACAGAACTATCATATGACCCAGCTATTTCACTTCTAGGCATATACCCAAAGAATGCCATACCCTCCCATGTAGATATTAACACCCACAAGCTTATTGCTGGTTTATTTACTATAGCAAAGAATTAGAATCAACATAGTTACCATAAACAAATCAATAGATAATGAAAAACTGGGACTATTCAGTTCTAAAAAAAAAATGAAAGTTTAAAAATTTGCAGAAAAATGGAAGGACTTAGAATAGAATATATTAAGCAAGGTCACACAATCTCAGAAAGAAAAATACTTGCATGGTCTCTCTAGTCAATAATATATTTGTATTTGTAAACAAATGTTCATGTAGGTACAGTATAACATAAAAAAAAACACTACTAAGTAAAGAGAAGGACTGAATGCAGGTAATTATGTTATAAAAGATGAGTTATGAGGGCTGGAGAGATGGTTAAGAGCACTGTCTGCTCTTCCAAAGGACCCAGGTTCAATTCCCAGCACCCACATGGCAGCTCTTAACTGTCTGTACTGCCAATTCTTCATATTAATGCACATAAAATGAAATTAAGTAAATTATTAAAAAAAGACAAGTTATGAAAGAGTATGAAGCAAATTACTTTTTTAAAGTCTAATTCTGTCATATTTTTGGGTGGTGGTGAGTAAGTACATAAAATATATTCAATACTGAAAGTTTAAAATCTAATGTGCAGCTTCACAACTTCCATTTCAAATGCTATTTCTAACTGTACAGAAGTTCACTGAGTTGTACAAACTTTGCATCTCTATGGAAGCGAAGTATTTGAGCACTGTGTATTCAAATGCTGATTTCTGTGCCACAGACATCTGATTACAGGCTGACTTTGGTATTGTCGTTATTACAAAGCATTTCCTGTCTCAGTATTTTGTAAACACCTTCTGATTGGTTGAACAAAGAGCTGAAAGGCCAATAGCTGAGCAGGAAAGGTAGGACTTCTGAGCCCAGTAAGAGGATCTCAGGTGGGGAGAAGAGAAGATGGAGTTGCAATGAAGAAGTAGGTGCCAGAACAAGGCTAAGATGGCAGGTAACAGGACATGTGGTGGGATATAAGCCATGTTAAATTGTTGGGTTAGAAGAGCTATAGAGCCCAGCTACAGAGCCTAAAAGTTTTAATAAATATAAAGGTCTCCATGTCATTATTCAGAGAAAGGGCAGGCATAGAAAAATCTTACAGTTACACATCTCTTTAATTTTAGTGTGTTATATTTATTTTATTTGGAAGTTTTTTATTACAAAGTTTATTTTAAAAGATCGTCTATTAAAAATAGTAAGATGCAGAGCCATTGAAGAAGATACCTAACACTTATCTCTAGCCTCTACAACATCCTCATACATATACACATGCACCTGTACACACACACACAAGCATGTCCCCATGCATATGTACTGAGGAGGGACGGAGAGAGAGGGAGAATGAAAAGAAAAGCAAATGTCTAGAAAAGTGCTTTCTCTTTGTCAACAAGATAGTTATAGGCAAAAGTCTACCTTCTTCCTTGAAACTTTGTTTGAGACAGAGCCTTGCTATGTAACCCTGGCTAACCTGGAAATCACTATGTAGACCAGGCTGCCTTCCTAGTGCTGGGATCAAAGCTGTGTGCTAACACATCTTAAAACTTTTTTCTTTTCTTTTCCTTTTTTTTTTTTTTTTTGAGACAGGGTTTCTCTGTGTAGCCTTGGTGGTCATGGACTCCCTTTGTAGACCAGGATGGCCTTGAACTCGCAGCGATCCACTTGCCTCTGCTTCCCTGAGCACTGAGATTAAAGGTATGCGATACCATGTCTGGCTCCTTAAAACATTTTTTTAAATGACAAAAATTCATAAAACTTAGGTCTCAAGTTACTGGATACTATCAATGAAGAATAATCAACTTACTTCCTTAAGTATCCAGGCTGCAATGTAAGGAAAGCCAAGCTTGGTACCATTCCTGAGACATAAGAGAATTAAAACAGAAAAAGCAGCAGGGAAAAATAACGAAAACCAAACTCTAGAGATCACTAGACGATCTAATGACCACAAGAAAACTAATTAGTACTCTGTGCATGGTAGGAACTACCAGAATCCAGAAAAAGAAGTGCCAAATTATTAAAAGATAGCAGTGATAAAAACTTACAAAAGGCCTTTAAAAGTGTTCGGTTAAAGAATATAGAGCCCTTCCTAAGCATGGAGCAATAACCGGTGGAAAGGAGCACAGAGAACTAGAGAGCTGCTTCCTCTGCTTCTGCCTCCCAAATGAGGGGATTAAAGGCATGCACTGCCATATCATAAAAAAATAAAGATATTTTAAAGATATCTTTAAAACATAATGTGCTAAATCACAGTGTATGAAAAATTGTCAGAAGAAAAAAAAGTGTTGGAACAACAACAGACTTTTCAGGAACAAAATTAATGTACTTGAAGACAAATCAACATAGTCAAGATGGAAGCAGAATTCAAATAACCTGCACAAAGAAGGAATTTACTACAAACTAATGTTTGGTGATCCTAGTTTTATTAATTGAGATGATGAGACTCAAGGGAAAAGATTTATATATCATGTATCCCCCAAGATAAAGAATCAGCATTAGTTAGCTCTATCCACAGAGGATAAGGTGGACTACTTTTTGATCCACTGAGTTTACCTTGAAATTGTCCCAGCTATGCAAGGAAAACTAAGAGAATGTGGCTGCAAGACCTAAATTACATATAGACAATACTAACTATACACAGATAACCAGAACACAACAAAAAAAACTAGCTAATCTTTAGAATATATATATATATATATATATATATATATATTTTTTTTTTTTTTTGGCTAGGATGTAGCTCACTTGGTAGATGCTGGGATTCAAACCTGGGACAAGAGGCTGAAGTGCCTCTTTAACATACCAAAGCAGATCTGGCCTGCAGGTCCTCCTAGCATCCCCATATTCAAGAGACCATTTTAAAAAAAAAATCAAAAACAGCAACAAAAATTGAGGAGTGTGAGAAAGGAACAGGCATTAAGGACCAATACATTTCTTCCTTTATAACCATGACTATTGTTAACTCTGAAATAGTATTAGAAAAGTTTTAATGTACATTTCTGTTTTCTTTTGTGTGTGTGTTTTCCAAGACAGGATTTCTCTGTGTATCCCTGGCTATCCTGGAGCTTTCTCTGTGGACCAGGCTGGCCTTGAACTCACAGATATCTGCATTCCTCTGCCTCCAGATGCTGGGATTAAAGGCATGGGCCACCACTGCCCAGATTTAATGTTTATTTTCTAATTTTAAATTTAAATATAATTAAGTGTATATAAAGCATGTATTTTTAAAGTTTATTATAACAAATTAAGAAAATAGCTAGCCAAATCTTTCAATCCTTAGAGTATTTTTAATGAATTTCTTTCCCATTCTAAGGTTTTAGATTTATTTTTTTTCATGTGAATGAGCATTTTGTGGTAATGTATGTCTGTGCAACACATGTGTGCAGTGTCTGCAGCAGCCAAAACAAAATGTCGGATTCCCCTTGGAACTTGGAGTTTTCAAACAGATGTGAGTTGGCATATGGGTGCCGGGAACTGAAACCTATTCCTCTAGAAGAACAGTCAGTGCTCTAATTACTAAGTCATCTCTCTAGCCTCTACTTAAGGTTTTATATATAATCAACATAAATTTTCTCTTTAAAGAATTGTACATTAGCCTGGCAGTGGTGGCGCACACCTTTAATTCCAGCACCCTGGAGGCAGAGGCAGGTAGATGTCTATGAGGTCAAGGCCAGCCTAGTCCACAGAGAGCGTTCTAGAACAGCCAGGGCTAAACAGAAAAACCGTGTCTCAAAAAAAAAAAAAAAAAAAAAAAAACCAAACAGATTTGTACATTATTACCAGGTTTATTTTTACTAGCTAGTATTTTATAACATGTGCTATACTGGCTTAGTTAGGGTTACAATTGCTGTGATGAAACATCATAACCAAAACAACTTGGGGAGGAAAGGGTTTGTTTGGCTTGTTGTGCTGGAATCATGATTCCCCAAAAGACCACCACCAGGAGCTGAGTCCGTTGCAAATCACATGAGGATCTTTTTGTTATAAATAATTATAAGCTGCAGCTTGGGCCCACAGCCCCCACCAAAGCGGTG
>CM053751.1:39119100-39280648 GCA_028658305.1 Pachyuromys duprasi
ATTTTGAATTGATTGGCTATAGGAAGGTCCCCAAACCATTAATCCCTCCCTAGGGGGATGGGCCAGTTTCCTAGCAACTGTATCTCTAGTATGTGGGTAAAGAATGTGGTAAGGCGAGTTCTTCCACTGGACCTCCCCACCCAACTATTTTAGGCCTCAAGCACTAAAAATAGCCACCTTTAATCTCTTGGTCTCTCAGGCTTATGCTTTCACACCACTATTCATCACTAAAAAGTCTAGATAGGAATTCAAACAGGGATCTGGAGGCAGGAACTGATGCAGAAGTCAAGGAAGGGCACTGCTTACTGGCTCGCTCCCATGGCTTATTCAGCCTCCTTATAGAATCCAGGGCCACCTGTCTAGGGGTGGCCCCACCCATAATGTAGGACTAGGCCATCCTACATCAATCACTAAAAAAATGACTTACAGGCTTGCCTATAGCTCAAACTTGTGGAGGCATTTTCTCAGCTGAGGCTTAACTCCTCTCCAGTGATTCTAGTTTATGTCAAGTTGACATAGCACACTGGTGCTATTTCAGACATTTTTACATAATCTACCTATATACACTAATCCTATCTGTTATTATCCCAGTTTTACAGATGAGGAAACAGGCATTGAGAGATTAAATCATTTCCCCAAGGTCACATAATCTACACTAGTAAACAGTGAGGCCAACTGTCAAGCTAGACACTAAGAACTGTTTTTCTTCCAGAGACAGGGTCTTGCACTATTTAGTTTAGGCTGGCCTCAAACCTGAAACGTGTATGCCTGTGCTTAAATTACAGGCATACACTCTCACACTAGATAATACTACAAAAACTTTGAAAATCTCACCCACAAAACATCACAAATGTTGATTATACTGAGAACATCATGTTTATCTCACTTGGTCAGCAAAGTCCTTTAGAAAAGTTACATTTATGCTACATATTAGAAGAACCATATGAAAATTTAGCAGTTTTCCATATTAATGACACCCTTGGGGTATACCAAAATATGCCCTTCAAGTGAATGGCTCAGCCAGCCTTTACCACTTGGAAAGAAGCTGTTCTGGTTAATCATAATTGTCAACTTGACTGGATTTAGAATTGCTATGGAAACACACCTCTGCATGTGTCTTGTGAGGGTATTTCCAGAAAGGTTTAACTCAAGAGGGAAGACTCACCTTGAATGTGGGCGGTACCAATGATGAGTTGGGGTCCTGGAGTGAAAGAAGGAAATGAGCTGACCACCATTCTTCTCTCTTTACTTCCGGTGACTACAATGTGAGTAGCTGCCTTACTTTCTTACCATCATGATTTGTCTTTTGAAATGTATACACCTTACCCTGGTTCATTCAAATGCTGATTTCTCCCCCGCCCCCGCCCCTCTGGTATCAATCCGGATATTGCATTGTAATATTCATTCTAAGCATCCTGTCTCAACTTTATGTAAACAGGCCAAAATAAAGCACCTAGATACACTGTTGAGCTGGGAGGAGCTAGAGGGCAGGAAATGAGTGGGAGGAGAAAAAGGCAAGAGAGAGATTGGGATAGAGCTTGAAGGCAGAGCTGGAGGGAGATCTTAGAACAGCTGGAGAGAATGAACCAGACTTAAGATTTCACAAAAAAACAAGTATAATGGGTAAAATCTAAATGTTAGGAAACTATGAAGGCTTGGAGGTTTAGGATGGAGTAACTATTGCCCAGCATTGTGTTCTAGGTTAACTAAATAAACCCAGTCTGTGTGTGGTGATTTGGTTATACAGCTGTTTAGGACTAACAGCAGTGTTACTAAAAGATATATCAATATTAATAGTTATATCAACACCAATATATCAATATTAATAGTTACTTACAACAGTCCACCATAATGGACTCTACCCTTAAACTGTGACCCAAAAATTATCTCTTCCTTCCTTGCTTTTGTCCGTCATTTTGTCACAATAACAAGAAAAAAATAGTACAGAAGTTATCTGATAGGCCAGCTTAAATTCTATATATAACATAAATCATGTTAGTATGTTGCTCTGTCACATTTCCCACATAACTCAGAAGGCTGCCAGTTTCAAAAAGAACTCAAGACAAGAACAGGCAACAAGGCAGGCGGAGTGCAACTACGTCATCATTTAGCCTTCAAATCCATAAAATTAATGATGTTCAAAGTGTCTATGAGAGATGATAAGGTAGCTATATAAATTTATCCGTAGGTCCCTATAGAAGAGTCACTATGTGGGACTACTGGGCCAAAAACTCCACATAAAGCAAGGGTTCTCCCAGGACTCTAGGAGGCAGAGGCAGGTGGATCTCAGTGAGTTCAAGGCCAGCCTGATCTACAAAGCGAGTCTAAGCAAGTCTAGGACTGCCAGGGCTACACAGGAAAACCCTGTCTCGAAAACAAAACAAAACAAACAAGAATCATCATCATCATCATCAAAAGCAGAGGTTCTCAGCCTTGGTACAGACTGAATTTTGGTCACTCTTGACATTGTGAGAGACGCATGCATAGTACGATGTTTACAGCATCCCAAGTCACTACTCATAAAATGGCATTTTCTTTAAATTTTACAGAGTATCTCTCCAAATACCACCAAATATCCCTTTTGGAGTAAAACTTCCCTGGTTAAGAACTACTACTTTAAAAGAATAAGGAACTATGCCTCCTGAAGATGATCACTCTCCTTTTGAGAAACAGCTTCTTGCCTCGCTTTTGGACCCTGGAAAAAAGTATTCATAAGCCTCCACAGTGACCATGTAACCCATCTTCAAGAACTGAGTGCTCTGATCCACCAAGCCACAAGGCAAATGTGCCAGAGCATTTCACCATTAATGGAAATGACAAATACACAGTAGTTCCTTTCTCCTCTTCAATGCACAAAAGAGGACCTCTAGTTGTCTATCATCTTCTAGTCAAATGTGAACTGATAACTTGTTTTAATCAAAAGGGAAGAACGATTTTCATAAAGGCATTTCACTGCCAGAAAGCAGTGTCTAGCATATTTGTCCCTTGGTATTCTGACAACAGTCACTGGATGCACTGCTGATCTACCAAGTGAAAAGAGCTGTCTGCAACCACCCAGGCCTATAGCAGATCTCACAAAGCAATGAACACACCCCTTTCTTTACAAACAAACAAATCCAAGCCATTATTTGAAAATTGGTTGTAACTACTGTGGCCACATTCCAGCAAATCCTGACAGGCAGCAGTTGTAAAACAAGATTGCAGCAGGCCACGAAAGCACAGAGGAACGAAATGGCTCTAGTTTCTAGAGCTTTTACTTCTACTACATGTTACCTCCACTTTATCCTGTGGCCTTGTAAAATTCCCTACAACAAAAAGAAATGAAAAAAAAATTGACTTTGGGTTGTGTGTGGCTTCATACATTAAGCTGGCGTTACTACAACAAAGTAGCCCACTAGGAAGAAGAAAAGGAATACTCCAGTAGGCTCAGTTTTACCCACTGTTTAAGAGTATAAAATTGAAGACCCAAAGAGAGGTGACCACAGATACAATGGTTTGGCTAAGTGGTTTTTTTAAATTAGTACTTGCTTACTAAGCTTAAGAACAAATAGCCCTCTTAGTAGGAATTGAGATATAAATTAAATAAAAAATTTTTTGAGACAGACTTACTAGAAAACCCAAGTTGTAATTCTCTTGCCTAAACCTCTTGAGTTCTGGAATGACAGACATATATCCCCACATTCAGCACCCCCTCATCAATGCTGATCAACAGCTCCCTGAGAAGCTAGGCTGCCTCACTACTCCGAGCACTGACTCCAGCTCCTTTCCTCTAGGGAACAGCTCTAACTGCGTGCTAACTATCCTGCCCGCCCTTCACCGGCACCTGCTCTTAAAGCTTCTCCCCCCATCACTGCAGTCTTCTCTCACCCCAGCCTGGCGACTAGGGCCCAGCGCTGTTCACAGGATCCACAGTACTTCAAAATGAGCACAGCTATAATTCTTTTATCAACCTATAACTAAGACTTGTATTTTCATTAGACTATGAATGTACACAGAGGAGAGGCACAAAGTTTTCTGTGATTTGGACGCTAACAGAAATTACTGGTATTTTCATTGTCAAATTAATAGTTATTAGAGACATTAAAATATCATTTGTGTTCATTACTGTTTCATGATGTATTTCTGCTGCACCCTGAATAAAAATATTTCCAATCTCACTTACCCAGATATATAGTTAAACATTATTGCAGATGTTTCTTTGAGGTTACTATGGATGGTGGTTAACTATATATAGACTAAATGAAACATATTTCCTTTACTCAGCGTGAGTGGTTTTCTTGAAAGCCCACATAGAACAAAAACACTAAACCTCCAAAGTAAAAGCATGTTCCTCCTGCCTGAATATGCCTTTCTCCTAGGAAATCACCATTTTCTAGTCTTTGGGGTCAAACTTCTGCTCTTTCTACATCTCAAGCCAGATAAATTTGGTATAGAATAACTACGTCATATTGGGCTTTTAGACATTTGAACAAAGAATTATACCATCAATTCTATTGAGCTGCTTGCCAACTTATCTTGCAGTTCTTGAGATTAGTTAATTTAGTCATATGAGTCAACTTCTAACCAGTTTCAAATGAATCACACAAGAGCATCCTTTATTGGTGGTTGTTTTTCTGGAGAACACTGATTAAATATACCTTAAAGATGAAAATACATGCTTAAACCATCTCTTGAGCCTTTTGGAACAGAAAGTGCTTGTATTAGATAGTGCACCACTATGCATTCTTCAGAATAGTGACATCTAAGATTAGTGAATACACAGATATTAAATCAGAGGACAAATGTTAGGGGCATATAAAATACAAGAGAATGACTCTTAGGACCCCTTTCTCTTGGGTTTAGGGAACAGCCTTTTCCCCCTACTTTAGAACATGAAAAGTTAATGTGTTTCCATTTAATAATGCCCTTCCAAAAGGTCAGCTCTCCTCTCTCTCTTACACCCTGTAAAAACTGATATGGTAAACAAAGGCATACTGGTACCTATTTCTAATTGCGCTTAAAACTTAACACTTTTCTTAAACTTAAAACATTTTCTTCTCAGAAACTTGTGTACAAGTTTGTAAGCACTACTATTAAACTATAACTTCTCTAGAGCAGACAGTATGTCTTTGTCGGGTTTGTATTTCTAGTTCTTAATAAGATCGAGAACATAGAAGTTAATTCATATTAAACAAACAACTTGGCAGCAGTTAGTCAGTCAATAACAGACAAAGCAAAAAGGAAAAGAAGCAAGTATGAAAAAATTACTAGTCTACATACAACACTGATCTAGTCTATCCATATACTCAACTAAGCCATTTTTAAATTTATGTAAATTTATTAAATTATGTATATGACAGACTAAGTTCCACTTGTTAAAATCACAGAAGTTCTGTATAGGGTTTCTAAAGGTGTTTGTTTTTGTGTTTTTTGTTTGTTTGTTTTCAAGACAGGGTTTTTCTGTGTAGTGTTAGCTGTCCTGGAACTTGCTCTTTTGAGCAGGTTGGCCTTGAACTCAGAAATCAAAAGATCCGCCTAATTCTGCCTCTCTGGTGCTGGGATTAAAGGCATGCACCATCATTAAAGCCCTGCTCTAAAGATGTTTCTTAGAAGATGAGTGTGCCCACTTGGTTTTTCTTCCTTCTGCCTAGAACTGGTATCACTAGATGACCTTGAGAACAGAAGACAAACTAAATAAGAGCAAAGGAGATATAGAGGAGGAGCCTGGATCACTGACAACTCTCTGGTGTATCAGTCCTTCACTTTTTATTTCTGATTTTTGAAAACTTAAACAAAGAAGTAAACTAATTTTTAAAGCAGAGGTCATTTATTTTGTATCTGTTTTTCAATTTAATTTTTGTTTTGTTTGTTTGTTTTTCAAGACAGGGTCTCTCTGTATAGCCCTTGCCTGTCTTGGAACTCACTCTGTAGACCAGGCCGGACTCAAACTCACAGCCTCTGCCTCCTAAGTGCTGGGAATTAAAGGCATCCAACCATCACTACCTGGCTTTCTAGTTTTTAGCAGCCAAACACAACTCCCAACTTGTAAGGCAGATTGACTTTCACAACAAATCTGTGGTACTAGACCCGCCAGCCACTTCAGCTATGCCTTAATTTAATTCAGATAAAGTGTCAGGTATTTCTACTGCAATAGAAGGGGCAAGAAGGGAGCAAGACTGACTGAAGAGCCTCTACTCCCTGAGGGCACACCACAATTACAATTCAGCTGAATAGGTGAAAGGAGTCGGTTCACTAACAACTGTCATACTACAGCACTGCTCTCTCTTGTTGACATTGAAAGTTATAGTACACAATAGTGATGTAGCTTGCAAAACTTACCAGAAAAACAAAAATGCAAGAAAATCAGAATTAGAAAGTAAAATATTTTCTTGAAAAGATGTTAAAAAGTTGTTTAAGTTGCTGAAGAGTTGGTTCAGAGGTTAAGAACTCTGGTTGTTCTTTGAGAGGACCCAGGTTCAATTCCCCCTTTACATGGCAACTCACAACTGTCTGAAAAACAAGTTCAGGGAATGACGCCCTCTGCTGGCTACCATGGGCACCACATGCACACAGTACATAAGACATGCAAGTAAAGCACCCATACACATAAAATTAAAGCTGCTTAAAAGTTTCACTAATTCTTACTTTAAAAAGGGAACAAGTGTCCTAGGCATGGTGGCCCACACCTTTAATTCCAGCACTCGGCAAAGCAGGTGGATTTCTATGCATTTGAGGCCAGCCTGATGTAAGGAGTAAGTTCCAGGACAGCCAGGGCTATTACACAGAGAACCCTGTTTCAAAAAAACCAGGGGGTGGGGGAGAGGGAGGGCTGACTCAGATTTAACTTTGAAGAAACGCTGGTATAGCAAAAGTTAAGGCTGATTCTCATTATCACATTTTTCCAATTCATAAAACTTCTGAACAAATCCTTCATGCTTTCCATTTAATGTATTTTATACTTGTATTTTAAATTTTAAAATATTTTTGAAACTATTTATTTTTGTGTGTGGTATGTGTATAGGCCACACATACCATTGTGTCTGTGCGGAGATAAGAGAACAATTTTTAGGAACTGTTTCCTCCTTCCACCTTGATGTGTGTTCTGGGGACTGAGCTCAGATGATCAGGCTTAGAGATGAGAGTCTTTATCCACTGAGCCATCTTGCCAGCCACATGTTTTAAAGCTCTTATTTGAAGTCTTAGCAGAACTTTTCATAAATTCTAACAGTGATTGTATAATTTATGGATTTTCCTTTGTTCACATTGACCTAAGGCTTACAGCATGAGTGTCTATAGTGCACCATAACCACACTATCTCCCAGGCCTCTAGACTGTTTTTCATTCTTAAAGAAAATGGAAAATAACCTGGTCCCTCTGTAGCTTACTCCACAGACCTACATAAAGAATTACATAATCCAACATTATAAAACACAAATATACAAACCTTCATTGTCTTTAATAACAATTTTAAAAAACGCTGACAATCCAACAAGTCCAGTACTGTGTATATATCCAAAGGAATTGAAATCACATTAAGAGACACCAGTATCCTGTGTTTATTGTAGTACTATTCATAACAGCCAAAAATAAGTGTCTACCAACTTAAAAAAATGTGTTATATATATAATAGTTAAAGGATGAAATCTTGTCATCAGTGACAACATGGAGAAACCTGTAGTACATTATGTTAAATGTTAGTCACAGAAAGATAAATATCACATGATCTCTCATAGAATCTTTAAGACTGATCTCATAGAAGTACAGAATAAAGTTGTGATTACAAGAGGCTAGGAAAGTAGTTGGGAGGGATGCGAAAAGGTTAGTTAATAGATACTATTAATAGAGTGATAGAAATTCAGATGTTCTGTTGTACGGTGAGATGAGCACAATAACTATAGTTATCTACTTTTCAAAGAAGCTAGGGTTTTGAATGTTCTCACCACAGTTATACAAAAGGGAGAAAGGTCACCCTGACTTGCATGCTATGTAATATATGCATGTATTGTGTATGTATATATTAAAACATCGTATGGTACCCCATAAATATGTGTAACTATGTGTCAATTAAAAAATAAAAATGGAGCAGGTGAGATGGTTCAGTAGGTAAAGGTGTTAACTACATAGTCTGGCAAACTGAGTTCAATCCTCAGAACCCACATGGTAAAAGGAGAGAACCAACTCCCCAAAATTGGCCTCTGACCTCCACACATGTGCTGTATGTGAGCCCACACATACAAATATATAAATACATAATACATTTTTAAAGAGATAGAATAGCTGAGCTTGATGACACATGTTTGTAATCCTAGCAATTGAGAAGTTGAGGCACAATCAGGATTTCAAGGCCAGTATTCAGGACATGAGATCCTGATGCAAAATAAAACTAAGTAAATAATAAAACAGAAGAAAAAGCCAACAGAACCAAGGACATATGGGCTGATGAGATGGCTCAGAAGGTTAAAAGTGCTTGCCATGTAAACCTGAGTTTGAGCTAGCAGAACCCACAGTGGAAGAAAAGAACTTCAAAGTTGTCTTCTTGCCACACATATCTCCTCCAAAGCACATGTGCATACAAAGTACCAAATGTTTGTTTTGTTTGTTGTTTTTAAGAACAAAGGATTACCTCAATAAGAGGCAACAGGGTCTCATGTAACCTATGAAGGCAGCCTCAAACTTGCTCTGTAGCTAAACTCAGGGCTCACAGGTGTATGCCACTATGTCTCGCTTATGACATACTAGGGATTAAAACCAGCCAAACATTCTACTGACCAAGCTACATTTTGAGTCCCATTAATAGATTGTTAAAGGAAGCAATACCAAGCCAGGTTTGAGGCACTGCCATCACTCAGAAGACAGGCTTGGACTACTACTGAAACCCATCTCAAACTAACCTCAGAGCAAAGCAAACAACAAAAAATGCAAACATGAGGATTCTAGCTTCAACATATTAACAAGATGATAACAGAGAAGATGCAGCCCGGTGTGGCAGCGCCGCTTATACTGCCAGCACCATGGGAAGGGCAGGGCATCTATGAACTCAGTCAGCCAAAGCCACACGGTGACTCCTGTTTCAAAAACATTAAAAATAAAGTCATGTGATGGACAGTGAATTAATTAACTTATATAAATTTCTTCAAAGCTACAACATAGTGACTATTCAGTGACCTATCTTTGCCATTCACTGTCAGTGCCCTTTACCACACATATGACTATTATTTTGGCAATTAATCCTGAAACCTAAAAATTATTATAAATTTTAAAAGATTTATTATGTGTACAGTGTTCTGCCTGCATGTACACCTGGAGCCAGAAGAGGGCACCAGATCTCACCATTGATGGTTGTGAGCCACCATGTGGTTGCTGGGAATTGAACTCAGGACCTTTGGAAGAGGAGCCAGTGCTCTTAACCTCTGAGCCATCATATAACTTTATGAATAATTAAATCACACCGCTTTACATATCACACAGTTGAATTTATACTTTCCATTTACTTTTTTTCTCATACTTTCTCAAACAGTCAAATCTCTAAACATTATGTCTAAAGTCCATAAACTTCTAAACTTGACTCATGTCAAGGTCAAAAGATTTGCAATTCCGAGTTTACTACATATCATTTACCAAATATCTACTGAAAACAGTTTAATTTGAAAACTCTTTAGCTTGTAATTTTCTTTCTTTCAAAGTTTTTTTCAAGACAGGGTTTCTCTGTGCAGCCTTGGATAACCTGGAATTCACAGAGCTGCCTGAGCTGCCTCCTGAGTGCCAAGATTAAAGGTGTGTGCCACCACTAGCCAGCTACATTTGCAATTCTTATTTCTCAATTTTAATTTAATTCTAAGACAATATAGCTTTCTGACACATTCTGGAAAATAAGATGAGTAAAAATCTTTGCAAATTAATACGACTAATTTGTGAAAGAAAATTGCTTGACTTATGGAAAGCAGTTAAGTGCCAAGTAAAAACTAATCTAAAACAAGGCCATCAGTACATTTTCATTTTTGGTGACTTCAACTTCTGGCTAGAAAAGCTACTGTGGCTATGGCATCAAATAGAAACAGTTTATTGACTGTAACTAAAAAATAAATATGTAATGAGAAAAAAAAAGAAACAGTTTATTGAGCTAAAAAGTATTGGCAGATTTGCCGACTGGTGCTAAAGCTGCTGTTACTGGTTCATCCCCCAAGTGACAGAAGCTGAATCAGATTAAAGATTCTAAAGTGAAGGCCAGACGTAAATCAAATCATTCAGGGATTCCCCTCCTATCCCAACTGCTTCCACCTCCTTCATATTCCCCCATCATTAAGATTCTAAATGGAAGCATAGATAAAGAATATGAATATGTCCTTTTTTTTACAAACTAAAAAAACCTCCTAGACTATTCTGAGATATCTCTATCTTCATAGACAATTCTCATAAGTAGGTCCAACTTTTTAGTGTGTAGTGTATGTATGTGGTATGGCTGCCGTGTGTGGGTGCACATATGTGTACAAGCATGAATGTGAAGGCCAGAGGCTGATGCAGTGTCTTCCTCATTCACTCTCCTCCTTACATACACTGAGGTGTGTTCAGTTGAACCAAAGCTTTCCAGTTTGCCGGGTCCAGCTAGCCAGCTTGCACTGGTGGTTCACTCTCTGGCTCTTAAGTGCTGGGATTATGGACTGGCCACCAACAGCCACCTGGCATTTATGGGGTCCTAGAGATCCAAATTTGGGTCCTCACACTTCCATGACAGGTGCTATACCTAAGCCACCTCCCAGCCCCTCAAAGCCCCCTCCTTTTCAAGCATAAGAAACAGAGCTAGAAAAGGAACAAGCTCATCAGAAGGCTGTGGTGCAAAGAACTACTAACAGTAGGTGTACACCACCTTCACAGGTTTCTGTGCCAGTACTCACTAGAATCCACTATGTTACACTTTAGACATGGAAAAAGAGTCAGTTCCTACATTGGGAGAGTACATAGTCTACTAACCAGGCAAACGTAAAAGAAAACTATTCTGGAGCTGGGGAAAGGAAGCGAACAATGAAACACAGAATTTCTGGCACTAAAAGAACAAAATATTATTTTGTATAGTTGACAGTACAACGTGGTTGAGGCTTCTGCCCACAGTAGATCATTTCAGAAAATGATTGATGGAAAACAGTTAACTCTAACTACGTAGTACTGTTTTTTTTTCTATAATAAAGGTCAATCAGGCTGGAAATCATTCCAGAACTTAATATACCTCAATAAGATGTCAAATCTGTGTACTAACAACAACAAAACAAATCTAAACTGCCTATTATTAAGAAAGCTTTTAGGACTGGTCATGGTGGTACATGTTTTTAATCTCAGTACTCAAGAGGCAAATGTAGGTGAATATCTGTGAGTTTACGGCTAGCCTGGACTATTAAGTGAGACAGTCTGAAAAAAAAAGAAGAGAAAGAGACGGGCATCTTAAGGGTTATATTAAAAAGGAAAACTTTCAAGATATATTTGAAGCAAGCAAAAAAACTTCCTTATAATCAGTTTCAAATTATTTACTAGTAGCTTTGACACTGAAATCTTTCAAAAGACAGAATCTGTATGATTTAAAATAATCATCCAGATACTATTAGAAGCTAATTTTTGATAGTGTTTTTTAAACTATTTGGTAATTCCTACTCAAGTGTTCAATTTATAGCATTCTACAATGACACCTACTGGCCACTGAAAATCAGCCATTAGTTCTCTAAGACAGAGTAGGCTGGTTACATAAGAGACACACACACAGTCTTCTCTTAAATCACCCTTCCTAAAGGCAAATATTTGTTTACAGGTATGTAAAGCACTACAGAATTTCATCTACATAAAAAAATGTAAGTTTTCTTAGTGACTAAGATAGCATTATTCTTGTAAAAAGATGAAAGACAATATAACAAACGTATCATCTAAAAATGTTATTTAAAGCACTGACCAATACCTCAGTGTGCTGAACATTTCAAAGTAAATTCTAATGATTCATTTCTTGTCAAATGATATCTTGAAATAAAAAAATAATCCCAGAATTTTACCTTTATATGTACTAACATAAATGATCAATAGTAGAAAAAAGATCACATCTTAGAAAGTTTAACATGTAGTTCAAAAGCAAGCCCAGAACGACAATACACTTCCTGATACTACATTTGTCCTCATCTTCTAACCTGATGGCAGCATCTCAAGCAGCTTACATTTTAGTAATTTATAGTGCTACTTTTAAAAGTGCTTTCCAGTCTTTAATCAAGATTTTTCCAATGAAATTTTTTTCCAATAAAATCAAGTGCCCTTCCACAACACCGAGTTTTAGTACTGTATTTAACCATTCAAACCGTAAATTTAAAAGACCTATCAAAACAAAACAGCCATTAACTTGCAAATACATCTTTACCTAAGTCCATGACATTCAAAGAGCTTTTTTTTAAAAGCCAAGGCATAACTCACAACTAGCTTCTCAGACTTAACGAAGCAAATCACTTAAAAATCGACACCCCTTTGTTTTAGATATCCGTCTTATTTCCACAGTCCTCAACGTGCAAGCACTGTGGGGGAGTTGTCTGCCAATTTACTGTTCGTTTCCTAATTTGCGTCTACCTTCTACAGACTGACAAGGCTCTCCACTTTTCTGAAGGTTAAAGACGCAAAGCGAATTCGTGTACTACAAAACACGACTCTGACAACATTCATCTCGAGCTAACGTCGTGTCGTCTCTCAACCCAAGCCCATATTTGGGATAAGTGCTTCGTGACTACTCTCGCCTTCAGGCTGTCCTCCTCCTCCAGAGCCTGCCTGGGTAAGAGAAAACACTGGAGCCAACGACAAGCAGAAAGTGTTCAGATGCATCAATGAAGGTTGCAAGAGCTCCTCTCCCACCAGGGTCGGTCCAATTGTTGGGAAAAATAACTGCCGTGGGTTACATAATGTACAGCCGCTAGCTCTGACCACCAACGGATATCCCTCTCCTCCACATCGCTGTCTCTCCCAGGAACAACCCCGGGCTCTCCCTCCGGTGTCTGCAGCGCCCCGTCCTTCCCCTGCCTGGGGCTCCCCGCAAGACATCCCTTCAGCCCTCTCGACCTGTTCGCCCGCCTCCTTCCCGCCTCAGCCCGCGCCGCCGACACCTTCCCGGCCTTCCCGGGGCCCCAGGTCGCCCCACAACACTCAGCCCCAAGCCGCCTCGGCAGCCGCCCGCTCCTCGCGACCCTCCCGAGCTCGTCACCAGGTCCGCAGGGCTCCGGAGCCGCCGGCCGGCCGGCTGTCACCTCCCCACCTCACCTTCGTCAGCTCCGGGCCACCGCGTCCGCAGCCGGAGAGGAAAAACCCTCTTCCCCAGGGCTCCGCGCGCCCGAAGACGGCCCCGCCGCCTACCTGTCACCCCGCAGCCTCGGGCTTCCTGCCGCCACCGCCTCCCGCAGCAGCCGGCCAACTGCAGCACAACAACCGGCCCTCCCATTGAGCGGGCCCACGCGCCTAACAACGGCCGCTCTCATTGGCTGCGCCGCGGCTCTGGCCCGCCCCCTCGGTGCTCCACCAAAAGATTCCGTCCGGGAGCAAGGGAAAACCCGGCTTCCCGCCCTCCTCCTCAGCGACCCCTACCTCGGTCGGACTCCGGCTGCAAACTGTGGGAGACCGTATCGCCTTGCAGTCTCCTTCGTATCGTCTCTACCTCGTCTAGGAGCCTTGCGCCAGGACCGGAACGCTTGGCATCGCCTCCGCTTTCCCTGCGGTAAGAAAGTGGAAGAGACAACGTCCGTTTCCGGTTGGCTCCGGCTGGAAGGTTGAATACGGAGAGGTCAGATTGCTGCCCGGTAATTTAGGGAGTTGGTGGGAGACGTCTGGATTAAGAATAATCTAAATTTTGCTCAGGGAAGCGCAGACGTGGAGAGTGCGGAGAGGGACCAGCTCAGACCGGGAGGAGATCCGAGACCTAGCCAGGGGAGCATTGCCGCCGGGTACAGCTGGGCTGAGCGGAGGCGGATGAAGGATGCTGTGAGAATTATTGTGGTAGTTAAATCCCAGAGAAAATTTTTTTTACACGTCTTCGCTGCCACGTGCAACTTTATCCTCACCTTCTGGCTTTTTGGGTTGCATTTGGATAGAGTAAAGAACAGCCCCGGTCCGAAAGTACTTAAACTAGAAATAATTCCAACCGTTTTCTACAATCTTGTATTGCTTGAAGTACGGTTTCCCTAGTATAAGTATCTATGATCCGATGTTTAAGTGGAAAAAAACAAGTTACAAAATGCCTATTTCATGTACCTAGGGACCGGGTACCAAAGTAATAGCAGTTCATTTGTCTTTATTTTCTTGTATTTTTATGATCATCTCAGGGGTTTGTTTTTTTGTTTGGTTGGTTGTTTTTTTTTTTTTTTTTTTTTTTTTGAGGGGGAAGGGCTGATTTCTCTGTGTATCCTTGGTTTCGCTTTGTAGACCAGGGTGGTCTCGAACTCACGGGATTACCTGCCTCCGCCTCCTGAATACTGGCACCAAAGGCTTGCGCCACCATTCCTGGCTCTGGTCATCTCAGTTTTTAAATGAGGGAGGTACCTGAAAGCCCCTGAAAAACTGTAAAATTACATGTAGTGGAAGTTACATTATTCTTACTCCTTAAGGAAATGGAATCAACACTGCTCCGGTGCTAGAACAAACCATCTTGAGTGGAGGTTGAGCATCACCAAACCTCGAAATTCACTTCTTGATAGCTTTGAAATTTAATGTAGTTATATGTGCATTCTTTGTTGAGTTTACTTCTTCAGTGTCCTTAAATGAGTAGTTCTAAAAGTGGGATGCTTTCCTGTCACTGAGTCCTCAGATCAGCATAACTCACTTTGTCCATGGTATGAGAAAGGAACCAGTTCCTTTCAGTTGTCCTCTGACCGCTACATGGACACACACACATATAAATAAGGCTTTAAATAAAGATTCTTTAAAAAAAAAAAAAAAAGGAACCCAGTACAATACTTAGGCCTGTACTCCTAGCACCTGGGAGCTAGAGACGTAGAATTAAGAATTCAGAGTTATCCCTGATCACATCTCAAGTCTGAGAAGAAACTGAGTTACGGGAAATTGCCTCAAGTAAAGAAAACAGTATTCTTATAAGATAGGGGTAGCTTGCCAGGCCAGGTAGCACACACCTGTAATCCTAGTACTCTGGGAGGCAGAGGCAGGCGTTAAAAACACAATATTCCTGCTCAGGATCAGCCTGAGCTACTTAGTGAGACTCTGTTGCAAAACTGCCAGGAAAAAAATATCAAATTTAAAATTTTTTTGTTTCTTTTTCCATGGTAACTATTACAATAATGCAAGAAAAAAAAGAATTTACAGATTGAAAAAGACAAGTAAGCCAGGCATGGTGGCATAACACACACACCAGTAATCCCAGTACTCAGGGAGGCAAGGTGCTAGCTCAGATCTCTGTTCGAGGCCAGCCTGGTCTACAAATTGAGTCCAGGACAGGCAGGGCTACACAGAAAAACCCTATCTCGGAAAAAAAAAAAAAACAACAACAACAACCCAAAAAGATAGGGGTTGCTCATAGCCCAGTGAAAAGTTATGTGTGCCTCATTAAAAAAAATATGATAAAATATATTCCTTGTCAACTACATACAGAAATTTCTATTAAGTAATGATGTTCAGTAGCGGTGTAGGAAGCCACACATTGATGTTTTCTAGTAGACACTAAAAGTAAAAAAACAAAAAAACTAACCCAATATAGTAAACATTCTCATTTAAAGATGTACTCTGCAGCCTTGTGTGGTGGTACATGCTTTAATCCTAGCATTTGGGAGGCAAAGGCAGGCAGATCTCTGAGTTCAACACCAGCCTAGTCTACAAAGTGAATTCCAGGGCCTATGTATAATGTATATTCCAGGATACATATATATAAACACACACTATTATTAATGAAATATTCTATATTCTCACTGTCTTAAAAGGTACTATATATATACAGTATAAATATAAATACTCGGTCTGTGTTTGTATTTTATAAGATTGAAAAAATATATCTGAAAAAAGTATATTCATACACCCAGATAATTCCAGACACTTTAGTATTTTCTTATAATTGATTTAAGAATTTACTTTGATACTTGCTACTCTTCCAAAGGACCAGAGTTGGGTTCCTAGTACCCGCACCAGATGGCTCACAATCACCACCCAATTATTACTTCAGCTCCAGGGGTCCAGTATCCTGACCCCCAAGACACTCCTATGCATGTCTCTCTCACACAGCTTTTTAAAAAAGAATTTACTTTGAAATGTAAGTTAATTAAAACTCCCAATTCCTTAGCTATATGGCCACATTCCACACAAATGTCAGTGGCTACCAAATGCGAATGTACAGATCCAGGAAAGGAACTGGTATTTGTTTCTTTTCCTCCCCCCACACCTTGGTTTTTTGAGACAGGATTTCTCTGTCTCCAGCAAATGTTCCATTTTCTGGGTCATGCCAGGTTTTTTTTTTTTTTTTTTTTTTCAGAACAATTGCTCAGTCATAGTCTCACCACTTGGATGTGAAAATGGAAAGCACCACATGTATTCTCCGCATTTCTTAATCTTGCAAGGTAGATTTTGGTCCTTGTTATGTGAAAAAATAGAAATCCCGAAAGACTGAATGATTTCTTGCATTTCACAGCTATTAGTGGTTTATAAAAAGATAATTTTAAATTCTCCCATTGAACATTTGAGATACGGCTATTTTGAAGTAACAGTAATTTCTGTTTTGTGCTTTGAGATGGGAGTCGTGTGATGTCACCATCATCAGCTTTAGCCTGCTCTGAAGTAGTCCTCGTGCCTCAGCCTCCCAGGTAGCTGGGACTGCACACATGGGCACCTCAGTTCAGCTAAGGCAGAACTATAATTCTTTAGGAATACTTTTATTCAACTTTGTCTTTTAGAAATTCCTGTAGAAGAATCCTTTTAGAATATGGTAATTAGATAGATAAGAAAATATATTGGCTTTATTAAAGAAATTTGTGCAAGAGAAATGGGTACATGTGTGTTTTCTTTTTAGACTTATATTCCAAGTTAGTGTTTTGAGATAGTAACATTGTAGTTTAAAAGTAGCCTTATACTTTGGTAATATTTAAACATTTTATTTAAAAACATTATTTTATCACAACCTGGCCCACTGAGCATCATGGTTCATGCCTGTCATCCAGCAGTTGAGAGGTGGAGTCAGGAGGCATGTCTCTGTGAGTTAGAGGACAGCCAGGGCTACGCAGAGAGATCCTGTCTTGAAAAGCAAAAACAAAGAAGCAGCAGCGTGCACGTGCATGCCTGATTTTTTTTTTCATGTTACTGATTTCACCACATAATATAAAGTGATGGACTAAGTGTTTCTTTCAAAGCTGTGAGTGTTGTAGTTTTCACTTGAATTTGGTGGCTATATTTTTAATTTTTCAAATGGAGATCTGCAGCAATGTTCTGTGATTTCTTAACATTTTATAAATATTAAGTTTTAACTATTCATTGGTTACTGTGTTCAGTTTTTTCTCATATCCTAGTATTACTGTTTAATGAAATAAGCATTTCATGTAATAATGTCTTTAGCATCCACTTATAAGTGAGTATATACCATGTGTGTCTTTCTGCTTCTGGGATACCTCACTCAGGATGATCTTTTCTAGTTTCATCCATTTGCCTGCAGAGTTCATGATTTCCTTGTTTTTAATTGCTGAGTAGTATTCTGTTGTGTAAAAGTACCATAATTTTTGTATCCATACCTCCGTTGAAGGACGTCTGGGTTGTTTCCAGGTTCTGGCTATTACAAATAAAGCTGCTACCTATAAGACAGAATAAACATACTAAAATCTGTACACCTAAAGAAGATAAACAAGAAAGAGGACCCGGGGTAAGATGGTCAATCTTCACTTAGAAAGACAAATGGGATGGACATTGGAAGCAGGAGAAAACAAGTAACAGGACAGGAGTTTACCATAGAGAGCCTCTGAAAAACTCTACCTAGCAGTGTATCAAAGCAGATGCTGAGACTTATAACCAAACCTTGGGTACAATGCAAGGGAATCATATGAAAGAAGGGGGAGTTAGTATGACCTGGAGAGAACAGGAGCTCCACAAGGACCAAATATATCTAGGCCCAGGGGTCTTTTCTGTTTCTCCAACCAAGGATCATGAATCGATATAACCTAGAACCCTTGCCCAGTTGTAGCCCATCACAGCTCAGTATCCAAGTGGGTTCCCTGGTTAGGGGAACAGGGACTGTCTCTGACATGAACTCAATGGCTGGCTCTTTGACGCCCCCCCCCCAGCTCCTCCCCCTCCCCCCGAGGAAGAGACCTGATAAGCTAGGGTCAGATGGAAGGGGAGGAGGTCCTCCTGGATCAGTGGACTTAGAGGGGGTCAGGGAGGAGATGAGGGAGGGTGGGGTTGGGAATGGGGGGGGGCCTACGGCTGAGATACAAAGTAGATAAACTGTAATTAATATAAAAAATAATAATGCCTTTAGCATACACTGATACCGTTTAATTTCTTCTGTTTTGTTAAATCCCCTTTTGAAAAATCTTGTCTTACTGTTGAGCTTGTTCATATTATTAACTGGAGATACAATGGTAGAAGAATTCCTGCTGCTACCCTTATATGAGTGATAACAGCACTGTCAATGCCTTTGAATTTTAAATTCATAGCAGCTTAAATGAGGACTAAGATGAAGTCTATTTTACACTAGTAAAACATTGACCACTGATGTTCTATTTCTGAAGGTAATTTATTGACTGAGAGGGTGTCTTAAGGTGGAGTGGTCAGTTCGTGAGCTGGTAAAGCCCTGCCAGTGTGCCACATTTAGCACCGTGCCTGTTTTTGTTGAGACCCAAAAGCTAACAGTGTTTGTGCAGATGAACTTGTACAGTCATTTTGATGCTAAGGAGCAGTAGCCTTAAGTTCCAGGTAATCAAATTGCTATCTCTCTAAAAAGAAATTCAATTTTTCATCAAAAGACCTTTTTCGTCAAGAACTAATTTAGTTGTTTGCTATATTTTGTATTTTATCACTAAAGTACTGTTGTTAAACCCCTCTCCCCCATATCCTCAGTTATACCTGTTTTGCCCACAAGACCTAAAATATTTATTATCTGGTTCTTTACAGAAATTGCTCATGTGATCTTGTATATTTAAAAGAATTGATACTGTAATTAAAAAAAACTAACTAAAGAAAGATAACAAGTCAGCATACTTTGCAGTAAGACTACAGAGAAGAAACTGTTGTGTAGGCATTAGGAGGAGGAGACTGAAATGAAGTGCAAGGCTGAAATCGTGATTATTATCCTATTGACTATCCTTTTATCCTCAGATATTATGTCTTCATCTGAAAAGTGTTGGTTGTTGTTTTTTAATTTTGTTTTGGTGGGGTGTTTTGTTGGTTGGTTTTGGTCTTGTAGTTGTTTGGAGGGGGGATTGTTTTAGTTTAGTTTTTTTTTTTTTTTTGGTTGGTTTTAGTTTTGTGAGACAAGGTCTCCCTACGTAGTCCTGGTTGTCTAAAACTCACTATGTAGACCAGGCTGGCATCAAAGAACTCAGAGATTCGTTTCCCTCTGCCTCCCAATTGCTAAGATTGAACTTATGAGCTACCATGTCTTGGGGTGGGGGTGGGGAAATCTGTTTTTACTTTAACTTCAGAATTGTTTTAGAAGCAGTGTATTAATACCTATAAAGCCCCATGTACCTGGCACGGAAGGCTCAGTAAACACCACTGCTGCAGTAAAGGAGCTCAGCAGTGAGCAGGCTTCTGAGTGCTGGCTTACCAACTTTTCTTTTCCATATTCTGTATATGTGTATTTCCTAACTGTGAACATACACTAATTATGGAATAGTATACTTTTTTGCATTGATTTTGTTTGTTTGTTTTTGAGACAAGGCCTCACCATGTAGCCATGGCTGGCCTGGAACTTAGTATGTAGGCTAGGCTGGCCTCAAACTCATGAGATCCACCTGCCTCTTCCTCCTGAGTAAGAATAGTGGATTTTTATGAAGACTTTCTATGCAGAATTTCAAGTATTTATCCCTTTTCAAAACATTTCACTTGGGACATAAACATCAAATTTGGCTCTTGGATATCTACAGTTTCTCCCTCTTCTACTCTTTTTCTGTAGACATGGCCCCTGGACATGGACATGGTCATGATCATGACAAATTGCAACTCCCAGATTACAGACAGTGGAAGATTGAAGGGACACCATTAGAACTGGTTCAGAAGAAGCTTGCTAAAAGAGGGCTGAGGGATCCATGGGCTCGGTAAGATGAGTCTAGAGATGTCTTCTTTGAAATCACTTTTGTTTACTGGTGCAGGAGGGCGGGCCTGCATCTGCCACAGTGTGCAGAGACAACTCAAGGGAGTCTTCTACCATGTATGTCCTGCTGGCAGGCTTGGCAGCTGGTACCTTCCCCACTGAGTCTTCTTGCTGGGCCAAATCTAGTAGTTTATGAATTTAGAGAGGCAGTATCTATGCTCTGCTTCGTATAGTGAACTATGGCCTCTTACATTAGTATTTAGCATTAGCTTTATTTGTGTGCGATACAGTTCACCTATTTTAGGATAGCTCGTTATAACTTTGTTAGTTTTTACAAATGGGCAGTTAGAGAAGAACCACTAAAGTCATGCTGCAGAATATTTGTTATCCCAGAAAATTTGTTTGTTTCTTTTTGCAGCTGCTGCCAATATCTCTAGCTCTTGGCAACTAGTACTCTGTTCTGTCCCTCTAGTATTTTCCTTCCTGAAGCTTTCTCCTTAGGATCCTGTGGGATATGTCTTCTCTCCCAGCTTTTCACTTGATGTTGTTGCTTTGCATAGGTGGCAGGAGTTGAGTTTTCATATTGATTGGGCTTTGTTTTTTTAAGTGCCAAGGGATCAGCTCCATTCTAGAAAGCCTATCTTCTGCAGCCCATTGACACACTTTTTACAAATGTTGGCTGTTTTTCACATCCATGATACAGATACTACATTTTGTTCACCACAGTAACCACTCAGATTCTTTCCAGCTTTTGTTTTTTATTATGAGTAAAGTTGCTACAACCATTCACAAGTCTGTATCGAGATCTATTTTCATTTCTCTGGGGTAAATACTTGAGAATGGGATTTCTGGCTGGGTATAGTGATGCACAACTTTAATGCCAGCACTTGGAAGAAAGAAGCAAGTGGATCATTGAGTTTGAGGCCCACCTGATCTACAGAGCAAGTTCTAGAACAGCCAAGGCTGTTACACAATCAAACCCTGTCTTAAAAAAAAAAAAAGTGGGATATCTGGATTATATGATAAAGTGATGGGCCCTTTTCTAAGACCTGCCAAACCATTTTCTAAAGAGGTAGCGTTATTTCCCACTCCTACCAGCAGTGAATGAGAATTTCAGTTGCCTAATGGTCTCATCAGTACTTAAGTGTTTTCAGTCTTTTAACTTTAGCCACTCTAACTCCAGGCATCTTCATGCACACCTGTAATCTGACCGTTGAAAGGGGAAGCAGGGCGATTAGAATTGCGAGGCCATCCTCCGCTGTGTGTCAAATTGGAGGCAGTCTGGGCTGCATAAGAGCTAATCTCAAAAAAAAAAAAAAAAGGATGAAGCCCTTCTAGGAAATATATAGCAGAACTTTGGTGTGGCTTCACTCCCCATTTCCATGAACACTGTCGATTTTGTTAAAACCATTCTGTGCAGATATCTGTTCTTTTGGTGCAGCATGTCTGCAGCTGTTTTGAACTCTTGTTATGAGCTGTAACAGTTCTTTATGTATTTTGAAAATAAGCCCTTTTTGTAAATATTCTTTCCCAGAGTATATGATTGTATATAACCTGTCTTTTCATTTTCTTAATGTTTTAAATTTCAATAAATCTCCAATTAAGTATTTTTTTCTTTTGACACTATTATTTTTGTATCTCATCTAGGATTTTGTTCTATAATTTCTAGAAGCTTTTTCTTTCTTTTAATTCTTAGTGAGACAGTTATGTGTGTAGCCCAAGCCAGGCTCAGACTCTTGATCTTCCTGTCTTAGCCTTCTGAGTATGGGTTTGCAGGCAGGTGTCATCACATTCAGCTTACAGTCTTCTTAAATTGGGGTATGTTTATTCACTTTGAGTTAATTTTTTTTCTTTACAAGAAATTATTTTTCTCTGTATGTATGTTTTACCTGCATATATGTGTGTGTATCACATGTGTGTCTCATGCCTGCAGAGATCAGAAGAAGGTCTCACTCTGAGACTGGAGTTACAAACAGTTGTGAGCCTCCATGTGGGTACTGGGAATCCAACGGGGTCCTCTAGAAGAACAGCTAGTGCTCTTAACTACTAAGCCATCTCTAGCATCTTGAGTTAGTTTTTGCTTCATTTGAAGAAAGAAGGGAGGCAAATATTATCAGGGGATAGCCAGTTGGTTCAGGACCATTTATTAAAAGACAATTCCCAGTTGAATTACTTTGATAAATGTGTCAAAAATCAATAGACCACATCTGCGGTCTATTTCTAGATGCTGTTTGTGTCTCTGCCCAAATATGTCTACATTTAGGTCCAATACCACAATCTTTAATAGGGTAGTATAAGATCTCCAGTTACCTTTCATTGGTTTAGTTATTCTGGGTCTTTTTTATTTGCCTATAAAGTTTAGTATGTGCTCATCAGTTTCTACAAATAGCTAACCTGGGTTTTAATTGGGATCTCATTCACTATTTCACAAAAATTTATAATGTGAATTTATCCGTATTTATATTGAATTCACATTAGTTTGAAGATAATTTGTGCCTTTTTAAAAATGAATCTTTTAGAACACAAGTGATTTTTAGCAGTATTTTCTTGCTTTTTATATAGCTCTCAAAAGTTTTGCTGAATTTATTCATATTTTTTTGGCTATCCTGGACTCAACTTTTGTAGAGCAGAGAACCTGCCTCTGCCTCCTTGAGTGCTGGGATTACAGTGATACCACCATGCCCAGCTGGTCATTTATTTGTAATTATCCTACGCCAAGAAATATTCCTACTATGACGTACAGTATTGAATAATGTTGCCATACCACCAGGTGTGGTGGTTCATGTTTGTAGTCTTCCAGTTCAGGAGGCTGAAGCAGGAGATTGCCACAGATTGAAGTACAGCCAGACATATAGAGTGAGACCCTGTTCAAAAAAACAAAGAAAACATCATCCCCAACATAGTAGCTCATGCCTTTAGTCCCAGCACTTGGGATACAGAGGCAAGGAGTCACTGAGGCCAGCCTGTTCTACATTGTAAGTATCGGGACAGCCAGGGCTGCATAAGGAGACTCTGTTTCAAACAAAAACAAAACAACAGCAAAAACCCAAAAAGCCACCACTCTAACAACATAGTAAAACTAATGTAGTATTTAAGAAAGAAGAAAAGCAAATGTATTTGGCTCAGTGGATTAACGTGAATTGTATGTGGTTATAATGTTCATTCTCTTTTTCTTTTAGCAATGAGGCTTGGAGATACATGGGCGGCTTTGCACATAATATCACCTTCATGAACGTAGTACTAAAAGGATTCAAATGGGGATTTGCTGCATTTGTGGTAGCTGCAGGGGCTGAGTATTTCCTGACTTCCCAGAATGATGACAAGAAGCATCACTGAAGAGAGCACCTGGAACTATATTGTGACTTCTCTTTCATAAAAATAAGATTTCCTCACTGTAGCATATCCTTGGCTGTGTGTTTGTCCTTGAAAGGATATTGGTATGGTTTAATAAAGTAAGGAAAACTTTATTTTGTTTTTCAGCTCTTAAGTAAAATTAAAAAGAAAAATTTAATGTGTGTACTTATAATCCCAGCACTTAGAAAGCTGAGGAGGAAGGATCATGAATTCAGGGCCAGCTTAGACTAGTGGGGCTATCTCAAATATATGTATTTGACTTTGTTTGGAATGGTGGGTATTGGAGGTACCAGCACTGGTGTGTTCTGCAGATAGCAGGCAGCTACCAAATTGAACTTTACAAATGGATGTGTTCTAAGAGGGTTGTTGATTTAATGACCCCGTGAATCCAGTTAGTGGTGCCTGTATCTGCACAGAGGTTGAGCTGTCCACTGGGGTTTAGACAGCTTCCCAGCAGCCACACCCTCAAAGAAAAGCAACTCTTCCCAAGTAGCCATCGGTTACTTCCTGACTACAGTTCAAGCCTCACGAGGCCCTCTGCTACCCATAAAGGAATGTTGGCTCCTGAATCTTACACGGGTAGCCAAGCGCAACCATCATGTCACGCTTAGACAGCATTTATAGGACTCTTCTGTCCTGTTCCTACATTATTTCTGTCCCCTCTGCTATGCTATTCCTGGACCTCTGTGTGTGTGTGTAAGTGTGCTGTTTTTGATATAAATGTCCCATTTAGGGCTGACCACTCAACAATTACTTAATATCATTTTGACCAATTAGTAGTCATTATATTGATTGCTGCTGCCACAGAAAAGCTCTCACCAAGGTTATGAGTACAAGTATAAATATTTAAAAAGCAGTTTGACAAAGTGACATTTAGCAAAACAATTGTAGTAAGTCACCATCCCCCCCCCCCCCGGCTCCCTTACCCCCTAGGGCCTGTAACCTCCTAAGTCATGACCTGACCAGCAGTACAAAACCCGGATTCCTTTCTGTGAAGCAGGCCTCAAATCCTAACAAAGTGGCTACCCCATGATAGTTATGGCACTATTACACGGTGGCTACATCTTGCTTGGAGAGTCCATATTGTAGCACGCAGGGTGCAGTGCTGCGTAAGACCATTGCTCTCTTTTCTCCCTGAGCTATCTGCCTCTAGGTTTCTACATTGGAATTGGTCTTGCTATTTAGAGGGACATACCCATGCATTATATTCATTTTTCTTTATTCCTGTTTTCTTCTCTTGGTCCTCACTGTTGCCACATTGTGAAAAACCTTGACACTTAATAAATTGAATATATTCCCCATGTTAAGTTTTTAACATTTGGGGCTGGAGAGACGACTCAGTGGTTAAGAGCACCGGCTGTTCCTCCAGAGGTCCAGGGTTCAGTTCCTAGCACCTTCATGGCTCTGTATTACACTGTCTGTGTTCCAGGGAAGCTGACACCCTGACATAGGCATGCATGGATCAAAACACTAAAGCACATAAGATAAAAATAAGCAAATCTTTTTTAAAAATCTTTAAAGAGAGGATTCTCTTAATCCTCACCATTGCCATGTGAAAAACTAACACTTTAACAGACTGGACATTTCCCTCATGTTAAGTCACCAGTTAAGATTAAGAGGCTGAGCTGGGGATGGTGGCACACACCTGTAATCCCAGCACTCAGAGAGGCAGAGGCAGGTGGATCTCTGTGAGTTCGAGGCTAGCCTGGTCTACAAAAGTGAGTCCAGGAGAGCCAAGCCTATACAGAGAAACCCTGTCTCGAAAAACAAACAAAAAAAGATTAAGAGGCTGGAAAGAAGAGATGACCCAGCAGTTAAGACTGTTCTTCAGAGGTTTGGTACCCAGTCCCTACATGGTGGCTCAGCAACCTTCTAAAACTCCAGTTCCAGGAGTTGCACAAGCTCTCTGGCCTCCTTGGGCTCCAGGCACGCACGTGATGCACAGACATACCTGTAGGCAAAACAACCAAACAGAAGTAATTTCTAAAATAAAAACTAGGGCTTAAAAGAGTTTATTGAGAAGATATTCTTTCCTTGAGTAATCAAGCTAGTTAAAGGCAGAATGAGCAATCCTAAACAAGGCAGAAGAATTTCTAATGAAACTCAAGTGGTGCGATGGAATTATTAGAAACTGCAGTCATTTGCTAGCACAGTTGTGTTGTTGGTAAGGTCTGTCTTTCTGGTTTATAAAAGCTGTCTTGCACTGGAGGGAGGAAAAAATTACTCTGTCCTTTTTATTTTTTACTAAGGAACTGATCCCATTCATGGTGGCTCTGCCCTCATCAGTGAATCTCCCAAAGCCTCTATCCCTAAATGCCATTACAGTGGAAATAAGTGTCAACATATTTTAGGAGGACACATTTAGTCTACTGCATATTGATTAGAATAACAGCAATGAGTATTTTCAAGAAACCAACTTTTGTCTTTCAAGTCCTTGTTTCTGTAATGTTTGGGTCTGGTCTGGCCCTGCCTACTTTAAACATCTTGTCAAGAACAATACATTGGATTTACTTTTAAAAATACATTTATTGATTTAATATCCTGTCAATATAATCTGCTATGATGGATTGATTTTGATAATTGTATCCTGATAAAGGGCAATTATAACACAATCTATATTTGCATTGTATTATCTGAATCTAAATGAGTGAATCATTTTACATGATGAACATATCACAATTTGAGGTTAAGTAATGAAATGCTTTTTTTACAAAATGAAAACGTGTCATGTCTAAATTGATAAATTTAAAAATAGCATTAAAAGGAAAAAATAAAAACAGTGCCAAGAATACGGGGAAAGAAACAAAACAATGGGCCCTAGAAGTGAGATGACTCACTCACTAGTAATTATATTGAGAGCATGTGGCTCAAAGTTAGTTGATGGGTTGAGACAAGGACTCACTCCAGTCCAGGCGAACCTCAGACTCACAGAGATCTGCCTGCTTCTGCCTGCCCTGTGCTGGAGTTGCTCCAAAGTTTAAAACATGCCAATGAAAAGATAAATTTTGAACCTGGGTGGTGACTCAATGGTTTTGTGAAGGGCTCGCTGCACAAGCATGAGGACCTGCGTTTGGATTGCCAGTACCCAGGAAAAGACAGGCACTGGGATGCATGTTTGTCACCCCGGTGCTGGGGAGACAGAGGAAGATGGATCCCAAGGCCTCGCTGGCCAGTTCCGTGAGAGGCACTGTCTGGAAAAGTAAATAAGGAAGAGCAATAGTGGAAGACACCAAACATCTGTCTTCCACTGGAATGGTAATTAGTGCATGCATCAGCACACATGTGCAGGCACACACACACACAAGTTGCTCTGGGCATGGCGCTGTGTGCCTGTAGGTCTAGCTACTTGAGAGGCTGAAACAGGAGGATAGAAAGTTGGAAGCCAGCCTTGCTAATGTAGTGAGACCCTATCTAAAAGGAAGAAAGGACAGACAGCCTTAAAGTGTACTAGCCCCTACCTAATCTTTTTTTTAATATAATTTATTTATTTTTATATATGCAGAGCTTCAAAATAGCTGAAGCAAAAGTGAACAGAAGGGGAGAGAACCAAAGCTCAGCTTGTAACACCCCGTTTTCGGTAATTGGTAGGACAAGTTGAAAACAAGGCTACAGAAGTCTTGAGCAACACTACCGCCCAGCTTGATGTAATATTTATAGAACACTGGAACAAAAGCAGACTGCACACTCCAAGTGTATGCAAGACATTTACCATGATATTATATTTTGGGCCATGAAACCAGGCTCAGTAGCGTTAACATGATTAGAGTCACACACACACAGCTATGGGGGAAAAAATCACACAATATATACTCTCAAGCTACATAGAAATTAGACAATAATTAATCTCTGGAAATTTTCCCATTATTTAAAAATTGGCAGCCAAATGCTCAAAAACAAAACATTAAACAAACAAAAAAAAAGTGTTAGCATCTTTGCTGCTATGATAAAACACTGACCGAAGGCAACTTGGGCAGGAAAGGATTTATTTCATCTTATAGTTCCATCACTGAGGGAAGTCAGGACAGGAACTCAAGGGAGGAACCTAGTTCAGGAAGGAGCTGAGGCAGAGGCAGCAATGGAGGGATGCTGCTTACTGGCCTGCTCCCCATAGCTTCCTCACTGTGCTTTTTTATACAACCGAAGACCACATGCCCCCAGTGTACAGGCCCTCTCGCATCAATCCTCCTCCAAGAAAATGTACCACAGACTCACCTCAAGGCCAGGCTGATGGAGGCAATTTTTTAACTAAGCTTCCCACTTCTCAGATGACCCTAGTTTATGTCAGGTTGCCAAATCTAACCAGCACAGAAGTCTAGAGAATGCAGAAAATAACAGAAGAAAAGTGAGATCCTCAATACCAAAATTTGAGGACTGCAGGCTAAGACTGATGTTTAGGCATGGGCGGCGGGGAAGACACAAGCGAGCAATGTGAGACAGAGGCAGGGCACAGAGAGAATGTCCCAAGTCCTGGAGAGTTAGAATACTAAAGACATTTTAAGCCAGTAAATTTGGTAGTTTTGGTTAAACTGACACTGCTTGCTCCGTTTGTTCACTTTGTCTTGTTATGTTTAAGGTCCTTGACTTTTGACCATCTTCCTGTCTCTGCCTCCGGGGTTCTGGGGTTACAGGAGGATGTCACCACATCCAGCAATATTGTCTTTCTATGAGACAGACTGCCCAGCTGACGGTGTTGTTGAGTGTTTGTCTGTCATGTGCAAGGCCCTAAGTGTAATCCTCAGAATCCTTAAAAAGTAAAACTGCAAAAGTTCATGCGAGGAAATAACTGGGATGGCTTTGTAGCTGTTAGAAATGTTTGCGTTTGAGATAGGCATCCATTCTCTTGCTGGGTTAACCAGAAGAACACAAATTGAACTGCATGGTATGTTGAAAGTTACGGCTTCCTTTTATCCACCATGGTTTTTGCTGAAAGTAAAGAATAAAGTTTCCCATCTGCCTGCTCCCTGAATATTGAAAGTATTACTTTACTCCCCTTGTAGCTGCAAAGCAGACCAACTCCTGCTGTCTTGCATGTTGCCATCGTATAAACTAGTATGCACTTCATGTGCTTTTTGCTTTTTAAATATCACCAAAGTATGATCAAATAAGGCTAATTACATGAGCCTAGCCTCATAAATAAGCACTGTGCCTGATAGTATGTGATAGTGTTATTAGACCTACTATGTGAGTAGGACAAGTCTATAGAATGAAAGTAACTAAACCAATAGTGACTTGGCTAATAAGTTTGAGGTTAGAATACAGGATGACTTGAGAGCCCAGAGAAACACTGTGTTCCATTTTCTATCACGATGTACAGGACAAGCAAGACCACACACGGAGGTAAGGAGAAAGTACTTAAGCTTCTACTTATTTTCATGTGTATTGGCTGATGAATCAAATCTGGCTGATTTTCTTTTCAGAACTGGGGATTGAGGCCAGTGCCTCATTCTCTTTCTAATTAATAGAGCCTCACTAAGCAGCCCAGGCTGGCCTTGAAACGCCTACGGTAAGCGGGGCTGGTCTCTCAAGTACCCTGGGATTACAGCCCTGTGCCACCAGACTGAGATTTAAAGAATAAACTCAAAATGGGGTTTTCTCACACAAAGTAGATATGGCGTGGTTCCATAGAATTTAGGAAGAGATCTCCCAGAGGAAAGGTGTGTTCCAAAGTCCAAAGGGGGATACAAAGATCGTTCAGAAGAGTGCTACAGGCTGCACATCACATGTTTCAAGCAAGTAACCTCCACTAAGCACGAGTAGCTTAAAGAGATTTTTACAAAGAAACCGCTGATTGAGGCTAATACCAACAAGGCAAGAACAAGCAAACGATAAAATAACACAGCTGTAGACTCTGCCAGCAGTGTTGGGTGTGTGATCTCACCATGGGAAAAATCTCCTTCCCTCCAAGGTATCAAGAAGACAGAAATGTGGACATGTAGCTGCTAAAGTACAGGGAACCTTGCCCCAGGAGTGTGCTGATTGGGTAACTTGGCTACTGATAGCACAGACTCAGCCTGATTAGAAAGGCTTTTAAACTTGTACTCTGTCTCCATCCTGCCCTCCAGTCCTACAGTTATGTGTTTCCATGCACGTTTATGATAAAATTAACATACAAAATGTGAGCTCATTTAAAGATTTTAATGCTTTAGACTCTGTCGGAATGAATTGCCTTTGCTATGAAGAAGCAATGTTAAACAGGGCCTTCGTAGTAAAAACAGAAATCCCCATATTTCAAGATCTCTCTATTTTTCCTGTTTAATCTCACATGCAACAAAATGAAGTAATTCTTTTGAAATATCCCACAAGTTACAAAACTAACTGGAGAGAATTTTAGTTGTTGCCAAAGATGTACCTTTCTGGGGACTTATATTGCATAATAAGAACGTTATGTACATTTAAGATATAAATTGGGTCTTGTGCCATTTGAAATGTCATATATTGTCATGTTTTGTTTTAAAACTGAAGGAGTAATTCTTAGCCATAGAAGCAAAACCAAGCTTCTCAAAACAATTATGTCTAAAAAGAAATACTCTGCATTTAGGCCTTTATAAGTTATGCAGTTTGTCAATTATTAATTTAAATCACAATATAAAGAAAGGTTTTAAGAGTCACTGTGAATGTGTCACTTTATATTTAACTAGTTGGTTACAACTGAATTTGAAAATACTAAGAGCACCTTGTGCTTTCTGTAGATTTGATAATCAAACATCTTTTTAAGTTTTCTTTTTTAATATACTGGTAAAGCATTTTCTTGTTTGGAATAACAAGGGGGTTAAAACTTTTTAATTATGTATTTAATTGAATCACAGACTTGAAAGAATGTTTTGTGTGATTACAGTTCTTGTATATATGTATGTGTGTGTATATTTGATTTCACTATTATGGTGTTTCAAATTTTCCTTGGCAAACATTAACTGCTCAGGGACGCAATCCTAAAGGCCAGCTCCATGGCTCACAGTAACCATAGCAATAATGGTCCTAAAAATAAAGAGTGCTTCTGTCAGTACAGATGGAACCATCTTGCTAAGGAAGCTTCAGGGTCTCAGGCAATGATGCCACCTGGACCCAGGACTTCACAGGATAGAAACCAAACACCACAGCACGAGGGCCTGTTATGGATGTAAAGGCTTAAGATTGGATATTATCAGACAAGATGTAATTTGAAACTAACATGTAACCCATAAACACTACATAATTTTCAGTGAGAAAAATATTGCAGCTCACTTATCTAACAATGGGGAATTCACTGAATTAGTGCCGATACATAAGATCACAAAGGACTATAGTGATGACTTGGATATAGACTGCGGAATCAGGAAACATTTTCTTGTTTGTTTGTTTTGAGACAGGGTCTCTCTGTGTAGCCCTGGCTCTCCTGGAACTCACTCTGTAGCCCAGACCGACCTGGAACTAGGAGCTCCAGCTGGTCTCTGCCTCCTCAGTGCTGGGATTAAAGGTGTGTGCCACTACACCCAGATAGGAAGCATTTTTTTTTTTCTTTTAAATCCCATGGCAAGGACATGACAACTGAGCCAGGCCTACACATTGATACATACCATCTAACTCCCCCTGCTCATTAATGCTAAAACACTGGTCATCATGGGTCTAGAACAGTTTATGTCAAGTCTTGCCAATGACTCCACCCATGGTAATTGCATGTATTAAACACTTCCCTCTTAACATGCTGCTCTTTTTTGGAGGTGGTAGTAGTAGGTGCTGTTGTTGGTGTGTGTGTGTGTACATGCATGAGACAGAACTTGTGCACAGCTCACTTTTGGGGGTCATTTCTCTCACGAGTCTTGAAAAGAGAACTTAGATTGTCAGGCTTTTTAGAAAGTACCTTTAGCTACTGAGTTACTGAGTTATCTTGTCAGCCCTGTTGTTGTCTTTTGAGTTGCCAAAATTGTAAGAAATAGAAACTGACATGCAAATAATGGGACATATGTGCCCAGCTTCTTCCAACATCAGAATCAAGGAGACTCCCAACTAGAACAGAATCTAACATTTCAGCACAGTTTCTTTGACCTTTGTTCATTCATTTCACAAATATTTATGGAGCATCTCAAATGTGCCAACATTTTTCATTGCACTCGGGACACTCCATTGAACAAAGCATACTTCTCTTCTCTGAACGCCTGCATTATTTCACTCTTTTAATTTTCAAATCAATCTTTTCAGGAGTGTAAAGTTATCATTTACTTGAGGGTCAGAAATCAGTTCAGGAAAGACAGACAGCAGCAGTATCCGAGCTTCAAAATATAATCTTTCCTTTCCATGCCATTTATATATATTTTTTTCAGACAGCAACTGACTAAATAGCCAAGGCTGAATTTGAGCTCATCACTCAACAACTTCCTTCCTTGGCCTCCCTATTGGAGAGATTACAGGCCTGGGCTACTTGGCTTAGAAATCTCCATCTGAGCTGGATGCAGTGGCTCATACCGGTAGGCCCAGCACTCGGGGAGGCAGAGGCAGGGGGATCTCAATGAATTTGAGGCCAGCCTGGTCTACAAAGTGAGTCCAGAACAGCCACAGAGAAACCCTGTCTGGAAAAACAAAACAAAACAAACAAAACAAAAAAATCTCCTTCTGATCAAACTAGATAATATCCAATTTATGCACTGGTTCCCTCTCCTTTTGATATCATTCTTTCTCCCCTTCCATTATCCTTTAAGGTCCTTTAATTGTTAGTAGTAAGAATAATAAAGGGCATATTGAAATGTATAATTCTAAAGCATATTAAAACCAATCAGCTATATACACAGACTGCTGAGAAACGGAGAGACATGCATGACTGACTGGTAGAGATGTCCTGGTCATGTCAACTTCCTGCCAGTATTGTCTTTGTTCAGGGTCCTATGGCCTCCATAGGCTATAAGAAATAGTGAGGCTGTGTGCACTCCTTTAATCTTAGCACTCAGGAGGCAGAGATAGGTGGATCTCTGTGAGTTCAAGGCCAGCCTGGTCTACAGAACAAGTCTAAAACAGCCAGGGCTACACAGAGAAACCCTGTCTCCAAAAACCAAAAACTAATAAATAAGTAAATTAAATTAAATATTTTTTTAAATAAAAGGAAACATGAGGCATCTGCTTGCTAAGCCGGAAGCCACATAGGCTTAACTACACAACACCACAAAATGCCAGAGGGCATCAGTGATGACTGAAATCCCAGGCTATCTCTCCGCCCCCTTTTCAGTTTTATTGGGACCTAATTCCTGTCCCCGCTGTTGAAGGCCCACGTCTTCAAGCCCTCGCCGTGATGCTTAGACTTCAGTTATGATTTGCTCTCATTTGTCCGTGCCCGTCTGTGCTCTGTGCTCTGGACTGTGAACTCCTTGAGGCCAAGGCCAGACAGTTTTGTGTTTATTTTGTACCCCTGCCTTCTCACTCACCCTGGGTGATGAAGCTCACCAAATAAGAGTAAAGTTCTGTTCTAGGACTCCTTTGACTGTGGCTTGCTTTGCGGCTACCTGAGGCGGTAATGGGATGGTTCATTTCTTGATTATGCATAAAGGACACAGGCAGGGACTTTCTGCAGATGCGCTGGTGTGGTGTGCAGCTGGCACATATCTGAGTGGTGTTAACAAAGAATATGTGGAAGGATTGTTTTTATTGACAATACTAGAAGGAAAAATTTAAAATTAGAAAAGGCTCTCAACAATACTTTCTCCAACTTGTACAGAAGTGCCCTGTTCATATTAGTCCCAGCTCAGTGTGGCTATAGAAAGCAAGCATACATAGTTCTTGTAAGTCATATTTGATGTGAGAGTCTATATTTCAATCCAGGCATCTAATTTATGTAAGACAAGTTGAGATTATCAGCTTTCCTATTGATGACCAAGCTTTGCAGTCAAGCGGACCCAGGCATCTTTTAGAATATGATGCACAGTCAGAATTTTAAAGTCCACTCTGGGAAATTTTCATGGGAAATCTAGTAGAAAAGCTGGATGGTAAAGTCTGTTGGAAATGAGTGCACAGGTCTGGGACAAAGGGTTCTTGTCAAATCGTGTCAAGAGAGAGTGCTGAGAGCCAAAGCCAGAAATCCTGTCCAAACGGATTGTGAAAAGCAGGTTGTGCAAGAATGTAAGCATGGATTAGAATTCAAGAGACCAGCTACGCTGCCAAGCAGGCAAAGAAAACAGCCCTGAACAGCCAGTGGCAGCCCATCTAGAGGGAAGCTGGTGATGGTGGCTGGAACCCAGGTGTTAGGACTGAACCGGTCACCTTAAAGAATCTGTAATGGAGTGGGCAGGAAACTTCATGTGCCAGAAAGTCCCAATGCCACCATGTCTTTAAGTTCAGTCAGGCTCTGGCCAAGGGAAAAATTACAAGATGGATTGACAGGTCAGTCCTGTTCAGGGGCATATTGTGGCAATACATTATGATAAAAATATCTCTTATATTCTAAGAGACTGGGACATTTTCTGGAACTCACAGCCAGAATTAATCTTGAGGTCAGTTAACACTTCTGTATACTCAGCCTGTTCAACTAGCTTTTAAGAGAACAATGCAACAATCAACCCTTTTTGCCTTGGATTTCCCATGTAATCAATGTTTACAAAGTAAGATAATACGTAGCTGTAATATTAAGTTATCTACTCTTCCATGCCTCTGATCCAAGAATAACACATGTGTGTTTTTCTACTCATTTGCTGCAAACAGCAAACAGGTTGAAAGTGAGTTTATAAACGAATAACCACCAGAAATGATGAAAGCAGCATATAAATATTGCTTCATCATCAATTGTGGGGCACAATGACTCTGCCACAAGGGAAACTGGTATGGAGGAGCTAGAGCCAGGTCAAGATGTATCTAACCCCCCAAAAATCTCCATCTTGAGACTGCCAGGAGTAAGGATACTACCTCCCGTTCTGTGCCTGCATGCTCTGGTGCGTGTAGTCTCAAGACTACTACCTCCCCAATTCTTGAGATAGCCCCAGTAGCCTAGCACCTGGAATTCCTCTCCATCTTAGCCCAGGCCAATAATATACACTCACCCTGGAAATCCCTTCCCACTCCCCAGGGTTTATATAGCCTTTGTTCACCCCAAATAAACACACACAAGCTGTTTCACTGAATATCGTCTAAGAGCTGTTGTTTTCTTGGGAGAGCTAGAAACCTTCAAGAAGGCCTTCTCCCCTCGCATCCCAGCTGGACTGGTATCTTGCAGACCCCATCCATTCTGGCTCAGCTTCATCCTTCCCAGCCCAATGTGCTGTGGGGTGTCTGGATACCCTGGGGAGAGAAGCGGGGCTCAGAACCACAATCAATGATTTTTTTTTTCTAGTACTGCTTGTTATCTTGGTCAGTCAGAGCCAGTAACTTAATTTTTTATAAAACTCTGTTGAAGTTTTCTGTGAAGTATCCCTCATGCCTTCCCCATGTGATGTGCTGTTCAAAGAGAGAGAGCAAAGTCCTTTGCGAGGGGCAAACACACACACAGATGCATAGACAGACACAAGGACTAGACCAGACTGACATGACAGCATCCAGGCAGGCACAGATTCTGTGAGTCATACAGCAGACAGACAGAGGAGGACAGAAGACACAGGGAAAGCAAGGTAGAGAATTCAATACGGGCTCAATCTTGGTTAATGACACCAAGCAGAAGTGCTTGATTTCTTTCCTTAATGCAGCATGAATGTATAGTGGATAACTCAGAATTTATTACTAACGTGTTTAATCTACTCTGCATGTCACTGTCATTAAGCAATTGATCATCATGGGTTTTGTTTTTTGTTTTTTGTTTGTTTCTTTTGGCGTACTTTCATTTATGACTTTTGTACTGGGCATTCATTGAGCTTCTTTGATCTATGGGTTTACAGTTTTCAACTGATTGATAAATATTTCAAGCATTTATCTTGTCCCTTCATGTCCTCCTCCAGGAAATTTAACTGTATAGACATTAGCCCCCTGAGGTTGTCCGAAGCTTTTCTGGTAGTCTGTTTATTTTGTTCTTTCTGGCTGTCTCTTTCTAAGTTTCAGTTTGAACGGTCTGTACAGGTTCACTAATATTTTCTTCCTCAGTTTTCAATCTGCTGTTAATACCACACAATGCACTTTTCATCTCAAGAACAGTAATTGTAAATAGAATTTTACTTTCTTGTATGTGTATATGTGCGCATGTGTGTGTGTAGGCACATATGAGCATACAAGGAGAAACCAGAGGTTAGTGTCTTGAGTCTTCCTCTGTTACTCTCTAGCTTACTTACTTTTTAGTGCCACTTTCATTTTTAATTACATGTATGTATGTATGTATTGTGTGTGTGCGCAAGTATATGTGTGTATTCGTGGGGGTGGTGTTGTAGGGCATGGCGTGCATATGGAGGTTAGAAGTCAGCTTACGGAAGCTGGTTCTCTCCACTGTGTGGATCTCAGAGGGTCAGACTCAGGTCTGGCAGACAGGACTGCAAGTGCCTTTCCCAGCTTAGCCATCTCACGGACCTCGATGTATGTTTTTTGAAACAGGGTCTCCCTCTGAAGCTGGAGCTGATTTGGCAAGACTAGCTGGAGAGCGGGCTTTAAGAGTGTTCCTGTCCCTGCCACCCCTGTGCTCGGATGACAGAAGAGCTCCGTCATGCCCGCTTTTTAGGTGGGTGTTAGGCAGTGCATGCTCAGGCGCCATGTCTACAGCGCGAGCACCTGACTGAGCTATCTCTCCAACGTCCATCAAGAATTTTAATGGAGGCCAGACACTGTGGCACACACCTTTAGTCCTAGCACTCCTGAGGCAGAGGCAGATGGATCTCTATGAGTTTGAGGCCAGCATAATCTGTATAGTAAGTGCCAGGATAGCCAGAGCTACATAAAAATAGAGAGCCTATCTAAAAATAAAAATGAATAAAAAATTAAAGAAGAAAGAAAGAATTTTAACTTTGTAACTCCTAAGACCTTATGTTTAAGTCCTTTTTATATCTTTGATGTCTTAACGTGCTCTTTCTTTTTATCACTGGATGTGTGAAATATAGTCATAGTATCTCTTTTAATATTTCTATATGCTAACTGTATTGCCTGTGGCATTTCTCATTTTTATTTTTAGGATTTTAACTTAATTATATTTTTCTCCCTTCCCTTTCCTCCCTCAACATCCACCTCCTATATGCCCCTCCCTGTTCTCCTTCAAATCCATGGCTACTTTTATTCACTGATTGTTACTGTGTGCATATATGTATTTGTATAGATATATATCTTACTAAACATAATCTGTTGTTAATGACATTTGTATGTATGTTTTCAGGGCTGATCTTTTGTCACTGGACAAATACTCGGGGTGCTCTTCCCCTGAGGTGGGCCACCTCTGTGGCTCTCAGCTCCGCTCAGGAGCCTGTAATTCTTTTGTAGGGCTGAGGCCTTGTGGGCTTTTTCCTGTCTAGTTTGACCTGCTCATGTGTCATCTTTGTCCAGCTCATGTTTGTGCAGTCATGTTGGTGAGACTTCATTGGTGTGTCTTCTGGAAGACACAATTTCACAGTGAATTCCCTGATCTTCCGAATCTTACAATCACTCCACCACTTCCTCTGAGCTTCAGATGCAGGAGTGTTTTGTAGATGTGTCCACTGGAACACATTGGTCCATTGGGCTCCTCAACTCTGTGTTTTGATTGGTTGTGGTTTTCTGCAGTGGTCTCCATCTGTTGCAAAGAAAAGCTTTCTTGATGAGGGGTGAAGACTGCACTTATCTGTGAGCATAAGGACAAGTGTTTGTAGGTTATTGTTACTAGTTATTCTGGTTTAGTAAATTGGTGGTAGTAGATTCTCCTCCAGTAACCATGACTTCATTAGCAGTGAGTTGTTAGCTAGGTCCCATTACCAGGCATGGCATCCCTCTTGTTGAGCAGGTCTTAGATCCAATTAGAAACGTAGTGGTTTCCACAGAGGTGTGTGTCTGTTACTGCACCCACAGGGTTATTGTGCCATGCTCGTCACTGGTGTGGTGCAAAGGCATAAGAGTCCAGCAGGAGTATTGATCACCTTTCTTTAGAAGCTTGCATGGTGCCTTCTGATACCATGAACGTTAGTCCTCAGGGAGGGGCCGTTCAGATCAGTTCCAGCTCAGGGTTGTCTGGGCTGCTTCCAAAGTGCATGGAGTCTCTGGCAGTGGTGACTTACTGTCTACCTCTGGGGGGTAACCAATGACAACAACAATAGGCTGTAAGCTTGGGGAATGTATTAGACAGCCCTGGCCAACAACTCCAAAGAAGGCTTCTCATGGCTGGGATAGGGGTTTTGTTAAGTAGTCTTTGGTTCTTGGAGGGAGCACGGTCATCTCAGATGGGAAAAATTTATTAAAACTATTTATGTCACAGTCAAACTTTGGGCAGAGTGCAGGGAGTCTTATGAAAGAGTTGGGGGATAGAAGGACCCTGAGGAGACAGGAGATCCACAAGAAAACCAAAAGAGCCAACAAATCTGGGCCCAGGGAGGCCTGCAGAGACTGATGTATCAACCAAGGACCATGCAGGGAGAGACCTTGGCCCCCTGCTCAGATGTGGCTGATAGGCAGCTCAGTCTCCGTGTGGGTCTCCTAGTAAGGAGAACAGGGCTGCCTCTGACATTAGACTCTGTTGCATGCTCCTTGATCAAGTCTGCCGAGTGGGGTGGCCTTGGTAGGCCACAGAAGAAGAGGATGCAGGCAGTTTTGGAGAAGTCTTTGATAGTCTATGGCCAGCTGGTAAGGGAGGAGGGCTCCCCCTTTCTGAGGACTATAGGAGGGTGATGGGGGGGGGGGTGGAGGAAGGGAGGATGGGACCAGGAGGAGACAAGGGAGGAGGATACAATTGGGATGTAAAGTGAATTAAAAGAAAACTGTTTATGTATATTTATATACTGAACTTCATGCATTACAATTTTTAGGTGACAGCATGTGTCTTTGTGGATTTTTCAGACATCCTTGCTACTATTTTATCCATCTCCCTCTTTGTCCTGTATTTACCTCATTCCTCTCCTCTAAGTTCCCCATCAGATCACTTGTATCCTGCTATTCCCCTTTACCCTCTTCTCACCTTTTCCTCTATTTCCCTTCTTCTGCATTCCTAAGGAGCCTGCTTTTCCATCTGTTTTAACATTTATATATTCTAATTTTATTATCTGTGGAATGTCTAAGCCTAATTCAATTGATTTTTCCTGTCTTATAATAGAACATATTTTTCTTAATCTTTATACTTTCAATTTTTTAAACAGTCGAGATTATAAAGTTATCTTATGATGTATGTTTTTGTATTTCTCTCTATATTTTTAAGCCTTGCTTTCATGTGGCTAGGCTTTGCACTGTGGACCAGAATCCACTTTGGTCTGGGGCTAATGACTCCCCACCTCTAAGAGGTCCATGAATGTTAGGATTTTCTATTCTGTTCAGCACAGACTGAAACTACTCCTGTCTCTGTGTGAACTTTGAACATCGATGCCTGTCTCCCAGCAGGTTGTTCTTCTCTTAGTCATAGGCACTGATTAGCACTCAGCGGAACATGTGAGGGTGACTTGGCAGGTCCCCGTCACCATCTCTTTACACAGCGCTGTATTCTCTGGTACTTTGTCCTATAAACTCCAGTCACCGAGGGCTTTGTATTTTTCAGTGAAGAAGACACTCAGAACTAGTCTAGTTCTTACTTCTTGACACAACCTAGACACTCTTTCCAGACAGAAAGCTAGAGTGATTATGGGCCCCTGTCAGGATCACTGTCCTGCATTGCCTGATGACCAACATCTGGAGATTGAGAAGCAGACTTTGCAGATCTGGATTTTAGTTATGTCAGGTAGAAGGGTACCTTGGGTACTTTTCTGTTGCTGTGAAAAATAAAACACCCTGACAAAAACAACTTAAAGGAGAAAGGATTTCTCTTGGCTTACAGTTTCAGAGGGACACAGTTGATCATGGTCAGGAAGGCAAGGCAATAGGGGGAGAAAGTATGGTAGCTGGATCAAGAGTCCTGCATTCACACAGAGAAAGTGAAGGGTGAACAGGAAACAGACCTGGGCTTATAGCCTCAAAGTCTGCTTCCACTGATACACTTTCTACAGCAAGACTTCACTTCCCCGAGGTGCTACAACTTCCCCAAATAGAGCACCAGCTGACTACAAAGGGTTCAAATATCTGTGCCTATGATCACATTTCACATGCAAATTACAACATTCTACCCTTTATCCCCATGGGCTTGTAGCCATTTCTCGTTGCAAAATGCATCTTGTCCAATTTCCAAAGTACCAACACTGTTCAGAACTCAAAAATTTCAAAGTCTCTTCAGAGACTCTAGGCAATCTCTTAACTGTGATACCCTGTAAAATAATGTTTTAAAAAGCATGCATACTTCCGACAAACACAGAGTGTACATTCACGTTCCAAAAAAGAAAGAAAGAAAGAAAGAAACAATGGGAACATGGCAAGGAAAGATCAGATCAAAGAAGGACCAAACCCTGGAAGGGCAGACCCCAAATCCCGTGGATCCACGCCTGGCAACTGAGACTCATAATGGATGCATCTTTGCTCCAAAAGGCATGGGTTGCCCCGCCACCTCAGTTTGCCACCTGCGGCACACATAGTCTCTTTCTCAGGCTGGCTCCACTCCATGTGTGTATCTTTCTTGAGTGGACGACCCATGATTCGTACCCCTCTGGTATCCTGGAGTCTCTACTGCCTCTAAGGCCGTTTTTCCCTCACAGCACCATTCAGTGGCCTCTCAGGATTTCCATGTAAGGATTCCAACTCTACGAAATGTTACTTGACCTCAGGTGGCCAAGCTGACAGAGGGTACACCAGCTCAGCTTGCTGGAGCATATGATACAGTATCAACAGATGATGTGGACTGTGTTCAAGCTCTGTGTCCTGAGATTTGCATGCTATTACATTTATAAAAAACTAGAAAGTCCCAGAGGCCCTCTCTGTACATTGATACACACACAGCAAGTGTTTAAGCACTGTGACTGAGGTAGCTAACTAATATCCATTCACTTTCCATGCTATGGAATGGTTTTTGAGAAGTAGCTGCCAATCTAGAGACAAAGCTCTTCCAGCCTAACTATGACTGCACCATGACCAGAATGGCTGGTTTTCACCAGTGAGATGCATGTGGTAGTGTAATTTTAAGTCCCAGATTTCAAGAATCATGTGTTCTTTCTTCACACTTTCCCCATTTGATGGCCAACCAGTAAGAAGAACAGATGCCTTGGGAAGGGTGAAGCTAGACTATGGAGTGTCTTTGTCCCTCAAACCACTTGTATGGATGGAAGATGCACACTAGAAATACTTGCACTGACTGTCCAGGTAAACAAACAAACAAACAACAACAACAACAACAACAAAACCCAAAAAACCCCAACCTCTGCAGCATTAAAACACTGCAGATTGGGGATTACCTTGTTAAATCAGGCAGTATTACCCAACTGATACAGAGACCGGCTGTAGGGCAGACACTGTCCTAGGTGCTGAATTCACAATGAGAAACAGAGGAGTTACAGTCTCTGCCCTGGCGAATCTTGCTCAGGATTAAACTTGATGGGTGGGTGGGGGGCTTTATTGCATGCTAGGCAAGACTCTACCCCTGAGCTATACCTGGACTCTGGCCTTCCAATGTTAATTATTAATCAATAAATATACACAAAAAAACCAAGAAGAGAAACAGAGAGTTATACCTTTCCAAATACCTCCCTGGTTTATATCTTCTCTTATACTGATTGGTTAGACCGTCCGTCTGGCTAGGGCATTGCCAGAGCTCTGCCAACCTCTGCTTCTCACAGTGCTTAGGTTAGAGATGCATGTGACCACACACAGCTGTTATTCGGAGCAGGGTCCCATGCTTGCATGGCAGGCACTTTGCCAACCAAGTCATCTTTCCAGCACATCTGCTGCATTTTCAACATTTCCAGGAATAACAATTGACTTACTGAGACTATTCCTTCTTAGTTTCACAACCATTTTTTTTCTTCAAGCAGCTGTCAAAGCCTCCATTAGTTTCCAACCCTCCTCCCCCAAGTACTGTGGTTTGGCTTTCTCCTTTTTTCTTGCCTTTAATTTATAAATAAAATTTTTTATTAAGTATTATTTTTACTGTAGAATTTAGTATTTTTATGTGTTATTAATCATCCAAAGTTGTATTTTCCCAGTTGTTTGATGTCGTCATTTAAGTGAATTCCCCCAAATAACTCAACTCCACAAAGCTTAAGCTTGCTTTTGCATTTGAATCATTTTTCACAAAAAGCCTTCTGAAATGCATTCAATATTTTTTTCCTCCCTCTTGAAATAGCACACACAGAACATCCTTTAACCTTTGGCTGACTCAGGCACTGATTGAAAGCATCTGTTATTGTACTGGTCCATGGCACAGAGATGCCCGGATACTAGATGACTCCAGATGCTTCTTCTGACATGTTCATCATGTATTTCTTTTGCCCTGTCTGTAACCAGCTGCCACTGTTGTTCCTGACCCAGCTCTGGAAGCTCTCTCCAACCCCCCTTAATTCACAGCTCCTAATAATCTAGGAAATCAGCCAAAGAACTTGTTAGCATTTGTGATAAAAATAACTAGACCCCAAGGATCTTAAAAATAAACTGAATTAATTTAATGGTACCTTTTGTACACTTCAGTGTCTCTTTTTTCTTCCTGCTTCTGCTTGCTAAAATTTACTTCTTGACAAGGTATTGCCTTCTAAGCATACCCCATATGCATTGTCAGTAAAATAATATTCATTATGCATAAGTATATATAAACACATGCATAATGCAGCAGTCAGTAAGTTTTATGTCTACATGTCCTCCTGGGGAATTCATTGAGAACAGAGATGTTTCTTTGTAAAGTACCTGAAATGTAGTTAGAGCTCAACAATGTTTGGTTTTTATTTTTAATGAATTAACAGCTCTTATAGTATAGTGTCCTGGTATAGTAACAAATTTTAAAAATGTATTTGCTTCTTTGTATGTATTTTTTTTTTCACTTTCTCCTTTATATTGAGTCCAGGGCTCCATCCAGCCCATGGAATGATGTCATCCACATTCTCCTCAGTTAAAAACTCTGGCAATGTTCTCAGACACCCCAGAGGTATGTGTTCCGGGCGGTTCAAAGCCCTGTCAAGTTGAGAGTCATCCCAGATGGGTTTTTACCTTTCTGAAATGCAGAAGGCAAGGATATTTCCTAGCAAGGCGAGGGAGTCAAGACCAAGGCGTATAACAAAGGAGTATAGGAAGTCTGAGGCAACCAAGCAGAAGAACAGTTTGGTTGATTAGAAGAATAGAAATTTCTGGCCACAGTAAAAGTCTAATGAGGTAGGAGTCCGTCGTATTGCTCGAATGACTTTATTTCACTTGTGTGATGGGGTGCAGAGACAACAGATGGTTCAGTTCATTTACGTTTGCAGTTTTCCCAGCAGGATATATGGCACAGGAATCGAGGGCAGTGAAAAGGATAATTAAAAAGTTGGTGCTGAATTCTAAGCTTCAAAAGGAAAAAATTAGACAGTGAAGAAATGTGATGGTGAGTCAGGAAGCTGAATATTTATAAAAAGAGGAAGCTGAATCTGAAGAGAGTCACCACAGATGATTATCTAGCCATGTTGGTCTTCACGTGTTTCTTGGTGAAATGCAGAAGTGAACTAAAGGGTTTTTTAGAGTTCTTTCCATCTATTTCTCTCTTTTTTTTCCTTTTTGCAGTTTTAGATTATATTTTATTTTTTCTTTAAAAATTTTTATTGTATATGTGTGTGGCACTGTATTCTCTAAAGACATTTTTTACAAGAAAAAATATTGTACATTCAACATATTCTTTCCTATAACCCTTTATCACTTTTCTTCCCCCAACCTGCCATAGCCCCCTTTTCTCTCTGAATATCGTAGCTTCTACTTTCATGCATTTTATTACTTATATAAAATATAGGAAGCACATATGAAAGGGGCCATGTGATGTTTGTCTTTGTAAGACTGGCTTCATTTGCTTCATACGATTATTCCCAGTTGCATAAATAACATTTCCTGCAAATGCTATTTATGGCTGAAAAAACTTTTTTTTTTTTTTTGTGGGCAACGGAGAGATGGTTCTGAGGTGAAGTACACAGTTACTCTTCACAGAGGACCCTGGTTCGGTTCCCAGCACCCACGTGAGAGTTTGCAGTGTCCATATTACTCCAGTTCCAGGATCCAATGCCCTTTTCTGGCCTTCTCCAGCACTGTACACACAGCGTATAGGTACACACATGCAGGAGCATGTTATGCACATAAAATGAAAACAAATCTTTAAATTTTCCATTGTGTATATATGCCATGTTTTCTGTATTCATTCTTCTGTGGTTATTGGCTCTTGAGGCAGTATCTCACTGTGAGGGTGATCGGCCTGGAAGTCTTGATCTTCCCGTCTTAGCCTGTGAAGCGCGGGATTACGGGTGTGCACCACTATGCCCAGTTACGATTTTGCACTGAACTGTGGTAGTTTGAGAAGCGGTGGAATGAAGAATGGCAGCACAGCTTTCTCTGCCTTTTCCTCATTATTTCTCCAGAGCCTAGATCAGTGCTGGGCACACAGTACTTACCAGCTAATTTATTTGGCACTGTCTTAGTGTTATCATTGCCATGGTAACACATCCGTGACCAAAAGCAAGTTGGGGAGGAAAGGATTTGTTTGGCTTATGCTTCCACATCACTGTTAATCATTGAAAAAGTCAAAACAGGAGCTCAAACAGGCAAGAACCTGGAGGCAGGAGCTGATGCAGAGGCCGTGGAGGAATGCTGCTTCCTGGCTTGCTTCTTAAGGCTGCTTTCTTAGAGCATCCAGGACCACCAGCCCAGGGAGGGCCTCACCTACAACGGACTGGGCCCTCCCCAATCAGTCACTAATAAGAAAATGCCCTACAGGATTGCCAGTCTTACAGAGGGCATTTTCTCAACTGAAGTTGAGACTATAGCTTTTCCCAGGCTGACATAAAACTAGCCCACAGGTTCCTCCCATGTAGTAGATACAGTCGAAAGATTCATTTAATATTTGTAGTAACTCTGTGTGATTAGAACTGTTTTTATCGTTATTGATTTAAAGATGATAAAACTAAAGCACAAGACCAGGCTCGCTCAGGTCACACAGCAAGAAAAAGGCAAAGCTGGGACCAAACTAAGACCTGGTTCCAGAACCAATTCAAGCAACTCTTGATGCAGCTAATCTAGGTGAATCATCGAAAATGACTTAATTGCTAATTTCTGCATCTTATTTGCTTGTGACAGCCAATGGTTCAAGTCTAAAGTTGCCCTCTGGGATTAGGTTTTAGTTTATTCTTTTAAAGAGTCTACTGTTCCAGAATGCCAAAGTTATGGGGGCTGGGTGTATGACTGGAAAAGAAAACAAGACATGAAGCTTTCACTGTGGTCACTAATTCTCCAGTGTTCAAGCCTCTGTGATGATCGAAAAATTGTTGGCAGCCCTGGAATCTTAATCTAGTCCTTCCACTACCAAATGTGATCATTTTGTATGTGGGTGTATTCACGTGTGTGCAGGTTCATGTACACACACTTGCACATAGATGTGGAGCCCAGAGGTCGACTTCAGGTGTCGTTTCTCAGGAGCTGTACAACTTATCTTATGAGATAGGTTCGCTCATTGATCTGGAGCCCTTGAGTGTCTAGATTGGCTGGCATCAGAGCCCCAGGGCTACCTGCCCTCTCCTCCTCAGAGCTGGGATTACAAGGGAACACAACAAGACTTAGCTTTTTCTTTTTTCCCTTTTACATCTTTTTTTTTATTTTTTTATTTTTTGAGGCAGGGTTTCATCAGGTAGTTTGGCTGTCTAGGAAGGAACTCAATATGCAGACCATGCTGGCCTCAGATTCCCAGACATCAGCCAGCCTCTGCCTGCCGAGTGGAGAGGTTAGAGGTGTGCACCACCCTACCTGACTCCTAGCTTTAAAATCAATATCACATATCAATTATATTTAATAATGGGTTTCACTGCGATATTTCTGTACATGTATGTGATACATTTTGGTCATGTTCACACCTACTACTTTTACTGACCCTCCCCTTTCATTTTCTACTTTTGTGTCTCTTTGGAGTGTGAAGTTGATTCAAAGACTTTTATTAGGCTTGCTTATAGGAGCACAGGCAGAGAAAGGGCTACTGACATTATTAGCAAGGACAACTTACTAGTGATTACACCACTGAAGAATCTCTCTTTCTTCAGCAACCACTGTCTAAGATCTTCAGAGGGCAGTGGGGCCTCATGGGACCCTCCTTCACTATGATAAAATGTTGATGGGTCTCCATTGCTGAAAAGAGACACCATGACCAACGCAACTCTTACAAAGAGAAACATTTAACTAGGGCAGGTGTACAGTTTCAGAGCTCTAGTCTGCTATCATCATGGTGGGAAGCATTGCAGCATGCAGGCAGACACGGTGCTAGAGGAGCCCAGAGTTCTACATCTTGATCCGAAGGCAGCAGACAAGGACTGGATGTCTACACTGAACAGAGCTTGAACATAGGAAATCTCAAAGCCCTCCCCCACGATGACACATTTCCTCCAACAAGTCCTATGAGAACAGCATGTGGTGTCTTTAGTAACAGGCTCTTACCATGTAGTTTTGCGGCAAATGCTTACATTGTTTTGGTATCTCGGGGTATCCCTGTAGAGAGGAAGCCCATCCCTGACATTGGCAACTGGGTTTTTATGTGGTTCTTGGGATCTAACTTAGATTCTCATGATTACATGGCAAGCATTTTATCAACTGAGCTCTCTCTATTTTTATGGGTGAAGCATCTTAATGTATTTACTAGCTACGTAAATCCTGTATTCTTCATCTGAATAGATGGTTGAGGAGACAGAAAGCCTTTGGATTAGATCAATTGTTCTGAAGTGTGAATGTACAATGAAATAATCTGGGCAGCTTTAAGAACTACTCATCCTTGAGTCTCCCTGGCAGAGAGTAGGATTTATGGAGGCTGGAATAGCACCCAACTAACTACTAAAGCTTTCCAGGGAGAGTTCAAGGTGAAGTCAAGGCTAATGGTTGTTAGAGTCAATGAAAACACACATATTTCCTGGTTGTTTATTATCTGTGGGAAAAGAGAGCCTTGGAACCAGGGAAGCTGTCAGGCCCCGATTTCAATGGACCTGTTCCAGCTTTTCCCAGGCCGTATCTTCCTCCCAAGTTTGGTGAGAGGTGAGGAGGTTCTGTGAGTCCCAGAGGACATTCCACATAGAAGCTGTCCTCTAGAATTGTGTACCCAAGAACTGCAGCTATATAATCAAAGACCCTTAAGCTGTCTACCTCTTCCCCAAGCCTATAACTCGAGGGCAGACTGCATTTCAAGCATAAGCTTAAGCAATCCCTATTCCTTGGGGAATGTGGATGGAGTGTGACTTAGAGGCTGGAATGTCGCCAGATGGATACACAGTCAATGTCTGAGGACTGGTGGAGACACAGATGGGAAAGGTACAGGAGGCAGGGAACTAAATGCTTGGTTTTATTAATCTGTCAAATAGGAAGGCAATCCTGTCTGTTCGTTCCCCCATGACATTAAGCTGTAATGGCTTTATTATCTACCCTGTCTGACCTTCAGGCTTTTCTTAGCAAGCTGGAAATAACAGTACTTTGTGCAGATTACATGAAGTAATTGTATGTAAAGCACACATTAACCCGCCCAAGATATAATAGCTACCATTTATCATATGCTTGCCTTCAGATAAAAGTAGCTTTGTAGGTCCCGGGAGGGGATGTGTCCATGAGCCGATCCCCTGGGGCTCCTGCCTGCACCGTGGAGGGAACGGCTGGCACTATTTTTAACTTTAGTGTTAGGCATTGAAGCAGTGCACATGCCTTTGTGTCTAGCCTTTTCTCATTTGGCATTATATTTCCTTCCCCAGCATTTTGTGATATATATAACTCAAATAGAAGATTGGAGACCAGGGTGCCTAAGCCTTGACTTTGGCAGAATGGAACAGCAGAATGGAATGAGGTCATCACAAGCACAGAGAAACAGTATGAAACAAAGATGCTGTCTCTATACTCAGCCTTTGCCTCCATCTGTGTCAGCATCTCCCTCCAAGCTCGTGACGTATTTGAACCAGCTGGTGGCCATCAGGCTCTGATGTTTTTCTCTCCTCTGACTTTGGCTATAGTCAGGCTTCCTTAGTGCTTCAGAAGACAGGACCCTAACAGAAAACTGCAGGGCTTTTGTGGGCACACAACCCGGAGGATCCCAGCCAAAGATGCATGGCTGCAGAAACAAAGAATTTGAGCCTTAGAAGAGGCAAAAATTGTTCAAAAGCAGAGCGCGTCCTTTGGTTTCTAAATCTATTCCCCCTCGTGCCTGCAATTTTCCTGTGCTGTGCCGTGCTTTTAAATTAATCATGTTTTTGCTTAACTAGATACTTGGTTAGAGAAATGATTTCCAACTCTGGATGACATGAGAATTCCTGGGGCCAGTAAAAACAAGTCCTGGGGGTAAAGTACAGGTTTTGATAGTTTTTAAATTCTCCAGCATTGAGAAAGAAATTTACAGAGTTGAAAAATATACATATGAAATAATGTCATCACTGATTTTTGGGCAGTTTGATACTATTTCTTTGTTTGCTTTTCTTTAGATTTGCACAAAAATGGGATTTAATGTCACAATTACTGTGTTGTGCTCTTTTGGGTACTGAACCTGCCTTATACAGGATTAGAACTGTGGCTGTGAATCTTTAAGGACTGAAGAAACCTGCCAGGCACGGAGCTACACTCTGTGAGTGCTATAACCCCAACACTCAGAGAGGCCGAGGCAGGTGGATCTGTGTGAGTTTGAGGACAGCCTGGTCTACAAAGGGAGTCCAGTACAGCCAAGGCTACACAGAGAAACCCTGTCTCAAAAAACAATAACAACAGCAAAAAAAAAAAAAAAAAGAGTCGAGGAAACTTGATATTATGTATTTGATTGATTCTGAAGTGTTGTATGACAGCATGAGAAACAAACACATTTAAACAAGATGAGATTCTAGATCAAGTATATTTTTAAAAAGTATAAAATTCTGGTTGACAAATGAGAACTGCTAAGGACAGAACCAGCATTCAAAAGGCAAACAAAAAAGAAATTCAAAAGAAAAATCCAAGAGGTGGGGAGAGGGTATCTGGGGAAAGTAAGGTTACAGAAGCAATAAAGGGTTTCAATAAGACAGGAGAGGCTACGGTGGATAAGCTGTGCATGTTAGGGCTAAGAAACCCTAACAAAAAACAATAAACAAACAAACAAACACACAGCACACTCAGATAAGCACTTGCCCAACATCTGTTTGAGTGGCTTCCTTAATTTAGGTTTTACAATTGTTTGCTAAAGTTTGTATATTTATATTTTATATCCTGGCATAATGGTACATGTCTATGATTCTTAAACTTGAAAGGTGAAGGCAGGAGGGGCAGGAGTTCAAAAGCAGCCTTTGAAGCCTAAGTTGACTCCAACTTAGGCTACATGAGACTCAGTCTCAAAAAACATGAATTAAAGAAATTTTAAACATATGTTTATGTTCTGGGTGGTAGTGGTACACGCCTTTAATCCCAGCATTTGGAAGGCAGAGGCAGGCAGATATCTGAGTTCAAGGCCATCCTGGTCAACAGAGTAAGTTCCAGGCCAGCCAAGGCTATACAAAGAAACCCTGTTTCAAAAAACCAAAGAGAAAATGGGAGATTGCTTTGTATTTTCTTTTTGAGTGGAGATAATATTTCCCTGTATAGCCCTGGCTGTTCTAGAATTTGATCTGTAGACAAGGCTGGTCTCGAACTCAGAGATCCACCTGCTTCTGCCTTCTGGGTGGTGGTTAAAGGTGTGCACCACCACTGCCCAGCTGAAAAGTTTTTTATATGATATATATTAATCATATTTGTTCTTTTCCTCCACCTCCTTCTAGATCCATCTCACCTTCTTACCCACCCAACTTGATGCTCTCTGCTTCTCTCAAGAAAAAAAATCAAAATAAAAAACTTAAACAATAAAACAAAACAAAAAAAAAACCTACACATTTTTAAAACTCACTCCCCCCCCCCAAAAAAAATGGAGTCTGTTTTGCACTGGCCAACTACTCCTAGTAGTGGGGCCTGGTTCAGAATGTGTTTAATTTACAAAGTGACATTCCGCTGGAAAAACAAACAACAAAACACCTGAATTTCCCCTTTCCCAGGAGGTATCAATTGTATGTGGCTTCTTGGTTAGGGTGGGACTTTGTGTCCGCTTCCCCTTCTCAATGTCCAGTTGTGGGCTTCTGTTAAAATTTCTGTCCACTGCAAGAAGAAGCCTCTGTCGTGAGGGCTGAGTGATGCTCTGTTCTATGGGTATAAGAGTATGTCGTTGGGAGTCATTTTATTACTTTGTTCTTTTAGTAGAATAACAGCAGTAGGTTTTCCCCGAGGGTCCATGACCTATCTCACCTCAGGTTCTTGGCCACGTTAGCAGTGTCATCTTATGGATTAGGCCTTCAATCTGATTTTTAAAAAGTGGTTGGTTACTCCCGTAACATTGATGTCACTGTGCACCAATGCACCTTGCAGGCAGGTCACTGTTGGATGGTACAGGATATTACAGACAAAAGTATTTAGGACCTTGAGTTTTAGCAGTTCTGTCTCATACCTCTCAAAAAAAAAAAGGCAAGCAAGTTTGGGGCAAGGAGATGTCTGAGCAGGTAAATGTACTTGCTGCCGAGGTTGAACACCTCAGCTCCATCCATTGGAAGAAGTCAGAAAGTAAAGAAGAAAGTCAACTCTACAAGTTGTCCTCTGATAGACACACGTGTGTCAGGGCATGTGTGGCCACACACGTGAAGGTAATACAAAAGCTGAAGGTAAGCCTTTAACCCTTAAACCCTGTTCTAAGTTATACTTTAAAACATGTAAATTTAAAGGCCGGGCCAGCTGGTACAACTAGTGCATTTTTCCCCCTGCCCCCAAAGACTGCTGACTTAAGTTGGATTGCTAGAACCCGTGTAAAGCAGAAAAGAAAAAGCCACTCCATCAAGGTAGCCTCTGACCTCCACATGTGTGCCTTGCTTTTCACATACCAAGGCACACGTGGAGCACACAAAATAACAAGCACAAATGTAAACTAGGTAAACTTAGAAAGCAACAGAATATATATCCACTGACGGGCAATAAGGCACAGCTGTGCCCTGAGAAGCTCGTATCCCTACCTGAGTGTGTCTTACTCGTTCCCTGACCATCCATCTCTCCCTCTATTCTTACAACCTATGGTAAAAATGTGTTTTAACCTTAGCCTTCCAAGACACTGAAATCCAGGTGGGCCTGTGCTCACCAGACCCAGCTCAAATTTTTAATTCATTCACTCACTAATATATGTTATTATTTTTCTTGTGTATCAAATTTTGTTTCTCATTCTTACACAGTTCTTAAAACAATACTTGGATAACTAAAATTTAACAAGTATATATATGTACTTTTAGGCATGCATGTTTTAGCTTTTCATAACAGGGTTCTCTGTGTAGCCTTGTCTATCCTGGACTCACTTTGTAGACCAGGCTGGCCTTGAACTCACAAAGATCCACCTTCCTCTGCCTCCCAGAGTGCTGGGATTAAAGGTATGCACCACCATGCCCAGCTGCAGCAAGCAACTTAACTTTGGAACCATCTCTCCCACCCCTAGCCTTATATTTTCTAAGGTACTAAAAATCTTTTTGATAATTTTTTAGATTTCCAGCTCATCACAGAAATGTTACATTCTGACTTTAGGGTATCCTCCAAGACATTTCAAGGCAGTTGGCATATAACATGGATGTCACCAATGCGACGTTGAAGCTCTGCCTACTGAAGACTACCCTCAATGCTAGATTAGGTGGGAAGGTTGTCCACACCAGCAGCATTGCAGGTCTGACCAGGGATAGTGTCATTGACTAGAGAGGTGTGACAAACTCCACAAGCCAGAGAACGTCACCATCCTAGAAAGATGTGACAAATTCAGTTCCTAAAAAAGTCTTTCAACTTTTGTAGCCAACTTTTTCCTGCATCCAACAAACGTACATTATTTTATTCCCAGGGTCTCTTCCATGTGGTCAGCCAGCTCCAAAAAGGTTGTGTTCAGGAAGCTGGGGAACATGCCTGGGTCTTCCTCTGTCTTCACAGACACCTCATCTCCTAATGCAATTTTTTCACTTATTGCACTTTAAGTTGCACTTTGAGCTTTTCTGGCTGAAGTACCCAGATCTCATCCATTTATTCCTTAACATCCAAAAAGTCTTTTAGTGATTCCAGCTGCCAAAACCCGACTCTGACAGCTTATTAGAAGCTCTGTGGTGCCCAGGAAAACAGACAATGTAGCTGTGTCTTAGTTGGGGTTACCATTGCTGTCATGAAACACCATGATCAAAAGCAACTAGGGGAGGAAAGGGTATGTTGGCTTACATATCCCGAATCACAGTCTACGGAGGGAAGCCAAGGCAGGAACTCAAAGTGGGTGGGAACCTGGTGGCAGGAACTGAAGCAGGAGCCATGGAGGTGTGCTGCCTATTGACTTCCTCATCATAGGCTGCTCAGCCTGCTTTCTTTTAGCAACCTGGACCACCAGCCCAGGACTGGCACCATCCACTGGGGTTGGGCCCTCCCCCATCAATCAGTAACTAAGATTATGCCCTACAGCCCTATCTTGTAAAGTTGATTTCTCAGCCGAGGTTCCTTCTCTCAGATGACTGTAGCTTGTCTCAAGTTGACATGAAACCAGCAAGCACGCACTGTAAAAGCTGTCTGCCATCTGCTGGGTCTGAGGACATGTAACTCAGAGTGAAATGTTCTTCACCAGAAGCATCTTTGGTTCTAAAACTTAACGACACTGAGGTAGGCATCCATCCATACAAGTTTATCCCAACCACAGCTCCTGTCTCTTAAATAAGCCATGGAGGGGTGCCTGAGGCTCCAAACGTTGTCTTAAACTCCGTAAAGGTCATTAGACTAGAGCCTACCGCATTTTCTGTTAGACTGTGTGATGGGTTCAACTTAATATTGCTCTCAGCTGCCAACCACATAGTAGTTCTCCATTCTTCAGTTGTACTGGCCAACAGTATTGTAAAGCATTGTAAAGTGGAAGCTTCCTTCCTGAGCCAATGAATCTTTCATAGGCTATTTTCCCACACTCAATGTCCTGGGAGCCTCAAGGAGCTTTCATCAGGGTGAGGACTTGGAGATGGGGCAATTTGGCATATGCCTTCACCCATATACACTGATATTGATTTATGAGTTCATACTTCAATTAATGGATCAATGCTTCTTTTGATATCTAACTCACCCTTTGTTGGTCCAGAGAAAACCTTTCAAGTTGACGTCAGGTTCCTTTGGTTGGTTGAGCACTTCCTTGATCGCAATCTCCAAATGCTCCATGTACAACTTGCTTTTTCTTCAGAAGTCTTGATTTCATTTAACTAAGCATTTGGTATTTAGAAGCTGCAATTCAGGTGCTGGGTATGTTCATTGTTTTAGGCAGGTAAGTAACTGTTCCAAGGTCCTGCAATGGACACAGTCAAGGTGTGTGTGTACAATCTTCCGTATTCTTTTACTTCTATATATGCCCGTGTTTCTCGAAATCTGTAGGTTCCAACAAGCAAGTATCATTGAAACATAGAAGCTCAGAGTTTATGATGTTTTTATTCTTTTGCGTTTTTCCAATTCCCCCTTTCCAGTGAGATAACTTTCCTGAGTAAGCCTCATATGTAGCCGTTGCCCAGTGTCACTGGTGTGCCCTGTCCTCCATGAGAGTCTTCACGCCACACAGCACCCACACACCGCCACTCTGCCTCATGTCCCTTTGGCCCCACTAAATGGCTTTAGGATTGTGTTGTGATGAATGCAAACAGGAAAGGAAGTAGGGGATAAACTTCTAAAAATTCTGAATGGAGGCTAGGATATAGCTTGATGATAGAGCTCTTGCCATGTATGAGGAAGATGAGGGGTTAGAAAGATGATTATGGTTGCAAAAATATAGTTGGATGAGAGGAATTAGTTACGATACTCCATGGCGCAGTGGGATGACTACAGTTAACTATTTTACGATCTATTTCAAACAGTCAGATGTGCTGGTTAGGTTTTTTTTTTTTGGCAGCTTGACCCAAGCCAGGGTCATCTCAGAAGGGGAACTTCAATGGAGAAAAACGTCTCCAGCAGATTGGCCTGTAGGCAAAGCTGTGGAGCATTTTCTTGATTAATGACTTGGTGACTGTATTAGTGGGAGGGCCCGGCTCCCTGCGGGCAGTGCCACCCTTGGGGAAGTGGTCTGGGTGCTATAAGAAAGCAGGCTGAACAAGCCATGAGGAGCAAGCCAGCAAACAGCACTCCTCGGAGGCTTCTGCTTCAGTTCCCCACTCCAGGCGCCTTCCCTGAGTTCCTGCCCTGATGTCCCCTGGTGATAGACTGTGACCTGGGAGCTGTAAGGGAAAATAAAGCCTTTCCTCCACCAATTACTTTTGGCCATGTTCTTTATCACAGTAATAGAAAGCAAGACGGGGTGGGCAGGGCTGGAGAGACGGCTCAGCACTTAGGAGCACTGACTGCTCTTCCAGAAGATCCAGGTTCAATTCCCAGCACCCACATGGCAGCTCATCCCTGTCTGTAACTCCAAGATCTGATACCCTCACACAGACATACCTGCAGGCAAAACGCCAATGCACATAAAATAAAAATAAAAAGACAAAAAGAAAGATAGGTCATCAAAAGCTAGAAATTTGTGTTCTTGTAATTTTAGAGGTGAATTTTTAGGTGATGGATTTTCTAGTGGCCCTAAATTGATCATTACACACTATGCACATGTGTGCCTCAACTCTGTTTGATTACTTAGCACATATCAATTAAAATAGCTTTAGGGCTGGTAAGATAGATCAATAGGTATAGGTGATTGCCGTCAAGTTTGATTGAGCAATATTTTGGGGGCAGCTGGGGGTTCAAGATAAGGTTTCTTTGTGTAACAGTTCTGGCCATTCTGAAATGCACTCTGTAGACCAGGCTGGCCTCAGACTCAAAGACTTATCTGTCTCTGCCTCCTGAGTGCTGGGATTAAAGGCATGCGCTACCATGCCTGGCTGATTGACTAATTTTGATCACTGGGACCCCAAAAGTGTCCTTTGGCCTGCACACATAGACCCTCTGTTTTTCTCTCTCTTGGTTTATTTGTTCAGTGTGGTTCATCCAAATGCTAGCAGATTCCTGGTCACAGGTGGGACATGTGGGCTGTCTGTGCCTTTGTTTGGTCTTTTACGTGTTTCCTTGCCAGGCTGTCTTATTTGTTTTGAGGCGGGACTCACTGTGCTGCCCAGGCTGGCCTAGGATCCCTGGTGGCAAATTATCCTCGGGGTTCAACCTGCCAGGTTGCCTGGGCAACAGGTGCCTCATTGAGTTTGTAAAGGCCTCTTCACCCTCAAGTTGCTCTTTCAGCTCTTCGACATTTGACGTTGGAAACCTGTTTCATTCAGAATGTGAATGCATGCACGCCACTGTCTCTCATTCGTTGGCGTTGCTGTTCAGTCATCCAAGGTCATTGTGATTCTGTTTGCTTTGTTTATCTGTGTAAACTCACCCCCCACTCTTCTCTGGGGTGCAGCCTCACTTTATCTTTAATGTTCTCAAACCTTGCAATTTGTTCTTTTGCTCTAGGATTTGCCATCACCCTGTTGGGCACTCAGGGCTTAATCTGAAATATCTTTTTCCTTTTCTTCCTGCCTATTTAGTTGGTGATTTGTCTCTTCCATTTTTTTCTTGTGTGTTTAAATTTTCCTTTTCCCCTTGTTGGACCAGTGGGATGTCTCTGCAGATAAAGGCACTTGCTACTAAACCTAATGACTTGAGTTTGGTTCTCAAACTCAAGAAGTTTGCAGAAGAAGAAACCAACACCTGTAAGTTGTCCAAAGTTGTCTTCTGACCTATACACACACGTATGCCAATGGCCACACAAACATGTATAGTTACGAAATAGATTAATGTAATATTCTTTTTCTGCTTTTGAATGCTGTATTTTCTGAATTTGCTTATTTTTTTTTCCTCCTCTGATTTTCTACGATTTTTAACTTCTTATTCTAACTTTCTGGAAGTTTCCTTTTATTTTCCATCTCCTTTTTAAAAGATTTATTTTTATTTATCTGTGTGTACATGCATGTATGTGTGTGTGTGTTTGTGAATATATGCCACATATATGCTGCTGCTGAGGGAGGCCAGAAGGTAACGTCAGATTCCCTGGAGCTGAAGTTGGAAGCTATCAGCTTCATGATGTGTCTGGAAACTGAAACCTGCTCCTCTCGAAGCAAACAATCCTAACTGCCGAGCCATCTCTTTAGCCCGATTGTATATCTTTTCAATGGAAAGAATTGACTTTCAATCTAAGGCTGAATTCTTATTTTAAATTTTAAACATCTAACTTAAAAAAATTGTGAAATATAAATAATATTCATAAAGATGCTGGCACTGAGCCAGAAATTGGAAAGAGACTAGATGTCCATCATCTGTTGAATGGATAATAACATGTGGTGCATTTACAAAATGGAATATTTTTTAGCTGTTAGAAAAAAATATAAGTATAAAAATTGCAGATAAATGGATGAGCTAGAAACAATTATCCCGAGTAAGGTAACCCAGACCCCCAAAGATGAATATTGCATGTTTTTTTTTCTCCTATATAGATGTTTGCTTTTAATCTTTATACATGTGTATTTTAGTTCAAATAACCACATAGGTTATGTAGCTAGTGTGGGACTAGGCAGGGAGGGGGATCTTCCAAGGAAGCAGCGCTAGAATATAGTGATGTAAAGAGATAGAGGAGACATTTGAATAGGAGGAGTAGAGGGCGAGGAGGTGGAAGGGCAGGGCAAAGGAGGGAACCAGGGGAAGAGAAAATTAATTAATATTAGTATTACCCAGCTACAAACCTTCCCAATATAATCTGCCTACAAGATATACTGGCTCAATAGTGGTACAAATGTTATAGGAATAATTAATCACTTCTGAAAAATCAGATTGAAGTCCCACTCCATGAGATGCATCCCATACATGACACTGCTGAAGTGGCCAAAAACCTGAGGCGAGATAGGTCGTGGACCCTCGGGGAAAACCTACTGCTGTTATTCTACTAAAAGAACAAAGTGCTAAAATGACTCCCAATGACATACTCCTATATCCACAGAACAGAGCATCACTCAGCCCTCACGACAGAGGCTTCTTCTTGCAGTGGACAGGAATTAACAGAGGCTCACAACTGGATAGTGTGTGGAGAGTAAGAAAATTTGGAGCACTCAGCCCTAAATGGGATGTGTTTGTCACACCCCTCCCCTCAAGGCTCAGGGATCTGTACACAAGAGGAGGTGGAAAGCTTGTAAGAGACAGAGATAGTGGAAAATGCCAAGGAAATTCTCCAAGACCCAACAGGATTGATACACACATGAACTCATGGAGGCTCTGACAATATGCACAAGACCTGCTAAGGCTTAAAACAGACAAAATCCTAGCACTGAGAAGGGCCAATGGACACAAAGTCCCACCCCTAGCCAAGAAGCTATGTGCATTTGATACTTGCTGGGAAAGGGATTATCAGTTTTCTCCAGGGGAGTGTCACTGTGTCTATTAACTATATTTCAGGTCAAGGCCCCACGTGAGGGAGTAACTGACCAACACAAAACAGAATCCACTTGCATTTGTGTGTTTTGTTTTGATTTTGGTATTTTTTTTTTCTTATTAGCTTTTGTTTTGATTTTCAAATTTTTTGGTTTTGGGCTCATTTGGGGAGGGAGAGAGAAAGAACATGAAGTTGGGTGAGTAGGGGTATGGGGAGGATCTGGGAGGAATTTGGTGAGGGGAAAGAATATAATCAAAGTATATTATACAAAAAATTTAAATTAAAAATTCATAAATAAAAGGAGGTAAGATTATGATGTTATATGAAGGTTATCAGACACTCTGGGTTCTTTAAATCTAAAGCAAGATGATTTACTAGTCAATGTCTTTGTTTTTTAAACAGACTCATACAGCACAGGCTGGCCTTGAACTTGAGTTAGGTCGGGGAATCGCTGAAAGAAGACCCCAGACTCAGGTAGTATGCAAAAGCAAGGAGTGTTTATTCTGCAGAAACTTCCAGCATGGTGGGGCCACCATTCCATAGAATGGAGACCCTGACGTGAGCACCCAGGCTCAATTTAAAGACAGTTAGGGGATCCCCTTCTCCGCTCCCCTCCCCCCCTCCCGCCGCCCCATGTGATTAAGTAATCTTTTCAATGATTGGTTGATGCTGATCTAGGGGATGGGGGTACTTCGTGGAGTGCCCAGGTAACAATATCATTTTGACTTAGCTAAACGAAGCATATCTAGCTAACCTTTGATTGGTCAAGTGCTTGGGGACTTTTCAAAGCGGTTACTAAATTAGTCTCTAATTTTCCGGGAGGTTATTGAGTTATTGTATCTTGTTTCAATAGACTGCAGTTTTGTTTGAGAAAAAGAAACTCAGGCTTGTTCAGTTTGAAGCCAATTTTGAAACCTGTCAGCCAGTCAGACCGGGTTATTAAAAAATCAGTCCCCTCACTTGCTAGGTAGCCCAGACTGGCTTTGAACACCTGACCCTCCTGCCTCTACCTCCCAAGTTATGATATTACAGTCACTAGGTAACGTTATCAGTCAACAGTCATTATCCTAACCATTTAAAAAGGAGGCTCCTCTCTAGAAATAAACTACCAGGAGTAAAGAGGGAACAGCAGGAGTAAGAAGTAGGCAATAGATCACAGCAAGGGGCCAGAAGACTTGCTGGCCACCAGTCCCCTCCCGCTGGGCGACAGCACTGGAGGAGAAAGGAAGCACACACGTTCAGTCCAGAGTGAGAGAAATAAAGATACTTGCTATTTGTGTGTGTGTGTGTGTGTGCTTTTCTCCATTTTAAACATTTCTGTAAAAGAAAATCGAAATACATATCTAGCCAAAGCCCTTTCATTGTCGTTATAAAGTCAAGGAAGGGGCCAGGGAGACCCGGTCTCCATTACACACATGGTGGCTCACAACCGTCTGTAGCTAAGTTTGCCAAAATGTCCCTTCAGGCCCGGCCCAGGCTGCGGGCGGGAAGGTCAAGAGAGGCCGCGCCTGCTGCCACGTCTGCTCGCTAGCTTTCGTTTTCAGTGCGTCCTTCCTGTGCGGAACCGGAGTGCTCAGAATGAGGCCTTTGGAGATCGGGGATCTGAGCCTCGCAAGCGGTCCGCGGTCGCTTTCCGTGCGCCCCCGCCTTGCCCGTGTAGACCCGAAGTGAAGCCTTTGAGACGCGAGACTTGAGCCTCTCAAGCCGTCCCTCGGGGCTGGACCGGTAGGTGACCTGCGCGGTGGAACCTGCGCGACAGGGCCGGGACGCTACGCCCGCGGCGGCTGCGCCCTGCGTTCTGCCCCGGTTCCGAGGCTGAGCTAGCCGGGACCGCGGGCGGAGCGCGGCGGGGCTGCCCGGCTCCCACTCCGCCGGCCTGCGCCTCGGCCTCGGGTTCCCAGCAGGGCGCCGCCACCCCCGGGGAAGGAGCACCCCCGAAACGACCCTTGAGCACTCCGGAGCTGTAGAGAGGCAATAGAGCCCTGAGGACAGGAGGGGGCGCCCTCCCCCTGGGGAGTATTCCTTTGTCCCTGGGCGGAAACCCGGCCTGGCTTCAACAGCTTTGCACAAACAGTTGTGTAAATGTCTTAAGCGTAACTCATTTCCTGGGCTTGAACCATCCAGTTTTCCTTTTGAAAAGTTGTTTTTTTTTTTTTTTTTTTTTTTTTTTTTTGAGAGAGCGAGACAGACAGACAGAGACAGAGCACGTTTACTCAGTGCTCTGAAATGTCACAAGAGTATAGTCAAGTGCCTCTGCTATTTTCCTGGGAATTGAGAATTAAATTCTTCTTCTCTCTCCTTCTCTGTCTTTCTCATCTATCTATCTGGAAGGGCAAGTTCCCTTGAACTTTAACAAAGGAATGCAATAGAACAAAGGTCACTCTAAGTTCTGAGAAGCTGGAAGTAAATTCAAGGACTCTAATAAATCCCTCGGGTTCAGCTGGAGTTAACCTTTGAATTTGTTCTTCCTCTGAGAGGTGTGGGGCCAGTGAATCAGGCCTTGACTAACAGGGGCGATCCAAAACCTCTCTAGGAAAAGATTTTAGATAAATGAAGACACCCCCCACCCCACCCCAGTTAAAAAAAAAAGTTCTGAACAAAACAAAAGGCTAAGCTCTCCGGTATCACAAACAGCCTTGGTTTGTAAGCAAATTATTTGTTATTTTATGTGTTGGTTTTCTGAAACAGAGTTTCTCTGTGTAGCCCTGCTGTGTAGACCGGGCTGGCCCAGAGTGCAGAGATCCATGTGCCTCAGCCTCCTGAATGCATTACTAGGATTAAAGATGTGTTCCTCTGTAGGTCACTGTTCCTGAAGCCCACCGGAGATAACCACTTAGCCCCAGTTTATAACCAATTGAAAGTATTTCAGCCAGCTGGGACTACACTTAGGTATTTGGTGTATTCAGTGCCCAATGGCCAGAGCACCGGTTTTTGAAGACAGAAACCATGTCCTCGCCTCTCACTTAGGCAAAGGGATGGGAGGGGAGCCTTTGCCTAAGCAAGCAATTTGATAAAAGCTAAGATAAACAGCTCCCGAGAGGAAGGTTTGCACAAGAAGGCAGCTCAACAGAAGCTAAGCCAGGTGGGGCATCTTGAACTTGGGTTCCTAGAATAGAGTTGGGCAATTTTCTATGGGATTCTCCATCAAGTTCAAATTCTAGTTAAACCTGAGATGGCCTCAGCAAGAACTCTGCAGGAATTTATGTACTGTCTGGCCCTGTCGCCACACCACAGCACCAGCTCCTAGCTGTAAGCCAATTCTCAGTGCTCCCTTGACAGGAATTTTCTTTTTGCTCAACAGTTCTTCTACTTGTGGCTTTTGTGTTGAGTGACCTGGTAATAGTGTGGGCTTTTCTTTTTTTAAGTGGCTCTTACTTTGTAGGTCAGGATGGCCTGCAATTCGTGATCTTCCCTCACCAGCCTCCCCCCACCCCCCCACCTGCCACCACACTAAGCTTAAATGGCTTTTTCTGGAAGTTTTATGTTGTACGTTCTTTTTGATGACATTTGCCTCTGTAGCATGTCGCTACTTAAGGCTAACCTAATCCGGTCCCGCAGGTTGTGAGAAGCCGGGGATGTTCCTTCCTCCAGGGGAGTAGGCGGGCACGGGGCGGGGGTGTCGCGGGTGGGTTTCTGAGCCTAGGCTGGTCTGTTCCCCACCCCCACCCCACCCACCCCCGCAGCGGAGGCGGAAGTTGGTTTGGTCTCTAGCTTTCCGAGCTTTCCCGTTAGGGTCGTGGAAGCCAGCGGTGGCCTTGGCTCTCAGTCCTGGTGGTCTGAGGGCCGTTCGCGTCGTCTCGGAGCCCTTCTCTTTGGTCACACTCGGGGGGGGGGGTTCTGTCACTGGGAGAGGACTCCGGCCGTGTCCTTTGCGCGTGGGAGGGTGTCAGCGTGCCTCATTCTTGAACCAGTTGGACTTGCTGGGCGTCGCTGCTAACCGCTGGGGCCAGCCCCGCCGGTCGACTTCCCTTCCCGGGACGCCTCCTGATGTTTGTGTTCTTTGCAGTGTCTCGTCCGATCCAGTTTTCTGGAGGTCTCCTGAGAGGACAGGTGACAGTCTGAGCCACTGTGAGCGGGATGGGCCGGCGACCGCCCAGTGTGAGTAAACAGAGAACCCTGCCATAGCCTCTCTTCTCACCTGATTAATGCAGGAAAGAGTTCGTTTCCTGTCTTCCACCCTTGGTCCCTTCTTTGTGTGTGTGTGTGTGTTTTGGGGGGAGGGGCCCTACTCACAGCACCTCCAGACTTGTGGCAGAACTTCTGGTTCTTTCTTGGAGAGGACCAAAGACTGATTAAATTCGTTGCTGGACTCAAAATGCCTCCTTGTTAATTCAGTGGAGGCCAGCAAGGGCTTGGTCAGGGGCCTTCCTATGCTCAGAGCATTGTTGTTTTAAGTCTCTGAAGCAAGAAGCACCTGTGTCCTGCTGTTCTAGCTGACCTTCACCTCTGGAAAGACTTAACACCTGTCTACCGGAATGTTCTCAACTTTAACAAGCCGGAAGTTGTCTTGCCCCTTACCAAGAATTTCGCTTCGTACTTTGCATTGCATTTTTAATATCCAAAACCTTACAAGCAAGCTGCAATATAAGTAAATTATACCTGGGCTTAGTACCTGCAAAGGGAGACACCCCCACCTCCCACCTGCATGAGCCCATTCCCTAGAGACAGACAAAGGTTTCGGGTTCCAGTCTGACACATTGGTGTGCTCAAATACAGTCTTTTGGTTGCGTTTTTTTTTTTTTAATTGTGTATTTTGCCTCCCCACTTAATTTTGTTCTTTCTCCAAACTGTCTTTCAGAACTGATGTGTGTGGTATTATTTCTGCTTTTCCCACCCTAACTTCCCTCCCCTTTCCCCCCATGAATGGTCATTTTGTTTTTGAGAATGAGTCCCTTCGATTTGTTTCATTGGCCCTGTTTGTTTTGTTTTGTTTTTCTCCTCCCTCTTCACTTCTTAGTTTTGGGGAATAATTTCTTCTTTTGTGTCACATTTGAAAGAAAAAGACTGTGTGTGTGTCCCTGAATCTTTTCTTTCCAGGTAAAATTGTACTCTTCCGCTCCTTGTACTTTATTCTATACCTATGCTCATTTGGTGATCTGTACTCACAGCCACCTTTTCTTTATTTGGCTATTGAATGCCAGAAAACAACAACTCTTAGCTTCCTTATTTTCCTCTTTCTGGGTTTTCTTTGGTTGTACCCATTGAAAGAATTAAGTTCTACCAACTTGATCTCAGATTTACCACATACTCAAGACTGTGTCTTCTTCAGTTGAAGAGGAATGTACTTTTTTTTTCTAAGACAGCATTTCACTATAGCCCAGGCTGGCCTACAACTCACCATGTAGCACAGGTTGGCCTTGAATTCTCCAAATCCTCCTCCTCAGCTTCCCAACTGCTAAGATTACTGACATGCACTCCCAAGCGCCCAGGTTCATCCCTGCTTTTGTTCTATATTTAATACTTCAGTCTGTCAGTGTAATTGAAAACACCTGCTGCTTTCATTACTCCAAGGGTTAGTGTGTTTTGAAGTAAATGATTTCCTTCAGTGATCTTATTTTACAAGTGGGAGCCGGAGCTTCATGTGCCTGTGAAACACTCCAGGTTTTTAAAATCTCCTTTGCTTTATATATCTTTTTTTTTTCTCTCTTGTAGTTTTAATTTTTGTTTTGGTTTGAGATTCAGTCTGCTGAAGCCTGGGTCAGCCTTGAACTCCTGCTGTGGTCACAGTTGTGCACTGTCACACTTGACTGAAAAGCAGTTTTTTAAAGTCAGATCTTTGTTTTAAAGGGTACTTGACAGATCTTTTGATAATCACGTCTGGGTGTTGGGGGAGGGAGCCCATCAAAGTCCCTGACCAGCCACCAAAGGTTCCTTGTAGAGTTTGGAAATGAAAGCGTGTACCCAGAATCTTCCTCTGCTGCCTGAACCCCACTTCTAATTATGAAAAAAGAAAGTAGCCAGACATGGTGTCCAATGCCTTTAATCCCATCACGAGGGGAGGCAGAGGCAGGCAGATCACTGTGGGTTAAAGGCCAGCCTGGTCTATAGAGCGAGTCCAGGACAGCCAGGGCTACACAGAAAAACATTGTCTGGGAAAAAAAAAAAAAAAGAAAAACAAAGTAGTAAAAAGTTATTTGCAGAACTGTGGCTGGGTAACTACTGAAACTTGAGCAAAAGTTTTATGCCTGACTTATGCCCTGCTTCTAACCCGGAGGCCATTCTATTTTAATGTGACAGATAAATACAGCTGTGCTTAAAGGCCTGGGGAGCCTATTAAAATGTGGTGGGAACAGGGGAGCTATATATATAGCTCAGTGCTGTACCCCAGAGAAATGACGCAGTTACTCTCTGCCTAGACTCTCCGTAAACAAGCTGCAATCATCCAGCCTAAATGCAGACCAAATCTCTCTCTCTAACCTTGGTTGTTTTCAGAGAATCTTAATCAGATAGGTGAGAAATCAGGGCAGGTTCCCAGTTCTAAGGTTCATCAGAGGAAGCAGATGGGCAGTGTTTCTTTTATTTTCTCTATTATTTTGTCCATTTCAGAGTTTTTGATTTGTTTTTAACTTGTGTTCCGTGTAACAGTTCATCTTCAAAAGCAGTGAGGGCAGGAACTCAGGGCGGGCAGGAACGGATGCAGGGACCATGGAGGGGTGCTGCCTCCCAGCTTGCTGCAGAGTTTCTTAAAACAAAGAGAACTTTTTAATAATTGGAAAAAAATTCTATATTGAAAGGAATTTTAGAAACTTTGTATCGTCATCATAAACACGATTTTAGTTTTTGTACTGATCTGTCTGCTGGGGAGCCAATCTTGAAAATCTGTTGTATATTGTAGTAAGCTAAAAATAAAATGGGTGTTGGGCTATATAATGTTTATCATTAGCCTGGTGATTATCATGGTGGTATTAGTTTCCCACTATCATAGACACAGACACCCGTTAGGTTTTATAATTGCCCTATTTACCTTGGGCTGGGCAGACATTCCTACCTACGCTTTCCCAATCACCTCACCATCCATCTCCCAGCCCCCGTCCAATGCCATCCTCCTTAACTGTCCTATCTTCCATCCATAATCTTATAAATACTTGCTTTTATTCTTCGTCTGTGCCTTTTCACGCCATTATTGAAGTCCTTCCTTCCAGCCCCACGAGGTTTAACCCATCATGGTGTCCTCCTCCTCCCTCTCTTCCCGTGATTCCTTGTGGGATTCTCCAAAGCCCTGGAACCTCAGCCACGCCTACCCCATTCAGTCCTGCCCAGGTATAGGTTGTTTAATTAGCCAGTCAGGTATAATGACTTAGGCAGGTTTACACAGAGGGCCAGTAATTAGCATCAGACCAACCCCTAACAGTTGTTCAACTGAGGAAATTTCTTTGCGTGGCTGAAAGTTTAAATCAAGCCAAGCCAAGCTTCAAATCAACTAAATATTGAGCTGTGTTCTCTCAGGCATTTAGGGTTATTTTTTGACTTACGTTTGTTTGTTTAATTTGTTTTATTTTTCAGACAGGGTTTCTCTTTGTAGACCTGGCTCTCCTAGAACTCCCTCTGTAGACCAGGCTGGCCTCGAACTGACCGAGATCCACCTGCCTCTGGCCCCCTGAGTGCTGGAATCAAAGGCATGCACCACCACCTCTCGGCAGTTTTCTTTTCCGAAGGCTGTATCAGTATTTAGCCCAGCCCAGGCTGGCCTTGAAGTCACTGTTCTGCCTGAGTGCTGGATTTGTATGTGTATCTTACCAGACTTTGAGAAAGAATGTGGTTCTTCCTGACGGCTGTTACATGAAAATATATACCCAGTTCTCCTACGATCCACATCAGATGGTTTAGAGAACTAAAACAACGATAACAAAAGGCAAGGCCCGGCTACCCTTCATTGTACGACTTAGAAATGAGATTCAGTCTCTGAACCGAGTTTTTACCAAAACATTAAAATTTGAAGTCTTGCTTAAACCAAGCAGTTTGGCCTGTTGTCTTTTTCTGCCAAGGAAATTGAAGCTTTGTAATTTACGAATACAGCAAATCTTTGTCCTGTGGCTTTCCCCAACAAAGCGGGTGAATATTGCAACAGTTTGTGGGTTGACTATATTTTTAACTGACGCCATTGCATGCAAGATAGTAGTACCAGGGATATTGGACTGCTGTCCTATTTGGAAAAAATTACTTTAAATTTTAGGCACCTTTTGCTGGGCTTGGTGATGCACGCCTTTAATCCCAGTACTTGGAAGGCAGAAGCAGGTGGAGCTCATGAGCTTGAGGCCAGCCTGGTCTAAATAATGAGTTCCAGGACAGTCAGGGCTATGTAGAGAGACCCTGTCTCAGAAAACAAAACAATTTTTAGACACTTTTGAATCTATCCTGGAACTAACCCACAGATAGAAAATTGGGTTTGAGATTGGACGAATAAAGACTGGCACATAAATTTAAGAGTTTTAGAAATGACAGCAAGTTCTAGAGTAAGTACAGAGGGTACGTTTTTTTAATTGAAATGTACTGAGAGTTGGTTCACCTTTACTGAGATGCTAGAGATATTTGGTGAGTTTGGCTAGAGACGATGTTTTCCCATTGAAGGTGACATCTCACCATCTCACAGGAGGTTCTGCCTAAGATCGTACCCAACCTCTTACAAACAACCCTGTCGTTACTTCATTCAATGTAGACCAGTCACAAGCTCTATGTCCCGGCTCCCATCATGCCACCATTTCCATCTTGCTTCAGTGTAGGTTGCAGAGGGACAAGTGAACATTATATGTGTGCCTATCTGCCACAGCTGGGTAGTCACGGGTCACCTGCTCATGAGCTCCGAGGCCTGAGCCTGGCAGGCTTGCCAAGGGCCTACCACACACAGCTGATTGAAGGTGAGAGCCCGATGGAGTAACTCATGCACAACACAAAATAAATGCCTGAAGACAGTATGAACTGCTATGAAGCAGGACACGGTGACCCAGTGTGGGGACCAGGACAAGCTATGGAAGAAAGCTTGAAAGATGCAGAATTTCAACACGATGTTGAGAGGGCTGGGGGAGATTTCTGAGTGGAGGCAACTACTAAGAGGTAGGAAAAAAGTGTTGGAGAATACGGAGGTATTCGGAATTGGCTTATGGAAAATTCCATGTGCACAGGAGTGGAAAAGGTTTGTCCCAGCAAAAATTTAATTTTGGTGAAGATGGAGAAGGCCACTCCATCAATTGGATTCAGTTTTATTGATCCTGGTGACTTTATTCAAGTTTCTGAATCCAGCTAGAAGATCTGCCTCCTCTTCCAAGTACTGGGATTCTAGGCATGTGCCTCCATGCCTGGTTCCAACCCCTTTTTAAAGTCTCCACTCTTTGTTTGTTTGTGGTACTAAGGACTGAATTTGGGCTGTTGCACACCCTGAGCAAGTACTCTGCCACTGAGCTACATCACGAGCTCTGGTTCTACTCTTTGAGATGGTCTCACCAAGTTGCCTAGGCTGGCCTTGAACTCACTGAGCCCAGTCTGGTGTTGAGCCTTCAATTCTTCTGCCTCAGCTTCCTGAGTAGCTGAGATTACAGGTCTGTGTTGCCAAGCCTGGCTTTAAAGTCCCCGCTTACCAATTCTCATACCTTGGAAGGGACACATGCAAAGCAGTTTCGTCAAAGAACTGTATAAAACATACCTCCTACTTTTGTGTCATTTTATAATTGGGACCATTTACTGGGGCAGTATTATTTGTGTTAATGAAATGTGTTGCTTGTGAAGCCAATGTTTTGTCACTGATAATCACCACAGATAGCAACATTCCAAATTAGCGTGCACTTCTTGCTGCACCCCAGCCAATGGTCTTCTAGACTGTGTTTTTAGTGCATGTCCGCAGCACCACAAACCAGGAGTCACAAGATGATCATTGCACATCCTCCTCTGACTAACTTGAGAAGGGGTAGAAATTGGCATTTGAGGTATACCGGACATTTAAAACGCTCACAGGAAAGGTCAGTTTATTGTGTTAGCTCTTCTACTTGTCACCATCTGTGGGTCCTTCGCACTAATGGAAAGATGGGCTTTGGGACAGTCAAGGTAGGTGCACAGAGCTCTGGGAGATGGCCACATTCTGTTTTGTTCAGAATCTCCCAACTCCGCCATCATGCTCTTGGGAACTGTTGGATGAGTCTTTTAAGTACTTCACATTCTTGTCTCACGACTGCTTCTTGGGTGCCGGGAAGTTGCAAGTTGGCATGTTGACATGTTGCAAGTTAGGCTTAACATGTGACTGCCCGGATTGTATTTTTGCTGACACATTACGTTTGTTTTCTCACTGCCTTCCTGAAGGTGACCTTGCTGGGTTTCTGCGCCCTCTCCTTGCTTCAGGTGGAAAGCAGGGCAGATAACAGATAAAAATGTCCTAAGGAAGCTAACTAGCCATCCTGGCTTCCATGTGGCTGATGGGAACATTTTGTATTTTGAACACAAGGTGGATGGAAGGCACTTGACGTCCACTGAAACAGGTGGAGATGTCTGACCAAAGTTGCCACATTTTACTGTTAACTGTTCAAGGTAATGCTAGATGTAGAGTATGAAGTGTGTGAAGTGATTGACTGGAAGCTTGTCTGCAGTGCAGGATGGTGCAAAGCAGTTACTGCCCAGGGCCCTTCCAGGAAAGCCTGGCGAGGTAGGTGGGCTTCAGCTGGGCCTGCAAGTTAAGGGTTTTGCTGTGCAGGTAGGTGGGAAAGTAGAATCGAGGCAGAGGCTCATGGCAGACAACTCGTTGGGGTTTGATTAAGGCCGAATGTGCAGTGTGTGTATTGTTGAGGTGAGGGCAGCCACCAGCTCATGACTGGCCTTGTGTACACCATACTGCAATCCATAGTGGGAGAAGAGCTCCCACTGAAGAGTTTGAATGGAGAGAATTTCAAGCACGAACCTGAATTTCTGCAAGTTCATTTTTGATTGGCCAGGGAATGAAGGAATCATTTAAGGAGCAGGCACAAGGGTGTCTTGGGAAGGGTGGGATGGTCAGAGACAGGCTGGTTAGAAATAGTGGAGAGGGGTCAGAGGAGGGAAGGGTTTAAGGAGAAAATAACAGGATCTGGTGGAGTAGCGCGGGTACATGGAGGATGAAGACTTCTTTTCATTTACTTACTCTGTTGTGTGCTTAAAGTACATGACCTGTTAAGGTAGTTACAGATAGTAAATGCCTACATAGAGGGACAGATGGACAGGTCCACTTTCTGACTTAGCTACCCATTTCCCGCTCTGTCGGGAGAGGAGCTCTGAATCTACTCATTAGCAGAAATCCTAGATACAACATGCTTTCAGGAAAAAAATAAATTCCAGCACGAAACACTTAGAGCATAAAATCCTGAGAACAATTTGCTGACTCTAGTTCTTGGGGAGCAGTTCAGCCTCTCGCTTGCTCAGCCTGCCTGTTTGTCACTTTATATCCTTTAACCTCGTATCTCCCCATTTCCTGTCTCACCCTGGGCCCGGTAACCACTGTTTATTCCCCACCTCCATATGTGTGGCCTTTTTTTTTTCTTCATAGAGTCTGCGTATAAATGAGACCATGCAAAATTTTTCCTATGTTTTTCTTGTTTTACTTCACATAATTTCCTCTCATCTCATCCATGTGGCAAGTGGCAGAATCATCTCTTTTTGAGGCTGGCTGATAATCAGTGGTACACACACGTGTATGTTATGACATGTTATAAGTTTATCTCATCCTTTGACACCTAAGCTGTTTCTGTATCTCGGTATTTAAAATATGGCTGCAGTGAATTGGGGGTGCTGGTCTCTTCTGAAAAAGTGTTAAAATTTATTTTATGGATGTCTATGTGTCTGTACACCATGTACATGCAGTGCCCCAGGCAGCCAGAAGAGGGTGTCGGATCTCCTGGAGCTGGAGTAAGAGATGGTTGTGAGCCTTGTAGGTGCTGGGAACCTAACCGAAGCCCTTGGATGGCAGTTAGGTGTTCACAGAGGCCCTGACAACAGTGGTGTCATCAAGACTGGTTAGGGAGAGGCAAGTGTAGCTATTCACTTTCCAACACCATTTGTCGGAGAGTGCTCAAAAATCCAGTAATCAAAATGAGTACTATTCAGTGCAACATAACCATGAACATAAACAAATTATTAGAACGTTGCGTGATGAAGCCAGCCTCGGCAGTGGGAGTCAGTGCTAAGCTGCGTTGTGGGGATGGGGTCCGGGTGGAAGAAACTGAACACTGAGTGCGGCTTTTCCCTTCACTGGGTCCTAGCCCTGTGTGAAAGGAGCAAAGGGATTGTTCCTCTAGGGGACTCAGGCTCGGGTGTTTTGTCATGGTTACTGTTTAAGATGGAAGAGCCCCGGCTGTGTGTCTGAGCCGAGGCCAGGAAAGCGTGGGTAGGACTGGGGAGAACTGTGAAGCCTTCTCCTGGGGATGTAAAAAGAGGCTAACCAGAGTCCTGTCCAAGACGCCGAAAACACTGGAAGAAGGGCAGCAGCTCTGTGCTGTCTGAGTGTCTTCCAACTTCCTCCTATTCTGGTTTTCTTGTCTTGTTTTTGCTTTTTGGAGACAGGGTTTCTCTGTGTGGCCTTGGCTGTCCTGGACTCGTTTTGTAGACCAGGCTGGCCTCTAAGTCACAGAGTTCTGCCTGCCTCTGCCTCCCTAAGTGCTGTGATTATAGGCAAGTGCCACCATGCCCCGCTGCCTATTCTGTTTTTAATTAATTAATCAACTATTAATTAATGTGTGTGTGTACATGTACGAAGGTGCTTTTATGGAGGTCAGGAAAACCCAATGGGGATCAGTCCCTAGTCGCCAGAGGAGAGTGGGTCCTGGGGCTCAAACCCAAATTCTCAGGCTTGGTGACAGTTACCTTTATCCAACTGAGCCATTTCAACCCTACCCCCTTGTGTGGTAATTACATATTTTATAACATATACATTAGCTTCTGGCTTCTAAGAGAAGAATTATTTTTCTGAGCATCTATTCAAACGCTTTAAAAATTGTGTGTTTTAATTAGCTTACAAAATAGGAGGTTTCCACATGTTTTCTTCATATTTCTTAGTTTTAGTTGACCCTCTCCCCTCCCCTTAAGTTTTTTGCTGCTCTAGATGTGAGTGGAAGAGACTCGGGATCTGAAAATGGGGTACGGGGTGACCAGCCATTCCAATTTGCCCAGAATATTTCCTGTGACACAGGAACTTTGGTACTAAAGCTGAAGCGCGTTAGTTAGCCAGGGTGTGCCTGGCTTGTTTGCTTGCCTGAGGTATGCAGGGATGGATGTCAGAAGGCAAAAGATGAGGGAATTTAAGATTCTGGCCAGAGAATTTGGTTTCAGGTCCAGCACAGAGAAAAGGAAGTGAAAGCAGGTGGTGGTGCAGTCCTTTAATCCCAGGACCCAGGAGGCAGAGGCAGAGGCAGAGGCAGAGGCAGAGGCAGAGGCAGAGGCAGAGGCAGGTGGATTTCTGAGACCAGCCTGGTCTACAGAGTGAGAGGCATGCAGCACCCAGGACAGCCAGGGCTACACAAAGAAACCCTGTCTTGGGGGTTTAAAAAAAGAAAAAAGGAAGTGAGATAATTTCCCAGTACTGTTATATGTAACTCATTCATTCGTTCTGAGTGGCGGCTCTGAGTCAGGTGCTGGTGTCTAAACAGTGTTTGACCACTACATTGCCTCTGCCCAATCTGGGCAAGGCAGCCCATTGAGCCCCAGCTTCTTCTGCAAGATGCTCACCCGAGAGCTTCTTTCTTTAGTCCTTTCAGCAGTTTCGGAAATGTCGATATTGAGTGCATTCGCGCTGAAATGTCTGGAGCGAGTGATTCAGTCTCCAGACCTGTCTCCTTTTCTGAGCCTTTGTTGCTATTTTGAGCAGTTACTGTGATGGCCTCATGACTTTTTCTAGAAATGAAACTGAGACCGGTTTTAGTTTTTCGGTACTCTGGTTGACAAGGTTAAAGGCTGTGTGCACCGAATGGGAAAATATGTAGGTGTGGAAAAGAAGGGGGGACGGTGAGTGAGAATTTCATCAGAAGAAAAGGGAAATTCCTTTAGAATCTAGGAAAAGCCCAGACACAAGTTCTGTCCAAGCTGTACTGTCTGAACAGAGGGCCAGAGTCAAGTGAGGGGAAGTTGATCAGTCAAGACCGGGTATTGAAAAGCAGGGAGGAGTCTGAGCATGGCTATCTTGTGCCTCCCTCAGGAGTGAGGCGAAAGTAACTGCAGAAGAGGTATGAGGAGTGCTGGATGGAGTCCTCAGAGGTGGCGACTGAGGCCCATGACCGGAGTCCGTTTATTGAGCTCAAAAGACGGTGGAATGCAGCTCCATTGCTACAGTGCTTCCTTGGCATGCACAAAGCCTGGTGTCAGTCACCAGCACTGCCTAAAAGCAGGTACTAGGGAGGCAGAGGCAGGCTGATCTCTGTGAGTTCAAGGCCAGCCTGATCTTCATGCTGAGATCCAGGGCAGAGCTATGTAGTGAGACCCTGTCTCAGACAAACATCCAAACAAACAAACAAACAAACAAAATAAAACCCCAGGTGTACAGGCATGACCCTGTTCTCTCAACTCAGGAGGAACAATGATATCCTTTGCAAAATAGTACGTTTGAGGCCAGCCTGGGCTACATAGGGCTCTTGTTTCAAAAGAAATAAAGCAAAAACTGCCTATAGTTACCGCAATACCCACTTAATCATTGAACAGATCAGTAAAATCTGGCCCATCCTTGGGGATAACTTTGGGAGCCTTTAGGTCTTCTCCTGAGGTCTGCCCATCTATACATTGAGAGGAAGTTCAGAAAGTTTCTTTGTGGTGCGTACTTTCTATACCTGTTTTCCTTTCTATAGAACTTGTGCCTGGTAAAGGCTCAGTGCAGAATAGACAGAAACAAACATTTTAGTTCCCAAATTTACCAAGTCTTTTTGTGACTTACTAGTGTTTTCTAACTTAATGGCACCATGTCCAGAGACTGTGGTGAGCTACACTGATCTTCCTTCTCTGAGGCTTTGCATTCTGTGGTGCTGCACACCTGTGACCCCAGTGCTGAGAAGACAGAGACCAGAGGATGCCTGTGCTTACTGGCCAGCCAGCCTGGCCTATTCTGAGACTTCCAGGCCAGTGAGAAACCATCTGTGCCTCAAAAAATCAAGATGGATGATGCTTGAGGACTGATACCTGAACCTCTACACACACACACACACACATTCATGTACACCTGTATACACACACGCGTGCACATACACACACACGCACATACACACACACAGATATCTTCAGCTTAACTCTTCAAGTTTCATTATTTCTCTTTTAAATGATTTATTACTAAATGTGAGGTGGTGTTGTTATTTTAAAGGTCATCTTTTTGGAATTCACACTGTTCCTGTTTGTTGCTACCTTGTAGACATTCATTTATTCATTTATATTTATCATGGATTCCAAAACTTTGCTCTCCCATTGACCCAGCATTTTGTTTGTCGGTGTTGCTTTTTCTACATGGGAAATCTTATTGTCTGTGTAATCAAACATATTTGTTTGATTATGCTCTATCCTTTACTGTTTTACTGAAGGGCAAAGCCTTCAGTAAATACTGTTGAGTATTGACATCCATATTCAGGCTCAAGCTTGAATCTTAAGGGAATTCTTCACATCAGAAAGCACAGTGCTCCCTGCTTTTTCCGCTCGTGATTACCCTTCCACTGATTCTAAACTGCCGCTGCCTGGCAAGATAACTCTCTTACTTTTAATCTACACACCAGTGTTTTTTTTTTGGGGGGGGGGAAGTGTATGGGTGTTTTGCCTGCATGTATGTGTGTGCACACCTGGTGCCTGTGGCGGCCAGAGGAGTGGGTCAGATTCTTCAGGTCCCCTGGGGCTGGAGTTACAGTGGACTATGAGCCACCATGTGTGTGCCAGGAATTGAACCCAGGTCCTCTGGAAGAGTAGACAGGGCTCTTAACCTCTGAGCCATCTCTCTATCCCCAAGAGGTAGTATTTTTGTTATACTGAATCTTCCTCCTCATGAATAAAGTATGGCTTTCCATTTATCTGGGTCTTTAGTAATGTCTTTTTAATAATTCATGTTTTTTTCCATTAAGGTCTTACATAGCTTTTGTTTGGCTCATTCTACCTGTTTGGTATCTGCGTGATAATATATGGCAAACTTTAAATGATCAGCACTGCAGTTTTAAAACTTTTTTTGGCTCACTATAATTTTTCTTAATTTCTTACAACTGTGTATTCTGTGCTTCATGCTACATCTCTATGTACACTGTAGCTAGAGTTTTGTTTTATTCAGATTAATCAGCACTTTTGGGGGGTGGGCACAGATGGTTTCTCACTGGCGTGGAAGTCTCAGAATAGGCCAGGCTGGCTGGCCAGTGAGCACAGGCATCCTCTGGTCTCTGTCTCCTCAGCACTGGGGTCACAGGCATGCAGCACCACAGAATGCAAAGCCTCAGAGAGGCGAGGATCAGCCTAGCTCACGTCACAGTCTCTGGCCATGGTGCTGTTAAGTTAGAAAACAGTAGTAAGTCACAAAAAAACCTAGTAAGTTTGGAAGCTGAAATTTTAGTTTTCTTAGCCTCAGTACTGTGGTCATGGGGACATTGCATAATTTTTGATCCCAGGGTGATGGGAGATTGTGGGATGTTTAACAACATCCTTGTGGGATGTTTAACAACATCCTAGCCTCGGTCCACCAGATCCCAAGATACCACTGGGGGTTGATGACCGAAAGCAGACATCACCAAATGGTCCTTGAGGAGCAAATTCGCCATGTGTTAAGTGCTGCTGATGTGGCCTCCAGACTGCGGAAAGGCCCTTACCTTTTTAGACTCACGTAGGCCTTCAGAGGTAGGCTCTGAAGATGTGACTTTTGTTTGTCATGTCTATTCTTGTGGCGATCTTAATTTTTAAAAGGTGTATTTTTATTTTATGTGTATGAGTGTTTGGCCCTGTATGTTTATGTGCATCGCATGCATGCAGTGCCCAAAGAAGCCAGAAGAGGGCACTAGATTCCTTGGAACTGGAGTAGGAGAAGGCTATAAATTGCCTTGTGAGTGCTGGGAGCCAAACGCCAGGCTTCTGCAAGAGTAGTTCAGTGCTCTTTACTGTGGAGCTCTTCCTGCCACCCGAGGGTTTTAATTTTGCTGAAGCTAGCTGATGCATGATTTTTTTCTCCAGCAGAAGATCCGTTCTTCTCTAGCTGGATATGATGGTGCAGATCTATAATCTCAGCGCTCCAGAGCCTGAAACGGGAGGATTGCCATGGGTTTGAGGCTAGCCTGAGCAGGGTCCTGCTTCTCACACACACACACACACACAAGAAAAGAAAGAGAGAAAGAGAGAGAAAGCAAGAAAGAAAGAGAGGAAAGAAAGAGAGAGAAAGAAATCCTCTGTCTCTGTCAGGAAGGGGATCTTCTGAAGGGCTTTTGCTTCAGAAGGCTTTGCTGACTTCTCTAGTCTTTTGGGGAACTTTTTATGATAATTTCATGGCCTGGGCGTAACAAAAAACCCCGCAACAAAACAGTGACTATTTTGATCCCACTTAAACCTCTTATTTCTGTGCTTTTTCTCTGTCACATGTCCAGTGCCCACAGCCGTAGAGAGCGGCCTGCGGTGACACCAGCTTCCAGACACAGAGGTTTGCTGCATTGCGGCGTCCTGGCTCTGCCCGGGGATCCCTGTTTTCCTTCTGATATTTTCTTACTCTGCCGGACCCTCCCCTGATTAACTGGTATTTGGGTGCAAGTGCAGTGGGTGATAGCGAAGCGGTACCCTTACGGCGTGTTGGTGGCTGGCAGAAGGCACTGTGGGCCTGACAGGCGGGGAGACTTGACAGAAGTGTTGACTCTGGATGGCTTTGCTTTATTTGCGATGAGCCACCCCAGTTAGATGACTGCCTTTGCCAACAGAATTAAGCCGTTTGTTTCTACTAGTTTTGTTCAGTTCTTTTTCAAGAATGTCTGGAGACTTTGGATACTGTTTCTTATTCTTATATTTAATGACCTCATTTTGTCTTCCCCTTACTTCCCTCTTGTTGTACATGTAAATATTTTAGAGGTTAATGTATAATAGCACATGCTAGGGACGTCACAGCTTCTAGGGAATAGAGTAGAGAAGAATGTTGCCTTCTTGTTGCGGGCTCTGGCAGCACGCATGAATGGCGTGCAGGCTCTTGGCATCTGAGACCCATACATTTGGTATTGAGACTTTTTTTCCCTTAAGTGTTCTGTGCACTGCTTTTGCTACATTGGAAGATGATTCTTGTAAGTTTCATTCCTTTAGTTATAGGTAGTTCTATTTAGGTTTGGAGTAAATGAGTGTTAAGATTGACATAGACATACCAATCTTAGATAAATATTTAAATATCATTATACAAAATATGTGAAACCATTATCAACTAAGAGTTGGATTATGTTTCTGTATTTTTTTTTCCTTTGAGATCGGAGTGGTTTGTTTGGTTTTTTGCTCAGGGACAAGGTCTCATGTATAAGGGCTGGCAAGATGGCTCAGTGGATAAAGGCACTTGTTGCCAAGACTGATGATCTGAATTCAATCCCTGGACCCACGTAAAGGAGAGAACTGACCCCTGAGCGTTGGCCTCTGACCTCCAGTTGCGTGTGGCATGCCCAGAAACCCATTCCCTGCCTATATACAAACAGATAAATAAATGCTATTGTAAAGTTAAAACCAAAAGAATAGTCAGTGATTATCATTTGTAGCCTAAATTTGAGAACTGCTCAGTCTGATAGAAGAGGTTGACAGTGTACAATTTTGCCTTGAGCTGGACATCTCAGCAGCTCTCTCCGGAAGCATGGTCCTCCCAAGGCTCCCAGCCATGTCCACTGATGCCAGTGAACATTTTGATGGCCATTGCTGCCACGGAGCGGTATTGTGAGGGTTGGACCTGGTACATTCCTGGTACATTCCTGGACCTAATCAGAACCTACAAAGCTCTTCACCCAGCCCCTCTGGCAGGTTCGGTGGGCATTCATGATGAAGTTGTGAGCCAGGGTTGGGGGCTGCAGCAGCGTTTACTGATGTAAGTGAGGGGTGGAAAAGTGGGAGAGCAAGTGGGGAAGGGAAGCTAAGGAGGACAGAAACCTCTTCTCGTTCATTTGTTAAGGGTGCTTACGTGGGGGCTGGGAGAGTGGGCGGTGACCTCTGTGACAAGTTTCTCAAGTCAGCTGCTTACTCACTGGACTTTCCTCCCCCTCCCATGAGGTCTGTCATGGTAACTTTGTCATTAGTCATTAGGTCCCTAGCAGTGACTTCCCCCTGCTACTTTACATTCTCATTAAACCATGTGGGATTTTTGGGACATGGTTTTGTCTTTAATTTCATTTCCTTGACTGTCTGGGTTTTCTTCTGTGTCTCTTGGCTTTGGGGGCCAGTCTCTGACTCTGTCTACTGAGCATCTCTTTCTCGTGACTTAAAAGGGAGACTCAAATCTTGTCACTTAGGGAGAGCAGTAGGAAAGAAACATCCTGTGCTTTGAATCTCAGGCGCAAGTGTTTTGATCAGAGGATTAAAAGTGTTCTCTCATCACAGAGTGCCTCTATTGCAAGAACTCTGAAAGCAATGAAGAAAGCCCGCAGCAATGGCGTCAGCTCCTCAGGGCTCACGGGGCCCTGCTGAGTGGATGGAAGCTGGGTGAGGACTAGGCTGCCAAGGTGCTGAGCATGGCGCTGGGCCCCGTGTCTGCCGAGGTCATTCACCAGGTGGAAGAGTGTCTTGACGACGATGAGAAGGAGATGATGCTCTTTCTGTGTAGAGATGTGGCTGAGAACCTGGCTCCACCTAATGTCAGGGACCTCCTAGGGAGCTTGAGCGAGAGAGGCCAGCTGTCAGTACCTGCCTTGGCTGAACTGCTCTACAGAGTGAGGCGCTTCGACCTGCTCAAGAGGATTCTGAAGATGGACAAAGCGGCCGTGGAGGCCTACCTGAGCAGAAACCCTCACCTTATTTCTGATTATAGGTAACTCCCCAGCTCCGGCCCAGGATGCACTGGGGGGAGGGAGGTGCGTGGTGTGGGTGGTGAGGACAGTGAGAAGGACCCCATCGAGTCCCCTTGCTTCTGGCCGGGCGGGCTGCCTGTCAGGCCGCTACCTGGCATCTCTGGATTCTGTTTGTCTGTCTGTTTGCTTTGCATTGTTCTTTAGTAGCCTATTATAGCCCAGGCTAGCTTAGAACTTACTGTGTAGCCCAGGCTGGGCCTCCAACTCAGTAATCCTCTTGCCTCAGATGTAGGATCATAGCTTGTTCAAATTCAAAAAAATCATGGTTGTTTAAGCAGCTGGGAAAAAGATTATACAGGACAGATGGTGTATGCTTGCCCAAAGGACAGACTGACAAGAAGGAAGAAGGAAGTATTGCCAGCTACCAATGGTGTACGAGCTGTAATGCTTTGAAAATTTCTGGTACCGAGAAAGGAAATACCAAGCCTGAGTAAACTTCCTGCCTTCATAGAACTGTGACCCTTTCTAAATCTTCCTCCGCCCTTGCCCCGGCTAGCCAAGGAAGTGCAGTGGGGTGGGTTCCTATTGCACTGTTCCTTCTTGTACTGCTGTCTTTCTGGCTCTGAGGAACCCAAGATGGACCTTTCTTCCACGAACTACCCTTCTGTTTCAAGGTAGACCAACTGTCAGAGACCCTTAAGACCAAAGCCTCCAAGCTGCCCCCCCCCCCCCCGCAGGAGTCCCTGGAAGGACTGAGTTTTCTGAGGCAACAAAGAGACCTTGTTTCTTTAAATTGCTTCCTGTTCCTCCAGATGGCTAGCTCACTTGGTTGTGTATTTGGAGATGGTGTCTCTTATCAAAACTTCTGAAAAGAGCTGAAGGCATCATGGGCATTGGAAAGTGTTGAGAGTTAAACCTGATGTACCGGTCACAGCCCACACAGGCTGAGTCAGTTTCTAGCCTAGAAAGTAAAGAACAATATAGCTCAACAAGCTACACCTGGTGACGAAGACCCACAATCCCAGCTACTCAGGAGACTGAGGCAGGAAGACTGAGTTCAAGGCCAGCCTGAGTAAGACCCTGACGAAAGGGCAGAGTGGGTGTGAGGACGTTTGAAGCTGGAGCTCAGCTGTAGACACTTGCTTAGGCTTTGTAAAGTTCTAGCTTGAATCCCGGCACCACAAGCAATCACAGAGCTTCACAAGTTCATGTGTCTCTTTGGATAGCGTACCAAGTGGCACTCTGTGGAAGATGCTTGGAGTTATTGTTATTCTTGATAATTTTTCACCTGTCCAGCCATCGCCTGCTCTCAGTGATCTCACACATTTGGGAGACACTGACCAAGTCTCAGACACTAGGTTCACGTGCAGTGAGTAGGAATGGAACATCAGGCCCTCTGGAAGAGGCTGGCAGTTGGCAGTTGGGGTAAAGCGATTGAGCCATTCGTCCATGTTTTCAGCAGGCTTCATATCAGCACAGGCCAGGGGTCCAGCTAAGCTTAGGGCAGGAAAGAACTGCAGACTCACATCCCTAAGAATGTGAGAGTCTACCTGGGAAACAGCCTTCCACGAAGTGCCATGAGGCATTCAAGGAGTCCTGATAAAGTGTCATTCTTGGCTCTAGCCAGAACAGAGGTGGCTGCATCAAGAGGGGCTTTCTAGACTAAACATTTGTGGTTAGAAGCCCCATGGCGGACATTTTACTCTTTGTAAATTGAAAATATTTGTTTCAGAATCCTGAGACTCAAAGTATGGTTCTTAGACCAGTGCCACGCAGAACTTGTCAAACAGAGGACAAGACTACTCTAAATCTCTTTTCTATTTCTCATTTGTTTCATTTCACTATTACTTGTGGGGACCTAGGGGTTTTTCTCAGGGAAGTCTCTACTTTCCCAGTTGTTTTCAGAGCTGTTAGTTAAAAAAGGGAAGTACTGTGTCCTAGTGCAAGCAAATGGAAGGCCAGGTGGGGTAGTGCATGCATGTAATCCCAGCACCTGGGACGAAGAGGCAGGTGGGTGGGACAGGTTTGAAATTGATCTGTCTATAGAGTGAATGCTAAGCTAGCCAGAGCTACACAGCAAGAACCTGTCTCTAAAAACCAAACCAAACAAACAAATGGAGGAGGATCAGTTTTCTTTTTGATTTTTTCTTATAACCTCCTGGGGAAATATCAAGGCTCCCTCTTTGATGGAGTCGGAGTGTAGTCCAGAGGACAAGGGTTAGTCTAGTTGTTGCCCTAGGGGTAGCGTGGGCTCTGAGCTTCTTGTCTGGGTTTACTGAAGAAACTTTTGTGGTTTTCAGGGTGCTGATGATGGAAATTGGTGAGAATTTGGATAAATCTGATGTGTCCTCATTAGTTTTCCTTACAAGAGATTACACAGGCCGAGGCAAGGTAGCCAAGGATAAGGTGAGTTTTCCTTCTTTTTTTTTTTTTGGTGGTGGTGGTGGGTTCCTGTTCCAATAAGCCATCAGAAGTAGGGCTTTGGGGCTGGAGAGATGGCTCAGAGGTTAAGAGCACTGACTGTTCTTCCAAAGGTCCTGAGTTCAATTCCCAGCAACCACATGGTGGTTCATAACCATCTATAATGTGATCTGGTGCCCTCTTCTGGCCTTCAGCGACATACACAAGCAGAATATTGTATAATAAACTAATAAATAAATAAATCTTAAAAAAAAAAGAATGTTCCCACACAGCTGAGGTGGTTTTCCATCACATCCGTAGGAAGAGATCCTGTTTTTAATTGAGAAGAAAATAGGTTACTGATGTCTCATGTGGCCTTGGGTATTTCTTTTCTGCTTTGATTTGGTCCTGATTTGTGCAAAATCCACAGGCCTGGCTTGTGTCAGTTCTCTGATGTGGCAGCTCTCTTCCCGGCCAGAGCATCCTTTCTGCTTGTGTAGAGTAGAGACCTGATAGGCCTGCTGGTCCGCTCTTCTTGCTCGCCCTCAGCAGCCCCTGGAGGTGGCTTGGTGCAAGTGTGGGAGGTGCAGGTCCTTCTGATTCATCTCTCTGGGAAGTGGCCATCATGGGGGTTAGATGGTCGAAGAGCTGTTGGGATTGCTGAAGAGTGTTTCCTGACGACCCCACTGGGCTTGCCTAACCTGTGGGTGAGGCAAGGGGAACTGCATCCCTGGTGGTGACAGTCGGTATTCCGGGTGGCTCCCCTGCCTCTGGGAGATTCCTCAGGCATGGTCCCACAGCAAATGCAGAATGAGCAAGAAAATGAAAACAGGAGTCTTGGGGGTTGGGAGGTGGCTCTCTAATCAACTCCTGCCGTTTTTATATACTTAATTATGTTTATTGTCTTTGTAAAGTAACAGTTAAGTAGCCAAGTGTTGAATGTGAGCAAAATAAAATCCAAAGCAATGCTTGCTTTCAAAATATAGTTCTTTAATGATGCTGGTGGCTTCAGTCGAGTGAGTAGGAGAGTCCTGCTCCTCCTCATCGCCACCTTTTCAGTCAGAATGATCTGGAACGCCGAGCGTTGATGGAAACAGTTGAAGAACTTTCAAATGGCACTATGAGGATTTCTTATATCAATCTTTCCCTTAGCCACATTCTCTTTTCAGCACCCCACCCCAACCCCACTCTGGGATGCCCTTACAGCATTTAGTATGATGCCGGTCTTGGTTTATATAAGAGAATTATCTCAGGAAGAGTTTATTCTTAGGCCTGATCATTAATGATTCCATGTTGAAGAAAAACAGCCCTTGTGTCTGTCTGTCTCAGAACATGGGGACAAGTTTATGGCCAAAGGATTGGTACCACTCCTCTAATCACACACACACACACACACACACACACACACACACACACACACACACACACACACCATGTAAACCAGGCTGGCCTCACTGTGTAGCAGAGGATGGCCTTGAAACTTCTGATCTTCCTGCTTCTATCTCCTGAGTGCCAGGATTACAGACGTTCACCAGCACATCTGGTTTATGTGGCGCTGGGGATTAACCTGGGCATCGTGCATGCTGGGCAAGCAGTTTACCACCTGAGCTGGTGCTTCAACCTTCCCCAACCCCAGCTCTTTGACTCAAATTCAGGAGGGTTATTTGTTCAGGGTAGAGCTGTCTGGATTGGGATCAGCAAGGGTCACCGGAAGGTCTCATCTTGTCACCTTTTCCTGCTGTTATTACCAGATGGCCTAGAGTTTGCCCTGGGGACCGGTCAGCTCCACTCACATGTTTCTTATTGGTGGCTCTCTTAGAGTTTCTTGGATCTGGTGGTTGAACTGGAGAAACTGAATCTGATTGCTTCAGATCAACTGACTTTATTAGAAAAATGCCTGAAGAACATTCACAGAATGGACTTGAAGACAAAAATCCAGAAGTACACTCAGTCTGGTAAGAAAGTTTCAGGGGCTTCTCAGGGGTCTTCCGTACTTTACTCTGGGCACAGGAGGAATGGTCAGTGAGGCTGCATTGGCTGCACGCATGCTTGAAACAGCCCCCAAGCATCCAACCCCCCCCCCCAGCCTAGGTCAAGAGATCATATTCCTTTACAGCTGTCATATCCCAATATCCCAACTCCACTGGCCAATCTCCTTCCTCTGAAAAGTGCCACCAAGCACTTCTTAACATTCTGGGCTTTAAAGGGTGTGTGTATCTCTGTTTTTCACAGGCAGAGAGGCTGTGAACATGCAGGGCCTTTATTGTAGGTTGAACCCCGTTGTCTGGTGCCATGTGGGCCCTGATGACACCCATCCATCTCTGGGTGGTGTTGCCGGGTCTGATCGCTGTCCTACACATGCGCTGTGTTTCATTAAACCGTATGGGAAAGGTCCCTTTTGGTTTCCTTCTTTAATAAGGGGGCACAGCCTTCTCCCTTACACCACCTCCCCTTTCAGCCTCAGCCTCAGCTTGGATTCTCTTAGTGGGTCACCGTTCCTATCAGGTCATGGCATAAAGATCATGACTGAGGCCTGCTGAGTTATAGGGCATTCTGCCCTCATTCTGAGTGACTGATGAACAGTCAGAAACAGGAATGGCACTTAGTTGCCTAATTTAAGAGTATGTTTTTAAGCCAGGCACGGTGGCACACTGTAATCCCAGAACTCAGGGAGGCAGAAACAGGCAGAACTCTATGAGTTCAAGGCCAGCCTGGTCTACAAAGTGAATCCAGGACAGACAAGACTATACAGGGAAACCTTGTCTTGAAAATCCAAGACAAACAACACAAACAACAAGAAGTATATTTATATGTTTTGTATGTGTGTGCATGCGCTTGCTCATGCACCCCATGAGCGAGTCATTTCTTTTACCACATAGGTTCCGGGGATTGAACTTAGGTTGCCAGACTTGGTGGCAAGTGCTTTTACCTCAGGAATCAGCCCACCAGCCCCTTTCCAGTCATTCTCACTGACGGCAGAAGAGTCATCTAGCTGGTGTTTTGAGTTCAGGTGGTGCAGGTTTAAGGTTCTGAAAGGTGACAGTTGCCCAGGCCTGAGGCACTATTGAAGACTCATTTGATAATGTATGAATCTTATCCCCTTTCTCTGTCTTCCTAGGTCAAGGAGCAGAGTCGAATATGCATTCTGTTCAGGCTTCTCTCCCAAACTTGACTATCAAGGAGTCTTTATATAATTCAAGGGTGAGTCTGGAGCCAGTATATGGAGTATCAGCATGAACCAGTTTCAGAGATGTAATAAATGCATACATCTCATTTCATGTGTTGTACTAGCTGAACAAATTATGACAGACATGTATTTGATTATTAATGTGTACAGCTCCTATGATTATAAACCTTAGCGATGGTCAATAATGTATTTGGAGAATTTTAAGAAATAGATGACAAGAAAATAATTCATGTATCTATTGCTTAGGTACGGCTACTGTTAGTATTTTGGGATGTTTTCAATCTCATTCCTGTGTACATTAGGAAATGTGTCTATACGATTGAATATTTTTTCACTTTTTGTTTCTTTGAATGTTGAACTTTTAAAATATAAACAGATAAGGTGTACATATAAAAAGAAAAAAAATTAAATGTCCCTAAAGAGATTTTAAAGTTGCGTTTTCTCCCTAACCCATAATACTCATGTCCCAGTTCCTTTCTGTTAAGGCGACTATTCTTGACCAGTTTCTTCTATAACCAGGCAGAAATAGTCTACCCACACAGAGTGCCTTCTTTTGTACAAGTGCTAGCATATCACACTTACTTTTCTGAGCACAGATTTTTAAGAAATTGTTCTATATGGTTCATGTGAGATTGTCTTTATTTAATTGTTATTTGTATTATTTTGAATGAGTGCCCCCCGTCCCGTCTCTTATTTTCTTTTGAGGCATGATCTCACTCAGGGTGGCCTGGAATCCATTATGTAGCCCAGACTGACCTTGAAGTTATAATGGCTTCAGTTTCCTAAGTGCTGACACAGGTATGCCCTGCCAGGAGGGCTCATGGCTTCCATTTTCTACATGTAGCAAAATCCATTTAGTACTTTCTTGCTGATGTATAGATTGCCTCTATTCTTTTGTTACTAGAAACAATGTTATAAAATAAATATCCTGGTTCTTGACCTCTTTGTGCATTTTATTTTTAAAAGAAATAAAAATATTTTTCTTATTTTTTATTTATGTGTATGCATTTGTGACTGCATGAATTTATATGCACCATGTGTGTTCAGGACATCAGGTCCCCTAGAACTGGAGTTACAGGCAGTTGTGACCCACATGGTGGGTACTGGGAACTGAACCCAGCTCCTCCAAAAGAGCAGTCAGCACCCTGAACCTCTGAGCTGTCTCTCCCGTCTTCCGTTTGCCTTTTTTCTGAGTGTGTCTTAATAATTTAAAAGTTGGCAAACTTTTATTGAGTGAAGTAACAAAAGATCCCTTTTTCTAGTTCATGATCATAAATTTCTCATGGCCTTTATGGCTGTGTTCCCAGGAGCACAAATCATCTTAGGCTTGATCCCTGGCTAATGTTTTATCATGAGGAGAACAGTGGTAGAATATTAACCTAACCCCAGCTGAAGTTATGTGGATGTTGAGATGGGCACTTAGACCAGAGTTTTGTGGTTGAATTACAAACACTTCTATAAATGTGTATCATGGAAACAGTGCTCCTGTTTTACCAACAGTTTCTGGGAGAACACTAGCGCTAGGAGGTAGCACTGAGCAATAGATTTGCAAAGCTAAATGGCTCATAAGGATTGTACTGCCCCACGCACTCCCTCAGCAAAATGAGGACACGTATGTCTAAAGCACAGTGACTGTCCACGCCTACCTCCTGCAGGCCAGGCCTGGACCGCCCTCTTTCCACTCTGTCCTGTGACGTCTGGAAACTGCTGTCATCTCCCTTTGTCCTTCTAGCCTCTGACACTAAGTTACAGTGCAGTCCTTTTGGATTTTCTGGGCTCTTTCACTCACTCCCTGTTTATTGTATCTCACACTATCACTCTCAGTTAAACTCCGTCCGTCTGTATCTCCATGGCCGTGTTTCTGTGTTGTACAAGCGTGGCTAGGCATCTCCACCATCCCTGTAGCCGAAATCCGGTGTGCTTTGTGCTTCACTTCCCTTTGCTGTACCTGGCGTGTGACCTGATCTCTCATTTTGTAAGCAAACACTGGTGACTTTCTCACGAGATTTAGGAACTACTTATATAACTGGGTTAAAATTTGACTCATATAAGGCTACAGAAGTGCTTCAGAAAGTACAATGGAATTACCTGATGCAAGAATCTGAAGCGTTGCGAAATCAAACAAGTCATCTGACTGGGCTGGGATGCTTTGAGATCCTAGCTAGCTGTGATTTGATGCCCTTTCATCAGCCCGTAAAAGTGAACGTGCATCTGTTTGGGGCGGGGTGGTAGTTACGGGGACTCTAAGTCACGATTGTCCCTTGGTTGAGAGGAGCCATTGCTCGCCTGTCTTTTTCAGTTTACATACAGGCATACCCTCAGAGTGCAGTGCAACGGGGGTGGGGTGGGGGGGAATAGTGTATGTCTTTGTTTGGTTGGGTTAGGTAAAGAGGTTAGCTCCTGTTGAAATATGAGCGGTCAGGATGTGCGCACACCTTACCGAGGTCCCGGCCTCTGGGAAGAGACAAGGATCAGTTCAGTCTTTCAGCGGTGCTTCGTGCAGAATTGTCAAGAATCGTACCCACATATCACTGATCTTGTAGCTCAGAGATCACTTTTGAAAAAGCCGTAATCAGACGTTACTTGTTTACTTGGTGGTGCTACCCGTTGGACCCAGGGCTTTGGGAACAGACATTAAGTGCTTCTATGCATACTACACTGCGTTGGGTGTCTTGAGTGTTTCAACACCGTCAAAATCCCTTTCAGCTGAGCCTGATGAGATAGCTCAGCATTTTAGAGCCCCGGTTCGATTCTCAGAGCCCACACTGTGGCTCACAGCTATCTCTAACTCCAGTTCCAGAGCGTCCAGTGCCTCTTCTGATCCCCATGGAACACGAGGCGCGCACACAGGCACATACAGGCATGCAAAACACTCTTCTGCAATAGAAAACAAAACTCCCATACACGTGGTAGGTTCTACTCCATTCTAACCCCCGCTTTTGCTTCTGAAGAAGCAGCTGGAGGGGTAAAGTAGTTCAAGGCTACATATGAACTGGCAGAGGTAGCCAGAGGTGTGTAGCCTGAAACTCACACTGCTGTAGCTTTGAGCCTGGGTCAAAGGAACAGACTGAGCATCAGTCTCAGGTCCCAGAAAAGTCTAGGTTTGGAGGGACCTCAATGACCCCTGTGCTGGCTATAACAGCTGGCTCACAGCTGTTTTGAAGCAGTATAATATGCAGTTTTAATATAGTTCCACCTTCATAGTGTTTTTGTGGCTTATTGGGAGAGTGACTTGATCTTCGACAATAGAATATGGAATTTATGGAGTTAACAGTCCCTGCAGTTCGTTTTTAGGTAACCGTGAAGGTGATATTTTTTTTTCCCTCCTGTGTAAAAATATTGAGCTATTTAAAGAGGTGTAACATAGTGAGCTTCTGAAGAAACTAACACAATGTGACCTTCTTTTTTATATTTGAAGCTCCAGAATGGGAGAAGTAAAGAACAAAGATTTGTGGAGAACCTTGGCATTCAAAGTAAGCCATCAATTTCTTTTATCTATTCTTTATAAATGCTTAATTTCAGTACAAGGAGCTGAGGTATAGTTTAATAATAGAGCACCTGTCTAGCGTGAATGAGGCCCTGGGTTTGATCTCTAGCAATAGAAAAAAAAATTACACATTACTGTGTGCGGTGGTCTAAGCTTATTGACCTAGCTGCTTGAGAGGTTGAACTAAGAAGGTCTCTTGGTCCCAGGACTTCAAGACCAGCCTCCTTAGCAACATACTGAGACCCTGTCATCTAAAAACAAGAAACAGAAAGAAAAGGAAAGAGAAGTTCTATTTTAGAGCTGGCTATTTCTTTTATTCACATATTTTAAATGAAGCTCTCAAGGAGCAGTAAATACATTTTATGTGCTCACTGACACAGTTACTCTGGCTTAGCTCATCTAAGTAGCACCGACTTCCTCAGGCATCTCCTCATCTGGGTTTGTGAGCGAAGTGACATTTGTACATCTGAAATGTAGCTATAACCAGACCATGGTAAACATTAATCCGACCACGGAAATAAAGGCACGTGAAACCGAATCTCTAGCAGCCAGAAGAAGGGCTGATCTGGGCACTCTGGAGAAGACAGAAAAGACATAGAAATTTAAAGACCATTTGTTTCAATCTGCCTGGTCTGAATTAAAACAGCAGCGCTTGAGCTTATGCATTACCTAAAATATTACTTATTTACTTAACTTATTTGCATATTTATTTTTATGTTTTTATGAGGGGGTCCCGGTAGAGCCAGAACCTTGCTGTGTAGCTCTGGCTGGGCTGGTATTTTTGAGGTAGCCCAGGCTAATGTCAAACTCAAATCCTTCTGCTTCAGTCTTCTGAGTGCTGGGATTACAGGGATGTACTACCATGCCCCTGGCTTATAACATAACATAACACATGATGGAGGGTTCCAGTGCTACCTAGGGGCCTTTCAATTTGGCTGTGTGCGCAGTGAAGGGCACAGACATGAGAGGGACGGCCCAAATGCCTTGAGTGCAGCAGCACCCTGACGGAAGTTGTGTGGGTGCAGCGTGTGTAGCCCACAGGCTGCGTGTGCTCCTGGAAGCTGAGAACCAGTTTACCCGACTAGCCAGATGGTGCCGCTCACGCCTGCGGCTCTCCTACCCAGCGTTCCTCTCTCCAGCAAAAACTGTTGAGAATGGAATTAATTCCTGAAGCGACAGCCTGTTTCTTAAAACACCGGTGAGGTGGAAGAGTTAGCACTCTGAAGGCTTGCTGAGGAATGTAAAGAGCCAGATGGGTTCTTTCCTCTGTGATCCTGTCGTAGGTTGGTCCGGTGTGCACCTGAGCCTCCTAGCCCCTGCTGGCACTGTTAGGAGAGCCGCCTCTCTGCTCTGATCAGGACTTGACTCACTCATGGAAGGGAAGGCATTCCTTTAGGTTGGCTTTCAACTAAGAAGCTTAAGATAGTAGATTCAGGCTGGTTTGAACTTCCAACTGGTTCCTACAGAAAGGTCGTGATAGTCGTGGTGGTCACATTTTATTGGGCTCCCAAATCTTCAGCTGAGATGCCAAGCCACTGAGATAGGGGTGTCCCTGCCACGGGCGTGCCACACGCATCTTTTCTAAGGGAATATAGTCTGAGTACTTGCCGAGGGGACATCAGGCTGGGCAGTAACCAGAATGCCATGTGCAACCTATCTTGCGGGGTTTCTTTTCTGTTAAAATGAACAGTGATTGTTATAACAGAAGAAAGTCAAGTAAAATTCCCTCCTGGTTTCATACAGGGAGATAGCCGCAGTTCATGCTTGGCCTGTTTTGCTCCACTGTTAATTTCTACTAGGAAGGGTCTCATTACACAGCTCAGGGAGGCCTCTGCCAACCACCCTCCTGTACAGTGCTGGAAATGCAAGCCTGGGCCACCACGCCTGGCTGGTGTTTGATTTACATGCTTTTGTTTTTGTTCAGCTGTTGGGGATTCGGCCTAGAACCCCACACATGCTGGTCAAGTGCTCGCCCACTGAGCTACAACCCCCCCAGCGGTTGAATTAAACCCCTTGACCTTTACCCAGAAGAATACACACTTGCCCTCAGTGTCTATAGGCGCTTTGTTCCAGAGCGCCCTGTGCCCTGTGGGCATTACAATCTGTAATTGCTTGTGTCTTTTATACAGGAAGTGTATAGTGTTTAAGTATGACCTGACCATATCCCCTTCTACACTTAAGCCTCTGGGTTATTTACAATGCTCAGTGCAATGGAAATGCTATAGTTTCTATACTTTATTCTTTATGGAACAATGACAGGAAAAATGTCTGTACATGCTAGTCTATATTAAGTATATGTTATTTAATCATCCATTTTAAAATAAATGTGTTGTATAGTTATGTCAACATAACAATTACTCTTAGCCTTTTACACATTGTAAAGTATGAAATCACATGTATCATAATTGACTTAACCAATTTCATGCTTGTGACTTTTTTTCCCAGCCTGGGCCATTGTGAGTAGTCAGTCAACAGATGTCTTTGTCATACATTTTTTTAAATTAATGATTTATTATTTTTTAAAAACTTCTAAAAATTCCAGTTAGTGGTGGAGCACACCTTTAATTCCAGCAGACAGAGGCAGATGGATTTCTGAGTTGGAGGCCAGCTTGGTCTACAGAGTGAGTTCCAGGACAGCCAAGGCTACACAGAGAAACCCTGTCTTGGCAAACCAACCAACCAAACAAACAAAATCCCATAAACCCACAGCAAAGCCAAAACCAACCAAACAAACTTATCTTAAAGGATAATGGCACAATTTATCTTAAAGGATATTAGGCACCCCTTAGAAAGCCTGTCTCAGGGTCGAGGGAGATGGGTCAGTTGGTAACATGCTTTCTACACAAGCATGAGGACCTGGGTTCAGTCTCTGGCACCCATATACAAAAGCCGGATGCAGTGGTGCGTGCCTGTAATCCTGGCACTGGGGAGACAGAGATAGGAGGGTCCCTGGAGCTTGCTGGCCAGCCAGCCTGTATGAGTTAAGCTTTGGGTTCCGTGAGAGATGCTGGAATAAAAAAATAAGGTAAAAGGTGATTAAGAAAGACACTTGACATCAGCGTCTGGCCTCTACATGTGAGATCAGGGCTGCTTTGCGCCTACACAGTGCATGCACAAATGCTCACACACAGAGGGAAAGGGAGATGGAGAGAGAGGGGGAGAGGCAGAGGGAGGGGGAGAGGGAGAGACTGGTTTAAGGCTGAGTATGGTAGCACAGGACTATAATCCTAGCATTCATGAGCTGAAGGAGGAGAACAAGGGTGAGGCTAGCCTGATATGCGTGCTACATTTCAAGAGACTACCTCTGCAGCAAAAGCAGACTCAAGACAAAGCCAAGCAACCCAGTTCATTTCCCCCAGGTCTTAGAGACACTGGCAAGGTTGCTTTTTCCTTCCTCATCTTTAGACATCATTTCTCACTCTGCAGCATCTTGGCCTGGACACTGAATGAGGTAGCAGGATGACAGCTCCTCAGTGCCAGGTGTGAGCTGGCCCTGCCCTCTCGTGGTGGCTTCAAAGCCCAGTACTCCCCCCGCCTCCCCCGCTTGGGCAGGCTAAGTGAGTCATTGTTGTGGAGCCGAGTTTGCTGTGGGCTCATCAGCACTCTCCGGGCTTGCTGAGCTCTGTCTTGCTGCTGACATTTTATTTTCTCATCTCCCAGCATCACTGAACTATGAAAACATTGGCCATCTGTTCTGTACATAGCGCACGTACATCAGCCCCCCTCTCCTGCACGCTCCAAAGCTGGTCCCTTTAGATGTTGCCCTTAGTTTTGGCTCATGTAGGAAAGCCATCAGTATAATGAAGTGGCATTTAAATATTCTCCTTATCAGGTTAAAAACTCTCTAGCCACCTGGTGGTCTCCCTGAGGAGGGTAATGGGCCTACTTTCACTCACTCATCATGTTTTTTCTACATAGTCCTGGAGTATCAGGGTTCCTGAGTTTTCCTTTGGGTCGGGCTTTTCCATTGGAGGTTAGAACTTTAGGCTGAGTCTAGGTGGGGAAAGAGCAGGTAAGTAGAGAAAACCAGAAGGACAGAGAAAACAGTCATGATAGCAAGAACTCAGCTAGCATGGGTTTAGTTCTGCTTTGCAAATGATTCTCTCTCTCATCCCCCAGGAAAACAAGTGAAGACGTCCATTCAGGAATCACAAGCGTATCTGCCTTCGGTAAGGAATAAATTCTCTGATTTGGTAGTGTATGCAAGTTAGTCACCAGAACACTGACATCTTAAAAAACAAGCAAGCAAGCAAACAGCCACAACTGTTCTTAAAAATTCTTTGTGGGCTCTCAGCTCTCACCGCTTTGGCGGTGGGGCGTGTGTGAGCCCAAGCTGCAGCTTGTAATGATTTATAATAAAAAGATCCTCATGTGTTTTGCAATGGAAAAAAAATTCTTTGTGATGACTGGTTACCTGTGCATAATTTTCCTGAGAACATAATCAGCTGGGAACCTTGACTATAGCAAAGAAAAATAATGTCCAGGGGGGCCTTGTTAGTGAGCTTTGGAATGCAGGCGAATTCTAAGTGCCATCTCTCACCTCAGCCAGGTGATTACTGATTGTACCAGTGGACAATGACACTTCACTGACCTGTGCAGAGCCCTGGCTTTTGTCTGGGTTGACAATCTCCTCTTCTAAAGAGGAGAGAATGGAAGGCCTCCTTTGTACTGGCTTAGATAGTTGTCTCTTGTTGCTGCTTTAGGCTTCTGTAACGGAAACTGACCATCTTCCTTCTCTCTTCCAAAGTATCTTTATTCTGCAAAGCTAAGACAGATGGCAAAGAGATTACAATTCTCACTAAAATTGAGTACTGAAGTAGCTCTTTGTCTTAAACGTATTACCGTGACAGAGGAAAACTTTGACGTTAATAGGAAAGGTCAGCTGTGAGGACTTTAGCCTGCGTCTGTTGAGTGATTCACCTGCCAAAGGGATGTTTAAGACAGCCCAAAAGAGGAGATGGCTCCTGAGTGGGACCGTAGGGAACAGAGAAGCATCTAACGTCTCTAATTGTCCCTGCCTTGCTTTCTAGCACATACATGAAGAGAACTACCGGATGCAGAGCAAGCCCTTAGGAATCTGCGTGATCATTGATTGCATCGGCAATGACACAGGTAGGTGTAGATGCTCCCTGTAGCCTGATCATATCCACGCAAGGTAGCTTTGTCCTCACGACAAACACCGACAGCAGTGCCAGAGTACACTCGGTTATGATGCTTGCTTCTCAGCTATGTCATAGCCTAGCTGTGGGCCGGGCTACGGGAGCCCTTTGTTCCATGTAGTCAGTCAGTGGTCCCAGCATCTTCTGAGGCCTTGGAATCTCTGGAGGGCCCTCTGTATGTGACTGACAGGTGAAGGAGTAGAGAATGTGTAGAGGATCTCATCACAGATTTTTAGGAAGCCTGGCCTGAGAGTGATATGCGTCATCTCTACCCACAATTCTATTGGTCAGTACTTAATCAGGTGGCTTGAGCTAACTACTACAAACATAGATAAACTAATCGAACTGTGTGTTAGGAGGGACAGGAGATGAACTTGGGGAACACGACACACGTGATAAGTTGTGGGAGTTGGTGTGTCTTTAGTCTTACCTGCGCATCCTGGGTAATGTGGCTAGAGGTAGTCCTGGTCTGCAAGGGACATTTAGAATGAAAGATTATCAGGTGATTCACTTTTTTACCTGACTAGACTGTGCAAGCCTTCTTGGGGCCATCAAAAACACGTTGTCTGTGTTAACTTAGAGGGATGTGGTTGGTGTTTGTGTCTCCCTTTGATCAGCCTGTGAGCCACCATCGTTTGGATCTAAACTGTTCTGCTCAGTTGTTGGATGTCTGACACAGAGTGAATCACTCACTGGCTATGCATCAAGAGAGAATGAGGAGAGTCTGGATGCCTGAAATAATAGTCATTTAATCATCCCTTCTTTTAGAGGCGTGATCGCGGTAGTTCATGACTTCCGTGCCTCTCGACATTCATGAGTCAGAGACATGACTCGCTTGAAATATTACCATGGGGATTTCTATGAAAAGAGAGTCTAAGAGAAGGACAAATTAGCAAGTATGAAACTGTGTTTCCCAGGGTTTCAGCTAGGATCCCACTTCCTCGTGTCCTGTTTTGGGAGGTGTGAGAAATGTGTCTCTTTAGATGTAGAGAAATACCCTTTTCTTTTGTGATGGTTTGAGTGAAACATGGCCCCCACAGGCCCAGATGTTGGCAACGGTTTGAGAAGGAGTAGGAGGTGTGGCTTTGGCGGAGTAGATGTGACTTTGTTGGACGGGGTGTGTCATTGGGGTGGGCTTTGAGGTTTCAGAGACCCACCCCAGGCCCAGTCTGCTGCCTGTGGATCAGGTTGCTGTAGGGCCATGCCTGTCTGCTTCCTACCATGGTGGTAATGGACTAACCTGAAACTTTATAATGCTTCCTTTATAATGCTTCCTTTATTAGAGTTGCCTTGGTCATGGTGTCTCTATAGCAATAGGAACCCTAACTCTGAGACACCATTTCAGCTATTTAGCTTCCATAGAAGAGTGAGGAAATAGCTTCTCAATGAATCACTTATTGTTCTAAAGGGCGTTGTGGGATTGTCCCTTTGCTTTTGATTGTGTTTGGTCTTGTTTCACTCATCACCAGGAAATGCCTAAAACACCCAGCTTTCTGTGTCACAGCTTTATTATATTAAGGGACTCATAAAGATGAAGCCACAACCTGCTGAGAACCGAACAACTCAGTTATTAGTGACTAGCACCCAGGGCCTGTGCTGAGTTCTGTTCCTGAGTTGTGGGCGGGGCTAAATTGCCTATTTGTATTCTCTGATGACAGGAGCGAGTCAGAGTTGGGCCCTGGCAGAAGATGGCTCAGATTTTAATAGTGGCTCTACTGTGTCTTAGCTTGTGATGTTGGGTGCAGCTCTGAGCTTCCCTCATGCTGATGGCTGGGCATTAGATATACAGCATAGGTCTTGAACAAAGTGTCAGATAATGTTAGTTTTCTCATTTTGTTTGTCTAACTTTAGTGGAAAACTAACTCAGAACCCCCCACCCCAACCCATGGCCTTGTACTTAATTCGTTGGGTGCAGATGAGTGAGGGGAACGGAGGGCCTGAGGATAGCCCTGGGGTCCCAGGGGAGTGAGGCATTTCCTGCATGCAGTGGTGGTGCAGTGGATAGACGTGGTTGCTTTAGAGGGAACAAATCTCACGTTGAAATCTCAAAAAGCAAGGTAGAGACACTGGGTGTTGACCTCTGGCCTCAACACACGTGTACATCTGTACATATCCACATAGGTGATCGCACACGAGTCCCTCCGCCAGGCACACCCGTGCACAGAATGGTGCTCCAGGCAGTAAATGCTCAGTGCAGACCTTCCAAGGTCAATTCCTTGAAGGTAGAGCGTGTGACTAGAGTGGGCCTGGCCCACAGCTGCTCAGCACTGCTCTGTCCCCTGGAGATTCAGCCTTCTTTTGACTCATGTGCCCTTTGCCTTTGAGAGTAAAACAAGCAGCTGGGTTAAAGGCCGCTGATGAAACCTCCCAGCTCAGGTGGCTAGTCAGCAGGTAAGAAAGGAGATGGTGTGGCCTTGCTCAAATTGTGTTGCACTTCTGTCAGCTGAGAGGTCCCAGATCCCTTTGTGAGGCTCAGAGCAGCAGGAGAGCATTAGTCATCCCAAGCGGAAGTGCACTCTCTTCACACACATCGCTGTGTCTCACCTTCCCAGGATTTTTCTCTGAGGACTCTATGGTCAGGATCATCTTCAGTGCCAAGCCTCTTCATTGCTTCTTTCCCATCTGATTAGCACTAGAACTCTTCACCTAAAGTCATTTTGTGGGATGCCTCTGTCTAGTTACTTCTGCCAAATGGTTAATGTTTGGCATTTGGCTGATGTGTGGGCAGACAAGATAATTGCCAGGGTATCTCAACCTTGGCTCTGAACTTAGGCAGCAGTCGCAGGATAGACTGAGGAGCAGAGTGCATCCTTGGCGAGACTCTCCCGTGGGGCAGGCCCTTTGCTAATGGCTTAGAACTGGGGTTCTGAACCATGTCTCCAGAGCCCAGGCTTTTAGCCACTTTGCACTGATGTGAATTCTACAAGGGCAGAGGGAAGAGCTGACCTGCCTATTTTACTGGCTGTCATCAGCTGGACAAGCACACATAGGTACCCTGTATTTACTGAAGTCATGGCGCTGATGGAGTGGGCTCTTTTAGTAACTGTGTTCTGAAAACCAGTCCTTTAAGGTTTAGAGTTTAGTGGAATCTCTTGGATTCATTATCTCCTTTTAGCCTAGCCATCCCCCCCATCAGATTTTATTAGTTTATTTATTTATTTTGGCTTTCTAACACAGGGTTTCTCTGTGTAGCCTTGGCTGTCCCGGATCCACTTTGTAGACCCAGGCTGGCCTTGAACTCACAGAGATCCACCTGCCTCAGCCTCCCTGAGTGCTGAGCTTACAGGTGTATACTCCTGTGCCCAGCAAAATAAGACTTTAGCTGAAGACTATACAAAGACTATATATAGGGGTAAATACTTGTGTGTGTATTCTTTTGTTTGACTGGTACATGCTTACGGAAGCTGTGTTACAAACAAAGCGTCCTGACTGGCCATGCCTGTGGAGCACGTGCTGAGGTGGAATCTGGTCTTAGAGCTAGTGAGAAAAGACACAGCTACTTTTTGATAAATTACTCTTGGAAGGAATCCTTGTAGTCGGTGTCCTCTTCTTGAGGTGGCTAGCAGTGTTGAAGGACTTTGCCTTCATTTCGCCAGTGTGGGAGAGTAAAGAACATATGCCTAGTGCCCAGGCAACTATGTCAGTAACATAGCAAAGCCAGGCCTGTGCCACGTCCTGGTTGGCCAGCTGTGTTCTGGCCTTGATCTTCCTAGGCACATAGAAGCAAATGTCCCAAATCACTGGCAGGTGGATTCAAGGCCTAGTTTAAGGCTCTGGCTGTTTTGGGGGAGCATGCATAAATGATAGCACATGCAGATTGTGTGTGTGTGTGAATTGATTTCATCTTTCTCTTACCTCTATTTATAAAGAACATAACTCTGACACAGACAAAAAAAAATGGCAACACACTCCAAAGAGTCCATTAACAACAATAACAAAATGGGAGATCAGTGGGACCCCGGTTAACCCTGTTTGTAGCCCACTGAGGAACCCCTGGGAGCAGTCCTTGGTCAGGGTCTCTTGTCTAAGACACAGGAAACAACCCTGGATCAAAAACTCCCCCAAGGCAGAAAGCAACACTTTTTAGTCTTCAGCATCATCCAACTGTCCTGTTTGGAGGACCAGCTTGGAATAATGTGGAGTGGAGGTGGATGGTGCCAGCTGGGGTCATATATCATGTCTCCTCACGGGGCACACCACACCCAAGGTTTTCTCTTGTGAAGCTTGGTCCTCTGGATGTCATTAGCATCATTAGGATTCTCTTAGTCCGCTTTCAGCTCCAGTCCCAGTCCTTGCTGAAAACATCTTGTCTGGACAAGGTGGACCTTCTGACAGCTCCCAGACATATAGTTCCCCAAAGGTTTCCTTCACCTCCACGGCAAAGCCTTCTGCTGCCGAACTTGAGTCTTCAACGTGGGTAGGGATGTTGTTAGGGAAGTTCTGGGCTCCGCTGGAGTTTCAGAGGTTTAGTCCATTACCACCGTGGCAGGAAGCATGGCAGCAGGCATGGCAGGCAAGCTTCTGGAGAAGTTGGTGGAGCTGCAGCCTACATCCTGGTCTGCAGGCAGAGAGCGAGCACCCGCAGATTTCGAAGGGGAAATGTTTTCTTCCTTCTGCTGCTGCTGCTGCTACTTTTGCTGTGCTCTAACTGACTAAGTCACATTTTCTAGCAAACTCTGCAGTTTCCACTGTGGCGCAGAGTTAAGAAACTTCCTCTTCTTGAAGTGGCTCTGGGTTGCTCTGTGCCTCCTTATGTGGTTTTTTTTTGTTGTTGTTGTTTTGTTTTTTCTTTTAATGGAACAGGCAGCACCTTGAATAAACATCATTTTCTTGTAGTAACACTTACATAATAGTAACATTTCTGCAAGGGGAAGTGGAGCACTCACTATTATCTTTGTTTAAGGGGACAAGGGGCCCGTGACATCCAAAATGGTAGAGGGAAGTTATGGTCATTCAGAGGAGCAGTAGACAAACCCTGCAGGGCTCCTCCTGCTTCTCAGTGCCTAGAGGGTGGTTCGGATCTGGGAACAGGAACATGTGATGAGGCACTTTTTATTTCTGGGCATTTCTATCTTCTGGACCCAAGCAGATATTTGCTTAAAAGCTTAGCATTATTAATTAATGAAATTTCCCTTTAAGGTCCTTACTTCACCAGGCCTATGTCCAGCATGTACTTAAGTATAGGACTATGGGCTCTTGTTAGAGGCCCTCTTATTTTAGAGTTTAAAAAGATAACGTGGTACATGTACTGAGGTTCAGGGTAGCCCTTTTGATACGAATGTTAGTATTTTAGTTGTAAACTGAACGGATATTCACATGCTACGGGATAGGCCTCTTCAGCTCCTGAAAGGCTTTACCAGAAAATGAGTTGACAGAAAAGAATGTAAGGTTGTTGAGTGCTAATGAGGTGCTAGAAATAAGGATGAGGTATATGGACATGAAGAACAGGTTGCTCCCAGCTGTCTTGGGTACCCCAGAAACCTGTTTTGGTTTGTGTAGCACTTATATTATTTTTTTTCCTGATACAAGGTAGTCTGGAAGGAATTACCAGTAATCAACTTTACTTAATGAAGATTCTTTTCCTTTTTCTTATTTTTGAGACATGGTTTTTCTATGTAGCCCCGGCTATCCTGGAATGAACTCATTCTGTAGAACAGGTTGGCCTCGAACTCACAGAGATCGGCCTGCCTCTGCCTCCTGAGTGCTGGGATTACAGGCATGAGCCACCACTGCCTAGCAATAAAGATTCCTAAAAAGTAGTTTATAACTTTGAGTGTGTGCTTAGAGCAGTGAGGCCTAGGAATGCCTGGTTGGATACATGCCAGATGGCCCTGCTCCTGTCTGCCTGCTTCCCTAACCAGTGTCTTTGTCTACCAACATCTCCCCCCTTGTCAGAGGTATGGGTTAGGGGGACTTTCCTTTCCCTTGTCCTGGTTTTTCAGGCTCTGGCTTAAATTGCACCTTTGCCCACAATGTCTCCTCCAGTTCCTGAAACCATGGTGGCCTTTGTTTCAATGACTCCTTATTTGCCCTAAGACCACATTGAAGTATGCCATCCCCACCTGCATACTTCTCTATCAAAACTGTACAGTCCTTGAAAGACAGGGACTGAGTTGTGTGCTTTTTCTGTGCCCTTTGTCATAGCTTCTGGTAAGGTAATAAGGGGAACTTAGTAAAGCACAAGTTTGTGGTGCAGTAGTTTGTTCCCCTCCCAGGTGCAGAGTGCAAACATCTAGCTTCCCATAAAGAAGCCACAAATATTATGTGGCTGCTAGTCTGCCACCACACGACAGACCTCCATGTTGGCTCAAATGGTACGACAGCTTTCCTTTTCTTCCCTATTCTCTGCCTCCTGGTAGCTGCTGAGTTTATAGCTTTCTAACTCTGGTGGGGGGGGGTTTCTAATAAAGACTGATTTCTTCAAGCCTAAAAAAAAAAGTAAAGGAAGGAAAGAAGAAAGAAAGAAAACGAAGAAAGGAAGGAAGAGAAAGAAACCTATTGTAGGATTAGATTGCGCAATGGGTAAAGGTGCATGCTTACAAATGTGAAGACCTAAGTTCAAACCCCAAATAAATGCCGGCATGTAGTGCATGTAATCCCAGCCCCCCATGGGGAGGGACCCTCTGGGAGCTCATAGGTTGGCTAGCCTGACACACACAGAGACAGGATGGCAAAGAGAGCTTCTCAAACAAGACGAAAAGATGGCCCTCAGGTCTGTCCTGTGGCCTCCACATGTGCACACACTCAGAAATCCAGTTCAGGCTTGTCCCCCTCTCCTTTCCTATGCAATGTCCCCACCTAGAATACTCTGGTCCACCTTGTGCTTCGCTCAGGTGCCTTGTGCTATGAAGGGCACCCAGTAACTGATTGTAGCTGGACCGGGGAGGCATCTCCTCTTGTTTGTTTCATCTATTTATTTAGAAAGTGCTGAAATAAGTCTGCTTATTTAGCTCAAAACAAATTCTAAATCAAGAAGGCCCTGGCGTCTTCCTGGGTTCACTTCATCCTTTATCCCTGTGAGCGGTTACTGGCAGACATGCCCTAACTACAAGACAAGGGGTAAACGGTGGTTTCTGAGAAGCCGTTGTGACTACTGAGCTGTGGCTGAGTGGGGAGCGGGGTTCCCAGGCTGGGGGAAGTGGAGCTTCTGCATTTCTGTTGAATTTTTGCTTTCCAAGCCCGCTGTTTCTGCCCGAGTTTGTAAGCAGTGGTATGGCAGCTAAGCCTTACATGGAACGCAGAACCGGCTTGCCCTACAGTCATCTGAACTTAGAATAAGGAGACTGCCATCCAAGTCATAAACAGTGGCACTTAGGAAGAGGTCAGGTCCCTGACTTAAGGGCTGCTATGGCTGCCTTCATCTCCTTTAACACTATTTATGCTTAGATAAATGCAGTTTGTAAGCACCCTTACAGAAACCCCACTGGGTCCCACCATTTGGGGTAGGTGGTAGTATTAAGCCCATTTCATTGATGAGCAAATGGAGGCTCTAACTTACCCAAAGTTACTTGGTCCCCACTCCTTACAGCCTATAAATCAGACAGTTCTGCCGCTTGTCCTTGCTGGCCCGAGAGGGAATGTTGATGTGTGTACCACTCCAGCTGGCATCCGTGCCCGCCTGGCCTCTCCATCTCACAGAGGAAACCTGGTCCTAGTGGAAGTGTCAGCTGCGCTGACCCCAGGCTGCCTGCTGAGGAACTTCCCCTCGCCAGGGTTATTGGTGGGCTGCTCTGCTTTGTCCCAAGCCCCACACAGATTTGGGCTTCTTGGTGTTGTCTGTGGCATTTGGGACCTTTACCTTTCCCCATCTAGTACTGGGAAAGGATTTTCTGCACTAGATCTTAGTTGCTCGTCCTGTCCTTAGCCCCTCTGAGGAGACTGGAACTCGTAAAGAGGAGCTAGGGAGCTCCGACTTAAACTCAGTGTGTTCCCCTTTCACCCTCAAGGCCCTCACCACATTCACTGCAGCAGGACAGGATGGCACCACTGAGCGTGAGGAGAATGGAGGCGCTAGAAGGCATGGAGCAGCCTTTGCCCTACCCGTGCGCACATCCGCGTGGGCAGGAAGACCCCCGCCCCAGGCTTCCTGGCATTCTTGAATAAGGAAAGACGTTAGCCTAGCCGGGAAAAAGGCTTTGAGGAAAGCCAGCCAGTACTTGACAAGTGAATGGGAGGGCCTTGGCGCCCGCCTTTCCTTGTTGACATCTTTTCCCTGGCGGAAGGCATACGCCACAGCAGGAGAAAGGAAGCCTTTTAAAATGAGCTATCGACGGGGCAGCAGTCCTCCTGACCAGCAGCTGCTAGTAGACTAGTTAAAAAAGCACAATTAATAGTGAAAAGCAGAAAAAGGAGATTGGGTCAATGTGGCCAACTGGGAAAAGAAACAAAGAGGTTCGGTAACCCCTAACTCATCTTCAGGGACCTGACTTGAATTAGGTTTGACTAGCAGGCAGGAGGCTTGCGTAACTAAGCTAACTAAGCTGTCCTGGCAAAGGTCTGGTCCTGTCCATTACCATGTCTCTGTTCCAGTCTCTCCTGCAGATCTGTCTGACCAGTCGCCAAGCGTCAGCCTTTTCCTTCTCCCAGCATGAGATTCCAGGGGTAATCCTACGGTCTTGGGGTCGGTAGCTTCAATGGTCTGCCACAAAGAGGGGCACATGCACCCTCTCTTTAGGCTATCTTCTTTCCTGACAGCTGGGTACAGTCCTAACATTGCTTCTCTTGTTTTCCTGTCCTGGACCCAACCTAGTTATAGTTCAGAGCTTCAGACCTTACTTACACCCCAGGGGGATGGCTAGGGTGTCAGTGAGGCTCAGTCATTTCTACCACCCAAATCTTACAGCAGAAGAGGGATATCTAATAGATTATCAGCAACCTGTGAATCGTGTCCACTATTTCCATAATTGTGAGCTTAATGGTGTCTGTACTGTTCTGTCTCTTCAGTGTTAGCGAATATAATTCATTTCCAGGAGAGGATGGGTCAAGAAAAGATAAACGTATTTTATTATTATTATTATTTTTCTTTGAGACAGTGTTTCTTTGTGTGTAGCCTTCGCTGGCCTGGAACTCACTCCGTAGACCAATCTGGCCTTGAACTCAGAGATCCACCTGCCTCTGCCTCTTGAGTGCTGAGATCAAAAGTGTGGGCCAACACAGTCAAGTACAGATGATTATCATTCCATCTTACCGATAAGAGAGGGCAAAAGACTTACTCCCTGCATTATTTATCTAATGTGTATTAGTCACTCTAGAACTAAGTGGCTTAAGCAAACTATTCTTTTGATTATATCTCTCACAGTCTCTGTGCGTCGGGTAACTTTGGAACAGTTTAGGTAGGTTCTTCTGGCTTAGGTAAAGTCTTTGGTGAGAGTTTAGGGTCTCCCAGGGCCAACTGAAGGTTTGCGTGGAAGTGAGGCGCTGTTTGTAGGCCATTTGTTGTCTACTTGGGAAGCTGCTGGCTGCTGGCGAGAGGCTCCAGGTACCTAGCCCACGTGTGGCCCTCTCGTGATATGGTACTGGTTTTCCAGAGTCAGCAGTGTGAAAGCAGGACGAGGCAAAGACTTCCCAGTCCTACATGCTTTGAGGAAAGGATCTTTTGAAAAACCTTTCACTTCATTTTAGTTGAAAAGACGACAGTTTTGTTCTTTCTTGGTTCCGTTGCATTGGATGACTTCAGTCTTGGCCTGTCAGGGGCTACGGTGGCTGTGGGCAGAGACAGTGGTGTAGCAGGAGCCATGCCTTTGTGAGAAGCCTGGGACACGAAAGTCACACATTTCATGTTTAGTTGTTTCTGCTTTGGGAGGCCTCGGAGTACCATTACACAAAAACAGTTCCATAGTGGAGATTAGGCCATGCTAGGAGACATGAGCAGTGTCTCTTTGGCTCTTCTCACTTCAGTGTTGTTTTCTGTTTGTTTTCCGCAGCATATCTTAAAGAGACCTTCGCCTCCCTGGGCTATTATGTCCAGCCTTTCTTGTTTCCCCATGCAAAAGATATAACCCATATTCTCCGCCGATTTGCCCGCCTGCACCAACATCAATACTATGACAGCTTTGTATGTGTTCTGGTGAGCCGAGGAAGCTCACAAGGCATGATGGGTGTGGACCCGGCTCACTCGGGTTTCTCCTTGGATTATGTCAAGAGCATGTTCATGGGAGACATGTGCCCTTCTCTCCGAGGGAAACCAAAGCTCTTTTTCATTCAGAGCTATGAGGTATTAGATGGCCAGCTGGAAGATGGTAGCTTGGAGGTAGATGGGCCAGCAGTGAAAAATATGGACTCTAAGATCCCGTGTCCCGGCCTCTGCACAATTCACCGAGAAGCTGATGTCTTCTGGAGCCTGTGCAGAGCAGATGAGTCTCAGCTGGAGCAGCCCTCCAGCTCAGGCTCTGTGTACCTGCAGAACCTCTCCCAGCAGCTGCGGCAAGAAAGGTGAGTTGCTGGGGTCTGCGCCCTCCACTTTTATTCCTGACTACGTGTTTATTGCTTTGCTGCCAAGACAGAGATCACCATCATGCTCTGTCTAACGGACTTCCGCCGGACACAGACTTTTCCTCCCCCATTGGAGCTGCTTCAGGGGATGATATAGACTCAGCACAGCTTATGAACACTTTGCATTAGTCAGATGGTAGTTTGGATGTATTTCTTATACTCGGCTAACTTAAATTAAGCTTTACATAGGTGTGGATTATAGAGAAAGCACAGTGTCTGCACTATGGTGCTGGCCTGGTTTCAGACATGGTTCCACTGAATGTCTTGGGTTTTACAGATAAAGGGATGACTGTGGACATTTTTGATGTGTATTAGGAGGAGGGAACCATTACTATCTAACTGAATAAAGCCACAATGTCTTTCAAGTATAAGATTAATTGGCCTTCTTTTATTTGGCCCCTAATTACAATGGATAATAATGTTTCTGAGCTACCAGTCAAATGCTTATATTCTGAAGACTCAGCTTTAGCTTTTGCTCCATAGTCTCCTCGGTGGTGGCTCAGCAGAGTATGTGGGTGCTGGGAGTAGCACAGTATTCCAAAGTAGATGCTCTGGGGATGAGGGGTACTATTAGCCTTTTACAGCCTTCTTGTCTTTGCATAGGTGATCCAGAGGGCCTATCCACTAGCTGGTGTGCTCTCAGAATAAACATCTGCTGTCTCTTTGGAAGGAGGCTGGCCACTGAGCCAGATCACTGTAAGCTTGTTTGGATTATTTGCTAAGCAACTTGCGGAGCACTTAAAAAAAAAAGTTTCAAAGAACTTTCATACCAGTTGGCTCATTTCACTGTAATGAGTCTGTCTTCTCTTTGGTGTTTGCATGTTACTAAGTTTTACCTTTCTCTTTTCCTCTAGGAGACGTCCACTTGTGGATCTCCACGTTGAACTCATGGACAAAGTATATGCCTGGAACAGCAGAGTTTCACTTAAGGAGAAATACTATCTCAGTCTACAGCACACTCTGAGAAAGAAGCTCATCCTGTCTCATACATGAAAACACGCAGCCTTCCAGGTTCTTGGTATGCCGTCCAGGGAGGCTTGCAGCTGGCAAAGCCCTTGATTGCTCGGGAGAAGGCCTTGAGGGTTAAACCTGCTTCGGGTTCTGGTGTAAGCCCTTCTCCCCGACTCTCCTGCACACAGACATCAGCCATGAGCTTCTGCTGCGGAGTGTGTCACTCCAGACACCAAGCCTTCCCCAGGACTCTGGGCTGAGTCCTCCAAAACTATGAGGCAAAGCAGACTTCTCCTTAAGTTCCTGTGTCAGATGTTTTGTCGCAGTGCAGGGAATGGTAAGACATAAACCTGTTGTTTTTTGGGGGTTTACTCTACCAAGTTATACTAAGCTAGTATAAGAGTGAATAGTCTATGGTTCAAGATTTGAACTGTGACATTTGAGTGTAACTTAAGGAGATTTGCCTGAGTTTGCCATCTAACTGGGCAAATTGTTCCTATGTCCAGAGTGTATACATCTAATCATTTAGTAAATTATTAGCTTGTTAAGTTATTAGAAATACCTATTGCTTTAGAAACCATGGCTCTCTGACATTGAGGATAAACCTTCACATTTGACTTTAATTTTTGTAACCTAGGCCTCTATGTTATTTTTTTAAAACATTTTATTATATATGTTTAATATTTACAATATGATGTTTTGGAACACATAAAGATACTTGTGAGCAGGGGAGAGTTGGCCCTGTCCCTCACGGGCTGTGTGATGGCGTGAGTGCAGGAGAGTTGGCCCTGTCCCTCACCGGCTGTGTGATGGCGTGAGTGCAGGAGAGTTGGCCCTGTCCCTCACGGGCTGCAGCACTCAGGAGAGCAGTCCACGCCTTGCCTGGGCAGCATGTTAGAGCTGGCCCTGAGGGCAAGACAGTGGGAGAGTTTGTCTTGGTGGCTGTGGTGCAGGAGAGTGGGTGGGCTTACCAACTCACTACCATCCAAGGTTTTGAGATCCATCTGTGAACTGTTGGAGCATGTAAAGGGGCCAGTCCTGCGGAACCAAAGCTGTAGGATCTCCATGATGCAGGGCAACAACGGGACATCCTAGACGAGTCCCAGTGAGGAGCCAGTATAAATAGCAGAAGCCAGAGGCCTCCAGCCAGACTAATGACTGTTTGCAGTCGACATTTGCAAGTAAAGATGTGTGGACAAAAGAGTTTTCTGTGGGACACACTGTGATACACCATAGCTTCTATGGAGACTTTTTTTTTTTTACTTTTTTTTATTTTTGTCTTTGTTGGTAAGGGGAGGTTGCAAGGGTGGAGGGTAGTCATAGAGGAGATGAGTGGGAATGGGATGCATGATGTGAAAGTCACAAAGAAGCACAAAGTTTTAAACAAAGAAAAATAGTAATAATAGTTAAACAGATTATTTATTATTTCATATAGCTAACTTTCGTGACAGCTGTGAGAAACTTTACTTATTTATTAAACACTTCCGAAACAAATCTGACAACGTGAAAAAAAAAATCCAGTCATATTAGTACCAGGGCAGGTGAGGTCAAAGGATCACAAGTTCTGAGCTCAGTCTATCTATATAATGAGGTTGTGTGTGGGGGGGGGTGGGAGGTGGGGGGAGAGAAGAATCTAACAGTATGATTTTATTAACTGCTATGAAATATGGTTATTTTACTTCTGCGTACTCTTGACTGATATAATAATATAATCTCTATCTGCATTTAAGAATAGTAATCAAGGGGATGGCGAAATGGTTCAGCTGTTAAGAGCACTGGCTGCTCTTCCAGAGGTCCTGAGTTCAATTCCCAGCAACCCACATGGTGGCTCACAAACATCTATAAAGGAATCTGATGCCTCAAACAAACAAATAATATAAACAGACAAACAAAAACAAATAAAAAGAATAGTAATAAGCCGCCCTCCCCTTGAGGTTCAGGGATCTGTTTGGAAGAGGAGGCAGAAAGATTCTAAGAGTTAGAGGTGGTGGATGACTCCAAGGAAGTAGCATCTTCTAGACACAGCAAGACCTATGTACATATGAATCACAGAGACCGTGACAGCACATACAAGATCTGCACAGCTTCAAACCAGACAAAATCCCTGCACTGAGAAAGGATGTGATTAACGGCCTGGTGACCTCTGCACTAGCTGCAAACAACTGTTTATCTGCTTTTATCTCTGGGGCCCTTATCAGGAGCACTGTGTGCCTGCTTCCTCAGTTAACCCAAAGAGCCCATCTTTCTGGAAGATGTTGTTTCTACCTTACAAGAGTTTTGACATGACCACAGCAAGCTTTCTTTTTACACACAGGGGGTTGAGTTATCACAATGGAATTGTCACAAGGAAACTTTTTTTCCAAATTCTGCTAAGCATATAATGTGACTAAAATAAACTGTCTGTTGTTAGAATCTAGAAATTTGAACTAGAAGCAGCTACTGGGTTGTGCTGAACTGGACTTCCTTCTTGCCTCTCTTGGATTAACGCTCTGCTGTTTGTAGAGTTTGAAAACGGGGAAGTGGAGGCAAAGTCCCACTCAGCTGAGAAGCTATGTGCAATAGATTCCTGTTGACAAAGGGAGATCATTTTTCTCCAGTGCAATACCACTGTGTATGTCAACCACACTCCAAGGCAGTCCCCAAGCCCAGGAGTACTTGGCCAGCAACAAAATGGATTTCATGGATGTGTTTGTGTGTGTGTGTACAAGTGTGCACACATGTACTTTTTTTTTTATCTTTTCACTGATTTTTTTTTCTTCTTCATTTGTTTGCTTCGATTTTCAACTTTTTTTCTTTTTCTGTGTTGAGAGAGTGAGAGAAGTTGCATGGGATAGGGAAGTGAGAGGATCTGGGGAGATTACGGAAGAGTACCTCACAGGACTGTTTCAAGGACAGCGTATAGGGTTCTCTGCAGCCATTTTTTGAGCTATGCCCTTTTAACATTAGTTGTGTCATTAGACCACACAACGAAGGGACTGTTTAAAAAGGGCTGAGTCAAACGTTGATAAAGTTGATGGGATTTGGCAGGTTGAGAGAGAGAAGAAGATGAGTCAAAGGAAGGACCAGACAGGAAAGATGCACGGCACACTTAAAAGCTTTGGGTAGAACTTGCAGCTGGAATGGATGTAAGTAGTGATGGGTGGTAAGCCACGTGGAGAACTTTGAAGGCTCCACCTTTCTCTTACAGCTAATTGTCATGTAAGATATTTTTCCTTACTGTAATAGTGGGATCTTTGATTCCTTCTTTGTTACTTTTGTTCACAGCATTAGGTTTCTTGTTTTTTACTGAGTGTGGTTCCTACTGAAATATTTTAGACAAACTGAAAGATAATTATGTAAGAAGACAATGATTGCCTAGCTTAAATAAAATGCCCTAAATATGTAGATGGATACTCTTAATATAGTTCTTTAAGGCATTGACCCTAAGTGTAGAAGTGATATGTGCCCTAAAACATTTCAAACTAATAGTTAGCCAAGCATTTAGTTAAGTATATAGCCATGATGGGATACCAACTGAATAAAATTTTATGTCACTATTAAGATTTTATGCCCAAGCAGCCAGCTGACTCTGTCATTTCCATAGTTTGGGGGCTGCTTGCCTGTACTTCCTGCTAACTCAGGCAATATTTATTTCCTTTTCAAGTCTCTAATGGGGTTGAAGACTAAATAGTTATAGTCTTACAGTTAAGTTAAGCTGTTTAGGTTCTGACAATATGTTTTTAGATGGGTAATACTAGTAAGGATAGAAATGATTTTAGGTGTAGAACTCTGAACTCACAAAGAGAAGATAAATACTAGAGTACTGTCTCCTAAGTTGCCTCATGCAAATGGACTGGTCATTGTAAATGTAATTGCTATGTGATGGTTTTCATAGTTGCTTCATATTTGTTTTTACTGTATATTGTGTATTACTGTAAGAGAAAGAGATTTTTGGAGGATTGGTATTATGCTGCTAATGTATTTATTGTTAATTACTGGCCCCCAATATCTGGAAAAACATATTCTAATGTATACCAATTGATGCTGTGTTACTTTGCTCCCCAATTATCCCTGATTGGTTAATAAAGTTGCTGACAGCCTGTACTGGGCAGAGGAGAGGCAGGCAGAGCTACAGTTTGGGGCTTGTGGTCTCAGAAGGAGGCGTGAGGACTAGGAAGAAGATGGAGAAAGAGGACATGACCTGATGAGCAGGTCCAACCCAAACAGGATGACCTATTAACAAGTAACTTGGGGTGTATAGCTGGGAGACAGCAAAATAGCTTAAAGGGTTGGTATCTGCCCAGTTCCGGTGCTTTAGATTTATAAAATAAATCATAGTATTTCTGTGTCACTTCTTTTGGGAGCTAACCGGGTTATAGAAAACTGTTGCTTTATCAATTTAATGCTACATTATATGTATCAATAAGAACATATATAGTAACTAACAGGCATTGAAACGCTTGGTCCCCGGTTGGTCATATAGTGTGAGAGGCATGGCCTTGCTGGAGGAAGATTACTCTGGAGGCAGGCTCTGAGGTTTCAAAGACTTATGTCATTCCCAGTTTGCTTTCCCAGTTTCATGTTTATTCTTCAAGATATGAGCTCTCATCTTCCTGCTTTTGCTTCCATGCCTTTGCTACACCATCATGGACTCTAAGCTTTTGAACCTATGAACATAAACGTTCTCTTCTGTTACCTTGGTCAGTGTTTATCACAACAATAACAAAGCTGGGATTATAGGCATGTGCCCTTACACCTGGCTCTTCTTTGTAGATTTAGTTGCATGGTCCTAGATGGATCAATTCACTCCTTAGTATTTATTTCTTTAGAAATAGTAATACAGACATTGGAAGTGGGAGAAGACATGGAATAGGACAGGAGCCTACCACAGAGGGCCTCTGAAAGACTCTACCCAGCAGTGTATTGAAGCAGATGCTGAGACTCATAGCCAAACTTTGGGCAGAGAGCACAGGCTCTTATGGAAGAAGAGGGAGATAGAAATACTTGGAGGGAATAGGAGCTCCAGAAGGAGACCAACAGGGGAGACCTGCAGAATCAACCAAGGGCCATGCATTGAGAGGACCTAGACCCCTGGCTCATGTAGCCCATGGGCAGCTCAGTCTCCATTTGGGTTCAGAGTAAGGGGAGCAGGGGCAGTCTCTGACATGAACTTGGTTGTCTGCTCTTTGATCATCTCCCCCTGGCAAGGTGGCCTTATTAGGCCACAGAGGAAAAGGATCCAGACAGTCCTGATGAGACCTGATAGGGGAGGTCCTCCTCTCCTACTATGTGATCCTAACCTATCAGTGCACTGGGGGAGGGACTGGGGGCTGGGAAGGAGGAAGGGTGGGACTGGGAGGAGTTGAGGGAGGGGGCTATAGCCGGGATACAAAGTAAAAAATTGTAATTAATAATAATAATTGAAAAAGAAATAGTAATAAAGACAAAACCACATTATTTCTTGTACAATTCATTGTAGCCAAAAATTGGAGACAACGTGCACCCTTTGAAGGGGAGAATGACTGGATATAGCCTACTAGCCACATGATGGCGTGCACTAAGAGAATGAGGCAGTTATGTGTTCTTTCAGTTAGGATCAACCTAACAATGAGAATGGGGAACCAGTGAGGAGCTGGGAAGCGGGACCTGCCCACTCAGATACCGCCACAATTTTCTACCAGTGAGCCCCATAAGGTGGTCTGCATGGCCATCCTACCACAGGAGCAGGGAAGGGAAAGGCCCTCTCTGCCAGGGTTTGCACTGTCCTTTCAGCGCCCTCTACAGGCAAAGCTTAACCAGATGGTGAGGCAGGTCCTCCACAGCTGGCCTGCACACCTTTAGCCTCGAGGCAGCTTGGGCCCTAGGAGAGTTGAAAATAGGGCCGAGCAAACAACTGAAAACATTTGTGAATATTTGAGGTACTTACTTACTTACTCTCTTTCTTTTTTTTTTTTTTTGGAACATGACTGTGTGATTTTTAAACTTGAGCTTTGTAGGATACAATGTTGTATTATAATGTGAAAAGCTTGGGCACACCTGCTAGCTACACTATCACAAAACAAGGTCGCAGAAAAGTGACTTTGCGGCAGAGAACACACAGCATGTTGACAGCAGAGGGTATACTGACCTTGATTTTTTTTTTTTCTAGTGTTTCTTGGCCCTTTTGTTTGTCCTGGCGCTCACGATGTAGACCAGGTTGCCTCTGCCTCCCGAGTGCTGGGATCAAAGTACGCCATCACTGCCCAGCTTTGACCTTGATTTAGTAGACAAAACTTATTTCTTCTCTCACCCCTCTCCACCCACAGACACATGTTCACATTTGTTCACACTGCGTTACCCTGAATGCTACTTTAAGTGTTTCACATGTGTCAGCTCAGCTGACTTTTCATAACTCTCAACTGCAGAAATTTATCACTCTAAGTGGTGTTTTTCAAACAATAAAATAATTAATAAATGGCAAAGTACTGAGTCAGGGATAAGACACACACACACACCGTGTGTGACTGAGCCTCTGAGGAAGCTGGGGAAGAGAGGAGCACTCCCCGCTGGAGTATCAGTGGCTTTGGCAAAGGTTTGGAGGAAGGAGAATCACAGGCCCTGAGCAGCTGGTGCCCAGTCCACGCTGTGCCCGGACTGGTTGGAAGTCCGGCTAACAGCCAAGCGTCCCACTTCCCTTCCCTGTCCTGGCAGCACCAGGAGGAAGCTGGCCCCTCGCTGCTGAAGGGGAAGGAGTTCGTGTCTGTAGAGCACCTGCTTTGTGTAAAATGCTGTATGTGAACATCACACACACTGGCTTACTTCCCCGGCTGAGCAGTCACTTCCACATGCAAAGACTGGGTCTTGGTGAAGCAAAGGAAGGCGTCTGAATCCCTAGTGAGAGGCAGAGCCAAGACTTGAATTCAGATCCATCTGAGACTAAAGCCCAAACTCATTCCACAATGTCACATTGAGGCGGGATAGAAAGGCAGGGAGAATCTTGGGGGACATGAGAAGGGAGGGGAACCCCCCACCTTGGCATCCAGTTGAAGTTATGTGCCAGCAAAGGAGCAAAAATCCCAGAACAGTTAATAACTGCTTCAGGTCCTTTTCCCATCCTACCTGTAAACCTGTAATTTTCTGAGATTCTCACTAGGAACCCAGTTATAGAAAAAGACATGTATACTAACCCCTTGTACAACTCTTGTGGTTCCTGGTTTAACCGAACCAGATCTTAATTCTATCCAAGGCATTTCTGGAGACACCTTATAACCTCACTAGCTGAGAAATGGAAAGGAAAGATGTGGCCGAGGAAAAGGCTTCATGGCTAAGAGGACTTGCTGTGCAGGCAAGAGGACTTAAATCTAAATTCCCTAGCACCCATGTAGGGCATGGTCATGTGTGCCTGCAACCCCAGCACTGTGGCAGAGATGGCTGGCTCACTGGGCTTTATGGCAAGCCAGCCTAGCTAAAATGGTGACATCATGGTCAACGAGGAACCCTGTCTCCCACCTTCTGTGTGAACACCTGGAACATTACTACTTCATTTCCTCTTGATTTCTTGTTTTGATCTGTGAATTACTTATAAGTGTGTTATTTAGTTTGAAAATATTTAGAAGTGGGGGTTTTTTGTTCACATTTTTCTGTTGTAGCAAAATTCCTGGCCACTTACACACAGATCACACGTTTGGCAGAATCATGTATTTGACATCAGTGGTTTTTCCAGTTGTGAAAATCAGGCCATCTGCAATAAATGCCTAAGAGTTCCACCAGAGGGCAGCAAGGCAACATCAACAGGGGAGTGTCCGTATCTGCCAGAAGATTTTGCAGAGTGGAGTGGGCTCAGGGGAGTCTTTAAAAGAGGAGAGAGGGAAACTGAAAAGAGGATTGGGGTAAAAATCAAAGGAAAAGTTGATGCAAAACACTCTATACAGTTTTTATCTTACAGTATATTTTAAACTTAAAAAATTTTTTTTGTTTTGTTTGCTTTTCAAGACAGGGTTTCTCTGTGTAGCCCTGGCTAGCCTGAAACTTGCTTTGTAGACCAGACTGGCCTTGAACTCAGAGATCCACCTGCCCCTGCCTCCCAAGTGCTGGGATTAAAGGTGCACACTACCACCACCCAGCTATTTCATAATCTTTTAATCTACTGCTTTTTACACAAACACACAAGCAATATCTAAGTGTGGGTAAATTGATTGGATTATATAGTCTTATTAGGGTGCATTTACACCAGATTTTTGGTTTACATTGTTTTTTACATATAGTAGTGTTTTGTATGCACACATCTAGGCTCACCACATACATGCCTGGGTCCAACCTTCCTTACGGATGGTTGTGAGCCACCATGTGGGTGCTGGGAACAAAACCACGTCCTCAGCAACTGTTCTAAACTGCTGAGCCAAACCTCCAGCCCCAAAACTACATTCATTACTTATTTGTTTGAGTGTGTTTGAGTAGGTGTATATGTGTGTGTGTGTGTGAGGTCAGAAGACAATTTTCAGGTTACTACTTCCATCCTTCCACCATGTTCGTCCCTTAGTTCAAACTCAGGCCCTCAGGCGGCAGCTCGCTCGCCTGGTTTTGGCATTTTAAGATGGCGTCTGGTGAATATCTAATACATTTCTAATCAGGAACATATCGTTGGAGGGCACACTTATCAGTTCATTACAAAGGGTGTTAGAAGGGAAGAGGAGGGTGGGGTGCGGGAGGCAGTGTGCAAGGCCACCCCCAGAGACTCTAGATAGTCTATCATTCAGACCCTCTCCAAACGTGTGTGTGTTTGTGTGCATGCCCATGTGCGAGTGGTTGCCAGAGGTCAGTGCTTGGGTGTCTTGCTCCATGGCACTCCATTTGCTCTCAGCTGTCTCTTACAGAGCCCGGAGCTCACCAGTTGTCTACACTGGCCGTCAGCAAGTGGCCTGAGGATCCAGGTTTTCCTTTCCTCTTCCAGCAGCAGGGTTTCAGATATAGACAACCACACTGGGCTTTGATAGGTGCCGGCTGTCTGAACTTAAGGCCTCATACTTGTGTAGCACAACTTTTATACTGAGCCACCTGCCCAGCTCCAAAGACGACTTTAACACAGGTTAAAGTAGGAGGTGGGTGAGGGCTGGTGGCTCACAACCATCTATACTGGGATCTGATGCCCTCTTCTGGCATGCAGGTGTACATAGAGCTAGAGCCCTTATATACATTAAATAAATCTCTTTTAAAAAGTTATGTGAGTGAAGAGACAGGCACTGTGGAAAAGAGTACAATGTATCCAGTCTTAAGTGTGAGCTTCTGGAAGGAGGCTCTTAGCAGCAGCCTTATATGCCATTTTGGTGACCTTGAAGTTGCACCTTGAAGGTTGCCAAGAAATGCCTGTATGCTCTTCTTGATAAGTGAGGTCATAGGGTGACTCTGGAGGTGGCTTTGATGGGATTATAACTGTTTGTTTTCAGATTGGGTCTCTCTGTGCAGCACTGGCTGTCCTGGAACTCCCTGTGTAGATCACGCTGGCCTTGAACTCACAGAGAACATCCTCTCTGCGCCTCCCCAGGGACTGGGATTAAAGATGTGCACCTCTACACTTCGAGGGATTACAATCTTGCATGGTAAAATCAGGATCCACTTTTCTCTTATTATAAAGCGTTTACTTGTACATGTGTGTGCATGTGCATGTGTGTGCTGGTGCGTGAATGTGTGCAGGGATGTGCACACACCTGTAATACCAGCCCAAGGGAGGCTGAGGCAGTGTTACCCACATAGGTCTGGTTACAGCCTGGGCACTGGCATTCCTACCCAGCCACCTCCACGGGCCAGTTAAAGACATCAGCGACGGTGAGAAGCAGAGAAATGGAATGTATACGATGTGTCCACGTGGGGAAGAGGAACTGATAAACCTCCTCTCTCCAATAAAGACCTGGAATTCTTCTTCATGCAAATGAAGCAATCCCAGCCAATAATGTACACTCACCCCCAAACCCCCTACACATGCCCAGGGTCTCTACAGCCCTTGTTCCCCCCAATAAACAGACTGTTTCACTGAAATCTGGAGAAGGCTATTTTTCCCTCCCTCCCTCCCGCCAACCAAGATCCTGACTCATCCACCCGCCCAGCTAAACTTCACCCCCCACCCCCAGTCCAGCCTGGTGTGTGCAATGGTACCTGGGCACCCCGAGGGAAAAGGATCCACAGGCAGCATCCTTACCTGACAAACCAGAAGCCAGGTCAATGACCAGTCAGTGGTGGGCAGGATAGCAGCTTGACCAGCACTGCCTAGATATGTGTAGCCTTGACCCTCTAGTTTAACTTCAGCTTCACTCCAGGACCCCAGAAAGTGGACTTGGGAGAGCCTTTCCATCCCTCGGTGCCTCTTCCCAATGTGGCCACACAGAGTAAACCTCCTTTACCCTGTTTCCCATTATTGATTTGTCTCTTTCAGTTGGCTCATTAAGGACAGTTGTCCAAACCCAGTGCAAACCCAGCTCATCACAGCCTGCGCCCCCACCTTTAGTAACAATAGCAGATCCTGTCTTGCAAAATTAGAAAGAAGAAAGGAAGAAAGGAAAGGTTGCTTTTACTTTTCCATGTCTTCTCTCCAGTCCCTGGGTATCTTGTATGTTGAGCTTACTTGCTTTTGCTTGTGGCCAAACCTCTCAGTTTCCTCCTGGTCTTCGCATTTTCACACCTTGAAACCCAGGGTTACCTCTCCATCGAGGCACCTGTGGTCACGGGCAGACCTGATGCCCAGCCTCTGGTGTCACTACACTGGGAAGCTTCTACTTTAGCCTGTGACACTTCTGGTGACTTGGTGTCCTTCGGTGCCCTTGGGCTCAGTGTTTGCCTCTGACAAAGAGGAGTCCAAGAAATCTGTTTCTTGCTTGCCTTTCTTCTCACGCCAGTGAGCCTCTATTCTCAGAGCACCATGGAAGGACTTGGGAGGGACTTTTAATTCCTTGTTCATGTGCCCTCCTCCTTTCTTTCTGAAAGGGGAGGAACCTACCAAATAAGTGGTCTGGTGGAGTTTCGTAGTTTTTGTCTGCTTGTTTATAGATAGGGTCTCACTACATAGCCTTAGCTGGCTTTGAACTTGATGTGTAGACCAAGTTGGCATCAAACTCATAGAGATCCACCTGCTTTCATGCACTGATATGCCCGGCCAAATGAGTGATCTCCAAGCAGCTCACATTCCTGAGCAGCCCCTGACACTGAATGCTGTTCGCGGCACACAGGAGCCAGGTTTTGTGAATGGGTAGGCAACTGCTTCAGCTTCACCCACAGTGCCACCCTGGAGCCTGTCGGACCCAGGGAGCCAGCACGTTCTGCAGGGGAGAGCAAGACCATATTTCCCTTTGGGGAATTCTTCCGTGGGTCATACGACTGAGCAGATTAAGTCAGGCCCAATGAGTTCATCAGGTGTGGACAAATGTAGGGAGGCTCTGTGGAAGAGCTCCAGGATATGTAAATATAATGGCTCAGAGAGAAGGGCTCGGAGAGAACTAATTAAATTAGCATCCCCTGTCCATGCTTGGTACCCAACTTTGATCTGTGGAGGAAGCCACTGATAGAAATGGATGGAGCCTTTCCATCCTATCTTAGACATCGCTGGTGTTCTGCTCTAGCATCTCCTTAGCTGTGAGATTCCGCAGTCGCCTGATACTTGCTCAGAACAGATGACAAAGGACTTTTGTAATGGAAGTTTTGGTTTCTTTGTATGTTATGTATGCTTTTGTTTTAATCCCAAGTGTGGGATTTCAGTTGGGCTATAGTTTGTCCACACCTGTTAATTGTCATCTGTGGGGCTCGATCTTTGATGGCTGGTAATGGCCTTCCACATACAGCCCAGAGAGGGGCAGGTTCTGGGACTCTGAGTGTATAAATACGAGGCCAAGAAAGAGACCATGGGGCTTTCAGTGTGATGTTCAGGTGTTGGCATGTGGCAGTTTGGAGAGACCAGAGACAATGAGGCAGTTTGGAACAGACGGATGGAGTAGAAACACTTCAGGACGCAGCGGCATGGAAGAGTCTGCTGGCTGTGTCTGCAGTTGATGGAGATTGGTATAGAGCCCTAAAAGAACCCCTTGACCCTAAATAGCAGGGAGAGGTAACCCACTAACCTTTTGCCTTTCCTTCTTAAGGATGGGGGTGGGTGGACAGGAGGTAGAGGACTAAACACCCCAAATAAAGTAGAGTTTTAAAGGAGGCTGCTTACAGATAGCTCTCAGCCGCAGACTTTGATGGTACTTCACCAAGTCGTCCTTGTAACTCCACTGTTTGTTTGGGATGGTGGTTTAGGCTGTTCCTTTGTCCCACCCACCCTCTGGAAAGGTTTTGTTCTAAAGTGACATGCTGCTATCCCCTGAGTGTTTTGCAGATATGGAAAGCCATTGTTGGAGAGACAGCCATGTGTAATGGTGCTTGCACCTACTTACAACCCAACTGGAGCTTGGTTAATTGGAAGGAAAGAAAAGAAAAAAGGCAACAACAACAAAAAACCCCAAAGGCACCCTACACGGGTGGAAAAGGACACTGCCAGAGTCAAGCTGTGGAGAAGATTCTGAGATCAGAGACCAGCCGAGCTGCCCGGAAGAGGCGCAGGGCAACTGAGGCACCTGGGAAGGACACTCTCCAGCCTGTTGAGCCACCCCAAGGCTGTGCAGTGAGCTCTAGGTTCCCGGCGTTGTGAGCTGTCACCATGCTGGGAGGGACTTAGTGGTGTAGCTGTCTTTGAGCCCTTTCTGCTCATGTACGGAACCCCAATAAAACTCATCAGCTCACCAAGCTGGGCTTTGATGGTGTCTGTACTTCATTCTGTCATGGGCTCCCTAACTGGCACAGTAGGTATGTGTATTGTGTCTCCCAGGAAAAGTTCTGCCACCCAACACTGGAGTGAGAAAGGACCCTAGATGCTCGAATTTTTCAACGCGGCCCCGCCCTATACTCTTTGCCATTCCCAACAATGCCGTGACATGATAAGTCTATCGGTGTGTGAGTCTGTTCCTTAAGTCAGAGTCTTCATGATCTAAATGTTTCTGGAAAGTCCCATCATATCCCATGTGGAGAGTCAAAACCATGACCTAGTAGAGGCTCGGCAAGCACTCACCTACTGAGTCACACCCTAGCCTCAGATTACAGACTTAAAGAGTGGAATGATTGTTGTCAGGAGCTGGGAAAATACATTGTCGCTAATACATGCTTATCAAGTTTTCACTTGGCAAGATGAATGTACTCCGCAACCTAGGCCCAATAATTGACAGTGCTGTAATGTCTACCTAACTGTTCAATGGGGTAGATTTCATTAAACACTCTTACCATGCATCGTAAGAGTGAGCAAGCGATGAAAGGGGGACTAGAAGGCTTAGCAGTTAAGAATACTTGCTGTGCAAACCTGAGGATCCGATCCCAGGACATATGGCACAACCAGGCATCCTACATATGATTATAATCCCAGAGGCAGGGGGCTTGCTGGGGCTAGCTGGCTGCCAGCCTAGTTCAGAAAACCCGAGCACCAGGTTCAGGGAAAGCCCTACCTCAAAGGAATAGACAGAAAGTGATAAAAGAAAACACCAGATACCTTCCTCGGCCTCCGTGTGCATGCATAGGTGTGTATACCTCACCTCATATACCATGCACAATAAAAATATTCACACACAAGTAGGTGAGTACCAATGTGATGCGAATTCCAATGCACAAAAAGGTAAATGTTGCTTTTCATTTAATAAATGACAAATGTACAGTCGATTCAAACACTTTTTTTTTCTGCTATTGAGGCAATGACAAGCTATGGAAAAAGAAGTTTCTAAGCTCATTTTCTTTCAGATCCTAATTGGATTTATTTATAATTCTAGAATTGGGCAGCAGTCTGGACTGAAAATGGTTCAGAGCACCCTGCTATACCACATGGGCTGGTTTATTTATAGTCACACCCCGTTCATTTTGCCGGGTGCACAAAGCACAACGTAGACAGTTTATCTACAGCCTGAGTTAGGGACTGGGGAGATGCCTCGTGGTGGAAAAGCTTGTGCTGCACAGGCTAATCTGAGTGTTACACCCGGAACCCATGTAAAGTAGCAGGTTGGGTGGCCCAAGTCTCTCCCCCTGTACTCCTGTGCTGAGATGGATGTAGAGGCAAGCCAGGAGCTGTGGTCAGCTAGCCTGGAGTATGCAGAGTGACAGAGGGATGGAGAGACCCTGCCTCAAAACACAGAGGAGAGAGAGAACCAAACCCTGGAAGTTGTCCTCTGACTTCTAAATACATGTTACATAGATACACATACACACACACACACACACATTTTAAGAGTCTAAGGGACCTAGAAAGACAAATTTTGCACTTCATACCTCTAATTCCTGGCTCGAAGTCTTGGGATTTGAGTATATAACCTGGAGTTGACTAGAAAAACTAGGAAAGTAAAAGAGGATCTTGGTACGGGGAAGAGTAGTGTATAAATGATTTGTAGGGGGAAATGGAACAAATTGGGGGCTTTACTTATGGGATGGTGAGGGAGAGAAATACAGATGAAGGAGGGTAAAATAAGGGCAAGGATGTCTGAAAAAGTCACAGGGATTCATATTGTTATCTGTCTACCTAAAATTATACATAGAAGCCTGCATGTGTAAATATACACAGCTCAAATGAAAATTTCCCATCTGGGCTGACAGCGTTCCCTCCATGAACCATAAATTAAATAACAAAACCCCCAACACCAGACATAGAAACCGCTTTTGAGTTGTTGGTCAAGGTTGTCAAAGAACCTCCCAAAACATTGTTGTTTCCCTTCCAGAGCTGGGAGGTGGGGGAAGGCCAAGTCCTTGTTGCTGTGGATACCATGCCCTAGGAAACAGGACCCAGAGGCCCCTGAGCTGAATCTGACCTGAAAACTCCCTCCCTGAGGACTAGCTTTCAGGCTACTAGAAGGTGCCATGCAAACTTCCAAAGCAGGGAAGCAACCAACAGCCCTACCCAGGCATAAGGCCTACAGCAACCAGCAAGACACAATAACCCTAATGGTAAAACAGCGGCGCGCATACCTTGATGATAACCAACAGCTCTCTAATTGGGTGTAAGGTCCGCCCAACAAGACGGAAATCTCACCTGGCACTGGAAACCTAGCTAACTACCCTGGGCTAGAGAAGCTAACTACCCTGAGTTCTTGGAGAAAAACCCATACCCACCACTTTACTTCATCAGCCAAATTCCTAACTATATTCTAAATATTTATTCTTCTATCCGTATATGGTGTGCTCCTCTCCTCTCATCAAAGAAACAGATACAAAAAGCAAAGCAAAGCAAAAAAACAAAAAACAAAAAACAAAAAAAACCCCACATTTGATCAACATGCAGGGAACAAGAGACCATGTGTTGCCCAGGTCCACTGAGTCATCTACAGCACAACTCCTGCATCTAAGGCTCTGGGATCCTTGTGGAAGAGGGAACAGAAAAATTGTAAAGAACAGGAAGTTTGCTGTGACATTGTATCTCCTGGAAATGCCGGAGAAGCAACATTCATGAAGTCTTATCAACATGGCTACACTAACAGTAACCTTAGATAAAAAACTACAGGTAGCTAAGTAGGAGAAATAGTCCTCCCTAGAGAAGAGCACCCGCTATTGGTTATCCAATACTAAGTGGTCAGCCCAGAAATCACAAGTCACATAATTACAAATAACATTATATGGACTGAGCAGGTTGTGTTTATATATTTAGGAAAATATACATATATTATTATATAGGCATATAATATATAAATATATATATATACTTAGGTATTTATATATGTATACATTTCAGAATATATATACACATATATATGCATATATATATCTTTAGGAATATGTGCACACACACAGAAGGAAGTTTGAACTATGCAGTTATCTAACATACACAAGGAAGTTGCAGATATGTTTATACAAAGACAGATGGCTGCAATGAGTTCTAATTTAAAAATCCTAACAGGATCTTGGCCCACAATTCCAGCAAAAGCCTACTGCTCTACCCGAGGCCACACTGAGCAGCCACGCCAGCTCCCAGAATCCCAGAATCAGAGGCAATGCCAGTGCCTAAACAAAACCCCCAGATGTCACTCAGGCCAAAACCCCAGCAGAGGCACCTGTTTCGGGGCTTGCTGGGGCAGTCGCCCCCAGCTACTGTCGAAACTTAACCTGACTATTTTATCACTAGGATCCGCCATGTGGCTCTTTATCTCCTTGCTCTGCTCTGTGTGTGTTCCCTTCCATGTCCTCTTCATTTCACCTGCTTCAGCTTGTGTCTCTCTGAGTCACTGTCTGCCCTGAAGTTCTGCCCTCATACTTCCTGCCCCAGATACTGGCCAGCAGATCTTTATTACAACACCTGACACATCTCTTAGATTGCCATTGGGCACAGAGGGCTGTCTGACCTTCATGTTTTGGAGGAGGTGTGGAAGGACAAGCATTTATAAATATAAAACTGGTGATGAGCCGTAGAAATGGCACTACCAAGATCCTGCCAGCACTTAGCTTTCGGCTGGTTCAGTGTTCAACAACAGAAAATACAGAGACACAGCTTCATACAATGTGAAGGAAAGTCGCCACAACAGCTCCCCAGTCTATTTTAGTCCAAGAAATAGCTTTATCTGTAACGTCAATAAGATGCAATAAGAAAAATTATGAGAACTGTCAGGTAAGAATTCCATTCATGTTGTTCAGTCCTTTTGTATCTGGCAACCTTGGAAAAAGTACTGCACTGCCTGTTCTGTCTTGTTGAGTCCAAAGTTCTGCACCTAAATCATTTTCATTTTAAGCCTTTATATATCTTCTAAACATCATAGCTTGCATTTCCCAACTTAAAACATCTCTTAGACCCTAAACCATTTTCTTAGATCCTAAACAACTTTTAAGCTTTTATGTTCTTCAATCTTTATAAATTTTACACTTCTCTTTTGAGTTTTTCTTTCCTGAATCTAAAAGACTGTAAGTATCTAGTCTTTAACTGCATCAGAGACCTCAGGATAAATTTTCACTGAGTAAATAGGAAGTGCGAAGCAAGCAGCTGCCAAATCTAAGAAGATGACAGAGACTTACTGGCTACGTGGACAGTCAGTCAAGGTTCCTGTGTGTCTGTGCAGCATCCATCTTTTCCCGCAGGCCAGAAGATCTGACAGACTTTTCTGTGAAGCAGAAAATTTGAGGGATAGTCGTAACTTGTCTGGGCAAAGTAGGGAATTTGCCTTCCCATTGATGTGCTTGTCCACAGTTTGGACAGAGTGCTGTCAGCAGTTGAGGTAAGGGCTTGTTTTTTGCCCAGTGGCTGGTTTGCCACAACAGAAGCAAGCTCCATGTGGAGGCTCTTAGGTGCCCATCATCTTCTTTGGAGTAGAATGGGGATGCTGCCAGGAGCTGATGTGGTCTCTCTGTCAGAAAAGCTTTTTATTATTAAAACATCTTAAATACCATATTATGCAGGTCTCAGAAGTGCTTGAATACTATCTATCTAATGTATACCTAAGTACACATAAGTACAAACGTTGCTTGTTGCTACTTATTTACTTTTTGCTTGACTTTGAAAGCATACATAGGAGGCTAAATAAAGCTTATTTCTGCAATTGACTAAAGTAGTACTTAACGTGATTTTTTTTTTTAATGATGAAAAGTGTATATTTAGAATTAGCTAGTGGACTCAGTTTAGACGATCCCAATCTTGTTGGCAACATTCAGAGCATCATAATCAGGAGCCAACTGAACACACGCCTTCTTCTCTCCATCAGGCCTTCTCAGGGTATTGACTTTGGCCACATCAATGTCATAGAGTTTCTTCACAGCCTGTTTGATCTGGTGCTTGTTGGCTTTGACGTCCACAGTGAACACAGTGCGTTGTTATCCTCTATTTTCTCCATGGCTGACTCGGTGGTCGGGGGAAATCTGATGATGGCATAGGGGCCATGCTTGTTTCTCCTGGGTGCGCTCTTTCGAGGGTATTTGGGCTGCCTCCGGAGCTGCAGGGTCTTGAGCCACCGCAAGGTGGGTGATGTGCGATCTTCTTTTTGTGGCTGTAGATGCCTTTCAGTACTGCCTTCTTAGTTTTTAGGGCCTTCACTTTGGCTTCAGCTTTGGGAGGGGCAAAAGCTTCCTTCTTCGCTTTTGGTGCCATCTTGGTGAGAAGTATGATTCTTTATAGGTGACTACTAACTTGCCTTTCTTAATTATCCTAAACAGTTTACAATAGTAGCTTTCACAGGGATAGAACATCACATTACATTTTAAATGAGTTGTATGTGCACATAAACAAGAATTGAAACATGTACAGTTTGTAGTAACAAATATAACGTAAACTTATATTTCTATCAATATACAAAAACCGATACCAATTTAAAATATTTGAGACTTATTGCTTTCTAGTCTAAAAGGAAATACAATAACCCACCTTTTCTTTTTCCTATCAAGGAGATACAATAACCCATCCTTTTTGTCATTTCATCCCTTTCCCCTTTTTCCCTCTTACCCCCTTACACTAGATAGGAGAGATAGGAGAGAGGAGAGAGAAAGTGAGAGAGAGAGAGCTAAAAAGATCCCTGACTCTAACCTCCTTTCCTTTGTTTCCTCCCTGACCATGACCAATAACAACTTGTAACCAACCCCATAAACAACAACAATCTTCCACAACCCCCCGAACTACCATAATCCACTTACCCCTCCTCTCAGGAATAAGGGCATCATGTTCTTTAGATCTCTTCCTGTTCTCTGGGGGAGATAGCATCTCTTGGGGACCCTAAGAAAACTGGATTATTGGGAGAGCTGGATGTTTCACTTGCTGTCCAGGCTCTGTGGGATCATCCGGGGCTAGGAAAGTTTAGGGCTTAACTGAAGTCCTGGCTGAAGCAGTGGACCATTTGAGGATAGTCACTTTGAGGCTGTCCTGCATGTAATTTTTGAAGAAACAGCAGGTGAAGCGGTGTGTGATAATGGGTTAGATAATAGCCCCATACTAATTATTGGGCTAAACATTAATAGATCTTTAAATTAACCACTACAAGGAGGTGTGGAAGGACAAGCATTTACAAACATAAAGCTGGTTATGGGCTGTAGAAAAGACAATACCAAGATCGTGCTAGCACTTAGCCTTCTGCTGGTACAGTAAACAGAAAATACAGAGACACACCTTCACACCACATGAAGGAAAGTCACCCTAACAGACACCCTACAGGACCTCAGGACTCACTAGTCGCCAGAACCACAGGCCACTAAGGTGAGAAAACCAGAAAGGAAAGAGAAAACAAGTGAAAATGCCCATTAAACAAGGATAAACTCAGAAGTCAGCACCTAAACCTATAATTGTCCCAAACCAAGATGCCTACAGGCTAATATAAGAACACAGTCAAGAGCATCCAGGGAAATATGGCACCACCAGAGCCCGGCTAGCCTACTATTGCAAGCCCTGGATATTCCAACACAGCTGAAGCACAAGAAAATGACCTTAAAACCAATTTTATGAAAATTATAGAGGCCCTTAAAAGAGGAAATTAATAAAACCCTTAAAGAAATACAGGAAAGTACAAACAAACAGGTGAAGGAAAAGATTACAACTGTTCAAGATCCAAAAATAAAATAGAAATAGTAAAGAAAACACAAACTGAGGAGCTATAGAGTTTAAGCAGGCTACAACATTCCCCCATTTGAGTTTTGCTCTAAAGTCAAATTGTTGACTCTAAATCATCTGTTGTACTTAGAGATTTATTGTGAAATGATTTGTAAAGAGACAAGGGAAGAGACCTGTGGTACATGTAAACCAAGCTTCTCTAAGGGCTGTTAAAGGGTTAGTCTCTTTTATCCCAGGGGTAATAGACAGTTTTACCTAGGACCTAAAACAAGTTCTTAGCATAACTGTAGCTCCTCTGTTAACACCTGCTGTAGCCTTTAGCAGATCAGAAGCCATTTTGCCTCCAAGTCTCCATTTTGAGCATAAAGTGAAATTAAGTTTAAGTTCTTAGGCTTACATGCCTGAGACCAGGATACAATTCAATAGTTCAACACTTGCTGCTTAGAATAAAGAAAATAGATGATAAGTGCATGTTCTGCTTGAGTTAAAGATGGCAACATCCTGCTATGTTCCTTATTCCCAGAATCCTAAATCCCAGCCAATCAGCTTAAATTGCTTTGTTAGCTACCTAGATACAACACAATATACTTGGAACTAAATCGATTATGTTTAGCTAGTCAAAATGATGCAATGGTGCACTCCTATCCTTGACTCCTACATCTGGTTACCTGGTTATGTTTTTGTTTTGTTTTAATGATAATAATAATAATAATAATAATAATAATAATAATAAACAAAACCTGCCTTAGAAATGGACCAGCATCATAGTCTGGCTCCGGAGCCCAGAGTATGGCCCTAACCGATGGGGGGTTTTGTTCAGCATTCAATAAATGTCCATCAATCTGAGTCTGGTGTCTGAGTGGTCAGTGTGCAGCTATTCCTGAAACTATAACATGGCTAACAGAATGGATGAGAGTACAGGATCCATCATTCTGCTGCATACAAGAAACACACCTCAGCGCCAAAAATAGACATTACCTCATAGTACAGGGTTGGAGAAAGATTTTCCAAGCAAATGTATCCAAGAAGCAAGCTGATGTAGCCATTCTAATATCTAACAAAATAAACTTTAAACCAAAATTAATCAAAAGAGATGGGGAAGGATACTTTATGCCCATCAAAGGAAAAATCCACCAAGGTGATATCTCAGTTCTGAACATCTATGCCTCAAATGCATGGACACACACACTTGTAAAAAAAAAAATCACTAGTAAAGCTTAAGTCACTCATTAAACCCCACACGTATTAGTGGAAAACTTCAATATCCCACTCTCACCAATAGACATCATCCAGACAAAAGTTAAAACAGAGAAACAATGGAGCTTCCAGGTTCTATGAGCCAAATGGACCTAACATACATCTAAACAACATTTCACCCAAACACAAAAGAATATGCCTTCTCTCAGCACCTCACAGAATTTTCTCCAAAATTGACTACATGCTCAGTCTCAAATCAAGTGTCAAGAAATACAAGAAAATTGAAATAACTCCTGTATCCTACCAGGCCATCATGGATTTCAACAATAACAGAAACAACAGAAAGTCTATAAACTCATGGAAACTGAACAACTCTCTACTGAATGACTACTGGGTCAAGATAGAAATAAAGAAATTAAAGACTCCCTAGAAGTCAATGAAAATGAATGCTCAACATACCCAAACTAATGGGCCCAATGAAAGTGGTGTGCTGTGGATGATCTGGAGCTACTATGTATTCAAGTGTTAATTGCTCGTCCCCTAAGATCTTTACTGTTTTATGAGCATATTCTCATGCACACCAAGGATGCTGTGTAACCTTGTCTCCCAAATTATCCCTGATTGGCTAATACAATTGCCTATCCCTGGATGGCAGAAGGGAGGTACACAGGACTAAGACTCTTGGGCTTGGAGGGTGGCAGAAGGCTCATGGGAGAGAGCGGTGCAGGAGGAAGGAGAAAGGAGATCACCATGGGTCATCATGAACACAAAGCACATGGTCAGGAGGAGCTTGCTCTGAGGAGTGGCATGATGGAGAGAAGCAGCCCAGATGGAGCATGTGCAAGTATCTACGGGAATTTGGGTTGGGATGTGTGGCTGGGTAGCTTAGGGGGTTAAGATCTGCCCAGACCCAGTGTTTAAGGCATATTTAAAATCTGACAGATGTCTGTGTCTTTTATTTCAATAATAACAGGTTAAATAATAACCACTGCATTAATAATCATATGAATCAACATTAAATAGTAATAATATTTCAACAGTGGTGCTAAGAGGAACATTCATAGCACTAAGTGACTTCATAAAGAAATTGGAGAGATCTTATAGTAGTAACTTAACAGTACACCTGAAAGATCTAGAACAAAAAGAAGCAAATACAGACAAACAGAGTAGATGAGAGGAAATAACCAAACTGAGGGCTGAAATCAATAAAAGAGAAACATAAAGAATCAACGAAACAAAGAGTTGGTTCTTTGAGAAAATCAACAAGGGCCAGGCACCAGGTAATCCCAGCACTCAGGGAGGTAGAAGCAGGTGGATCTCTGTGAGTTTGAGGCCAACCTGATCAACAAAGTGAGTCCAAGACAACCAAGATGACACAAAGAAACCCTGTCTTGAAAAACAAACAAACAAAAGAGAAAATCAACAAAATAGACAAACCCCTTATTCACACTAACTAAAATGTAGAGATAGAATATTCAAACTAACAAACTCAGAAACAAAAATAAGAGGATGGAACAACAGACACTGAGGAAATCCAAAGAATCATTAGTTTGTACTTCAAAAACCTGTAATCCACAAAATTGGAAAATCTAAAAGAAATAAACAATTTTCTTGATAGATATCACTTACCAAAGTTAAATCAAGCTCAGATAAACAATTTGAATAGACCTATAACCTCTAACAAAATGGAAGTAGCTTTTCAAAGCCTCCCAACAACAAGAAAAAAAGTTCAGGGCCAGAGGCTTTTAGTGCAGAATTCTTCAAGACTTTTAAAGAAGAGCTAATGTCAAAATTTCACAAAACAGAAACAGAAGGATTAATATTGCCAAATTCATTCTATGAGGCCAGAGCCACCTTGATACTCAACGAAAAACCTAACAAAGAAAGAGAATTACAGACTAACTTCCTTCAAGAACATGGATGCAAAAATACTCAACAAAGTACTTGCAAACTGAATTAAAAAAAAAAAACACATTTAAAAGATTATCCACCATTATCAAGTAGGCTTTATCCCAGAGATGTAGGGATGCTTCAACATGAAAATCTGTCCATGTAATCTACTATATAAACAAATTGAAGGAACAAAAATACCACATGATCATTCCATAATACGTTTAAAAAGCCTTTAACAAAATCCAACTTTCCTTCATGATAAAAGCCATGGAGAGATCATGGATACAAGGGACATACCTAAATATAATAAAGGCAACATACAGCAAGCTGATAGTCAACATCAAATTAAATGAAGAGAAACTCAAAGCAATTCCACTAAAATCAGGAATAAGACAAGGCTGTCCACTCTCTTCATATCTATTCAATACAGGACTTTAAGTTCTAGCTAGAGCAATAAGACAACTAAAGAGATCAAGGGGATACAAATTGGAAAGGAGGATGTCAAAGTATTTGCAGATATATGATAGTATACTTATGCAACCCAAAAAAATTCTAACAGGGAGCTCCTACAGCTGATAAACACCTTCAGCAAAATAGCTGGATACAATCAGGAGCCTTCCTATATACAAATAACAAATGGGCTGAGAAAGAAATTAGGGAAAACACATCCTTCACAATAGGCACTAATACTATAAAATATCTTGGGGTAACTAACCAAGCAAGTGAAAGACTTGTGTGACAGAAATTTCAAGTATTTTTAAAAAAGTTAAGAAGATATCAGGAGATGGAAAGATCTCCTATGCTCATGGATCAGTAGAATTAACATAGTAAAAATATCCATCTTACCCAAAGCAATCAAAGATTCAAGACAATCCCCATCAAAACCCCAACACAATTCTTTTCAGACCTTGAAGGACTAATACGCAACTTCATATGGAAAAACAAAAAAACCCAGGATAACTATAACAATCTTGTACAATAAAAGAACTTCTGGAGGTATCACCATCTCTGATTTCAAGCTGCACTACAGAGCTGTAGTAATAAAAACTGCATGGTCATGGCATAAAAGACACTGGTTGATCAATGGAACCAAAATGAAGAAGACACAGATGTAAAACCACACACCTATGGACGCCTGACTTTTGATAAAGAAGCCAGAAATATATAATGAAAAAAAATCATCCTGAGTGAGGTATCCCAGAAGTAGAAAGACACACATGGTATATATTCACGTATAAATGGCTATTAGACACATAATATAGGCTAATTATATTAAAATCTGTACACCTAAAGAAGCTAAGCAAGAAGGTAAGCAAGCAAGAAGGTAAGATGATCAATCCTCACTTAGAAATACAAATGGGATGGACATTGGAAGAAGGCGAAAACAAGGAACAAGACAGGAGTGTACCACAGAGGGCCTCTGAAAGACTCTACCCAGCAGGGTATTAAAGTGGATGCTGAGACTCATAGTCAAACTTTGGGCAGAGTGCAGAGAATCTTATGAAAGAAGAGGGAGATAGAAAGACTTGGAGGGGGCTGGAGCTCCTCAGGAGAGCAAGAGAACCAGAAAAATCTGGGTACAGGGGTCTTTTCTGAGACTGATACTCCAACCAAGGACATTCATGGCGATAACCTAGAATCCCTGCTCATATGTAGCCCATGGCAGCTCAATCTCCAAGTGGGCTCCCTAGTAATGGGATCAGGGGCTGTCTCTGACATGAACTCAGTGGCTGGCTCTTTGATCACCTCCCCCTGACGGGGGGAGCAGCCTTACCAGGCCACAGAGGAAGACAATGCAGGCAGTCCTGATGAGACCTGATAGGCTAGGGTCAGATATTTCATCAGTCAGACCTCCCTATCAGTGGACTGGGGAAGGGGCATGGGAGAAGAGGGTGGGCGGGCGGGATTGGGATGGAATGAGGGAGGGAGTTACAGCTGGCATACAAAGTGAAAAAATTGTAATAAAAAAAAACTTTTAAAAAGGCATCTTCAAAAAATGGTGCTACTCTATCTGGATGTCAGCGTGTAGAAGAATGCAAATAGATCTATATCTGTCACCCTGCACAAAGCTCAAGTCCATGTGGATCAAAGACCTCAACATAAACCCAGACACACTGAACCTGACAGAAGAGGAAAGTAGGAATACTCCTGAATGCATTGGCACAGGAGACAACATCCTGAGCAGAACACCAACAGCTCAGGCTCTAAGACTGACAATTAACAGATGGCACCTCATGAAACGGAAAAGCTTCTGTAATGCAAAGGGTACCATCAAGAGGACAAAACTGCAGCCTACAGAACGGGCAAAGAGTTCTCCCAACTTTACATCTGACAGAGGGCTGATTTCCAAAATATGTAAGTAACTTGAGAAACTAAACATCAACAAACCAAACAATCCAATTAAAAAATGGGTTACAAATCTAAACAGAGAATTCTCGTTGGAAGAATCTCCAATAGACAAGAAGCACAAGATGTGTTCAACATTCTCAGCCATCAGAGGAATGAAAGTCAAAATGACTCTGAGATTCTGTCTTATACCTGTCAGAATGGCTAAGATAAACAAACAAACAAACAGAAACAACACACACCTGACAACACATGCTGGCGATGATGTACAGCAAGGGGAATACTCCTCCATTGCTGGTGGAAGTGTAAACTTGTACAATCACTTTGGTTGAAATCAATATGGCAGTTGTTCAGAAAATTGGGAATCAATCTACCTCAAGACCCAGCTATACCACTCCTGGCCATATACCCAGAGACGCTTGGTCCTGTCACAAGGACATTTGCTCAACTACCTTCATAGCAGTTTTATTCATAATATCCAGAAACTGGAAACTACCTAGATGTCCTTTAACTGAAGAATGGATAAAGAATATGTGACACATTTATACAATGTAGATTTACTTGGCTGTTAAAACTAGCAACATTAAAAAATTTGCAGGCTAATGGATGGAACTAGAAAAAAAAATCACTGAGTGAGATAACCCAGACCCAGAAAGACAAATATGGTATGTACTCACTTATTAGTGGACACTAGCTGTAAAGTAAAAGATCATGCTGCAATCCACAGACCCATAAGTAGCAAGGATGCATGAATCTCCCTGGGAAGGGGAATTTGAATAGATATAGTGGGTGGACTGGGGATGGGTGGGGATGGGAACAAGAGGAATCAGGTTGGGGAAGAATAAAGGGAGAGATTAGTGACATGGGTTCCAACCTGGACCAGTCATTGGTTGGCCATTCCCACAGGTTCTGTGTCACCTTTATACCGAGGCACATCGTGTAGGCAGAACAAATTCTAGGTCAAAGCTTTTGTGGCTGGGGTGGTGTCCCGGCCCTCCCCTGGAAGTCTTGCCTGGTTACAGGAGATGCCTGGTTTAGCTCCATATCCCATTGCTAGGAGTCTTAGCTGGGATCACCCCGCTAGATTCCTGGGAGTTTCCACTGCACTAGGTTTCTAGCTCATCCTTGAGATGCCCCCTCTCCAACTTCAGTTGTCTCTCCCTCCATCCTTCTCCAACCTGATCCCTCCTGTTCCCATCCCTACCCGCGCCTCACACTGCCCGGGTAGCCAGGAACCAGAGGCTGGATAGCCCAGAGACCTAGGATAGAACCAAACATAACCAGAGGAAAAAAGGTCAATGAAATGATTCCTAACTATACTCTGCTAGACTCATAGACAGGAGCCTAGCGTAATCATTATCCTCTGAGAAGCCTCATCCAGCAGCTGATGGAAAGAGATGCAGAGACCCATAGCCAAAATTAGGAAGAGCATAGGAAATTCCAAGGAAGAGGGGGAGGAAGAGGTTGTAGGAGTCAGAAGGGTCAAGGACTCCCCAAGAAAACACACAGACTCAACCAACCTTGGCTTATAAGGGATCCCAGAGACGGAACTGACAATCAAGGAGCATGGATCTGACCTAGGCCCTCTCTGTATATGTTGTGGTTGAGTAGCTTGGTACTCCTAACAGAGGGAGCTGGGGCTGTCTCTGATTCTTTTGCCTGCTTTCGGGACCCTCTTTCCTCCTACCAGGTCCAGCCTTACTATGAAGGGAGGTGCCTAGTCTTACTGTAACTTGATATGCCATGTTTGGTTGATATCCATGGGAGGCCTGCTTTTTTTCTGAAGAGGAAGGGAGGAAGAGTGGATGGGGAGGAGAGAAGAGAAACTGCAGTCAGGATGTAATATACAAGAGAATCATCATCATCATCATCATCATCATCATCATCATCATCCCTAACAATGCAAATAACCACTTGCAAACAAGCAAGAAGATGTTAATGTATTTGGAGATTTCTTACTAACATAAGAATATGTATGTGCATATTACAATGACAGGTGGAAGTACACAAGGCATGCCTTCAATAAGAGAAATTACCCAAGACAACGTCCATAGTGCTGAGGGTGTGACCTCATTAATTATACAGGGTTAAGCAGCCCTGGTGGGCACAGTCTGGATGGAACGGAAGATTCCTTGTAAGGTGGGGTACAGTGCCAGCTGCCCCTCCCAGTGTTATAGCCCACCCCCTTTCCTCTGTGTGCCCCTAATTTGTGCGGGAGCAAGATGACATCTAGGAAGGTGTTTATTGAGCTTGGTGCCTCAGAAGTCTGTAGGCGAGACCAGGGCGAGACCAGGGCGAGAGCGGATGATCTGACGCTCTGTTCCCCCAGTCATGGCTCTTGTGTTCCAAGATTCTCAAGATCCATTAATTGGGGGCAAATTCCCCTGATGACTGTGGCGTTGGCAAGGACGGCCTCTTCTATCCGTCTACCAAAAAGATGAACTCTAATTCTGGCTCAGTCCGTCTTGTGGCCCAAGTTTCTTTTCAGCATGTTGGTTTCTATCCCATGGGGATAACTGAGGCCGAGCAGCATGGCCACCTTAAGGACAACGTTGGATTAGAAACCTCAAGTTGGTGGTAATCTTTGAAGTTCTCGAGGCAAAAGCACCGACGCTCTGTACCTGAGGGGTAAGTGAAGGAGGGGCTCACTGTCCCCCAGTTATGATGTTTACCAGCTCTCTCATCTGTGAGAGTCTCCAGGATGGGACTGAAAGGGATGGAGGGGTTTTGATAGCTTCCCTGTAGAATGAGGCTGTGCATTAGAGGAAGGATCAGTGTGATGGTTTGAATAGAGACTCATGTGTGTGGATGCTTGGCCCATAGGGAGTGGCACCATTAGGAGCTGTGGCTTTGCTGGAGGGAGCATCCACTGTGGAGGCGGGCTTTGGGGTCTCATATACACTCAAGCAACGCCCAGTGACGCAGTCTCCTTCTGCTGCTTTCAGATCAGGAAGTAGAACCCTGAGTAGAACACCAGCACCATGTCTGCCTGCATTGTCTTGTTTCTGCACCATGTCTGCCTGCACCAACTTGCTTCCCACCATGACAGTAACGCACTAAACCTCTGAAACTGTGAGACGGAGCCAACTAAATGTCTTTATAAATAGAGTTGTGGTGCTCATGGCATCTCTTCACAGCAATTGTAGCCCTAGCCGAGACACTCAGACAACATGATCAGGCACACAGTACAGATGATTTATAGACACCGAGACCCGGACCACTTGCATGGCGCATGCTGTTCACAGTGGTGTTTTGTTCGCCGCTCACCAGTCATCTGTCTCTGTTCTTTAGCAGCAAATAACCACACCTGCTGTTGTGGGGTAGGCTAGACTCACTGTGAAGTGCCTGCCACACGCTTTATGACTGGCCCCATCTGTATGGGTCTTGGATCACAATCTGGGGGCTTCCTTAGCGGCGTTTCACACCTGGGAACCCTCCACGCAGGCCTCTGGATTGTGCTGCCGATGGCCTGGCCCGGTCTTACCAGGAGATTTCCCTGGTTTTGGTGTTGTGTTTTGATGAAATGTCTCACGGCTCACATGTTTGAGCACTTAGCCCCAGCTGGGGAAGGCTGTGTGAGATCCTGGGAGCAGCCCTGAGTTTCTATAGTCTAACCATCTAGTCTACTCTTTTGTCTTTCCCACACCCCTGCCCCCACTTCTTTCCAGACAAGTTCTTGTTCTGTAGCTCAGTTTACACTGATGCGCATCCCAACCCCTAAGTGCTGGGAAAGGGAGCTAGGATGTGGTAGCCGTGGGACTTTAGTCCCTATGTCTATTTGATGTTCTGGGCTCCGTAATCCTGGCTCAATGCTGCAAAAACACAGCATTGTTTCTATGACTTCCCAGCACATGGCCAGGAGCCAGGCCTCCTCCTTTGTGCGCAGGCCAATGTGGCCCTAATGTACAGTGCTAAAGCTGGGCACATGCCTGTAACCCCAGCAGAGGCAGAGGCAGGTGGCTCTCTGTGTATTCAAGGCCAGCCTGGTCTACAAAAGTGAGTCCAGGACAGTTAAGGCTATACAGAGAAACCCTGTCTCGAAACAAAACAAAACAAAACAAAACAAAACAAAAACCAACCAACCAACAAAAAAACCAGCGCTAAAATACGATCTTCGGGAAGGGACTCCATGCTGAGTTTAGGCCAGGGCACAGAAATAAATTCCTCTTTCAGCATCTGACTTGAACATCTACATCGTGACCCGTTTCCACAGGCAGTGCTGGCTCTCTTGCTGGTCGTTTGGTTTCCAATGTGGAATCACCTCTCTCTGTATGTGTGCTTTCTTTCATTGTCTCCTGTAGGCCTGGCTGGCCTGGAACTTGTCACTTCTAACCTTCCTGTACTCCGAGTGCTGAGATTTCAAGCAGGGTTTTATAGGGTTTCTGCATGCATGCGGCAGGGGAATGAGGAAGTGTCTTCAAGAACTGGCGGGAGCTCCTACAGCAGCCTATGGCCTCAAGGGCTGCTGGCACCACGGTGCCACCTAATGATTAACTCAGGGCCTCTGCATGAGTCATTTCTGTTCTCTGGGTAGAGTTTTCGCCCAGTCCTTTCAATTGCCGTTCCCGTAGCTGCAGGCAGGAGACCATCCTTCTGCGGAGGGCACTGGACAGGCTCTCCTTCCCTGGCTTTGGGTGATCAAGTTTTAAAGTCCCGCTTCTTGCAGTCGCTAGCAGACCTAGGCCCGGCCTCGTGGGAACAGGAAGTGGCGGAGCGCGGAGGAGGCTTCGAAAGTAAAAGCTGGCTGCAGTGTGCAGCCCGCGCCACTCGCGGGACCGCGCGCCGGAGCCCGGAGCTGGGACCCGCCGAGCTGGGACCCGCTTCCCAGGTGAGTGCTGCACAGCGGCCTTGCCCATTCCCACCAGCTCGTCCTGATCGCGCGTGGCGCTCCCCGGAACACGGGACCCTTAGCGCCCCCTCTCCGGCGCCTCTCCAGAAAACTCGATTCAACTTCTTAGGCTTCCTTTCTTCGTAGTTCGGCGGTAGTCGTCCGTCCGCAGACGTCGCTGTGCCAAGTCCTCTCCTCCCAGGTCTTCACAGACACCTCCCAACCCTAACCCCAAATACTCTCTCCCTCTCCCCACTCCCAGACCCGCTCCCCCTCCCTCTCCTTCTCCTCCCGCCTCTCCACTCCTCCCTCCCCTCTCTCCCCCACGCCCCCCAAGATCTCCTGGAGCTCAGATTTTCCCTGCTTCCGAGGGGCACCATCTCTGATCTGAGGCCGGGAGTTTCTCTCTGTGTGTTAAGCAGTTACAACAGTGACTAGCATTAAGTATCAGTAAATAGTTATCACATAGTCATATTTCTATTTCTTACTTTTTTTTTTAAGGGAATCCTCTAAATTCCTTCTGCTTGGCTAGGTCTCAGTTTCTTTCCTTAAAAAGCGATTCATTTCTATTTCGTTTAGTTTTACGTCTATGAGTGTTTTGTCTGCGTGTATGTATGTATCTGTGACCCCTGGTGTTCAGGGGTCACAGATTCCCTCCAGCTGGGGTTACAGACAGTTTGAGCCACTATGTGGGGACTTGAATCGAGGTTCTCTGCAAGAGTAGTGAGTGTTCTTAGACAGCTGAGCCATCAGCTGAGCCATCTCTCCAGCCCAACAAGTCTTTTCTTTCTTTCTTTCTTTTTTTTTTTAATAAATACGGTAGTATTACGGTAGGTGGTCCAGCGCTGTTGTTTCTTACAAATCCTATTTAAGATACAAGAACTCATATGAAGATGCAGAAGGGCTGCTGGTCACGGCTGTGTGTCTTCTGTGTCTCTTCACCCAGCGGGGAGAGGGTGAGTCCCTAGCCCCAAGTCATTCAATTGGTATTTGATTTTGCCCAGTCATGCCAAATAAGACAATCACATCCTGTTTTTTGGTTAAGCCCCCTCCAAGAACTAGTATGGTTTCTCCAGCAGCCTGGATAGCACCCTACCATGCTTGTTTTGTGTTTTTGAAGCTTCCAGCTTGAATTTTTTTAATCAGACAGTGGGCCTTTTGCTTCATTTAGCACCGCCAGGTTCCATTTAATATGCCATCCTGTGCTCTAGTGGACTTACTGCTTATCAGGGAGCTCCGTGTTCTAAACCTTCGCTCCTTTGCCAGAATTTCTTTCCATTGATGGTTTTTGGGCTGTTGTATGGTTCAGGTATTACCGTGAAACTGGCAGTTGCTGCCCTCAGGAAGTTCATGGTCTTGGGCAGCTCAGAGTCTCCCAGCTGAGTGTGAGATGTGGGGTCCTGGAGAGCAGAGTGGGCCAGGACTGGGGTAGGGGTTGTGAAGGACACCGGGGAAAGCCTAGTAACTCCTGGGGAAGATTGGGCCACACACAGGACTTGAGTCTGTTGCTGCGGTCAGGTATGGTATGGTGTCACCTCTGCTCAACCCTCCTGAGAACAGATTACTTTCAGGTACCTCATTTACTTCTCTCAGATGTGAAGTTGGGGCTCTTTACTCTGAAAACTTACATTCTATTTTTAGGTAGCAGAAAACAGTTTCAAAGTGCTTTTCTTTTTCTTCTCTTCACACCAGAAAATATTTGAACTAATTCACAGCAAGGAGCTTATGTGTTTGTACATGGGTTTGTCTGCATGGTGAAGGACCCGGGTTGGCCTCTTTGGTGAGATTGCTGTGGGAAAGGCTATGATTTTAGAGATCTTTAAGCAGCGGTAACCAGAAACTACTGAACTCGGCCTGAAGACGTGTGTCAGTAAGAGTCGGCTGTAGAAGCTGGCAGAGCCTCAAAGCCCAGGACTTCAGGCCCATCAGAGGTGTTATCAATAGTTAGGGAGTGAAAACATCATAGTCATAATGGCTAACCCCCCAAAAGCTTTAGAATCCTGAAATGTGAACAGAAAGAATTCTTAATATCATCCAGTCCACATTTCTCATTTGGACTAAAGGAATCAGGCTCTCGTTGGTAAAATGACCCATAGAGGGACTCCGGATTTGAATACTGAAAAGGAAGCTGGAAGCTCTGTGTGAGCTGTGGGGTGGTGGGGAGCAGTTACTGCCCTGCCTCTCATTCCCAGAGCCAAGCACGGGAGGGGCCTCATTTTACCAGTTGATACAATGTTAGAACTGAATCCCTTTAGATTTTAGAAGCAAGTAGAGTAAAAGGTTTTCAGGTATATCCATAGGATTTTTCTAAATTGCACAGGTATCAGTTGTAATGCCTCCTTTTTACCTCTAACTTTATTAATGTGGGTTTTTCTCTCCTTTTAATCTTTTTTAGTATCAACTCTGTTTCTTTATTTCTTTGTGATTTTTTTTTAGTTTTGTTTCATTAATTTCTACCCTGATCTTAATTATTTTCCCCACATCTTAGTTATTGTTTTATTGCTATGAGGAGACGCTATGACCTAGTGATAGCTGGGAGGTGGTGGTATACGCTAATCCCAGCGCTTGGGAGGCAGAGGCAGGCTGATCCCTCAGTCTGAGGCCATCCTGGTCTACAAAACAAGTTCCAGGGCTACCCAGAAAAAGCCTGTCTTGAAAAATAAAACAAAGCCAAAAACAAAAGAGCAAACAAAAAAACCCCAAACAACAACAGAACAGAGTTATATTGTTTGCAAGAAAATGGACAAAAAAATTGAGATAATTAAGTAAACTGAACCAATCTCAGAGAGACAAATGCCATTTTCTTTTTATCATTTATGGTTGCTAGATTTTATATAGTCACGTGAACTCATGTACATGACATGAAAGCAGAAGCGAAACCGTCTGGGGGCAAAGGGACTGACAGGAAAGTGGGGGCGGAGGATGGAGGGAGAATATACCCAACACACAGTGTATACAACTTCGAACAGCCAGGGTCATTCCGGCTACCCAGGCCGTCCCTCTTCCTCCTGCCTCCTCCGGTTTATGTCCTGTCTCAGGAAAGCAGGAAGTGTAAAAGGCTCTACCCTTTTAAAAAGCTCTCTGTGTGCCCCCTGCCTGGCAGAGACCAGGCTGGGGGCAAGGTGGCTCGAGGGAGGACGTCTGGATTTGTTTCTGATAAGGTCAGCTGGGTTTTTAAGGTGGGGAGGATCTTGATTCTAGAGCTTTCTAGGCTTCCGGAGTGTGCGAGCTGGAGTCCACATGGCCATAGAGGGACTCAGGATTTGAATTCGGAAAAAGAAGCTGGGAGCTTTATCTGTGTGAGTAGCTGCTTCTTCAGGGGTCCCCCTGCTTAGATCGATGTGCTTTTGGGTGTTCCAGGAAGGTTGTAAGTGCAGCCATCCATTTGAAGGCTCCCTTCTTTGAACAGAAGCCAAAATTTAAATCTCAACTGACTTGGCTGCGCCATTTCCTCACCATCTCACCCCCAAAAGGGCACATCTTTCTGATACACACACATGCACACCCCAAACACAGACACAATCTTAGCCATTTGCTCTTTCTCTTTTTAAATCTGCAGTGCTGGGAATTGAATCCAGGGCTTTAGACGTGCTAGGCAGGCACTGCATCACCAAGCTACCTCTTCAGCCTCTCATTTCTATTTTTGAGAAACTAAAAAGAAACAAGACAGTCCAGAGAACGAAGGACAGATTGAAAACCCAGAAATCTGTACTGGCAGCAAGGTTAGGTGTCTTCACAAGTTACGAGTTACGTTCATTAGAAAATGATGGGGTTGGTTGTATGTTTTACCGGCACTTGACCACCTTTACTGGGATGGATTGAATTCCTTCCGGCGTCTTGTTTGTGCCTGCCTGTGCCATTCGTTAGGGTTTAGGGGAGCCCAGTTCTGGGAGCAACCTTGCCTGGAGGCAGAGGCAGCCTGATGGAACCTTCCAGATTCTCTCAGGCTATGGATGACGTGTTGACTTTTATCCCTGGAAAGTTCTAGTAAGTTTCATTTCATGTTGCCTCCCTCCCCACCCCCAACCCCAGTTCTTGAAGGAAGTTATCTGAACCACAGAAGGGCGGGAAGAGCTGGACATGTCTGATTATTCATCGAAGGACTGAGATTAGTCACCTGTCACGGAGGCTGTCGTGAGCTTGGATCCTGGAGCTCGCCTCAGGTCTAGCCTAGACTGGCCCTTCCTCCCCAGTAGCAGCTGGCCACATGCTCCATTTTATGTGTAGCTTGCTTTCTCTCTCTCTCTCTCTCTCTCTCTCTCTCTTTTAACTTTTAATGTTTTGGGTAGTTGTACCCGTTTGAAAATAAGACTATTTGTGTTCCTCTGTTGAAGTTCCTCACTGTATCAGTACAATAAAATAGTATATCTTTTATGTATGTGTGGTGCATGTTTGCAGGAATGCATGCAAGTTTGTCTGTGTCTCTGTGTGTTCTGTCTTGGGTCTTTTGCTGGCCTGAAACTTGCCTAGTAGCCCAGGCAGGCTGGCTGGGGTCACAGAAATTCTACATTTTTAGTGTGTGTGCTGTTGGACACAAGGGAATCTGAGCCTATCTCTGTCTGAGGAGCTGATTTAAGTTGTGATTTAGTGCAATAAACAGCTTCTTCAGAGGCATCTAGGAAAATGAGATAAATGATTTATGCTGCTCTGGACACTTCTGAATACTTATATATCATAATACAAACACTGATTTACATTTAAATATTTTAGCTCATACATATATAAAATATTAAATGTTCCCATTTATTACATAGTGGAAATATATTTACTGAGATTTGACAGCAATAATAAAATATACATAATATGACAAACTTCTCATTTATTTATACGTATATGTTTATGTAGAGAGATGTGACCAGAGAATTATTTCAAAATGGTAAGATTTAAACGACTTCATTTTACATTGATTCTTTCTACCCTTTCTATGTGAGGTGTTTCACATTTGGTCTTTTCAGTAACAGATAAACACAATGGCAAGCATTTTGTAAAAAGGAAAAAGGAAACATTAACAATGTTAATTTCCCATGAGTTCCAGTCACCAGTCTAGGTCTCATAAACAAGACCCCAGTGTGGCCCCTGGTCTTTCAGAGCGGGTGGCCCAGCAGTGGGTTTTCATGGTCTCGTAAATTCCATGAAGCTTTTTTGGCAATGTCATGGGCCACAGAGTGGCCTGGATGCTAAGAAAGATGCCTCATCAGCAGTTATGAGGTGATGAAAACCTGCATCGGAAACACTGTTGCATCACAAAGGAGGTGAGATGAGTGAGCTGCTGCGCTGGGCACAGGCTCAGGGGCGGTCACCTTGGCCTCCCGTCATAATGGGCGGGTGGTTTTTGTTGTTTCTCTGTCAGGCAATGCTATTAAAAGGACTTAACTGTGGGCTTGGAAGGAGGAGGGAGGGCGCCAGGGTTGGGAGGAAGGCAAGAGTGGGCGGGGGGTGTCAAGGGTAAAAAGAAAGTGTTACATACAAATATGAAATGGTCCAAGAACAAGCCTAACTGGTTAACACAATTGAAAGTTTTAAATAAAGGAAATGCTGCTGGGCATGGTGGTGCTTCCTTTAATCCCAGCACTCTGGGAGGCAGAGGCAGGGGAATCTGTGTGAGATCGAGGCCAGCCTGGTCCACAAAGCGAGTCCAGAACAGCCAGGGCCACACAGAGAAACCCTGTCTCAGAAAACTATAAGGAAATAAGGAAATAAAGAGAAACAAAAAGAAATGCTGTTGAAAGCTAGACATGGTGGCACGTGCCTTTAATCCCAGCACTCAGGAGGTAGAGGCAGATGGATTTCTGTGGGTTCGAGGCCAACCTGCTCTACAAAGAGAGCTAAGGACAGGCAGGACTATTACACAGAGAAACCCTGTTTCAACCTCCCCCCCCCCCAAATAAAACAACAACAACAAAAGAAATGCTGTTGATATGTGACACCTAAAAAATAATATTAATTTAATTCTTTGATCTTACAATATTGTGGGAAAGTATTCTAAGGAAATAGGAATGCATCCAGAGATTTGCACTTTAAAGTCTTCCTGAATTTAGTAAGGGCTGGTTAGGTGAATTATGTCCTTCTGGTAGATGCCTTATAGATATTAAAATTTGTGCTATAGAGAAAAAGAGACATCAGAATGTATTTTCAATATTATTAGTGGGAAAATAAATATGAATAAAATATTTGGTAGGAAAGGCAGTAAACTATTTACTAGATGCTTATCTTTGGTTGGTGACATTATAGGTAATTTTTCTTTTTTATATGTTTTTCTAAAATGAATAACTATTTTCATCAGAGAAAAATAAAGAAGTCTTTCTTCTTTTTCCTGTGGATTTTTTTTCCCTATTAAATGGAATTTTAACAGATTAAACTGCTTTAAACGTTTAAGGATGTTTGGTCTAACACTAATAAATGCAGCTGGCCCTAAGTTAGGGTTCTTTAATGGAGGCTCAGTTAGGTACGCACACATTTAGAACAGGTAATACAGGGACTGTGGCATTACTACGATCTTAATGGAAGGCCAGGCTCTCTGTCATTCCCATCTTCATCCTTCCTTGCCCATGTCCAGGTCTGTCGCTTCACTCTCCTTAGGCTGTACAGAAGCAGCTTTCGGTGAGGGCCGCGCTCTCTTTGAACCCATGGGTATGAAATCCTGTGTGAGTACACCTACCAAGGTGTTCTGTAGCTCACACACAGCAGGATCCGGGGTTTCCCCATCCTTTTTAGTAGTGGCATTCCACGGTCATGAACGGTAGTGTAACCAACACTGATGGACTGTTGTTTCAAACAAGGCTGCCATCTGTCTATTGTACCTATACTTGAGTTTGAGGTCACCTACATTTAAGTACAAAGACCCCCCTGGATATTAATTTGTGGGGTCTAAGTGTACTGTACAGTTTGATGGTAAAATTAGACACCTACCTGTTTTTATTTCCACCACCTCACATTGACGATTTGATTGTTGAAAACTGGCCTCTCGTTATGCTTGTGGTTTACTTTTTTTGTAAATGAAATTGAGCATTTTTTTTTCAGAAGAGTAGAAAACTGTTGGTCTTAAATTAGTCACTGTGTTGTGTCTGAACTGCCTGCTCTGGTCCGTACCAGTTTGTACAGATTACTGATCTGTCCCACCTTTTTTGACTCCCGATCTTGCTCTGTAACTTAGGCTGGACTGTGATTTGAGATGGTCTATAGGCAGGCGCCACCATGCCCCGGGTTCCTGCTCCGTCTCTGTCTCTCTTTAGACTGATTTAATGGGAAATGAGAAAATTAGCCCCCCCTCCAAATCACAATATTGGTGCTTTCCTTTGTTGCAGGGTTTGTTTTAAAATTTTGTTTGTGATGTAGGTGTGGGTCTGAGGGTCGGAGGTCTCAGAGGTAGGCATGTGCTGAGGTGTCCAGGTTCTTGTGCCTGAGAATTGGGCCTTGGATTGTGGTTTAATTTTTCAACGTGTATTAGAGAAAGGCGCTGTGGCAAGTCGGCTGGAGTGCCGGGACAGGGCCTGTGGCGCCCTGAGCAACGGCACTGGCACCGAGGTTGATGGTTTCTGAGTCCAGCCGAAGCCACACAGCGAGTCCCGGAGTCAAAATGGCGAGAAAGATGAGCGTGCAAACTGGCACCGAGCAGAGCAGGCAGTTCAGACACAAGACAGCGACTAACTAAAGGCCAACAGTTTGTGCTCTTCTGGAAAAAAAAAAAGTTCAATTTCATTTACAAAAAAAGTAAACCACAGCTCACAATTATGAGAAGACAGTTTTCAACAATCAAATTGCCAGAAAACTCAGAAACCTTAGGTGTGCCTACGGGCTTCTTGACTCTATTAATCTTGATGTCTCTTTCTCCCCTACTCTGTCCATACTTGGATTATTTCTTGTAAAATATTTTACTTATTAAAGAACACTTTTAGTGGCTTTCAGGTTTTCTATCTTTCTTTCCCATTTCTTCCTTCCTTCCTTTTCTTTCTTTTTCTCTTTCCCAAGACAAGATCATTTACAATTGCTTTTGAGAGGTGGTGACAAGGTTCAGCTGGTAAGGCTGTTGGATAAGCAAGCCTGGTGAGCTGAGTTTCATCCCTGGAACCCTTTGAACGTGCAGGGAGGGAGCCAATAACACAAAGTTGTCTTCACACCCCAACAAGCACATCCTTGGCCGTGCACATGTGCACACGCTTAGAGCTATTTGAAGCTCCTTACCCGTTTGCAATTTATTTTGATGTAAGGATTTCATTTAGAATCTTAACCCCCCCTTCCCTCTTTTCCTCCCTTCCTTTCTTTCCTTAAGTTTCAGTCATTGTTCTAACACAGTGTGTTTAAAAGCCCTGTCAAGGTAACTGGCCTTTGGGTCATTCTTCTTGTCCTTGTGGTCACTTTTGGGATTACTTCATAAGTTTGGAAAGGATATGTGTTTCCCCTGGGGGAGGGGGTGGAGAAGGGGAAGGGAGGGAGGAAAAAAGAAAGGGAGAGAGACAGACAGACAGAATCTGTGCCCTGTTCTGTCTGTTCACTCTTTGGGTTTCTGTGCGAGCTGTGTAAGCTGCTGCTGTCTGGGGGAGGCCAAGCTTCCAGCTCTGTTAAGAACTTGGGTTCTAACGTTTTCTTTTAAGAGCTGATACTTGTCTGAGAGGCAGTTCCTCCTCTGCCATGGTCTTCCCAGTCCGCTTCCTGTCTTCTACCCCATGTAGCCCTTAACACACGAACACACCCAAGTCAGCATTTCTTTTCATTTTCCTATTCCTGTTCCCTCTCCAGTTCTAACCATTTATTTAAGAAAGGAACGAAGGGAGATCAGCACAGCAAGTAAAAGAACCTGCTGTGTAAGGCTGGCCACCTGGCTGGATTCCCAGAACCCTTGTAAAGGCAGGAACTTCCTTGAGTTCTCTGACCTTTGCTCACTCACTGGGGCTCACACATGCCTATACCCCCCTTCCCCATACCGAATTCAGTTTCACTTTAAAAAGGAAAATAGGGACATGTAGAAGGTGAAGAAAGTGTCTGAGTATGGTAATATTCTAACAATTAATATGCAGATGTTCTGGGCGTGTCACACATCTTTAATCCCAGCTCTTGAAAGACTATGGCAGGAAGATTGGCCTGGTGCACAGTGAATTCCAGACCTCTTCCTTCCTTTCTCTTTCTCTTTCTCTCTCTCTCTCTCTCTCTCTCTCTCTCTCTCTCTCTCTCTCTCTCTCTCTCTCTCTCTCTCTCTCTCTCTCTCTCTCTCTCTCTCTCTCCTCTTAGAGTCGGCAAGACATATGTCCATGATCTTCTGGCTGTTATATTCTCCACTGAGAAGTCAGGTATAATTCTAATAGGTCTTTTATATGTTACTTGGCCTTTTCCCCTTGGAGGTTCCCTCACACCTTGGAGCTTTTAATATTTTTTTGTTTGTTTGTTTTGCATGTTTAGTGTTTAGTGTGTCAGGGGAACTTTCTTTTCTGGTCCAGTATTTTTGGTGTTCTGTAAGCTTCTTGTACCTTTATAAGCATATTCTTAAGGATAGAAAGTTTTTCTTCTGTGGTTCCCTTTTCCCTTCTGCTGGGCTGCCCTGGAAGTATTCTCAGGAAGGTCTGAGCGCTGCTGGCCTCTGGGCAGAAACTAATGGAACTCGGGTCCCAGGTTCCACTTTCCTCAGGAACAACTGGAACGTGTGGAATGAAGTCTACACGCCAGGACTTCTGATAGCACAGGAGCTGTGGAAAAGAGGTTTTTTCACCGTGTTACACTTAGCTCTGTTAATGAGATGGCCGGTAACAAACGGCAGCAGAAACTCGGAGTTCTGAAGCCAAGGTGGCAGTCACATCCCAGTGTGACGACTCTTTGCTTAAACGACATCTTAACAGTAGTGCCCGTGCCTGGTCCAGTGATGAAGTAGATGGGGCTGGCCGGGTTATTTCATGGGAAACAGAGCTTTATACACCTTGGGCAGGGGGAGGGGTTTGGGGGATGAATGCATGTCATTGGCTGGGACTAGAACGCTGCCAATGTTGTATTTTCATGGGGAAAGACAACAGGAGACAAGCACAGGTGACTGATAGCCTGTAACCTTGAGTGACCACCTTGGGGGCTGTGTCATGTGCTCCTGAGGACAGAAAGGGACAGAAAGCAAGGAGGGGGCTTTGTTCCATGCCTTCCGTTCTCAGGACGAGATTTAAAGTCCCAAATGTGAGATGTCCAGGGTTTGAACATGCCCCAATCTTGATAGTCTCATGCCAATTCCTTGGAGGCACAGTCCATGAACCCAACATTCTTCCATGATTTTGTTAAAATTTCCCAGCCTTTTCCTTCTTCTTCTCCTGTTATTCTTAGGTTTGGTCTTTTCATAGTGTCCCGGATTTCCTGGATGTTTTGTGTCGGGAGTTGTTTAGATTTAACATTTTCCTTGCCCGATGTATCAGTTTCTACTACCATATCTTCTATGCCTAAGAGCCTCTCTTCCGTCTCTTGTATTTTGTTGGCGATGCTTCAGTCTGTAGTTCCTGTTTGACTGCCTTTTCTATCCCCAGCATTCCCTAGGCTTGTGTTTTCTTTATTGCTTCTATTTCTATTTTCAGGTCTTGACTTGTTTTATACATTTCTTTCACCTGTTTTTTTTTTTTTTTTCTGGGCTTTCTTAAAGGGACTCATTCATTTCCTCTCATTGTTTGTATTTTCCTGGATCTCTTCAAGATGTTTATTCACTTCCTCTTTAAGGGCCTCTACCATCATCATAAAATTGGCTTTAAGGTCACTTTCTTGTGCTCAGCTGTCTTGGAATATCCAGGGATGGTTGTAGTAGGCCGCTGGGCTCTAGTGGCCACATGTTGCCCTTTTTGATCATGTTCTCATACTGACATGTAAGCATTTGGATTTGGAATGACTAGAGGTCTAGATGCTGATTTCTGAATATGTATTTTTGGATGGGTGTTTTCTTCCTTGAGTTCTGTTTCCTCTTTGGTCTTTGTGGTCTGTATTTCTGTAGTGACCTCCCTCTCTCTTTTTCCCTTTCTTTCTTTCTTTTTTCTTTCTTTCTCTATCTCTTTTTGTTTTTTGATATAGGGTTTCTCTGTATAGCCCAAGCTGTCCTGGAACTCAGCCTGTAGACCCAGCTGGTCTTGAACTCAGGGAACCACCTGGCTCTGCCTCCTGAGTGCTGAGATTAAAGACATGCTTCACCACTGGCTTACAAAGGACATGTTTCTTCAAATGAAAACAAAGAAAAAAACAAAAACCAAGATAGAGTCAGTTGTTTCCAGTAAGTCCCACTATATGTACATGCAGTGAATGAAGAAACATAAAAATGTGCTGTGTAGAACATTAGTGTTCATTATGAATATCAACAGAATAAAACTCAACAATGTGTATCTTCATATGTAGTCTGATTCCAGTTTTTATGTTTGTGTATCCTTGTGTGTATGTGTGTGTGAATATTTGAGTAGCCTATGATAGCAATAATGTGACCATATTTTAGTTTACTATATTTTGAATTTTTACACACAGAAATCAATAGTTACTGTAACCATGGAGGGGAATGCCATTTCTGAAAGGGAAAACTACAAGTCTTTTTGGGCCATTAAAAAAATGAAAACTAGTCTACTATGACAATAAAAATATATTTAAGTAATTATGTATGTGGGTAGTGTTTTTTTTTTTTTTAATGTTTTGAGACAGAGTCTTGCTATATAGACCTAACTGCCTGGAACTGCTATGTGAACCAAGTAAACTTTGAACTCTAAACAATCCCCCTGCCTCCGCATCTCGAGTTCTGGCAGTACAGGGTGAGCCACCATACCCAGCTAAAAGCACCCTTCTGCCAGATGTGTAACAGAAGGCCATGGGTGTGTTCTGTCAGTCATTGTCTCCTGCTGTTGACCCAGCTTAGTATTTTCAGTCATGAATTTTCAAGAAGAGGGACTGCCGAAGCTCTTTTAAGACTGAGGAACAATCTGGGCAGGGGCAGTATATACCTGTAATCCCAGCACTAGGGAGGCAGAGGCAGGTGGATCTCTGTGAATTCAAGGCCAGCCTGGTCTACAAAGCTAGTCCAGGACAGCCAAGGCTACACAGAGAGACTGAAGAACAATCGTCTTTGTTGTAGGGGAGAAGACAGTTTTGAGGTTAAGGTGGAGGGCAGGGTCTGAAATATCATGGAAGTGATGAAGCTGCATTGGGGAGAAAGGTTTTCTTGTGGAAGGGTCTCAGACAGTCACCGTCCAGACTCTCCTCTTAAGGGCAAGACTTCTCTTGAGTAAGACAAAGATCTTCTCAGCTGAGGAGCCTCAGGACTACTACTTCCAAATGAATGTTCTCAGTTTCCAACTTAATAGAAAAAGTAAGGAGGCGAGAAAAGCACTCAGTATCCCAGGTCCTGATTGGGTCCTGTTCTGGCTAGTTTTTTACGTCAACTTGACAAAAGTTAAGAGTCGTTTGGGAAGAGGGAACCTCAGTTGAGAAAAGGCTCCTACCTGACTTGCCAGTGGGGAGGTCGGTGGTGCATTTTCTTGACAATTGATGTGGGAGAACCCAGCTCACTTCGGGGCTGATGGTCTTGGGTGCTACATGAAGGCAGGCTGAGCAAGCCCTGAGGAGCAAGCCAGTAAGCAGCACTCTCCCATGGACTCTGCATTAGTTTCTGCCTTGGGGTTTCTGCCCTGGCTTGCTTGGATAATGGACTCTAAAAGATATAAGAGCAAATAAACCTCCCCCCCCCCTGCCCCCGCCCCAAGTTGCTTTTGGTCGTGGTATTTGTCATAGCAATAGAAGCTAATGGAGACAGGTCCCATGACCAGGGGTTTCTCTTTTCTGGAGTCTGGCATGGGTTTTGGTGTTAGCAGCTGAGCGTTGTTTGATGTTACCTCAGAGTCACAACCTCAGGAGAAAGGTAGCCTTCACCCAGTCACTTTACAGAGACACTCAGAATACTCTGAGGAAGTAGCTTCCCAAGGCAGAGCGTCCAGTGGTACAGGCAGGCTTTGATCCAGGCGGAGCCCATGTTCCTGGCCATGACACTTGCTGTCCTCCTGCAGAGTCAACCTCCAATCCATTCTAGACCCTGTCAGGTTACTCTACTGAATTCTTGTGTGTGTCCAACTTGTCTCCACATTTCACAGGCACCTTTCCTTCAAGAACTGCTGTTCTTGCCTCCTCCTCTTGCTGGCAGGAACCTTTGTTGCCACGACTGTCAGATAGTTCTCAGAGGCAATCATCTGACCAGCTGCTTTCTGTACACCCACCCACCTCCTAAACAAAAGCTCCTGAGAAGCAGGAACTTCCGGTTTTATTTCCTGTTATTCTCCGTTTCTTTCCTCTAAAGTGACTGGAATACCGTAAATGTAATTAGCATTTGGTAGGAGACACACTGGCAATTGGCACTTTACTTCCTCACTTGATTACAGCATCATGTGTTGACCTAGGTTGCCGCTCTCCTAACCCCGGGTAAGAATGGATTTCAACAGCTGTCTTTACGAAATTGCTGAAAACCTGGGCAGTGAAGAAGTGGCTGCCCTCAAGTTTCTGTGCCTGGACCACATCCCACAGAAGAAGCAGGAGTCCATCAGCGATGCCCTGATGCTGTTTCAGAGCCTGCAGGAAAAGGAAATGTTGGAGGATGGCAACCTGTCCTTCCTGAAGGAGCTGCTTTTCCGAATCCACCGGCTGGACCTGCTGACCAACGTCCTAAACAGCAGCAAGGAGGAGATGGTGACGGAGCTGCATGTTCTAGACAAAGCCCAGGTTTCTGCCTACAGGTGGGTAGAGCTGCTGGGGTGGTGGGGACCTGGAAGTGTGGACAGAGGGGACGTGTCCCCGTGGCTGTCCTGCTGGGGTCTGTAAGCAGCTTGTGCGACTGGGCTAAATGAAGACATTTAGGGGCTAAATACATAGTTAAGAGGAAAAAAATGCTAAGGCCGTAAAAGAATTTATTTTTCATGAAGCATGCTACAGAAAGGCACTTAACGGGGGTTGAGGGTGGGTGGGAGGGGAGGAGGGAATTTGGCGACAGGGGGCTGAGAGGCCAGGGTTGAGGGAATATGGTCAACGCCCTGTGTGGAGTAGTCATTGCTGTGGTGAGACACCACGACGAAAAGCAATCTATAGAAGAGTCGATGTTGGGTTACAGTTCCAGAGGGCTGGTAAGGGCAGCAGTGAGAAGGCAGCCAGCAGTCGTGGTGGCAAGAGCAGGAAGCTGAGAGCTCCCGGAAGTGTGAAGCGCAAGCGGGGCGGGGCGGGGCGGGGCTTAGACTCTCAAAGTCTGTCCAGGGTGTGCTTCCTCCCGCAGGGCTCTGCGCTCTAAAAGCCTCTCCCGGCAGCCTGGGGACCAAGTGTTCAAATCCACAAGCCTATGAAGGACATTTTTCTCATCCGAACCATCACAATGCATATATTCACATGTAAAAAGAATAAGTAAATTTAAAGTTTTCTCATCTAGGCCTAGGATGTCTTCAGCCTCTGAGACTTACTGCTGAATAAGCTCATCCTTTCTTGTTCTTACCGAGCTCTGGGCTTAAACTCCTCTCCAGCTGATTTATTCAATCTGACTTTTTCCTCAGCCTCTAAATTGCTCTGCTTGGCCTCACACCAACTCCAGCAATCGGCTCTAATCTTCTGGCTTCCCTCTTTCTCTGGCTCGTTCCATCTGTGTTCTCTCTGCACCCTCACTCTCTATTACTGTCCCAGTAAAACTGCCTCCTCCTCTCTCATTGCCCCTTTAGTAGCTTCCCTTTCCTCTCTCTTCTTGTGAGAGTTGGGTGTATACTGTTCTGACAAAGTCTTTCTCTGATTTGTTACTGTTTCTGCCACTCTACTAGACTTCACTTTCATACATGGGCGCTTCCTTCTACAAACTATCTGTACCTTCATTGTTTGGGATTAAAGGCGTGTACCACCATGCTTGGACCTTAAGCTTTTCTTTACCGGAAACTTGCTGTATACCAGGCTGGCCTCTAACTCAGATCCCTTTTTCTCAGCTTCCTGGATTAAAGGCGTGTTTGTGTGCCGGCTTGATCACACAGACCTAAAGGGTCTTTGGATGTGATCTCTTGCCAGAGCAGCCATGTTCTGAATTCACATTCCTCTACACCTCCCAGCCTGCACTGGCAGCCACTCTTTCCTTATCGTTTGGCTTCCTACTTCAGGCTTGACTGTTGTGATATTGATAATGGGTGTATTATTTTCCTAGGTCTATCATAATTAAGTACCACAGACATTATTATTATTAATTATTATCATCATTATTATTAATGCTTAAAACATTAACTTAAATGGGGCATGGTGGTGTACACCTTTAATCCCAGCACTCAGGGAGGCAGAGGCAGGTGGATCTCTGTGAGATAGAGGGCAGCCTGGTCTACAGAACAAGTCCAGAACAGCCAAGGCTACACAGAGAAACCCTGTCTCAAAAAATGATAACAACAACCTAAAAAACCCAAACCCAAAACAAACAAAAACCATTAATCTAGCCCAGTGTGGTGGCATATGCCTTTAATCCCAGCACTCAGGAAAAAGAAGCAGTCGGATGGATCTCTGAGTTCAGGCCAGCCTGGATTACAGAGCATTCCAGAACAGCCAGGGCTACACAGAGAAACCCTGTCTTGAAAACAACAACAACAACAACAAATTCTTATTCTCTTCTAGTTCTGGGGCTCAGATTCAGAAATCAAGGTGTTAGCAGGACTGGCTTCTCTTTGGAGGAACACCTCGATTCTAGCCTCTGGCTGCCGTCTTACACAAGTGTCTCTCTGAGCTGTTGGTCTCAATGTTTCCTTTCTCTTATTAGGATACCAGACTTTGGATTAGACCCCACCTCCTTCCAGTATGGCCTCAATTGAATAAGATTTCGTCTCCAAACACCCTTTGCCCACATTAGGCCATCTCCTCACACCGTAGGTATACAGTGACTTTAAAAATATTCGGAGTCAGCCAGGAGTGCTGTATTGTTGGGGTTTACTAGAATTATGATCTTTATAAGGAGTTTATTCATTAAGATGCCTATTTACTGTAAGAAGTGATGGCCCCAGAACTAGGAAAGTCAGCGGTGTGTGTGTCCTCAACTTGTGCCATCACCTTGGGCTCTTAAAAGTTCCTGCCCTGTGAGCTAGGCTGAGGGAAACCACAATGCCAGGCAGGAATCTTTACCCTCCTTGTAGAGAATCCTAAGTCACCTGACTAGGACAGTACCTGTCAAAGACTTAAACTCTTTGATTGCACAAAGAAGGGTCACTGCTGAAGGCTTGTTCACCGTTATCTAACATGATCCAGGAGCATAAAAAATATGCACATGTGATGACTTACCACCATAAGAAAACTCTAGGTGGTTTCGTTTGGTTTTGACTTGGCTATCGTGGAACTTATTCTATAGACCAGGCTGGCCTGGAATTTACAGAGATGCACCTGCCTCTGCCTCCCAAGTGCTGGGATTAGAGACGTGCACCACTTGGTGTTTTATTACAAATTATAACTTCTACCTATAGATTAATGAAGTGAGTTGTATTGGCTCATGACACCCCAAGACCAAGTTCTCAGCACAAAGGAAATTTATTTGTCCCAGAGGGACAAAGGGCAAGGAATAAGAGACAAAGACAGAAGGGAGAGGATGAGGGAGAAGGATTGGGATGCAAGGGAGAGGGGCATTTGTCCTGGAGGACGAAGGACTGTCTCTGGATAGAGAGGAGACAGAAGTGGCCCATAGGCAAATGACAGTATATAAAGGTAAAGGGGGAAACCTCATGTTAGGATGAGTTGATTAATTTTGATTGGGCATGTTAATTATATGAGCCAAAGGGGGCTTTTGATTGCTGGACTTAGATACTTTGACAGCTGCACCTTGGTAGTCAGCCTCAGCCAAATAAGGGAATAGACCTTGGTGCTTAGCTTTGGGAATGTAATCTACTGGTTTTTAGCAAGGCAGAGGGAACTGGGGAGAAGGCAAGGCCTGTCATGTCAAAGCCATGCTGGCCAGTGTCCCTTCAAATAATGCTAATGAAGCCAGGTGGTCTCAGTAATAAGGAAGATAAAGGGACTGTTGCGAGACACAACTTTTTCTGGGAAGACACAACGCATGTGCCTGCTCACCTCATTATCTGAGCCCATGCCAGATAAAAATACCAGTGCCACCAAAGTCCAACCTGGTGAATCAATGCGCTTTATTGGGTTTACTTACAAGAATATGGGTGAGGAGTTACACACGGGAACAGAAATGACTCAGACAGCTGCATCACCAAAGCTCCTCCCAGCATGGTGAAAGCTCACACACTGGGAACCTGGAGCCCACGGGAACACTGGGAACCTTCAAGGCAGCTCAACAGGCTGGAAAGTGTCCTTTCCAGGTGCCTCAGTTGGTCTAAACCTCTTCCAGGCAGCTCGGCTGGTCTCCACTTCTTCCCAGCAACTGCTCTGGTCTTAGTGTTCTCTTAGCAGCTCAGCTTCCTTCTCTCTCAGAGGGACTCTGGCTTTTATTGCTTACTCCGGCAGGGAGAGACCGAGTGAATCTGATCGGTTTTGAGGACTTCCTGAACTATTTGGAGTTGTTATCTTCCTGCTCAAGGAGCTTCCCTGCAGAATGGAAAGTTTCAATCTCCAGGAAACTGTTACACATCAGTGTAGGGATACTTTGTTAAAAGAGTTAAAAGTTAACAGAGCCACAGTAGCTTTGGGGTGGACCAGTCTGGGCCAAACTGAGAATCCTTTATGGAAGTATTTCTGGGACTGAGAGTTTTTGAGATGGTGGTGATATGAGGTATATTCTGTTTCTATACTATTTCTTTTTTCCGAGTTTTATATTTTCTAACTCAACTTGGAAACCAACATATTTGCTTATTAAGGTTATTTTCCTTTATACAGTACTGTTGAGAGTTTTGCTGACTTATTTTTATTATTTTTCTAAAAGTTTAAAGAGCAGCCTGATTTGGGTACCCAGAAGTGAACTCTGGTCCTCTGTAAGAGTGCCGTGTGCTCGTAAGTGCTGAGCCTATTGTAGTAAATAATTGAAATGAGTGTTGGACTATAAAATGTTTATTACTAGCTCTAAGATTATCACGGTGGTATTATTTAACCCGCTATCACAAACAATGAGACATAGACACCTGTTGTATGTATGTTGGTCTGGACAGGACTGAGACTGTCTAATATCCTCACCATTCATCTCCCAGCCCCCATCCAGTGCCATCTGCCTCAATCCTCCTCAGCTGGACTACCTGTTATCCATAATCCCATGGTACTTGCTTATTTTCTCCATCTGGTTGGAGGCCTTCCTCGGTCCACATGGTGTTTTCCCCAGGCTAACCCATCCTGGCATCCTCCTTCCTCTCTTTCCCTCTGTCTGTCGCCTCTGTGATACCTCCTGAGATTCTTCCATCCTCAAAATCCCGGGAACTTTCGCCATGCCTACCCCATTCTGCCCTGCCCAGGTACAGGCTATTTAATCAACCAATCAGTTATGTCTTAGTTAGGTTTACAAACCAAAGATAGGTGTAACCAGATCATGAGGGCCAGTAACACACATCAGACCAGCCTCCAACAGCCACCTCTTCACCCCAAGTTTTGCTGACTCCTAAAACATTCTTTTATTCATTAGGCAAGCATTTTCTAAGATCCTAAATGTTCCAGGGAGCAGTTATTCTTCTGTGACCTACTGAACGCTCAGTGTGCTTTCGTGTGCTGCCTAACAGTTTGGGCAGTGATAGATCGCATGAGTGACCCTGTTCCTGTGAGGATATGCTACCTAATGATGGCAAAGTCCTCTTAGTTTAAGAGCACTTTGTGATGTCCACAAAGTGGAGAAACTGCATCTTAGAATGTGCACCTGCCCAGTAAGTGACATGTGACTGTTGTCCAAGGAAACTCAGGCAATTCACACCTGCGTATGAGGTAGATGTACGTTTATCTTCTATCTACAGATGAGAGAGGGAAAAAAAGTGTAACACGTCTAAAGTCATGGAGGTCAAAGATGGTGGGCTCAGAGTTACAACGAGGGTAGTCTGGGGCTCCTGCAGTCAAAACCCCACCTCACAAATCTCAGGGTAATAAAAGTGAAAAGGGCATGGGCTAGGCTGTCAGGGGACTCGGGCAGTTTATAAACAGGCTGTTGTAATAGATGAGTTATCTTTCTAGGGGGAATGATTGTAGGTTCAGTGAGAGAACAGAGCCTCGGGGACACCCAGGCAATGTGCTGCCATTGCAGGTGGCCTGTGGACATGTGCAGCCGGAGAACGGAATGTAGAGGGGGAAGCACTCAGGGCAGTTGGGTGTGTTGAAAGTCTTTGGTATTTCCAGAGTTGGAGGGGTGTGTGCGTGTGTATATGTGTGTGTGTGAGTGTTCTGAGTCCCTTTTATTCTAGAACCAAATATTCAAACATCCAGCCTTTTTCCTGAAGGAAATGGCTGGGAGAACACTGGCCAGTTCTTAGAAGGGAGTCAGCTCTGCTGTGCACTGAGGAGAATATAATTTCCCAAGTCATCGAACAGGGATCTTGATTTTTATAGTGACGTAAGAGCAGCAAGATCCTTTTAGTTAAAGCTAGTTGGAAGACAAAGGTGACTTTGCCCAGGGTGGGTTGGTTGGGCCTGACTCAGTAGATGCCCATCACCACTCTAGCCTCCTCCTGAGGCCCAGCAGGCAGGAGTAGTTGGCTGTTTTAAGGAGGATCTGGGAGTGAGGCCTGCTGTTAACTGTGTAGCGATGGGAAATAATCTAGAACGTGTTTCTAAGGCGTCTCCATTTTCCCTCCACAGGGTCATGCTCTTTAATCTCTCAGAAGAGGTGGACAGGTTAACATTGAAATCTTTTAAGTTTCTTTTGAACAAAGAGATCCCCAAATGTAAGCTGCATGAAGACTCGGTAAGGCCTGGTACCTCCTCAAGATGGGTCACCACCAGGGTTTCTAGGACCAGAGAGGACTGCTAACCCACAAACTGATTTCAAGGTTGTTTGTTTGTTTGTTTGTTGTTTTTGAGGCATGGTATCATGCAGCCCAGGCTGAACCCAAACTTCCTAGGTAGCCAAGGATGACTTTAACCTTCTGATAATCTGCTTTCACCTCCTGGGCGCTGGGAGTACTGGCACATGCCACCCGTCCTGGTTACAAGGGTCCAGGATGTGGCACCCAGCACTTCCTGCATGTTCGGCAAGCGCTCTTCCAGCTGAGCTATCCCCCAGCCCCTGTGCTCTCAGAAGTTAGTCAGTAATAGTGGTTCTGGCTCTCTGCTGAACCCTGCATGGTGAAGTGTTACTGTGTGACCACAGGGAAGAGCCAGGAGCCAGAGAAAGCAAGCTCTACAGTTCAACAACACAGGGGACCCAATGGGGCCAGGGAGAAAAGGTGACCTGGCGTCCTCTCTTCCCCACATCTGCTGCCCTTGAAATGCCTCAAATCGCTTGTTTGTCATCCCCTGCTACCCCTACCCCAGTGTGCGTTATGTGTCTTTATGACTAGGTTGTATGATGTATGTGTCTGTGTCTACATGAGGTGTATGTTGTGTATGTGTGGCATATGTATCTGTGTATAGGCTGTGTATACCTCTTGGTGGTTTCTCTGTTGGTCTGAGCCTCTGTGTGTGTGTTACCTGTGTGTGTGGGTTTCTCTCCCTCTGTGTGTCCGTGTGTTTGTATAACATCTAATTTTGATGTATGCTTTGTCCAAATCTATCTCTGCATTTGTTTAGTGCACACACGTGCACAAGTGAGTGGTATCTGTGTGTGTGATGCTTGTGTCTCTGTGTGTGTTAACTGAGGTTTAGAGGTGGATGAGAGACCAGGGGTGATGGAAGGGTTCAATGCACTGTCCAGGGCTGTCCTGTCCACACTCCTCATGCTGGTCCACAGATGAAAGCATCCACACACTGCCTGAGAATGAGGCCTGGGCACGGGGTGGCACCTGACATGGCTGCTCTAGCTTTCCAGTTTTTAATCCTTGTAGGCCAGAAAACACAGAATGGGCTTCCTGACTCCCATCAACTCTGAGACAGCACCATGTGCTCAGAGGTGGGAGGGGGACCTACTTGGAAAAGAAGGCTGGGCCCTTGGTTTGGAAGAAGTGGAAGTCAAACAACACAAAAGCCCTAATCCCCAAGCCTGTGCGCTCAATCTGTCCCCTCGCTCTCTCCTCCCCAGAGCCTGCTTGATATTTTCATAGAAATGGAGAAGAGGGTCATCCTGGCGGACAGAAACTTGGCCACCCTGAAGTCGATCTGTGGCCAGGTCAACAAGAGCCTGCTGGCGAAGATCGACGATTATGAAAGATCAAGCACAGGTAGATCGCTGATGGATGGCTGTGAGTTGGCAGTGCCTTGGAGTGGCAATTGTTCCTGATCAAGTTTTTCTTTTTTCATTCAGAGAGAAGAATGAGCCTTGAAGGAGGGGCAGAGTCGCCAGCTTCATTTCCAGAGGGTAATGCTCACAGACACATTTCCTAGATCCTTCGGTGCTTCCTTTCCTCCTGCCCTGTTCCCACCACCCTCTGCCACACCCTCTGCAAGTGCCACGGGAACACTGGAAATGAGCGCTCAGTTAGTCTGTTAAGAGCTCTTAACTCTGTTCTGACCTTCTTTGCTTTTGCAAAGAGTCATGGGAGCTAGATTCAGCCCCCCCCCCCAACATTCTTGTTTTGTTTTGTTTTGTTGAGATAGGGTCTTTCTCCATAGTTTTCATTGTCTGTGTTGACCACACTGTCTTTGAATTGCAGAAATCTGCCTGCCTCTGTCTCTATTGTGCTACGATCAGAGGCACATGCTATACCTGACATTTGTTCTGGAACATTCTTGATCAAGTTTCTTCAAGTCTCTCTGCTCTGTGAGAGGCCCCTTGGCCAAGCGTGCATTAAGTCCAGGTTTCCAGGTTCACCCTGCACCTGAGTCCCCCTTCCTGTGTTCGCGTCGCCCTGAGAGGCTCAAGCCAAGTTGCCTAGTTCACCCCAGAGGGGAACTTCTCCAGACCTGTTTTTTTTTTCTTTCTTTGTTTTGTTTTGTTTTTTACCTAGGAAAGCTAGCTAGAACAAACAGGTTTCCTTCAGTTTTTTGGTTTGTTTGTTTTTGTTTTGTTTTGTCTGTTTGAGACAGAGTGTCTCAGTGAGGGTTTTATTGCATGAAGAGATACCATGACCACAGCAACTCTTATAAAGACAAACATTTAATTGGGGCTGGATTACAGTGTCAGAGGTTATCGGCATGGGAAGATGTGGCAGTGTGCAGGCAGACATGGCGCTGGAGATGGAGCTGAGAGTTGCTACATCTTGGTTCACAGGCAGCAAAGAGATTGTGCCATTGGGCACGGCTTGAGCATGTATGAGATCTCAAGACCCGCCTCCATAGTGACCCGCTTCCTCAGACAAGACCATACCCACTCCAACAAAGCCGTACCAAATAGTGCCACTCCCTATAGACCAAGCATTCAAACCTGAGTCTATGGGGGTCATTCCTATTCAACCCACCATGCAGGGTCTCCCTGTGTAGCCCTAGCTTCGGAATGTATAACAGGCTGGCCTCCAACTCATAGAGATCCGCTTGCCTCTGCACCACAACACCTGCTCTTTCAATATTTTTCTTTTGTTCATTTTTAAAGTGTGGGAACACGTGACCATGATGTCTCATTAAGGCAAAATTGGAGTTACGGATGGTCGCCAGCCATCGTGTGGATACTGGACCCTCTGGTCCTCGGCAGTGAGTGCTAAGCTCACAACAGCTGAGCCCTTTCTCCAGCCCCGAGGATCACGTTCTTTTAAAGATTGTGCTTGAAAGGGAGACAGTCCTTCTTTCCTTCCAGGCCTGCCTGAGCCCGGCTCTCTCCAAGTGCCTTCAGCGTGTTTGAGTCGTGCCCTTTTCAACGACCACCTCACAAATGAGTTTGTGCTCGGCTTTCCAGGCACGTGCTAAGTGCCCTTCCTACAAGACCTATGTATCCGAAATATGTTCAAGGCAGTTTCAATGTTTATTTTCAAAAATGCCTTAGAGGCCAGTGCTGGCCATACAGGGCAGGCGATGTGAGTTCGAGCTCCAGAACCCATGTAAGGGTAAAGCAGGGAACCTACTCTGCAAAGATCTCTGACCTCCATGTGCCAGAGCATGAGTGCTCCCTACATCAAGCCTACGTGCACAAATGCTCACATGTTCCCACATAAGCATGCTCTCGCTTGCAAATGCGCGTGCGCGCGTGTGTGTGCGCGCACACACACACACACACACACACACATACACTTGTGAGCTCACACATAAATACATCCGAATGTACATGCGTGTGCGCCCTGAAAAATGTCTTTAAAGTCCTTAGGTTATCCTAAGTGTTACCTATTTCTTTACCACACAGCCTTTTCCCAAAGCCTTTCATTCCTGACGTTTTTCTTGGTCTCTTGCAGGGGAGGTATGCTTCAGAATGCAGGCAACATGGGACTCCCCCAGAGAACAAGATGGCGAGGCCCAGGTACATCCCCTCCCTCCCTCTTTGCATTCAAGTTTCTGTTTCTTGTTTTTGATGGTTCCTTTTAAGCTGCCTGTTAAGTCAATAAGGGGCAGGGCCTTTCGGAATTTTTGAGAACTGGGGGAAGTGGGGGAGACAGCAGCTACAAAAGAACTAGTTAAAGATGTAGCGGGTCCAGTTTTCTTTGTGTTTGTTTATCGGTTTCATTTGTTTGCATTTTCAGACGGTTCAGATTGACCTTGAGCTCATTATGTAGCTCAGGATGATGGCCTTGAACTCCTGAACCCCTCCCTGCCTTTATTTGCCCAGTGCTAGGAATATAGGTGTGGGCCGACACACCGGGCTGTAATTTTATTATAAGATCAAAGGCAAAGGTCCAGGAATTGTTGAAGGGGAGGGTGTGTGGCCCCCTCCTCTTCCAGCAGGGCTGCCAGCCACTGGCTGGGAGCCTCAGGAGGAATTGCTCTCCCAGGCCTCCTCTTTCAGTCGAAGACAGGTTTCCCTTTGAGCTAGACAACAAGTAGGACCTCAGTGTGTCTTAGTTTATGTCTCAGTGACACCTGTAGAGAGATTTCCTTCCTAGACACAGCTTGCATTTACAGTCTTCGGCAATTCACCGAGTACAGCCCGTGAACCTCCACGGCAGGAGGCACGGGAGACCCTGTCCACCTGGAGAAAGAGTCTGTTCCAGGGTGGGTTCCCGAGCGGAGTCTCAGGCCTTTGCTGGTCAGGAAAGCAAAGACAGGTCCACACTGTGTTACTGTGTGGCGTACTGGTCTCTTCAGCATTTTGTCTCCACCAGGCAGCTGAAGATGTCATGTTACTCTTAGTAACTGCTAGAATCACAGCATCAGAATAAATTTATCTAAGTAGGAAATACTCAGGATAACGACAAATACTGAATATACCCCGTGTTTAGCAAAGTATTTTATGCCATAGAAAACATACTAAAAAACAAAGGGTTTGTACAATATGAAGAGAAACTCAAGTGTGTTTTAAAAAGCTTAATATAAGCTATTAAGCTGCTAGGAGAAGAAGAGAGTTGCCCAAAGTCCTATGTTTTCAAGCCATAGAAGCTGGCATTTATCTTTCAGCCCAGGGTCCTCTTCTGTACTTCAGGAGAGAACAGAGGGACTCAGCCTGAAACAGCTGTAAGAGAATGCGCAGAGTGCAGGCTCTCTGGTTTTCACTGTCAGGATCCCGTAAGCACAACTTGACAAGCTCCTTGCTCTCCACATGCCATGGAGTTCCTTTGCACTGGCTTAAGGCATCAACTTTAAACATCCAGAGACTGCACTATATCATGTGTGAAGGGCAGGCCATTAGCTGTTAGCCAAGAGATGCAGCTGAGCTGAGTAAACCTCAAAAAGAGTCTCAAAGTCATGGAGGGGCATCCCAAGACATCACCTGTTGTGCCCGAATCACGATTCCCCAAAAGACCACCACCAGGAGCTGAATACGTTGCAAATCACATGAGGATCTTTTTATTATAAATCATTACAAGCTGCAGCTTGAGCTCACAGCCCCCACCGCCGAAGCGGTGAAGAGCCCCGTGCTCAGGTTAGTTGGATAATTTAAAGATTCTGGTCCCTCCCAGCATGCCCAAAGCAGGGGTGATTCCTACTTGGCAAGCATCTATTGGTTGAAACATTGCATTTTGAATTGATTGGCTATAGGAAGGTCCCCAAACCATTAATCCCTCCCTAGGGGGGATGGGCCGGGTTCCTAGCAACTGTATCTCTAGTGTGTGTGTGTAAAGAATGTGGTAAGGCGAGTTCTTCCCCTCAGAGCATTACTGGACCTCCCCACCCAACTATTCTAGGCCTTAAGCACTAATAATAGTCATCTTTAATCTCTTGGTCTCTCACACCCTTTCGTGAACTCAAAGTCCCCAGACTCTAGTCCCCACAAATGGCACACTGTTACCTGGCCTGAAGCTCTTCTGTATGATGAGGGAAGCTGAGGCAAGCACAATGGTAACAGGCTGTGATGACATTGGTGACGCACACACAGGGTAGGCAATAGGCCCAGGCCCACTTACGATTCAGCTTATGGGAAGCTGTGCAGGGGGAGGAGCCTAAAGTATTCTTCAGGAAAACGGCCCCAGATCTGGCCCGAGCTTCCCAGTGGCACTAGGCCACAGAGCCCCTTCCTGGGCTGGTGTCCGAGCTGCAGCCTCAGCTCCTGGGCTTTTGTGTTCCAGACATCAGACAAGGCTTACCAAATGAAGAACAAACCTCGGGGATACTGTCTGATCTTCAACAATAATGATTTCAGCAAGGCGCGGGAGGACATACCCAAGCTCCGCACAATGAAGGACAGAAAAGGAACAAACTATGATGAAGGTACAATGGGATCCAAAGCAGAGGCACACGGAATTTTTATTCCTATAGGCCTTTTTAAATTATTGCTATTAAAAAGGAGAAAACAATGGTCATACCTAAAGGGCCCATTTTTATTCATTTTATTAATTTCATTTACATTTCCTTGTGGAGGTAAAGAATATTCTTACACACCTGTTAGTTTTCTGTTTTTTATTTTAAATTAGGTTTTAAAATCCAAATACTGCATGTATCATGAAAATGACAACTCTTACTAATTGGTTTATAATGGAGAGCATCAATGATCTAAACAAAAACTATGAATACTAGTCAAGCATACCTGACCTGTGACCATGTGTAAAAGGAACTTTTATTTGCCTGCTTCAGTTGTTGTCTGGGAAGCAACCTTCTGCTAACCTAGGTCTAGTCCTGGAAGATTCTAGCCTTCCGTACAATCTAATCTAGGCCTAGGATACTTTCAGCTTCTGAGACTTACTGCTGAATAAGCTCATCCTTTCTTGTTCTTACTGAGTTCTGGGCTGGCTGATTCAACTCAGCTGTTCTGGCTCAAACTCCTCTCCCAGCTGACTTATTCAATCTGACTTTTCTCTTGGCCTCTGAATTGGCCTCAAACCAACTCCAGCAATCTGCTCTAATCCTAGCTGTAATCCTGGCTCCTTCTCATTCTCTGGCTCATTCCATCTGTGTTCTCTCTCTCTCTGCACCCTCACTCTCTATTACTGTCCCAGTAAAACTGCCTCCTCCTCTCTCATTGCCCCTTAAGTAGCTTCCCTTTCCTCTCTCTTCTTGTGAGAGTTGGGTGTATACTGTTCTGACAAAGTCTTTCTCTGATTTGTTACTGTTTCTGCCACTCTACTAGACTTTACTTTCATACATGGGCGATTCCTTCTACAAACTATCTGTACCTTCATTGTTTGGGATTAAAGGCGTGTACCACCATGCTTGGACCTTAAGCTTTTCTTTACCGGAAACTTGCTGTATACCAGGCTGGCCTCTAACTCAGATCCCTTTTTCTCAGCTTCCTGGATTAAAGGCGTGTTTGTGTGCCGGCTTGATCACACAGATCTAAAGGGTCTTTGGATGTGATCTCTTGCCAGAGCAGCCATGTTCTCCCTCTACAACCATGAGTTCCATAAAAAGAAGACAAGGAAATAGAACCATCCAAGAAGCGAGGGAGGGTGGGGACGAAGATGTAAACTAGTCAGGGACCAAAAGGACGTTGAATTTTGTAATAGCAAATCTAGAAGCTAAAAGATGAAAATTCAGAAGAAAGGGGATTTTGAAAAGAACACTCTCTATATAGCCAAACTGCAATAATGAGAACAGAAACGAATCCTCACGATGCAAGAACTCAACAAGTTTTCTTGTGCACACTTCTTCCAGCTGGCAGCAATGAACATTAGAAGCCTGTGGGGCCCAGTTGGTAATACAGAAGGCCTCACTCGGTTCTGATTCTTGCCTGCAGGGTTTTATCCATCTCTGGGCTGTGTTCTGGGAACGACTGTAACCCGTGGTTTTCCTATCTTATTTTTCAGATGCTCTGACTGAGACCTTTAAGGAGCTTCATTTTGAGATAGTGCCTTACAAAGACTGCACAGCAGATGAGATCCGCGAGATCCTGCGATCCTACCAAAGCATGAACCACAAGAACAAAGACTGCTTTGTGTGCTGCATCCTCTCCCACGGAGACAAGGGCATCATCTATGGCACCGACGGGAAGGAAGCCTCCATCTATGAGCTTACCTCTTATTTCATTGGTTCAAAGTGTCCTTCCCTGGCTGGAAAACCCAAAATCTTTTTTATTCAGGCTTGTCAAGGGGAGGGCTACCAGAAAGCCGTACCGGTTGAGACTGACTCACAACAGGACGATTATTTAGAAATAGACTCGTCACCTCACAAGAACTATATTCCGGATGAGGCCGACTTTCTGCTGGGGATGGCTACTGTGAAAAACTGTGTTTCTTACCGAGATCCCATGCGTGGAACCTGGTACATCCAGTCCCTCTGCCAGAGCCTGAGGGAAAGATGTCCTCAGTGAGTTTTTTGCCTACTGGGTCTTTCTCGGTGTTGTGCGTTGCTGTAGTCAGAGCCCGTTAGAGAGTGCTTTACAGCTGAGATAACATGTACAAAGCAGAGCAGTACCCACTGGGTGTGTCCCCATCTCTGAGTGTCTAGCTGTGGCTCACGAAGCTGTATTTCCCACGTCAGTTGCAAAGTGGGAGAGATAGCACGTATTACCCTCTTCAGTTCACCGACGGGAAAACGAACATATTAACTGAGGAGTCTTGTTCATTCAGCAACCAGGGTGCCGCAGAGCTGAGAGGACCCTGACCGCACAGTCCGGCTCTCTGTCTTTTGGTAGTAACATGGCTGAAGGCAACTCAGCTCCTTTGGGGAGTCTGCCAAGATGGAAGTAGTCCACTCTGTTTAACGTATTTCACCTTTGTCCCAAGTCATATTCTAGGGCTGGCAAGCCAGCTTAGTGGGACCCCAGCACCTACATGGTGGAGGAAACCGACTCCTTTAAGCTGTCCTGTGACCACCACATATGTACTATTTCATGCGCCTGCACAGGCATTCACACACAAATAAGTGTTTTGTTTTTAAAATTAGGAAAGAAATCCTGTATCAGCTATCCAACCCCGAATCTTCTTAGCAAACCACAGGAAGTCCTGAAGATTAGGAGACCCTTATGTTTCCACTAACTTGGTCTGCTTTTAAGCCACAAGTGTGGGATGTTATCCCTATGGCATTCGGTCCATCTACAGTTAGGGCTTCGTATTTCAGGTTCACTACCTCACACCCAGCTGATATGTAAAGAATGGGGAGCCCATCTACAGATTCTTTTAGATCTGCATCTTAATGTTTTGGGCATATGAAGAGTGAGAATTTCCTATGGCATGTGGAGAGTAGACCAGAATATCAGTGTGGTGCTTTCAGACAGTTGGTGACAAGGGACGGGGTTGGGGGAGTAGGGAAGGTGGCTGCAGGAAACATTTGACTTCTATGTGCAGAGGGCATAGGGGGATGTTGAGGCATTTATGGGGTCCAAATGACAATACATGGGGCACAGTGAGGAACACAGAGATTAGGAGGGGAGGAAATCAAATCTGACAGGAATACAGAGGTTTCTTGTAACCAGCAGAGATCCAGAGTAAACCATAGGTAATTCAGTATGCTCCAGGAAAACTGAGTTGCCAGGATAGCCATGGGAGGTCTTGATTCAGTGACTTATAACCTCAAACACCTGACCCTGAGAGAACTAGAGAACCTTCCTCGGGCAGAGCCAGTGAGACGGTGGGCACCGAGTTGCCCTGATCAACGCTTAACGCTGCTTTGTATTTCAGGGGTGAAGATATTCTCAGCATCCTGACTGACGTGAACTATGATGTGAGCAATAAAGCT
>CM053751.1:39280748-39421394 GCA_028658305.1 Pachyuromys duprasi
CCTAATTGTGTGCTCTTCCTTGGGGAAGACTGTTTGTCCTAGTTTCAACATTCATTAGTTGTCTGTAGTTCTTTGTGTAAGCTTTAGGTGTGTTTTAATGTTTTTTGAATTTCCTTTTAATTGGAATTAGAAGCCATAGAAGACTGTACAAGCCCTTACCTATTACTACATCATTAAAGGTTGGAGTTTTAAGTTCAAAGCAGAAGCTTGATAAATTGAACATCAGTTTTGAGTAAGGTAGGGACTCGGGGGGCCCAGAAGATGTTAACCTAACTTTGCTGGCTTCTACTTTCTAGCTCAATGTCTTTTTGATAGAGCATTTAATTTCTGTAAATATTAGGCTCCACATCTGTAAACTGGGAGCAATAAAATTATTTGATCAGCAAAGCCCTCAACGAAGGCATGGTATGTGCTAAATGTGCACTTCCTACACTTCCTATCTGAAATGCATACTTTCCTTTTTTCTTCTTTCTTTCCTTCCTTCCTTTTCTTTCTTTCCTTTTTTCTTTAAGACAGGGTTTCTCTGTGTAGCCATGGCTGTCCTGGAACTCACTCTGTTGACCAGGCTAACCTCAAACTCAGAGATCACCTGCCTCTGCCTCCCAAGAGCTGGGATTAAAGGCATGTGCCACAACTGCCTGGCACACTTTCCTATTTTAATGCCTTAGGGACAGAGGTGGTATTGACCATGTGGCTGCTGCTGTTATTGGTGGATATCAAAGTCCAGTGAATATTGGTTGTGATTTGTAGGTTCTTGTGTCTTGTAATCAAAACCTGAGCAGAGGCAAAGGCAGTCTGTAAGTTAGAACTCACTTCAAAGACACGTGGGCCAGCTGGGAAGAGGTTTACACACCCACACACACCCACACACACCCGTGCATGTGCTCTCTCTCTCACACACGCAGTGTCACAAGCTGTACTTTTTCATACTGTTTATAACAAAAGCACAACTAACAAGTGTACAGTCCTTTTCTGGGTAGTTGCATACAGGAACTCAACACATGTGGCACCACACAAGCCCTTGCAAGCTCAAGGCAGACAGTATCCCAGCATGCAACAGGGCGGGGAGCTTGAGGACCTGTCAGCACCTGGTAGCTGCCAGGAGAGGGACAGTGAGCTTTGTTTTGTTTTTAAATGGTGTGGCCCCCTGGTAGGTCTGAGTTTGAGACCAGCCTGCTCTACAGAGTGAGTTCCAGGACAGCCATGGCCACACAGACACCTTGTCTTGAACCCCGCCCCCCCAAAACCAAAAAACCTACCAACCCCCCTCCCCAAACAAAGTTGGGTGAATAGGAAAGTTAGATTGGAGAGTGGACCTGGGACAATTTGGTGGAGGTGGGTGGAGATCATCAGCATTCATTGAAATTCTTAGAGAGTTAATAAAATACTATTAAAGTAGGGCGGTGTGTAACTGTCCCGGCAGTTTTCATTAGTTTTTGGACACTAGTTCATAACATATCTCCAGGGTGATTTCATGATCAGTTAAAAGCCCTTCAGAGGAGAGGGCTATTGGGAAGCATGTGCGCTGATACAAAGAGAAGGCTCTCTTTGATTTCGGGGGGAATGGCTGTGAAAACACTTCCACGGCTACGTTTTTCTCCGCGCACTTAAGAAATAAACTTGTGCATGATGAGGAGGTGGCTCAGCAGTTAAAAGTTCCTTGCCAAACAGAATGTGAGGACCCGTGTTCAGATCCCCAGAACCGACGTAAATGCCCATGGGCACATCCACCCTCCTGTGATTCCAGCACTTGGAAGGCAGAGACACACTGTGGGGCCGCACTTGCAGCGTCAGAGGGCTCGAGGGTCAACGAGACACCTTGCCTCCGTGAGTTAGGTGGAGAGTGACTGAGGAGACTACGCAGGTGTGCATCCAAAATGTTCATATTTTATTGTGAAAATCCTCACAAATACACAAAAAGTAAAGAGAACAGAAGTAGCTTGCCGATGCCACGTGTCCACATCACCCCAGGTCGACAGCTGCCCCGAAGTTCATCCTCACTAATGGTATTTCTACCTGCCCGCCTCGGGGGTGGATTGGCCTGGGTCCCGCTAAAGTGGAATCTCTTTACGTCTGTCTAGTTTAGAGTCTGTAAAGACGAGGTCCTTCTGAGATAGCTAAAGTCTTTTAAAACGTAAAATACCAGTCAGTGTTCGGAATCTCCCCACAGTCTTGTATTTTACAGTTCATTTGAGTCAAGACCTAGCAAGATCTGTATCTTGAATTTTGTTTGTATTTCAACATTAACGTATTTCCACATTAACATATTTTTTAAAAAATATATTTTCATATAACATTTTAGAAGAAACCAAGTTGTCTCTCCTATGCGTTGTTCCTTAGTGTATATTTTACTGAACTTGTACTGATATAATTTTATATTTTTCTATTCCCTCCTAAATAAACTGTCAGTGAGAAGGAAAAGCTGTTTAAAAAAAAAAAAGCGGACAAGTTATAAATTTACCTTACTGTTTCTAGGGGGATCCTTTTGTTTGTCTTTGCTTTTTTTCTGTTTGGTTCCGTTTTGCCAGTTTTACAAATGGTGTGTTCACACATGGGGAGCGTTCATGTTCTAGTATTTGTCTCCACCGCTGTTTAACATTCATTGCCAACACTTAAAAGGAGCACTTCCACATGAAAACCAGAATATTAAAAAAAAAAATCATGGTGACCCCATGCATCCAAAAGGCAGGCGACGAGTCTAAGAAGTGCAGTGATCAGACAGGGTGTGGCCCCGAGTTCCTCAGCCCTCTCGCTTTGCCTCTGTCTGTGCTTTAACGCGCTGCTGTGTGTTCGCTGCTCTTGGCGTTCACCCACTGCCGTGCTGGCACGTGAATTCTCAGGATGCTCAGAGTCAATTACTCTTCCCAAACCATTGGGTTAAGGAATATGATATAGAAGGGAATAAAGTTTGTGCAATTGAATCAAAGTTGCAAAAAAAAAAAAAAGCCTTGTTTGCTGCTTGCCCTCGGGGGACGTGAGTCACACCCCAAAAATGCAAGAGTCACTCAAAAAGGAGACCCTTCAAACTAGTCTCCAATAAAAATATGTAAAAAGCAGAAGAGTCACAATATAATTGAGATAAGAATTCAAACATTTCTAACCAATCCGAAGAAAGCAAATCTTAAAAAGGGGGGGGGGGAATAAAGTCGTAACCACCGAAGAACACGACGCTCAGCGTGCACCTCCCGAGAAAACCTTGCCGGGGTCCGCAGCTCACCGGCCAGGGTCGTTGCTTGGGCCACAGAGCCCCACAGAGCGCAGCTGGCTCCCTAGGACGCTCGCTTCTTGTAGTTGCTGGGTTCAGGAGGGTCCGACTCTGGAACAGAAAGAGTGACGCAGGCCAACTTCTCAGGTGTTTCTTCAGAAGTTTCTTCGTTCTTCGTTTTGAGCTTTTGTCTGTGAAAAGAATGATGCGCACGGTATGGCGGTAGCCTCAAAGGCGAGAGGGAGTGTAGGGTTATTTGCTGGTGGGCGGGAGAAATGCGGCTTCCTGGCTGCCTGAGGAATCCGCCTCTCTCATCCCTGCAATCGCTTTAAATTTGGTGAAATGTGGTGTTTGGGTGATCATATTCCCAGTGGAATCGACGCGCTGGGTAACTCATCTTCTAGGTTAGCGTTCTGAGAAGGCCCTTCAGGGACTGGTGGTTCTGATTGGCAGCTGATCTCAACAGGAGCCAGAAGTGCCCAAATCTGAGAGCTAAAACCCACTGAACTCTGAAAAGCAACCCTCAGTCCCAAGACGAAGCAGCTCAGCTCTCCACAGACAGATTTGCTCTGTTTTACACAAAAACAGACGCACAGGGGCAAAGGCTTGATACACAACAAACTGCCCGCCTCAGGCAAACGATCGACCTCCATAGTGAGTGTGTGCCCAGGCGCATCCAAGTAATCAGGACGGTGACATCTGCAAGCAGCCCCTGGCTTGTCCTGACCCATTCCCCACCCAAACATCCTCCCGCTCTGAGGTGGGTCAGCCAAGCTGCCCTGAGCAACAGCACCATACCTGAGGCGGGCATTTTCCTCTGTCAGGATCTGTATGGTGTGCTTATACTTTTCTTCAGCTTCAGCAAGCTTCGCCTGGAACAACCTCTCCAGATTTCCCGCTATAGTTTTCTAGAAGATAAATTTGAATGGCTGTCTTCACCAGAGCCCCTGGGGCCTATCTCTCAGTTAGAACAGCACAATGTCCTGGCCTCCTCTCCAGCCTGGTCCTCACTCTAGCCACGGCTCACCTCTCTCTGGAGTTCCATCTGGATTTGGTAAAAGTTGGTGTTCAGTGTCTCCAGAACAATAGATTGTGCCCGCAACTCAGCCTCCAAGATCTGCACAAGAGGAAAGTGACTCAGAACCTCATGCTGATGCTGTGTCCCTCCCAGAGACAGGTGGGAACTCAAGGACTTTTCTTCTCCAGGGCAGAGAACAGAATGCACTGTGAGCACCTCGGCTGCTCTCTCTTGGACCCCTTACAGCCAGCCAGTCACCATGCTGTCATATCTATCCTCTTCCGCCCCCACCTGTGTCCTGCTCTTTAGTCTCGCTGTCATGGCTGCCAAAGCAGCCCTCATCAGAATGCAAGTGGTAGTCACAGTGATCATCAGCCATTCGTTCACTGAGTGGTTTTTTTTATTCTTAAGATCTAGTATTTTTGAGAATTTCTTACGTGAATACAATGCATATTAACCTCTCACTTTCTCCTAACTAGATCCATCCCTTCCTCTTCCCAACTTCGTGTCCTCTTTACAAAAGTTAATATTTAATTTTTAATGTTTTTTTTTGTGTGTGTGTCCACACACACATGTGAGTGTGGGTCGCTCCAGAAGCCAGAAGCAGCATCAGATCCTCTGGAAACAGAGCTATAGGTAGTTGTGAGCCACCTGATTTGGATGCTAGGGCATAAGCTCTCGTCTTCTGGAAGAATAACGAATGCTCTTAGCCACTGAAGCATTACCCCGGCCCCACATTGCATATTCTTTATTACAGTACCTCCTCCTCCTGACTCCAACTCTGTGATACTCTGAAAAAGGTTGTGAAAAGATCTGTGAGTTCAGAGGTTGGAAGGGGAGTGAAGGGGAAGGAGGGAAAGAGGGCAGTTTTAGAGAAGGAAACTATTTTGTTTGACTCAGTAATGATGGATACCTGACATGACATTTTAACCAATACCCATAGCATGTACACCATAGAGAGTAAACCGGGGACCTCAGTTAGCAACAGTGTTGATATTGGCTGCTCGGTGACTAACATATCTAGTGAAAGCTGCTAGCAGGGGGAGCATCAGGAGAAGGATGGGAAGTGATAAGGGAAAGAACTCTCAAGATGGAGGACTACCTGTGCCTCATTTTTCTGTAATCCTAAATCTGCTCCAACTGATACTCCACCAATTAAAAAAGTTCCGAAGAAAGTCATGCAAAGCCCCCAGAAAGCAAAACGTGTAGGTGTCCATAAGGAATACTAGTGTGGCTAGAATATAGAGACAATAAGTCAAGGTGAAGTGGAGTGGAAAGTTTCAGTGTCTTTACAAACTCACGTTATTATAAACATGTCTTTTTTTAAAAATCCCAGGTGTGGGATATGGGACTGATTCAGAGTGTCCACATCAGAGGACTATTTGCCTCGTGCAGGCTCTAAGAGGGGCCAGCTGCACAGAGTTTAATTCTGGGGACTCTGCAGAGGAAATCAATGCCAGCGCCCAAAGTGTGTTGGGAGTGCTCTGAGAAAGAACAAGAATGCGGGTGCTCCCTTCTGCAGCTCCTGATGGCTGCTGACGCAGTTTAATGAGAAGAAGTTGGATATATTCTGAAACAAAGATTGATATTGTCCCAAAGAACCAACCACCCTAACCAGCAGGAAGTAGTGAAAGAGAACTATGGCCCCCGTCCTCACTGACCTTCTTTCTCTCCTACCCAGTGTTGGGGTGTTGGAAGGGATAAGGGGTAGAGAAGGGAGGTCGAGGCATAAGGAACCAAATAAAGTAGAGTTTAAAATCTAGCCCTAACAGTGAAGGCGTACAGAATCGGTCATCCTGGAGGCCACCATAACCTGAAAACAGAGGGCCCCCCACAGCTTTAGACACGAGAGCGTTTGTCCTGGCTTTACCGTCAGTCTTCATCTCCTTGCTCCATGGAGTGTGGGTTGGAGGAAAGGAACAAGGGGGTGAGGAGAGGGTGCCGCTTGTAGCTCAGGTGAGGGCAGCTGAGCTGCGGAGAGCTAGGAGGAAGATACTGGAGCCTGGAGCTCAGAGGCATGGTCAGGCTGAGGAATGAACCCCGGCCAGCAACACAGAGGGGACATTCATATTGATGGAGCCACCTAAGGAGAAGGAAGATAATGCATTCCTGGGCTCAGGAACAGGGAGGACCGACCAGGAAGACAGAAGGGCAGGCAGCCAAGTAAAGGGAGCACCAGATGCCCAGGGACGCTGAGGGGAATGACTCAAGGGAGGAATGGCCAATGGCGTCTGAGGCTCAGCTCATCCTGGGTGACGGAGGCAGTACAAGCCTTGGGTTTAGTGACTTAGAAGTTACAAGACAGTCTCAGACAGTGAATGGAAACAGATGCTGGGCTGAGGTGCGGAGGGGGCGTGGCATTCACTCATTCATTTGTCTGTTCAAGGATCAACTAGTGTTTATGTAAAGCCCATAGTGTGCTAGGTACTATTTTAGGAACTAAGAATTTGAAATGGTAAAGAAAACATACAGAATGTATCTGTGAATTTATCTGCTTGGATGATTAAGTCAATGCAGAAAAGCAAAGCAGAAGATGTGTCAGAGCAGAGGGCTGAGCGTTTAAATAGAGTGACTCCCAAGAGGCTGCAAGTCGAGTAAAGACCAGAAGAAGGGAAAAAAATTGCTATGGAAATTTCTGGGAAAGAGGTATGTAGGAAGACACACTGTCTAGGCCAAGACCTCCAAGGTAGGACACTCTATCCCTTTAAAGAACCAACAGAAAGTTCAGGGACTTTGGAGAGGAGTGATAGAAGGTAGAAATAAAGGAGATGAGTTGAGGGAGAGAAGGGAGAAGACACCATAAGCCCTTGGACTAGAGTAATTCAGTCCCACCAGATAGGCTGGAGCAAAATCGCTGCAGAGGAGTCAGGAGGACCTTTAGAAGGGGCTTGCTCTACACCACGCTTTAATTCCAACCAGCAAGACTTGAAAGGCTTAGACTGTTTCCAAACCACTTAACTGCCTCATCCCAGAACGACGTCTGTGAGCATGTGAAGGAATATAAAAATCCTCAGTACCCAACAAGGTAAGCGTCACAATGGCTAGCACGAACTGGAAACTCAGCAGGCTTGCAAACGAAGTGATCAGGGGGAAACAGGCTCAGAAAGGACCCCTACGGTAGAGTTAGCAGAGAAGCTGCTTTCAGAATACATTAGGGCACCCCGGCTCAGAGGCTGTGTTGTCTGCCGTGCCGGATGTCTCCGTTTGTTTGGCCCTTAAGTTGCTGGCTCCACCAGGACTTGAAGATATTATTTCTTCATCAAGTCTGTGCAGTGACTAATTGTTTTCTCAGACATGTCTATTCTTGGAACAACTCACATTTCTCAGTGAAAAGGGAAACACATGTTACTTTTGTTTAACTTTTTTTTTTTCACCTGCCTTCACAAATGGCCTTGTGTTTCCCCGCAGAAGGGAGCCCTGCAGAAATGGCCTCATGCAAACTACACCCAAGGTTCTGCAGGAGACATTTGGAAGAACATGCCTGTGGTGGTTCGAATATGTTTGCCTCCCACCCATATATTCAGACGTTTGAATGGTTGGTCACAGAGAGTGGCACTATTAGGAGGTGTGTCCTTGTTGAAGGAAGTGTGTCACTGTGGAGGTGGGCTTTGAGGTCCTATGCCCAGTGTGACACAGTCTCCTTCTGCTGCCTGTGGATCAAGAGGTACAACTCTCACCTCCTTCTCCAGCACCGTGTCTGCCTGCATGCCGCCATGCTTCCTGCCATGACGATAACAGACTAACCCTCTGAAACTGTAAGCCAATGAAATGTTTTTGGATATATATATATATATATATATATATATATATATATATATCCATATATGACACCATGCCTTGGTCATGGTGTCTCCTCACAGCAATAAAACAAAGACAGTGATGACATTCTGTGACTCGAAAATCCTATGTTTTAAGCTTTGTTAAACATAGATGACATTCAGCATTGATGACCGTAGAGTCTGTTGCTGATGTAATTGCTCACAGCTGACTCTGAAAAAGGCTGCATTTGTTTTGCATACAGTTCAAGATTCATTTTGACTTACTCAGTTCAACAATTAGATTTAGGTGTCCCATTAGCTTTACTGGTTTGGATAAAACTGGATTTCATTTTCCCAAGAATGCATCATTTGGAAGATACTAGTTGCACAGAGTTGAATGGAAATGCTTACGTCTTTGGATTTCCTCAGCTCTTGTAATTCCAAGGTATCTTCATTATGTTTTTTCATGAGCTCCTAAAAACAATTTTATTTAAAGGTTAGCTCCATGGTTCTGAATATTCTTTTAGGGAATAAAGAAGCCATCAGAGAAGTTGGGTGTGGTGGCGCAAGCCTGGAATCCCAGCACTCGGGGAGGCACAGGCAGGTGAGTTTGAGGCCAGCCTAGTCTACAAAGCGAGTCCAGGACAGCCAAGGCTACACAGAGAAACCCTGTCAAAAAAAAAAAAGCAGCAGCCATAAGAGGATTCAAGAATATTAAACTCCTGATAGTGAACTTTAGACACTATCAACTGATATATATATATATGTATATATATATGTATATGTATATATATGAAGCTGTAAAATTTACACAGAAAGGCAAAAGGATGAAGAAAGGTAAAAATCATCTTGGAAAACAACATCAAATGTAATAAATAAAATAAAAGAACAAGAGGAAAAACAAAACAAAAAAACAAAAGTAAAGCCAGACTATTTGTATGCACTAACTGGTTCTAAGCTATACCAAGACAATGTGCTGTTGGTGTGAGTGTAGATAAACGGCTAAGGAGAGTGGGAAAGAGAATCTTGCCCTTCACTCCAAGGACATCAAGACAACTCAGTGAGGAAGGAAAATTTCTTTTTTTCAGATATGATGACAGAATAATTGCATATCCATACAGAAAAATTACCTATGACCTTTACACGCTACACAAAAAAATAATCCAGTGTGGATCATAGAATCAGAAATACTAAGTTATAAAGCTTCTAAAGAGAATATTCATGGCCTTAGGATAGGCAGTAGTGTTATAGGGAAGATAGAAAAAGCTTTTAATTATAAAAAGAAAAGATTGACAATCTGTCTTTCATCAAAATTAGAAGTTTCTCCATATTGAAAGATAACGTTTGCAAAATGAAAAAGTAAACCACAGGATGAAAGTTAAATATAAAACATATATAAAATATTTATATTCATGCCTTTTAAATGATAAAAGAGTTGAATAGACACATCAAAGATGTGAATATTCAAAGAGTTGAATAGACACATCAAAGACATATCAAATATATCAATGACACCCCACCCAAATCCAAAAAACTGGCCAGTGTATTTAGTCATTAGAGAGACTGAAAAAAAAAAAGTGAAATGCCACTTTCTATGCACTAGAGTGGTCATAATTAAAGACTGGGCACACTAATTGTGTACTAATTCACATATTTAAGATCTTAGAGTAAAACAACAATTCTTCTGTGGAAACCCCAAATTTCCTATGTGTGCCCTGATGCTTCAGCAGCAGCATTCTAAGAGGAGAGCAATCATTTATCTGTGAAACACTTGTGCAAGAATACTCACAGAAGCTTTGTTTAAAAGCCAACAAATGGAAGCAACCCCAATATTTCAAACCAGGAAAGCAATAAACACTCTGTATGGCGTTTCTACAAAGGAACACTACTGAGCAGTGAAAAGGAACACAGTTGGATATGGGCTCATGCTTGTAACCCTAGTGCTGGGAGGCATGAAGATCAGGAACTCACCCTGGGCTACACATCAGTTGGGGTCCAGCCTGGGCTACAGACAGAGATCTATCTCAAAACACTTTTATAAAAGGAATTTAAGAATATGAAAACCAAATAAAGTTATCAGTTATTTCCAGGGAAAACCAGTACATAAAAGGGCATAGCCCAAGCTGGGTGTGTTGGTACACTCCTTTTATTCCAGCACTTGGGAGGGAGAGGCAGAGATATCTCTGAGTTCGAGGCCAGCCTGGTCTACAAATCAAGTCCAGGACAGCCAAGGCTACACAAGAAACCCTGTCAGAAAAACAAAACAAATAGCAACAAAAGAAAGCTAAAGTCAAGAGTAACTTTTGGGCTGGAGAGATGGCTCAGTGATTAAGAGCCATCTTGGCTGCTCTTGCAGAGGACCCAAGTTCAAGTTCAATTCCCAGCACCCATATGACAGCTTGCTGCTGTCTCTAACTTTAGTTCCAGAGGATCTGGCACCCTCACACAGACATATGTGCAGCTAAAACCCCCATGCACATAAAAATAAACCTCAAAAAAGAAAACCCAAAAGTAAATAAATAAGAAAAAAGGGCGTAGCCGCTCCTTTATTTTTACATTAAGTTTTAGAACCCAAAGGTCTAGCAAAGCTGCTTTTTGGCTCGTTTGAACTTGCTGGGCCAGAGGTGGCTGTGGGCTGTGTCTACTGTTTGAGTAGCTGTGTCCTCACCACTCACATGACGCCCCCTCCTGAGAGCTGAGGCTGGAGGTGGAGGTGATACCTCAGCACTCAGTGGCTCGCTTCTGAGGTGCAGGATTCCCACCATGCTGCTGCGATCTCCCCGTGGCCACCAGAGCTTTCTGTTGGAGGAAGATGATGGTGGAAGGGTCGAGGAGGAGGAGGAAGCTGGGGGCAAAAATGTAAGTGATTCAGCAGTCGAGATGGGGAGCCTGCAGGGAATGGCGCCCATGGGTTCCAGCAGATCCTCTGAGTCAGAACATAATCAGGACAGAAACAGGGAGCGTCCACAAAGCACCCTGACCCCACAGGAAGTGAAGTCTGCTGGGAATAAGGAGCAAGACTTCTGCCAAGAAAGAGCTCAACTATGAAAGGGAAGGAAGTAGTGAGATATGAAAAAAGGTAAGTACTGAAGAGAAGTATAAGGAATGGGGCCAGGAGAAATAATGAGACAAGGTTTCTCTACCTAGCCTTGGCTGTCCTAGAACTCACTATGTAGACCAGGCTAGCCTCAAACTCACAGAGATTCTCCTGCCTCAGTTTCTCTAGTGCTGGGATTAAAGGCATGACTTGATATTAATAAATGTTAAATTCCAGGACAGCCAGGGCTTCACAGAGAAACCCTGTCTGGAAAAACCAAAAGAAAAAAAATAAATAAAAGTAAATTTCATTAATAGAGAGAAAAGTCAGCAAAGGAACCGGAGAAAGAATGTCTGCATGGAAAGGCAAAAGGAAAATACCAACTGTGAGAAACAGCTGTGGGGGAGAAGAAAGGAGAAAATGAACAATCGGAAAACCAAGTTTGGGAGGAAAGGGAAGGTGAGGGCCTTAAGATATGGCTGAAAAATGCAAAAAGTAAACCCTGCTACAGAGAGATCCCAGAAAACCCACTGAAGGCTCACATGCCTCTGTAGAGGAACCCTGGACAAGGCAGCCGCTGTTAAGGAGGTTGAGACCCCAGCATAAAGACCACAAACTCAATCTACATTATAGTCCTTGAGTATCTGTACCAGCAAGCCGGGCGCTGTTCTGCTCTGCCAAGAGGAGGTAGTCCAGGCGACCTGAAAACGGTCCTTGACTGCATAAGGTCACGGGAGTCAGAAGACTCATATCCTAACCAACAGATGTTAACAGCTTGCATTTCTGAGTGGGGGTCACTGGAAGATGTTCCAGGGAGTCAGAGACAAATGGCTAGTGGGTACCAAGCACAAGACAGGGTTCCTTCAGCCAATGGACTGTCACAGTTCAGTTCCACAGGAAGCCATCCCTAGGGTCCTTCCCAGAGAAGGCCCGGGTGTGTCAGAAAGGGGAATGCCCAAGTCATCGTCTCTGGTAGCTCAGAAGGACAAAGTGACCTTTGCCTTGAAACTGGGCAGAGTTCAGAGACAGTGTGTGTGTGTGGGAGGGGGGAGGATTCTTTTACCTGGAGCTACTTAAACTTAAAAATCAGAAATTAAAAAAAAAAAAAACCCAAAAACTGCTCAATCATGTGATGACTGCCAAGCATGCGCATTGTTCTTAGACGTTCTGTCCATTGACCTGTGGGGCATTTTCTTGACCACCAGTTGATCCAGGATGGTCCAGCCTACTCTGTGGATGTCACCATCCCTACCAAGGTGGCCATGGGCAGTATAAGGAAGGCAGCTGAACGTGAGCGAGCCTGGAAACAGTGTTCCTTAGTGGTTTCCCACTTCAAGTTCCTGCCTTGATTTCCTGCCTTGGAAGTTGAGGATGGACCGCAACCTGTGAGATGAAACAAATCCTTCTCCTTCAATGTGCTTTTGGTCACGGTTTATCACAGCAACCAAAAGCAAACCACAAGAGTCATTCTTTTCGCATGTATATCCAGGGAAGTTGAACGAGGAGGAGCATGTCCATGGGGGGAGGGGAAGTCACCTAAGAATGCAGGCCCACCAGGCTCCACTGCAACCAGTGAGCATTCTGTTACCTCTTTCTCTCGGTTGAAGTTGTCATAGATAGCACCCAAGGATTCGTTCATCCTCCTTTTTTCTTCTACCGACTCCAACTCAAACCTTTTTGTTATCCTATGTTCTGTGGAGGTGAGAAGAAAAGCAGATTTGTATGTTAATGTTGGAGGAGGCAGGCCAGAGGGAAACCAGGATGACCGAAAGCAGGAAGAGTTTCACACTGGACTGAACCTGTTTCAGCCAGAGCTGACTGCACTGACCCTCGGTTGGGGAGCGGAGGTGGGCCTCCTCCTCTGCTGAAGTCATGACTGTGTGCTTTCTTGGGCATTTTCCTCTTTAAATATCTTGGCTGGATTATAAGCCTAGCTGTGGAGCCCCGGCTCCAAACAGTTGGAAGGGAAGATCAAACACAAATTCCCTCAGTGTCTAGCTGCAGGGACGGGTGGGTACCTAAAGCTAAATTCTGCTTTTTCAAAATGGGGTTGTACCTGACTTAGTTTTGTTTTTTTTTTTCTCCTCAGTGTAGGACTCTTCTGGTGCTTCAGTATTCCAAGCAAAGCTCTAAACAAATGTAGCTCAGGATTTCCTTCCCAGTCTCACTTGCCCTGCCTAGGCAGTCCTTACTAGGGGAGCTGACTTTCCCAGAAGCCTTTATGTGACCAACTGGATTTTGACCAATGGATGGAGTCAACATGGAATGTGGAATAGGTGTGCAGAGTCTCACACCCGTCTCAGTTTTTCCTGTGGACCCAGTAACAATTTCTCATCTTCCTGTTTCCTCCCTTTCGCGGGAAACTCAGTGGGTGGGAGCTGCGTCTGTGGAACACTTTGTATGGTCTGAGCTCTAGTCAAGCGTTAGAAAGACTGAAAATACTAATCATGACTTCTGTGGAGGATGTGGGGACACAGAGGCTGACAGTATACTAGACTGCTACCCCCGTGTCTGTCTGTCTGTCTCTCTTACACACACACACATACACACTGAATAATTTAAATTCTAATTTAAGAATTCCTCCTGGAATTCTATATTTCTTTTCTTTTCTTTCCTTTTTTTTTGGTTCTACATTTCTTCATAGGTGTCAATATCAATATTTGTTTCAGCTCATGATGGGCAAACAAGTAAGATGTAGACCCTGTAATTCATATCTGAAATGTAAACAAAAACAACAACCCTTGCCTTCACTGTTTTTCTTTGATTCCTAGTAACTCGAGGCACCTTTCCTTCAGAAGTCCAGCATCTGACCCTTTCACCCTTGGTAAAGCCAAGCCTCTTTCCCTCAAGTCAAGGTCAAGGTTGATACTTTTGTCATTGCTAACAACCAGTGTCTTCTGCATAACTCACTTTGTTGTAGCAGGATCTTTTCCCTTTCCAACTTCTCATCCTTCTCCCATTCTGCCTTCCGCTTTAACCACTTATCTTCCATTTCATCGTAGATGCTATCCTATGGAGGCACAAAGGCACCATAAGAGGCTATCAGGTTGGAACGCTGCCGAGGCTCTGACTGGACCCTGGGGCCTTGTTCTCCCCTCACTTGGGCCTCCCAAGGGGCCACTCCATTGCTGAAGTCAGGTAAGGCCCTCTGTATCTGATTCTGCATCTCCCTGTAAGGCAACCTGCGCTAACTCTGGGACGTCATCAAGTATGGGGACTTGCCCTATTTTGCTTTCTATAGCTGTTTTAAAAGAGTCTGATTAAAAGCAACCTGGGCAGGAAAGGGTTTATTTAACTTACACTTCCCCATTACAGCCCAGCACTGAGGGAAGTCAGGAAGGAACCAGTGCCAGGGGCTGGTGCTGCTTGCAGGCTTGCAGGCTTGCAGGCTTGCTCAACCTGCGTTCATAGATCCCCCAGGTCCACCTGCCCAGAGGTGGCCCCACCCACTGGGTTGGGCCCTCCCACCTCGATTACTAATCAAGACTTTGCCCCACAGAGTTGTCTTTAGGCAATGGAGACAATTTCTCAAAGGAGGCTCCCTCCTCTCAGATGAGTCCATTTTGAGCCATGTTGACAACAAACCGAACCAGTGCAGGAGTAAAGGAAATGATTATGTTCTGAAATGGCTCTGCGCTCAGCTCACCGAGGGTGGAATGAGGAAAGACCCTATGGATGGCAGTTTGGCCAAATCTGTGAAAAGTCTTAAATATGTTCATTTCTTTGACCAGTGCTCCACTGCCAGGATCAAATATGTTCAAAGTGCCCTAAAATTCCCAATGAAAAGAGGATACAAAAACATACAGAGATTTAGTATGCCTCCATCTCAGTGCAAGTTTCAACAAAGCCTGGGTGTTTGCAGAGGCTACTCTGGGGACGCCAATTATTTATTTTTGTGTATGTGTTAAACTGTTGTTGGTTATTTCCACTAAAAAAATTATTTGCTGTATGTGTGTAAGTGTTTGCCTGCAGGTATGTCTGTGCACTATGTGTGGGTCTAGTGCCTGAAGAGCTAGAATAGGGCATTGGATCCCCTGGCACTGTAGTGACACATGGTTTTGAGCCATCATGTGGGTGCTGGGAACTGAACCTGGGACCTCTGGAAGTGCAGCAGCAAATGCTGGTAACTGCAGAGCCATCTCTCCGGCCCTTATCCCCGCCCCCTTCTTTATTTTTTAAAAACAATGAACAGCTATTACTTTGATGACCATGAACCTCCCCCCCCCCCCCCGCCTGTTTTTTTCAATAGGGCCTCTTCAGAGTTGCACGGCTGGGTTGTCAAGCATGGAAGCCGGTGTGCTCATACTTCCTGCTGGGGACAATAGTGACCCTGTGCAGAATCTCTGCAGGTCTGGATCCGTCCCCATGTAGTCAGCTGGCAATGAACCTTCCTTCTCTTGCTCTCAGAATCTACCATACAGCTTTGAATCTCACCTGATACATGTGAAACATATTCTTCAGATACTTATATTCTTTGCTTAGCTCCTCTGCACGGAAAGAAAAAGAGGCCATCACTATTCCTGCGAAAGGCCGTAATTTCCTCCTCAGCACCATACCCATGATCCACCCCCTACCCGGATGATGAAACCTTTGCATGACGCTCAAATCACCTCAGAAGCTTATCAAAAACCCAGATGTTGGAACCCACCCCCATCTGAGCCTCTGGAGGAAGGGCCTGATACTTTCTTTTTGACAAATATGCTTCTCAGAGATGTTGAAACTCACGTGTTCTGTTCAGCCCCCAGGGGTAATCTGAACCTGTGGGAAGGAGGAACAAAGCCTCCCAGCATGCATCTGAAACCTCCCTGCGTGCATCTGCTTCTCCTTTTGGCAACATTTCCCCCTTTACTGTTATGAAAACCACACATTCTCTTCAGGAAAGTGGGAAACAAAGCGTAAGTAAGACACTAACTTAAAATAAAGGAAGAAGGCAAGGGTTTCTCGTTCTCTCTGTGGACATTAGTCTCTAAACCCAGAATCTGAAGGGTGCACACTCGGCTTTTCCCAACGGCGGTGTGAGCAGTGAGATATGACCAGTACAGCCCTCTGGGCTGCAGAGTCTTGCAATCACGGGTCTCCAGTTAGGATTTACTAAAACACTGCCATTTTACATGTGAGAAAACCCAGAGAAATCATAATGGCATTCTCATTTTAGAGCTTTAAAACGCACTTTGAAAAAAAATATTCATGTTCTCACTTCAGTGATGAGAGCAGATTTTCAAGGACGGGACCCTCCCTCTTCCCGGTGTTATTCTTAGTCACTCTCACTCCGGCCCCAAAGCTTCAGGACATTCATGTTACACATGGACTGTGCTATCCCATGGCCGTGGGGGTGTCAGGGCCCAGACTAACCGCCATTGCAAGGCTTCCCGCCCCCGGGGCCTGGCAGTACCTAGTTTCTCCTGGGCAGCAGCCTTCTCTGCCTTCAAGGCATCTTTGTAGCTGTCCTCTAACCTCTCAAGCTCCATTTTGTGAGCCTTTTTGAGGTCCCTGTGAGACAATTGGTGAAAAGAAGCCCGAGTCAGCAAGCCGGCTCAGCAGGTAAAGGTGCTTGCCATGGAAGCCGGACAACCTGGATCTGATCCCTGGAACCCACAGTGGAAGGAGAGAACTGACTTCTAAAAGCTGTCTTCTACAACCCACGGGAACGCTGTGAACCGAGTATGTCACACACATACACACACAAATACAAAGCCAGAGTTGATCTGTTGCACTGATCACCCTTCCCTCTCTATCCTCACCAAGGTGGGACCCTCACTTCCTGAAGCATTCTCCTGGGTTCTGTCCAGAGTGAGGCGTCTCCTACACTCATGGCTTTGAATAGAGCTTGGGAGAGGGCCTCAGATTCCCCTTCACAGTCAACAGTCTTTGCTTACAGCTCACTTACAGCTGCACCCAGAATAAATTTAGAGCCCCAGGCCCAGCCCCCCTCCCAGGGTCCACGTGCTGATAGTGCCTGGCTATTAAAGTGAGAGCCTCCAGGCCTTAAACCAGACTCAAGGAACCTAAACACGCGTTACTAAAGGGAAAAGGCCATTGTGCAAAGACTACATGTTACATTATCCCAACATTAGGCAAGGACAAACCGTGGGACAGAAAATCCAGAGGAGTCTAGGCCCAACAGGCGGAGCGTGCTGAGATAGTGAAGCCCCTGTATCCACCTCCCTCACAGTGAATACATGTCCACACACACAGTTGCTCTGTCTCCTCCCCACCCCCGGAATGTTCCGCACCAGGAGCGACTCCCAAGCAGATGATAAGGATGTGTCAATGCAGGTTCATCAACTGTGACAAATGCAAACATTGTCCAGGGATGCTGAAGATTGAGCGAGGCTATTGGGTAGGGCGTAAGGGGTACAAGGTACTCTGTACCTTTCTGGTAATTTTGCTGTGAACTTTAAACTATTATAAAAATAATGAAACAAATAAATAAATGAATTGATGTAGAGAAATACTGTGGCTGATACAGGGGTACTGTCTCTACTGGGATTCCTGTTTTGTTATAAATGAGTTTTTATATTACAGATGCATGTGGAGTAAAGCATGCTGTTCTAATTTATCAATGCAATGTGGAATAATTAAGTCAATATAGTTGACAGAGCCATCAACTCAATGATTAATATTTTTGTGGCATGAATATTTGAAATTCACTCTGTTTCCCCTTCCTAAAAAAGTTTTTTTGTTTGTTGGGTTTTTTTTTTGGTTCTTAATCTTGTTTCTATGTATGTGTCTGTGTGCAGGTATGCATATGTGAGTATAGTGCCTGCAGAAGCCAGAAGAGGTGTTGGGTCCCCTGAAGCTGGACAGGTAGTTATAAGTCACCATAACAAAGCTGGGAATGAACGTCAGGTCCCCTATGAGAGCAGTGTGTAGTCTGCGCCCCTCGGCCATCTCTCCAGCCTTAAAATGTGCTCTTACACAATTAGAAATGAAAAACACAATATTATGATTATCCTAAGGCCTGCCAAGCTCTTTGAAAAATATTTCTCCTGTTTTGAGATTTTGATACATTTATTTATTGTGTATGGTGTGTGTGTGTGTGTGTGCATGTGAACACTGTGTACCTGTATGCATAGAGGCTCAGTGTTCTCCCTCTACCACGTCTGTCCTGAAGTTAAATTCAGGTCATCGGGCCTGGTGGAAGCACTGGCCCAAATTCTGTTCATTTTGGCAATCACCACTTACCGGCTAGCCTCAGTAAACACCCATCTATGTTCTGTTTTCTATGAGGTTAGGATTTCAACTCTGAGGGAGAACACATAGAATTTGTCTTCGCCTGGCTTATTTCATTTGGTGCAACGTCCTTCCGCTCCAACCATGTTCTCACTATTGAGAGTATTTCCTTCTCTTTTGAAGTAGAACAGCATTTTTTAAACATCTCATCTGCTGCTAAAACACAGGATATTGTGCCTGGTGTACAATAAGCTTGGGAGCTCAGACCCTCCTTCATTTTGTCAAGATCCTAAACAATCAGAAGCTGTTAATAAACAAGTGGCTGTGGATGGCAGAGTGAGGGGTGCTTGTCTCCCATCAGGCTTCCTCAGGCTGCTCAGGTTGGACAGGAAGCCTCAGGGTTTTGCAAGACTTTCCCCCACACAGATGATACACTCCCTTCTTATTTCCCCCTCACTTGCCATGGCCTGTCCCTTCTCCTCCCATCTCTTCTTCCTTTGTTGCCCTGGCCCTGACTTCAGCGTCAGGAAAGCAGAGGTAAGGAGGAGGAGGAAGAAAGAGAGGGGTGAGAGGAGAATGTGCTCATAGAAAATCATTTACAACAGAGGCTTCGTGGAAAGCAAAATAGCTTTTCTCAGCGACTGAACAAAAGAAATATTACAGTGAAATGGAAAGGATGAATGAGGCAAAAGCAAGAACGCAAGACAAACTGCTTTATCTCAGTGGCCTCAAAGGAAGCTGCCCTGCTCTCTGAGGATGCATCTCCCTCTCCCCCTCCCCCATAACCAGCTTCCCTTGGCACCCCTGGGAGTCCCTGGGGAACTGGAATCTTGCCTGGGCACAGGCGCCTGGGCTCTGAGCCTTTGCCAGGGAACATACCTGTTCTCGTTTTCAAACTTCTCTTTCAACTCAGTGCAGCGTTGCTCCATCTCATCCGAGAGCTGGAAATGAGGCCAACGTCAACAACACAGCATACAGACCCCAGCCCGCTCTCCCTACACCTGTGAAGCCTCTCTGTTCAGAGGAGATGGCTCCCTCTGTCTGCCCTGGGCATGCTCTGCCCCGCAGAGGGCAGTACACAACGGGGCTAACCCTCCTGTACCAAATCAGTCCACCCTGTAGGTAGTGCACGGGCACCGGCTCTCCACTCCTTTGTCACTGGGTCTGGTTCCAAAAGTCTGTGGCCTTTGGATTCTTTCACACTTTGAATCACTTACTTAGCAAGAGATTTGGCTGGAAGAGTCAAAAAGGACCAATATTCAGACTGCAGACCTATCTATGAAAGGGCTTCCTGTGGCCACTCCCTCCCTCCTCGACCTCTGGGGGGTGTGTGTGTGGAGGGGGGGGGGTCAGCCATCTTGGCTCCTCCTCCACGTGCTGAGCCCTATTCTTCTTCATAGTCCCAGTAAGCTGAGGCAACGGGACTGAGAACTCAGAGTCTCTGCCATGCTGTTGCCTCTCTGTTCGTCCATGGTGTTAATAACCCCTCTAAAAAACGCTTTAGCCCTAACAACCCATCTCAGTGTCATCCTGAATTCGGCACTGAGACCTTTTAGAGGTCACACTACAAGTGGGCTGCTCACAAGTGGAAACAGTTTCAAGACCCCTCCTCTCCTGAAGACTGGCTCTAAAGTTGACTTCCATAGGGCATGAGCAGGAGAGCCAAAACGTGAGTTTGCCCGAAGCCCACCACATTATACAAACGATATAAATCTCTCAATTTTTCTTTTGTAGAAGACAATATCAACCCTGCAGGGCTTTTTTTTTTCCTTCCTTCCTTCCTTCCTTCCTTCCTTCCTTCCTTCCTTCCTTCCTTCCTTCCTTCCTTCCTTTCTTCCTTTTTAATAACAAATCAGAGGTGGGAAAGGTCTGGCCAGCTCATGACTGAAAGGTTCAGACAGCCTGGTACAAATCAGCATGAGGGGCTGATATGGGGAAGCAGGGCCTCACAGGTTCGCTTCGGTAACACCGGGTTGCATGTTTGCGAGCATGGCTCTGGTCTGCCATTCCAGCCCTGGTCACAAGGCACACCTGCGTGAGCTGGGGAATGAGAGAAGGAAACTGGAACTGGTAACCAAAATGTTAAAAATGTCACCTGTTAAAAATGCAGCAAAGCTTGGCTGTAGTGGTGCATGCCTTTAATCCCAGAACCTGAGAGGCAGAGGCAGGCGGGTCTCTGTGAGTTTGAGGCCAGCCTGGCCTACAGAGTGAATTCCAGGACAGCCAAAATTACACACAGAGAAGCCCTGTCTCAAAATAAACAGACCCTCCTGTTTTTACAGGAATGGATGAGGATGGAGGCAGGGAATAATGCTCAGTGCACAGTCCTCTTGGCAGAGTCCCGGGGCTGGAGAGCATGGCTCTCTCCAGTGACATGCCCGGGGTGCTGCCTGGCGCTTGGGTGATCTGAAAGTATTAGTCTAGAGGGGCATGGTGGGTGCAAGGATCACTCACCAATTTCTGGGCAGCCTGGTGTTCTTTGTTCATTTGTTCTATTATTGCTGTCAACTCGGAGATCTGCTCCTCGAGGTCAGAAATGATATCAGCCCTGTGGGACAAACAAAGCTTGTTAACGGCGCCAGCCAGGCCCCGAGCTGCCTGACTCTGGTCTGTTTTGTGCCTGCTCTGTCACTGTGGCATGGGATACGCCGAGGGTGGTCTTGAATAAGGTGTTTGGTGGCAGGGTGGCTGGATCTTGCATCTGGCCCTTACGGTGAGCGAGGCGGAGGTGATCAGGGTATGGTGGGATGTCCTTCTGAGCAGAAGAGAAATAAGAGTGTGTTGGTTGCTCATCGGAGCTTGGCTCTCAATAGTTGAACATAAGGAAGTGAGGAAGTCGGGGAGACTTGAGCTGAGAGCCAACCATGGACAGGGCTGTGGATGGGATTCAGAGGAGGTTAAAATAAGAAGTACCTGTGTGAGGCACCAGTCTACAAGCCCAGCACTCAAGAACAGGACAGTGAGTTTGCATCCTGCTTGGGTTACACAGCAATATAGTGCTTCAAAGAAATTTTTTTTAAAGATTTATTTATTTATTATGTGTACAGTGTTCTGCCTGCATGTATGCCTGCAGGGCAGAAGAGGGCTCCAGACCTCATTATAGAGGGTTGTGAGCCACCATGTAGTTGCTGGGAATTGAACTCAAGACCTCTGGAAGAGCAGTCACCGCTCTTAACCTCTGAGCCATCTTTCCAGCATCCCCCCACACACAATTTTTTTATTTTTATTTTGAGACAGGTTTTCTCTGTGGAGCCCTGGCTGTCCTGGACTCACTTTATAGACCAGGCTGGCCTCAGACTCGCAGAGATGTACCTGCCTCTGCCTCATGAGTGCTGGGATTACAGGTATGCAGAGCCATGCCTGGGGTGGGGGGCTTTTTCAAAGTGGCTTTCAGACCATGAAATGGCTTTCTGTATATTTGTGTATCTGTGAACTATCCTGCTGCGGAGGTGATGAAGTTCTTTGGTCAAGAGGTTTCATTTCCTTTCCTCGGCATTGCCAATTCCTCTCTTCGCATTGCCATTGTGTCAGGTGAGAAAACAAGAGAAAGGATGCAGGAGAAGAGAGAAGCAGTGGATGAGGAGGATAAAAAGTGGAAAAACTTTGTCTTTTAGACATGAACTTCACTTTAAACGACATTCACAGTTTAGAACCCAGAACAACGTGAGCGTGGCCGGTTTCCTTCTGCTGTAGAGGAAGACAGCTTCCTTATAAGAGCAGGGGGTAGCTATGGACATTACTTTGCTTATGGGCACATCTCTCCCTGCAGAGGGTGGTGGGTTGAGCAGAGGAAAAAGAAGCTGAATCCCCAACCCCAGCCCTGATGGCACAGGAAGACAGGGACATGGCTCTGGCTTCTCTGCACCAGCTGAGATTAGTGACTTGATGGCCTCCATTGCATGACTTCATCCCCAAGAATTCAGATGTCACCTTTCTATGTATCAGCAGCTGAGTGATTGTATGTGTGTATTTATGTATGGTAGATTTGTGTGTGTGTATGCGTGCACACATGTGCACACAGAAGCCAGGGGTCAATGTTAAAAGTCTTCCTCTGTTGCTCTCACTTCTTTCATGAGATAGGCTTTCTCACTGAACTGAGAGCTCATGTTTCAACTAGTTCAGCTGCCAAGAAGCCCCAGGGAGTCTCCTGACTGTCTCTCAGAGCTAGGATTCTGGGCATGTGTCGCCATGCTCAACTTTTTGCAGGGATGCTAGAGATGGGAACTAACTTGATCGACTGAATATCCTCCCAGATCCTTTGGAACAATAGCTCCTTTCCTTGTATGTTCTTTGTTTCTGATACAGGGTCTGTCTACACAGTTCCAGGCTGGCCTGGAACTTGCTATGTAGATGAGGCCGGTCTGCGACCCACAGAGACCACCCCACCCCCACCACCCCAGCCTGGGGTTAAAAGTGTGTGCCACTGTGGCTTCAGAAGGAAAGTTCTGCAGCAGACTCAACTGGGAGGAGACGACACTGGGCCAGCTCTCCAGTAAGAAGTGAGGGGCCTGAATTTGGGTAGGCTAGAGGGGAAGTAGAAGCACAAATGAGAGGTTTAGGAGGTGGAACTGAAATGGATGGATGGGTATGAGTATGACATCAGAGGACAGAAGAGAGGCTTCTGAGAAAGCAGATGGATGGTGCTCAACTGGACCAGGTCACACCTTCCTAACACCAGCTCCCGGAGTGATGGGTGTTTCTGGATTACGCATCATGAAAACCAAGATGCACACTCCAGTCTTCCAGAAATACTGGCTTTGCTCTTAGTTCCCACACTCGGAATCCAGACTATGTTTGATGATTTCACGTCTCCCTCCCTTGAGTGGCAGGGACACTCTCCTCTTCAGTGTAAGTCATGCCTGGTTCCCCACTCCTGTAGTTCTTTCTGATCAGGGCCCCGTGGCCTGGGCATGGGTATCGGGTGCTCATCTGGGGCCAGGTGGGGCTCACCAGCCGGGCAGAGCTGGCTCTGAGAAGCTGGCCTTGATCCAAAGACTTTACCTGGAATATTTGACTTTGTTCAAGATGTCTGATTCCAAGCGCTTTTTTCTACTGAACATCTCATCTCCCAGGGTGACTGAAATCTGTTCCCGATTTCGAATGAGCTTGTAGCCAGGTGACACATCAATCACCTCCTGTGTCTCAAGGTGGAAGGCAAAGGGAAACGGTGAACCTAGAGGAGCTGAGATTTCCCGGCCTGCTGTGTGCTTCCTCACAGCCTAATCCCAGCACTCACCCGACCCCCAGTGACCCGGTAAACTGAGCAGTGCCAACTGACCCATTGATGCTGCCCTGCCCCTCCTCCCCACCCTCCGCTGTGGGAACTGCCTAACTTTTGAAATTGGATGGGACAAAGTTTATGTATTTGGCTCCAGAGCCATCTCTGTGACTCAGTTTCCTCATCAGAAAAAATGGAGACAATAACTTCTCCAAAGGGGGAAAAAGGTATAATAACCTAACATAAAAACCCAAATAACATGTAAGGACATGATCAGCATGGACACACATGAATGCAGCAAGTTAGTCCTCCTTCTTCATTAGATGCCAAGTCAGAATCCTGGCCTTTAGCAGGGCTCTTAAGGAGGCAGAGGCAGGAGGATCACTCTGAGTTCGAGGCCAGCCTGCTCTACAAAGTGAATCTAGGACGGTCAAAGCTACACAGAGAAACCCTGTCTCAAGAACCGTGAACCGTGCCCTCCCTCCAAAAAACATTCCTGGCATTTCCCAATAAATAAATAATATTTTAGAGTAGCTGTCCTTGGCTAACATGAATACAATCATAGCTTCCAGAGACGGCCAGGCCTCTCGGCTGCACCACGCCTCATCCAGGCCACTGTGGTTGGCTCCTCGCTGGCACCTCTGCCTCGCCTTCCGTAAGCCTTCCTCCATCCTGGATCAAGAGTCTAGCGTCTTGTGCTTGGCCACTCACAATACGGTCCTGGCTGATCTCTCGGCTTTCACTCTTGTGCACAACCTTGCCCCCTGCTTACTTTGTTCCTGACCTCTAGAGCCTTTTTCAGGACTGTGTGACCCGTGTTTAGGAAGGGGAGGGATGGGGAAAACGATAAAACCAAAAGTCATCACAAAGCCCTATGAAAAAGTTCACTTTCTGAAATAGAAACATAATCTGATCTCATGCCATGTCAGAACTGTGGAGACTCGTGTTCTGGGGCCAGTGTCCTTTCAGTTGCTGGTCCTAGATGTCCTGACAGCCATTCCCTCAAGATTTGTAGCTTCCACTGTGGCAGGGGCTTCCTATATTGGGGCATGAGTTGTAGCCTAACGCAGCACGGGCTCTGTTTTTCCCTAAGGGACCTACAAAGGGCAGGGGAGAGTAGCTGGGTCTAGTTACAGTTTGGCCACTTACCAGCTACATAAAATGTGCACTATTAAAGGTATGAAGATTGTTCCTAGGATCTCTGCTGAGACTCGTGTGGGCGGGTAAAGACCCCATGCTGGCACACAGTAGGGGCTACATGACAGCTCTCTCCTTCCCTTCACCCAGTTTTACTCACAGATAGTGATTTGCTGCTCTCCTCTGACTTTCCTGGCTGGCCCTTGACTCTGTTAAGAGGGAATGATCACAGAAAGTAACAGCGCAGCAGAGGCCAGCTCGGGGGCTGGGCCCTGAAGTTGCCATCTCTGACCTTTGTTCTCCAAGGCCAACACTTGACCTTCTGGGAGAACCCCTGGGTAGCTGGGGAACAAGGTAGAGGGCCTGAGTGAGGGGGCAATCCAGAGCGGATGCGGGTGGGGCCACACTGGAGCTCTCTGATTCCTTGCCTCTGGGAGCTTCTGAGGCTTCCAGTGTCCCCAGCGGTCATCGGCACAGGGTCCACACCTTCTCTCTGACTGACACCCTTTCTTCATAACTGCTCTGGCCGCACTCAGAGAGCACAGTGGGGCAACATCTCACGGCTGCCACCTGACGACCTCTGACCCCCCCACCCCTGCCGCCCTCTGACTCCCAACTGCTCCAGCTCCTCACTCTCCAGGGACGCAGGCTGGGACCTCTCCACAGCTCTGTTCTTACTGTGCTTCCTCACCTTCTCTGAGCTGAAATCACCATGGATTTGGTTTGCGGGTGTGTGTGTGTGGGGGGGGGGGATCAATGGATTCTGGCAATTTTCTGACAATCTTGGTAGAAAATTAGTTCAACTCAGGCATGGATGTAAAGGTCCTGTGTGCGTGTGTGTGTGTGTGTGCTCACGTATGAGCATGTCTCCGTGAGTGGAAATGCAGCTGGGAAATCTGTTTGTACAGTGCCTCAGGGAGGGAGAACCCCTAAGTGCACATGGGCAGGGCTGTACTCCGGCCCTCTCAGGGCAAACTCATCCTGGGTGCTGTTATTTTACCCATTGCCTCATGGAGTTAAAAGCACTTACTTTGAGGAAACAGGTTTCACGTGTTGGGGCAGGAGGTAGTTGCGGTCTCTTGAAACGGACGAAATAAGAGTTGGGCTGAAAGCAATGAATAAATACACTGGAAATTAGAAGAGCTGCCTCGGTACTCCCCAGTAAGGGCATATCCGAGTGACTCCAGATGGAACGTGTGCTGTGCCAACTGGGCTCATGAAGATTTGAGGCCTTGAAGACCTCAGGTCCAAGGTGCTGGTATTTGTCCACTATTTGCAAGAACTCTTGGTTGTCAGCACAAGCCCCAAGGCCATTGTTGCTGGGGAGGGGGGCAGCTGCCACCAAAGCTCTGTGTTTGGGTCTTATACATACCCCTGCACACACACTGCATGCATGTGTATATACACACAGGCACACACACAGACAATACACAGGCACACAGAGGCACATGTACACACACACACACACTCACTCACACGCATGCACATACTGTACTGCAAAGCTGCTGCCTCTTTATTGACAGGTCTTTGAGTAAGACAGGCCTGCAAGACCAGGGCAGCATCCAGGCTGGCTGGGAAGGTGGGAAGGCAGGGCTTCCTGTTCTGTGGAGAATTTGTGTCAAGCTGTTGACTAGGGAATCTTGTAAGACCAAGAAGACTCCAAAGGAAACCTTCACTTCCTGTACCTGGCCCGACCCAGCTTATTCTTACTTAGGCTTCCTTGGGGAGGTCTTTGGAAGTGGATGAGGGGTCTTGATTAGCTTCCGTGGTCCCAAGTTCCAGGGGTCCCAGCAGGTGCAGTAGATGAGAGGATTGGGATACATGGTCAGGGTCAGACGCAGTCAGGGGCTCTTGCTGAGATGAGAAAACAACCACTGAGAGTCGAGGCAGACAGACATTGGGAAGGGTTAAGGGGTAGCCCAAATGATGATGGATGCTGACGTAGGCTGGCATGGCAGAGTGAAGCCTCACACTTGGCTACTTAGCCTGAAAGCAATTAAATCTCTTCCACAGTTATTACCGTCACCCAGGTGTACGATCCCTGCCTAACTGTTGCTCCCTAGGCTTACAGGTGACACCTGGCTGTCACAGAGCTAACGCAGTGCAGAGGTGGGAACATCCCCTTGGTTCCCAGGGCCCCGCCCTCCTCGGATTCACATTAGCTCTCGCTGCATGACCAGAGATCCCCACAGCAGATCCTGCACAGAACTTCCCCGGAAGTTCACTCTGCTTCTGCAAGCAGAGCCCGAACGAGCCTGTTTCTCAACTGGGGTCACCTGCCTGAATTGCAGAAGGGAACGAAAACACCCCCCCCACACACACACACACGTTACGATTGCTGCATGGAAGATAACTCCCAGGTGACCCCAGACTTGGAGAGGCAGGATTTCCAATGACATGGAAGTACAGGGAGTTGACAGATAGGGTGCCTCCTATCTGTGGTATGATGAGTAGTGTCCTTGTCATTTCAGCACCAGATCCGTCTCTGTTCCCATCCCCAGGGCCTGCGATATATATGACTACATGCAAAGAAAGAGACTTTGTAGCTCAATGCATTAAAAGCTAGAAATCAGGTCAGCATGTCAGGATTATATACACGGTTCCCCTTTCAAAAATCTGTTAGGACAGTTTGGGGGGTGCTTTGAAATCAGGTGGGCCTTTCTTTACATATTAGACTCGGGACAGCAGGAAAGCTACTTTTCTGAGCCTGTGTGAGGGTGAGCCTATGAATTAAGAAAATTTTAAGTTTTAAGTGTAAATTTTTAAATGAGCCTTAAAAAAAAATCTCTCGTGCCAGTTCATGCAGGTTCGCATTGCTGCACGCATTTAATCAGACCATGCGACGAAAGCACAGCCCCTCACATGGAGAGGAACGCCGTGACCTGCAGTGGCATTTTGCACATAGAAACTTTTCTTTCTACTCTTTTTTTTTTTTAAAGGGATATAGGTTTATTTGTATGTATATATATGTTAAGTTGACATCAGCTCATTACAGAGATAATTACAATGGGAAAGAATTAGGAAGTAAAAAATATCAAAAATTCAACATCCAGAGATGACCAGTGAAAATATTTGAATGAACGCCTTCCAGTATTTTCTGCATTCAGAGGAAACAGATTAGCTGGGTGTGAAGGCACATGCATGTAATCCCAGCACAGAGGTAGAGGCAGGTGGATCTCTGTTCAAGCCCAGCCTGGTCTACAAAGTGAGTCCAAGACAGCCAAGGCTACACAGAGGAACCCTGTCTAAAAAAAAAAAGAAGAAACATAAATTTCTATAAACAGGAGCAAGCTATATTTGCATCCTGGATACATTTTTGAAGATGATACCGTGAGTTTCTATTATGTAGAAATACACCCATGGTTTTTAAAATGTAAATGTTTTTACAATCAAGAAATTTAAAAATATGCCAAATGTAAAGAAAGAGCATAATAAATGCGCCTATCCCCCAGTTTCAACAACTGTCAATGTGGCTGATCCTGTTTGTCTATACCCACCCCCACTCCATTTCACTCCTCCAACATCACTTTATTTTAGAGCAAATTTTAAACACCAGTCAAACAAGCCTGAGGTAGGTTTCCATATCATCGCAATTCTAAACATTTTTGAAAAGATTTATTTTTATTTGTGTGTAGGTGTTTTTGTGAGTGTGTAGCACAAGTGTTCAGGGAGCCGTGGGAGGCAGAAGCGAGCATGAGGGTCCCTGGAGCTGGAGTTACAAGCAGTTGGGAGCCACTAGATGCGGTTGATAAGGACCAAGTTAGGGTCCTCTGGAAGGGCAGCAAGCGCCCCACCTCCCTTAGCTGTTTCTCTTGGCTCACAACTCTAAACTTCTACGAATGCATTTACTTATATTTTTAAGCAGATTTGTATTGGGAAGTGCTTGCTTGTTTCCTTTTTTTTCTCATTCTAAAAGAAAAAGAAAAAGAAATGCCTTTGACGTTTATCAACTTGCTCTGAAAAAGAAAAGTTCTGGTTACATCCACAGGCGTCATTTCCAAAGCACCAAAAACCAGCAATCCAAACCTAATGAGCTATCAGAACAGGTTATTAGCAAATCATGACGTGGGTTTGAGGGTGTCCGCATAAACTGAGACAAGCAAGCTGTTGTGGAGTACTTTGAGAGCCTTTTGGCAATGGCCGTGTGTGTGTGTGTGTGTGTCCCCTTCTTTTCTTTTTCTGTAATTTTTCCCTGGTGTTTTCCCCTGGAGGACTGGCTGTGAGCAAGCAGAGATTTAGAAAGGGTCTGGGTTATAAAAAACCAGCAAGATAACCTTCCCAAGATCTTACCTTAATTCTTTCAAAGATTCATTCCCCCTGCGGTTCCTTTCCAAGCAGAAAGTCTTAAAGAAACCACAATGTTTTAGGGAAACAAGACCCCATCAGCACAAGTCAGGGTTCATTTCACACCAAATCAAGATGTTTCGGAACTCAGGACTTATCCCCAAGTGGTTGAGAAGCCCAGGCAGAAATCTCCAGAACTGCCTGCAAAACCAGCCAGGACTTTCAGAAGGGCGGAGCCGGCATGCCAAGGGGTTTCCTTAGACGACAGTTCATTTGTCCCCCAGTTGTCACACTTGAGGAGAAAGTCATCACCCAGAGTCCTTTGACTGAGCCTGACTTGCTCTATCGAGCTAGCTGGGGAGGGTTTGTTTCTTTCATCACTATAGAAACAGCATGGTGGTGCCTCATTGGCCCAAAGCGCTCTGTTCCTAACAACAGAATGCCGGAGAGGCAGCAGTTAAGCTTCTGCCACTCAAGTCAGCGCCTGTTCTCAATAGGAGGGAATTTGTAAGATACTTATCTCAATATCTCTCAGTTTACGAGAGCTGTGAGCAGCCTCTTGAATGCCAGGCTCTGCGGCTAGGCATGCGAGCAAGACCTCAGCTCTGCGCTCCCTGAAAGCGCCTCACCAATCAAGAACTTTAACCAGAGAGGGAATCTGAGATATCCTGGGACTCCCGGGTCCTCGGCTCCAGCGCCTGAATTGCTGTCGGTGCAATCCTCTGGTAAGAGTACGTTGGAGACGAACAGATTTGGGAAGAGTCCTTGCATTTTGCTTTAGACATGTGGAGGTGTCAAAGGAACCCCTAACTGGTGATGTCTACCGGAGAATCTATTAAAAGTTCCATAGGTTCAAAGGCAAGTGTAGAACAGACGTGGTAGTCGGTGGAGGAGGGAAGGCACAGGGGACAGCGTCGTGGAAGATGGCCTAGAACCTCGCTCCAGGCAACGCGGCGGCCATTTCTCAAACTGGTCAGCGCAAATGCAAACAGCTGTCAGGTAATGGTGGCTTAAGCCAAGGACATCTGTCAGTGGAGGTCTCAGGCACGCGCCTGGGGAGCCCGGTTCTGCCGTGCCTGCATCCAGGTGTCAACTGAGGGAAGCCTCACGGTTTCTACAAGACGGAGACAGACTTTCAGAACTTAAAAGCTGGGAAAGAAATAACGAAGAGGAAATTCGATAGACTCAACTAGATTATTTACTTCGGTCCTGTTCATCGTGCAATTTTATATTTATTTCTCTATGTGTGTGTGTGTGTGATTAGTAAGAAGGAGAGTTTAAGTTTTGTTTGAGCAGTGGCTGAGAACGAAGATAGAGGAAAACCAGAATGGGAACGCAGCCCAGACAGCCGTGCTACCAGAATTGGTTTGCCCGAGGTCTGAGGAAGGGACGCCTTGCTGTGTGATGTTGTCTCATGTGGTGGTGAATGTGGTGAGCCACGAGCAGCCAGGGGCTTTGCATTTAGTGTGAACGTATTTGCTGTGAGAATTGGCCCAGGGAGGAAGGCAGCGTTTTCTTTCGGCACCCTCCAGGGTGCTCAGCTGTCTGGCCACTTCTTGACTTTCCGGTTCTGACTTTGGGATGCAGTGCTAACCCTCCTGGGTCAGCTCTTGTGAGGCTGCAAACACAGAGCTACACCGAGAGGGACCACTGTCAGGGGCGAGTAGGTTCATTCATTCTCCCTCTCCTCCTTCTTTCCCCACCTCACGCCAGAGGAGAGATGGGATCTCACTGCGCAGGCCTCCGACTGCCTCCCCAGGGTTGAGTTCACAGGAATGCACACCACAACTACTTACTGCCTCTCGCCCCTCAGAGGAAACCTGAGAGTTCTGATGCTTTGAAGGTTTGTGCTTTGTGTTGCCAGCGGGGACAGATAATGCTTGAGAATACCGGAGGGACTTCAGTGGCAATGGCAAAACAGAGGAAAGGTAGCTGTGCAAAATTCTGCAATAAGGAAGTCCTCAGTGGCATGGGTCACCCGTAGGTGATGCTGCTGCTTCTTCTCCTTCTATCTCTTGGTAAAATTTCTGGCCTATTATAAATAATGACTGGATGTGATGTAAAAATTTTGTTCTTTAACAATTTAGTGATTTCAGTGAAATAACAAGAAAGTTAAATTTTGTGAAATTATATTTTTTTGAGTTGATGTATTTTTCACTAACACCTTATTCTTTGGCAAACTTTGCATGCTGAAAAAAAAATAGCTATTGCTGGTGCACCAGTTGCCAGCCTCTATTTGAACTTTTTTATTTTGAAAATTTTGTGGCAGTTGGCCTTTCATATAAAACAATGAAAAACAAAACTTGATATCATAAGTCACACTTAATATGGTGAAAACCACCGAGGCAGAAGGCAGCTTGGCTCTCAAAGCCTCTACTCTTGTTGGGATTTTGATACTTACTTGTGAAAGAAAGCACAAAGATACTGAGAATGTTACCAAGTTTTATGTCAAAAAGTAAAGTTTCAGCCCTGTGTGGTGGCACTCACCTTTAATTCTAGCACTTAGGAGGCAGAGGCAGGCAGATCTCTGAGAGTTCAAGGCCAGCCTGCTCTACAAAATGAGTTCCAGGCCAGCCAGGGCTGTTACAGAGAAAACCTTCTCAAAACAACTCCCCCATCCCGCCCTGCCACAAAAAAAGCAGACTTTTATACTTCATTCTAAAATGCTCACACTAGATATAAATCTTAAAAAAAATATACAGCGGGCATATATTAATTTTTGGTGTCTGCTTGTTTTTGAGACAGAGTTTTTCTGGGAAAAAAAAAAAAAGGAAAATGAAACACACTCCTACCTGTTGTGGAAATCACAGACCAGGCTGGTCTTGAACTCAGAGACCCACCTGCCTCTGCCTCCCAAGTGCTGGGACTGAAAAGAGTGCACCACCACACCCAGCTAGTAGGGGGCTGCTAGCTGGTAGAGTGGTAGAGTGCTTGCCTACAAATGAGGCCCTAGGTTCAAACCCCAGAATCACAAACAAAACAAACAATACAAAAGCAAAGTTGTAAAGGAGAAGCAAGGCTATTGAAACATCTTTTTTATTGATTCCAGCACTTAGAAGCAATTTCTATGAGATGGGAAAGCGTGAACTCTAACAGAGGTGTCTCCTTCTTCCCTAATCCTCCCGTATTTACTACCTGCTGAGCCATGACTTGACTGCTGGTTGGTGTTAGGCACAGGGCTACAGCGGTGCATATTTATGGGGAGTCTACGATGGAAATATCTGTGAGGGCTGGCAAATGACTTGGGGAAAGGTGCTTGACGCCAAGCCTGACCAGCTGGATTCCATGCCCAGAGCTACAGGGTAGAACAGAACTGACTCCTGCAAACTGTCTTTGACCTCCCACATCATGCCCACATTAACACATTTTTAAAAGTGAAAAAAAAAATCTATAAAATATTAGATCTGCTTACTATTTGACTAATGATTTGAGATTTTGTTTTTGTTTTTGGTATTAGTTTAACAAATAGGGGATGTTTTCTAATAAAAACCAACGTAAAGGCTCCATGCTGGATTGTACAGGGCTGAAACAGAAGCCACAGGGAGACACAGGATAATATAAGAAGACACTTGTGTTTATTACTTGATTTACAATTTATTATCAGATTTACAATTGATAAAGCAAAACAAGGTGCATAAAGAGCTATTTGACAAAGTCAAGTTCCAAACATGACAGTATTTTCCTGGAGCCCCCAGGACCCCATGTCATGCCCGGGGCCACACTTGGTGAGGACTGGTTAGCGACAGGCACTGGGCACGCCTGAGGTGCACCAGGAGTGCAGTCTGGACATACCTGACAGCAGAGGGGAACCCAGGCGCAGACAAGCTCTGGCTCCGGATGCCGTGAGAACTACCACTACTAATTCTGCACGAGGAGCGTGCACAGGCTCTTGTGGGCTACCTCTAGCTTCCTCCCTTGACAGAGTCTGATCAGAACTAAAAACAAAACCTACTTAACTAACAATAGTCATTAACATCTGAAGATTTAAACCTAAAGCTATTTACATAAGATTTGGGATCTTCAAAATTCAGGGCAGTTTGAATTCTGAGCTCAAGAAGACTCTCCTACTAGGTTAACAGGATACTCAGAAATACCTGAGAAACCACGACAGAAAATCCTGAAGGAGAAAACATTGAGTTTTCTCATGCAAGCATGAAAGCACAGACCAGCCAATACCGTAAACAAAACAAAAACGTAAACAGTATCACAGGCTCTAGTTCTTGTTACATTTCACAGACAGTCTGACGGAACAGATTCTCAGGCTGTACCAAAACTAATTTTAGGTGACAGCTTCAAAATCAGCAAACCCCAGTTTTAAGACAGGATTCACTTGCAGAGACAAGCATGCGCGGGTACAATCGCGGGGTTCTGACAGGACATCAAGATCAATTTAATTTTCACAAACCCAAGTCTAGTTTTCTTTGACCAGAGGTCATCTGGCTGCTAAGACACCACTCTGCCTCCAGCGGTCACTTTGCAAAAGTACAGAATTACTCTCAGCAAGGAACTCCACAAGATCTAGCTCCCTTTAAAGCAGTTTCTGCAACACATACAAACCTGCTTATTTAACACTCACGACCCCTCGGCCCCATGCTCCTCTGCTCCGTGCTGTTCCTTCCTAGGAAGCTGTACATGTCTAAGCAACAGAAAGAGTCCTTTCGCCAGGAACCAAGACACGGCTTGATGACTTTGCTGAGGGAGGCGCCCAGTTATTTCTAGACTAAAGATGCAAATGCTAGTTTTAAAAAGTGAACTCGAATAGTTAAGAAAATTTAAGCATCAGGAATTCTGTTCTAACACCTGCTTCGTGCAGGGTCCCTGCTAACAGGAGTCCTTCATAAGCCTGTGTGTGATCTGTTGACAGCAGCTAGACTGGGCAGGGGGTTAACACAGGGCAGGGACATCTCCACCCTTTGTTTCTCAGACATTTGTTTAGAAAAGTCTTATTCAAGAGTCTAGAAACATAGAAAACCCTATGTATGGATGTTGGTTTTAACCCTTTGAGTGCAAGTCTTCTTGGGGAGGAGGCTGAGGAGAGAAGGAAGGAACTCTCTGGCAGAAATGCATTCTGCCAGAGGACCAAGCAAAGACTTCCTGCTCTCACAAACAGAACAGCGCATCCCACCCTCATCTTCTCCCACACGTGACATTCTTTCCTGAACCCCATGAGACAAAGCCATGCCACCTCAGGAAGCAGACCTCTATCTCCCCAGCTCAAGGCTTGCATCACGCTGCTGCTGAATGCCAAAACCGCATCTTCTTGCCTCAATTGTTTTTCAGCTTGTAAGAAAGAACCAGAGGAAAAGAAGTCTTAGCTCTTCCACAAACAAGACCCTTCTCTACTTCTGCACATACCAAGAACTAGGCAGATGCTTTAATGTACACAAGGGAAACAACAGAATCCAACAAAGACACTCTCAAAGCAAGCACCTGGACTTTACTCCAGTTTATAATTTAATGTGCCTGAGAATTTTTGTGCAAATACATGTCATCTTTCATTAAAAATATGCATAGCATACTTTGGAAAAAGTTATGTTACAACTAATTTTTCTTTAAAAATTTACATTTATAAATATACAACATAATTTAATGCCTACTGATTGATTGCACTTCTGGTTTAAACCCTTCCCGCCTCCAAGGAAATCTGAGAAACATGCAATTATGTTTGCATTCCTTGGCCACTATATTGTCCAGAAGAAACATCCTAAAAAACTTTCTTGATTCCAATTTAATCCCCTAATTTCCTTCTTAAAATCCCTCCCAAGCCCACTCACATTGTTATTTTAAAAATTTCTGTTATGTTGTACAAAAATACAAGTTTAAAAAACCTGGTGTTTTAGTAACCATAAATACAAAGGAATCTACTGGGTGTGTTTGGGTTCTTAAGTGCCTGAAAGTTCTGAAATGAGAAAGTCTCCATTTCTGATGTAAAGGACAAGATAAAATTCCTTATTTTGCTAAAGAAACGAGCACACGATTGGACGGATGCATTTGACCAGGCACCAGCAGGGGAAGCATCTCCTACTACCAGCTCAGTAACAGACAATGCACTGCATCGACCCTCGGGAACAGCTTCCTTCCAGCCAGCCCTGGCTCTTCCGCTTGTATGGTCTAGAGACGTAGGTGCTGGCAGTAGAACTGCCATGTTTCCATACAGTTAGATTTATTTTCCTATTCACCTTTTATCTCCAAGGCAAGGAAATTCAGCTGAAGGAGAAAACTAACCTTTTCTTCTGTTTCCAAACTGCTCACGTCCACACTTTCTGTTTACTAGATTCCATCCTCCACGACTTCGTCTGAATGTGTCCATCCCTTCACTACACCCTCTCCACATTCACAACCTTTCTGCAACATTCCTTTTCTCTCAAGTTAGGTGGTCCCTATTCTCAGTGCATTTCTGTCCTTCATTCGCGAATTTATTTATGAGGTCACTTAATGCTGAGCCTCAGTCTTCCTTCAGGATACCCATTTTGGGTGAGGTTGTGCAAACTGGGGCTCCAAAGCTACCCATCATGACCGGAAGACTCTGATTCCTCCTCAGTCCACTCAATAAACTGCCACTTGAATTTAAATAAACAGCAGACTCTGGCTTTTGAAGACCCAATTCTGCCTCTTGGCTTTTTCCATTCTCTTGGGGATCAGGGGTCTTGACCACCCTGGCTATCCCCAGTCTCTTCAGCCTGTCTACCAAGTTCATCTTCAGCTGGCCAACATCAGGAGGGGCCCTTGAAGGTCTCAAGCCATACATTTCCTGCAGGAATGTTTCAGCTGGTCGGGAAGCCAAAAAATTCTCAGAGACATGAACTCGGGGCTCAAAGGGCAAGGGAGAGGAGCATGGTGACTGCGATGGGGAATTCGGTGGTGTGGAAGGGGTGGTCAGGGCCTTGGGGCGAGGCTGTGGGAGGGGGCTCTCTGAAGCCGGACTGTGGTACACTTTGGCAGAGATGCCTCGCTCCTGCAGGAGTTTGGCTAAGCTCCTCGTGCTGCTGAAAGTGATGGTAGAGTCGCGCCGGTTCGTGACGGATTCACCAATGCTGAGTCTGTAGGACGAGGCAGGGGAGCTCACAGCTGTGCTGGATGAGCTGCTCCCGCTGCTCCCACAGGACAGTGATGGGAAACCGGAGCTGCAAGAGAAGAGAGGAGGAGAATCAGAACCACCATGCTGGCAGTTGATTTTTTTTTATTTGTTCTGTTGCCTAAAGAAAATACACTTAGGAAACAGTAAAGTGCTCAGCCTTGTGTGCAAAGCAGCTTTTCATTAGCGCGAGAGTGGCCACCAGCTACGTTCTGAAGGACAGCCTTTCCAGTTTTATTTCACTGAAAAACAGTGAACGGCCAATTGTTAAACTGCCATTTTAAGCAGGGTCAACTCCACCAATAGCGACACATGGATAGTCATGAAGTGCCTTGGCCAGTCTTGCTTTGGAATGTGTATTTTTTAAGAAATTATAAATAATGAAAAGCTCTGACAGCTATTAAATCTTGTTTCTTACTCTATACTTAGTTAAGATAAAAAAAGCTAAATAAATCATATAGTTAAGGTCATGGTGAAATGGAAGGCCTGTCTTTTAGTCAGCTTTCCTCTGTGAACCAATGTTACCAGGATTTAATACATTTTCATTAGTACAAATTGATCACACGTATGATAGTATCAAGATTATAAACTAAAGACAAGTATAAAATTAATAAATTAACCAATAACTTTCCTGAGCACTAAGTTGTATAAAAGGAAAGCATTTATGAAAGCCTGATGTCTTGTCAAAGCAGCCCAACTGAGAACCTCTGGTCTGAAGCCCACTTCTCACAAGAATTTCCTGCCCCTCTTACCCACAAAACGTCCCTTTTTGTTTTCTAAACTCTGGGAGGTAGAGGCAGACATATTTCTTTGAGTTCGAGGCCAGTCTGGTCTATAAGGCAAGTCCAGGACAGCCAAGGCTGCACAGAGTAACCCTGTCTCTGGGGGGTGGGGGGAGAAGTCAATTTTCTAGGGCTTATATCGGCATCTAACAAATGTGAAAAACTTGCAAAACACGTTCATGAGCGCCTCTACTAGCATCTTGACTGGTTATCACTGATATATCTTTAGATTGCTTCCATATGCTTGAATTATTGTCCTCTTATTTCTCTCCTTACTGGCAGCTAGACCAGATTCAAGGAACACCTTACGTATGCTAGTCTCCCTGGTATGATCGCATACTGATTTTACTCCTCTACCACTGACTTGCCTCTGCATCATTTCTCTTCTTTATTTCTGATCATACTTTCCCTACAAAGACCGAAGCATCTCTGTATACCACTTCAGATTCTTGGCAGGCTAGACCCAGCTCAGTATGTGAAGTTTGTGTGGTGAATGATTTGGCCTTGGCAGTTGATGTCATAACTCGTAGAAATGTCTTGGTTGAGCTAGACAGTCGGGGGGTGAGGCCTGGCCATGCTAGAAGGAGCAACACTGTGCTCAGGAGGGGGCCTCGGGTCATGAAGCACTGACAGGAGGCGGGAGCTCCACCATGACGGTGAGCGCCAACACCTACACACCTAACCCCTGAGAACACTTTGGAGACCAATGCTTGGGAGAGTTTTCTGGTTGGCAGAATTCCAAGCATGCTGTCAGGAATTGAAGGTAAAATGACGAATTCAAGAAGAAGACTCACTGCATGGAGCCCCAGAGGCTTCATTCAAATGTCTGATTAGATTGCTATAACCTTATCCCTTCTCTTGCAGTGAACATGGCCACCAGCACAACAGCACTCTGTGGGTCTTTCTAGTAGAGCCCTGAACTTCTGGAGCCTCCTGACCTTGAGGAGCATCAGCAGCGGAGGTGGTCTTATAAAGAGCATGGTACTGCAAACCTTGAGCTTGCTTCACTTTGGGTACCAACAGCCTCAGTTGGGCCATTATGTTAGTTGTCTGCTCCTAATCAGTCACCTTCATTTTCTATGCCTCAACTTCTTCATCTTATATCCAGCATACTCTGTCTGCCTACTGCAAAGAGTTATGAGCAAATGAGCAAATACAATGTCAAAATATTCTAAAGACAAATAGTCGCAGAACACTAATTAGAACCCTGGAATTAAAACTGAAGGTAATTAAAAAGAAAACGTGTGTGAGGCCCCTGATTTCCCAGGCCCTCTTACCTAGGAGTGACCTGAGTGATGTCAGAGGGATGTAAGATCCTACAGGTGGTGAAGGTGAATGTCGAATTCGTGCATGACAGACACTTTCCTGGGTTCGAAGTTGCAACTGAAATAGAGTTTTAGAAAGCCAAACACAGAACTGAAAAACTGTTAATGACCTAAAAAGGTTCATTATTTTGTTAGCAATCTAGCATTATCCCCTGCCTTTTGTAGTAGAAAGTTCCTATATATGGGAATGAAATATATATAAAGAGCACACTAGTATTAACTGATTAGTATATAACTGAGCTTTCAGTACTTCAAAATTATAAATAAAAGAAGCAAAAACAGCTCAGAAATGAGAGAAAAGATACTCTGAAACACACATTAAAAAAAAATTAAGAGCTTAAATCATGTAGGCACTTGGATCAAACTACTTTCCTGGTTCTTAAAGTATTGTGCGTTGACTCTAGAAAACTTCATACCAATTCCAGGATGAGATCTTCTCCCCCCCACCTCCCCTAAAAACAGGGTTGACATTTGCATGCTAGCACAAAAGCAGTGGTGGGTAAAAATTCTGTCTCCTCAGCACAAACCAAAGCCATGATACCAGATTATACTTGTAGTCTCCATTCTCATATGTTCACAGTATTTTTTTCAAAGCCAGATTTATTGAAAAAGGTCTTTGATGAAGCAGTAAAATTATGATGAAGTCTTGAATAGTTTTACTATGCAGTAGTAGAAACAGGAAGGAACACAGAGAACCCCGGTTGTCTACAATGAAGCAGTGACCTACAGAAAAGCATTTGTGCAGCTAAATTGAAACTGTTATCAGGGAACACCACTTACTCAAGAGCACAACTAACACATAGGCTATAATTATTCAGACTTGGGAATCTTGGCAGGGTAGGGGAGAGAGCTGTCAATATTTTCTGCCAATGACAAATGTAAGCTTCAAGTGAAAATCAGTTTTGGAAAACTTACATTCACTACCAAGAGCTTGAAAACATCTTAATACATATAGGCTTTCCTGCTGAGGCGATCAGTACATCAGTACACCATCCAATGGAACATGTCAACATCTGGTATAGTGTAACTGTCTGAATGACTGATGCAGGTCACCAAACCATGCAACAACATTAAATGTTCAAAGAGACAAACAAATTTTAATGAAAACAAATACGAAAATTCATTGATAGGGCTTCAGATTCCACATTGCTATAACTATTCAAGAAACTACCACTTACCAAGTTTTTTCTTATCCGATTTCAGACAATATCCATAATTCTCGAAAAGCCTATTACGATACTTTTTCCTAGTCGGGTGGTGGTGGTGCACACCTGTAAGCCCCACACCTGGGAGGCAGAGGCTGACAGATCTCTGAGTTCGAGGCTAGCCTGGTCTAGAAAGGGGGAACCAGGCCAGCCAAGGTTCCACAGAGAAACCCTGTCTTGAAAAACAAAACAATACAAAAAAACAAAAAAAAAAATACAAAAAAAGAAAGTTTTCCTTTTCTGGCTACATATTTGTCTGAGAGTGCATTTTCTTCACATTGTTCATAGAAAACATTGCAACTGATTGAATGCAGAAATTCATAATGAGAATCTTCTATTAAGTCAGAAATTAGAGACTTGCAAAATTGTAAAACAAAACCATTTTCTTACTATGTATAATTTGGTTGTTCTTTAAAAAAACAGTATTTGCATAAACAGAAATTTCATTTAATGTATGAGTGCTCTATCTGCATGTATACCTGCATGCCAGAAGAGGGCACCATGTCTCATTACAGATGGCTGGTTGTGAGACATCATGTGGTTGCTGGGAATTGAACTCAGGACCTCTGGAAGAGCAGACTGTGCTCTTAACTGTGGAGCCATCTTTCCAGCCCCATTTTTTTTCTAATAAGCTCTCAGTTTTTATGTTAACTTGGTTACTATCAATAGACATAACCCATATAGATAAACCTGGGATTTGTAGGGATTTTTAAGAACATCAAGGACCATGAGACCAAAGGCTTGCAATTGCAAACCACTGACGGACCTATCTCTCGCTCTTCCTAACCCACTTCTGCAGGCTGGAGGGGATTAGAAATGTCTGCACTGCTATAGGTTTTATTATCTTATCTCCACTAGCGAATACACTCCAGTGAGGCCGTGCAGGGGGTGGGATACTGCAGGACAGCGCAGTGCACCGGTTACGAGGCCACACTCAGCCAAGCACCTTCTCACCTGTAACTGCTCCACCCACTGAAGTGACGGGTGGGAGGAAGATCCCTGTGGCTGGTGTGGGCACTGCAGGTTTCTGCTCCACCTGCAGAGGCTGCTGAACCTGGAAAGTGATTCCCTCTTCTTCATCCTCCTCTAAATCTGAGATGTGATAGACGACATCCTTGGGCATCTGGGTGAAACCTTTAGTGATGACGCCTGGTCGGGGGTCGAGAATGGTTCCCAGGTTTGGTTGAGCAAGCTGCTGCCAATGATGTAGCGTCTGTGACCCTGAACAGGTGAGAAGCAGAGGCCTGCTCTACATTTCTGACAAACCCTCAGTCTCGAGGAAGCTAGAATCACGTGAGTAATAACACTAACAATAAAGACAGACATACACATTTAGTTTTAACATTTTGTTAAAATTTTAAATCTAAGTTCTCTGTAGAGCAAATGACATGATGCTGCATGTCTGAGCAATAAAGTTTCTATTTCAAAAGTCAGTCTTCAAAGGGACATCTAAAGAAGAAGAGGAAAAAAACCCACTAAGGCATTTTCAACGGGCCCCAGACTGCTTGGCAGGAAGGAGGCCATCCTCCTCAGGGACAGCTGCACCTTGCCAAGTGCCAGCACCAAATATTCACCCCCATTAGTCTAAGAACTTCGGAGTAAAAACTGGGCAGTTAGGTTGGAAAAGAACTTGAATTTCTTTGTGCACTTCTCTACTTGTTCATGACTCTCCCTTCCCTGGACTTCCAGGAAGAACAGAAAATTGTCGGTGATAAAGTGGTAAGCACATCGCTTTGGTTCCAACCTATGTGACTGATGTCCTTGTGACCGGTGTAACATCTACTTGTGCATTATGGTAATTTCATCCTAAGATCGGCAGCTCTACCCAACACCTCCATCACACCCGGTCAAATTTCTGTTTAGTCAGGAACCCCTTAGCACAGCATCAGAGAATCACATCAATACCCCATAGCTCAGACATTCATTTTTAAGCTGCACTTTAGATTAAACTGACCTGACGGAGAAACCGTCCAGGCACACATGCGTGTCTGTGTCAAGGACACTTCTCCAGTTGATCCTTTTCATTTATCACAAGCTGTAGGTCTTACCATAACTGCTATCAATAGTATCCTGTAGCAAAAGTCAGGCTGACAGCCTTCCCATTTCCCTCTTCCACTAATGCTAAAACATCAGAGAGGACTGAATGGCTGAAGACTGGTGATACAGGCCTCATCCCTCACTAACTGTCCAGTTTACAGCAGCACCAGCTGCTGCCTGTGCGCACAGTGCTCTCTTAGGTGAGTTGCTACACAGGTCTCAATTTCAGGAGGGACTTCTAAACCTTGTTACTGATTTAGTACCTTCCAGAGGCTTGACAATCTGTAGCTTTTCTGGCATGAAGCTTCGAAGGCAGCTGGCACTGCCGAGGTCCGTGGTGTCCGACTGGTCAGTGCAGGATGAGGCCAGGTTCTCTGCGAGGGCGTCACAGCTGCTGCTACCTTCCTCCTGCTCAGCCAGAACCTGAATCTTCCGTTCCCACTCTTCGGCGAAGAACTGCTTCTCACTTAGGTAGTTCTGCCTTCGCAGGCTAAGGCGATGCAGTGCCACAGCCAAATCACTCTCCTCAGGGGTCCCCAGTTGGTTCGAGGGCTGGGAGTTCCTGTGGGAAAATCGTATTCGCTGACGAGACTGTAGACTGAGCAATCTAGAACTCTCCTTCTGTAACACAGGACACTCAAAAGACTGACCCTAAGAACTAGCTCTTTAAAACAGAAATATCAACTGTACAAAGTACTTCTAAAAAGTAAAGAAGTATGCTGTGTTTGCTAACTTTTCCATGCCATTTAATTATGAAACTGCAGGTATGACTACCTTTATGTTCAGGTCAGGCGGTCACAAAGTAAGGATTACCACAGTTGACAGAATCTGTCACTGAAAGCAAGAGGTACCACATAGAGAAATGCTAGTTATAAACTACTACATGCTATTAATCCCAAAATGTAAGGACTTAAAAAAGTGTGGGTATGGAGTGGTAGCGCATGCTGGCAATTTTAGCACTCAGGAGGCTAAGGCAGGAGAATCATGATTCTGATGGCAGCCTGGGCTGCACAGGAAAACACCCTATCCAAAATCAAACAAACAACAGAAAAAAAAAGAAAAGAAAGAAAAAGCAACTGGTGCTGACAAAGGTGTGAAAAAATTTATTTTAGGCTACAACCACCCCCAAAATATGCATAATATTTAGAAAAAAAACCACAAAGATTATAAACTATAAAATACTGTATTCTCATGGGTCTCTGATGTATATCTATATTTTTCACATTTCCGCAATCTGAAATTGGGAGGTATTTTAGAATTGATGTAAAAGGATCATGGCAAGCAAATGCACACACCTATCCTAACACAACTGTGCCAGGATGTAGGGCACCAAAACACAATGAGAACTGCCAGTTGCGAAGCCTTCGTGGGCAGTGTGGGATGTTGCTGGGTCTGCGTGTATGAATCTGCTCTACCAACACCATAAGCCCCTGTAGACCCTGCGTCAAGCCCTGTGCCTTACCCTGGAACCTCCGTGCTGATCCCTTGATTCAGGAGTGTTTTGTCCTTTGCTTGCTGGACACCAGACTCAAAGGGCTTTGCTGTCATGATGACACTTGAACGGTTGGAGCCCGGGATGGGCAGCAGGGCTGGGAATGTGACAGAGCGGCCCCGAGTGTCGTTGGCGACCTTGACAGTGTCAAACACCCTTTTCTGCTGGGCCCTGTCAAGAAGGGAAGCATTCATTCCGGTCACCACCACCCACTAGCGTGCTTCACGAGAGCTGTGCATGTAGACAGAACCAGAAATAAACCTGACTGGAATGCTCTCAAGTTTGGGGGAAATGAGAATATCAAGTTCCGGACAGGAGAGCTCCCTCAGGAGAGGTCAGCCTGCACTGTGAGCAGGTTCATGCCTGACTGGTGTCCGTCCCTTTGCACTGTGGCTTCTTCCCCTAGGACCTCACCCTGCCTGCAATCCTCCCACATACCACACGCCCCGGCCAGCCACTGCTTCTGAATTTCCATTCCAGTGGCACAGTAGCAGCCCTTGTGACCTGTACTTACTTTTGTTTAAACACAGATTCCTCATCCAAACTCAGCTTTTTACGCATGGTCCCTTCAATCTCAGCTGCCAACGATTCCTAAGAAAAGGAGTTCAAGATTTGCAATGGGGTTACTCCCCTTAACTGAGCTCAGAGTCTGTCCAGCCTTGTATTTTTATGTTATAAGAAAGGGAAGCACATGAAAATAAGGACTAAAATTCAAAGGGGGATGTGACACTAGAAATAAAGATTATAAACAAGAACCAACTATATTTTTCTGAGGTGGCAATGGACAAAGCCGCCAGCAGCTGGACAGACAACATGACGTATGTGGACACGCAAATACAGAAGGCCCAGCAGGCCAGCCCGAGGCGAATCTGCAAACCATTTTCTTCTTGCTTTGCTGTAATTCCGATACTAACGCTAATGTACATATATGGTTTCGACCATCTGGTCAGAGATGAACCCTCCAGTGGTCGGATGTCCTGCTCAGTGAGGCTGCACTGAGGAAGCCTGGGCCTGAAGGGGCTGCTGTGAACCCGATTTTACACCCACAGATTCACAGATGGAAAGACAGATACCCAGAGGAGCGTGTAGGAAACATGTGTGTCTACTGACGACCATCTATCTGAAAGAGTCCAGAGCCACAGGCCTTTAGTGGCAACTGGTACATCTGGGACTCAGGTTTTGGCCTCCCAATGTTATTTCTCAAAGACACCAGAGCTCTTTGGAGAAATGGCTGCTTCCTGGGCTGGGACAAAAAGTACAAAACTTGCACAAAAGAGATCCTTATCTGCGACAACTTGAGTATCAAAATAAATAATAAAAGTGACTCATAACCCACCAACTAAAACAGAAACCCACGCATCATACTGACTAAACAAAGACATGTGTCAGAAAAGCACTAGTAAAAGTCCATTAGTAAATACTGAAAAGTAAAAAACAAAACCAAACAAACAAAAGAGGATGGAAATAGAAAACTACTACGAGGTAGCTGTAATGATTAGCTTTCATTATTAACGTGACACAGCCTACTATCATCTGGGAGAAGAGTCTCAAAGAGCCACTGTCTACACCGGGTTGGCTTGTGGGTGTGTGGGGTGTGGGGCTGTCCTGTTTAAGCTAACTGAAGAAGCCCCAGCCCACTGTGGGCGGCGCCATTCTCAAGGCAGGGGTTTCTGAACTGTGTACAAGTGGAGAACTGAGCTGAGCCAGCAAGCAAGAGACTGTGCATCCTTCATTCTTCTCTGCTTTTGACTGTGGGTGTGATATGGGCAGGTGACGTTCCTCCTGCCTTGCCTTTCCCATAACAGACTCAAAAACCTAGAATTAGGAGATAAAAGAAACTCTTTCTCTCCCAAGTTGCTTTTTGTCTGAATTCTATCACAGCAACAAAAATGAAACTAGAACAGTAGTCTTCATAGAAATTACCAAAGAACCCTGGGTGGAGCTAAAACCCATGGGTGAAAGTTTGAGGAAGACCATTGCACACTTGGTTAACGTAGTATCTCCTAACTTTAATTCATGTACAGTAAATTAGTGCTAATTAGTTAGCACATTATTAGCATTAACTTTCAAGTGTAAAAAAGTGGCAGATAACACTTTAACCAAAACTTATTAACATTGATAACAGGATGAATGCACCTCCTGAACTAGCACAGTGTTACTTCACACTGAAATAACTACATACAAAGCTATCCTGTGTTTTCAATCTGTGCCCCCAAGCCGTGTGTGTGTGTGTGTGTGTGCATGCACGCGCACACGCGCGTGTGAATTGGTTCTCTCCTTCCACTTTTACATGGGTTCTAGGGTTCAAACCGAAGTCTCTAGGCTAATGTGGCAAAGGTCTTTTCCCCACTGAGCCAACTTGTTAGTCCCCAAACATGCCCTTCAAAGGACAAATTTAGAGCTGGGTGCAGTGGCCTGCACACGGAGTCTCAAGTAATGAGGAAGCTGAGGCAGGAGGACCACTTGCATCTAGGAGGTTGCAGCTAACCTGGGCAGTGTAGAGACCCCTCTCAAAATGAATGGATGAATAAATAAGTGAGGAAACAAACACGAACCATAGTTTACAAGTAACCGAGTGAGAGGCACTGTTGGGAGAACATGGAAAATGGAGTGGGCTCTGTGTATTGAGTCAACTTCTGATGGCAGATGGCTGTAGCGCCATTCATTATTAAGGCTCGTTCTTGTCTTTACTAAACACTGTCCTGTCTTTAGTAAGCATAAACATAAGCACTAAGGGGTAATGGGGATCTCTGCAACTTGCTATAAACTAGTTCAGGAAAACAGAAACAACAACCAATCAAAAAAAAACATACTGAGAGAAAATAGCAAATATTATGTTACAATTAAGGAATCTATGTGAATACATAGACATTCTTTGTATGACTTTTTGGAATTTTATTCTTAAGTTTCGAATTATTTCAAAATTAAAAAGCAAAATGTTGAGGATGTAAGCTGTACAACACTTGCCTAGCATGCATAGGTCCTGAGTTCAGTTCCCTACACTGGCAAATAAATGTTTAAAACAAACAAACAATATGGTTCCATGGGTAAAGGTGCAAGCTGCCACAACCAATGACCTGAGTTCAACCCACAGAGTGGAAGCACAGGACCGACCCTGGAGAGCTGTTCCTTGATTTCCATCAAGTATGAAAGAAAAGTAGGGAGACAAGAAAAAGAGAACCACTGGCCGGGTGCAGTGGCACAGGCTTGTAATCCCAGCACGGGGGGGTGGGGGGGGGCAGAGGCGGGTGGATCTCTGTGAGTTTCAAGGCCAGCCTGGTCTAAAATAAGTCCAGGACAGTCAAGGCTACACAGAGAAACCCTGTCTCAAAACAAAACAAAACAAAACAAAAAAGATAATTACTGAAGAGAAGCCTAGGAAATGGGGTCATGAGAAAGAATGACCAGAAAAGGGAAGAAAGAAAACAATTGCTAATAAATATTAACACGCACGCACGCACATCTGGCCAGTTTGTGCTACAGCAAGGTGGAGGTCAGCCTGCACTAAACAGTAGAGTCTCAAAAGCAGACTTGCACAGAGTAGCTAACAAACAAGTGTCAGAATAGCTCTTTGAAGCAATGTGGTAAATTTTGTCATAAACTCAATTTTAGTTGAGTTCTACCATTTCCCAAATACTACCTATTAATTCCTATAAGAGACTTGCATTCTAAGCAAAGTTAAACCTACCAAGAAACTTAAGATTTACAGATAGAGGTTTAGAAGTTTAACATACTCCCTAAGGTTGATGGGATCCCCTAAACTCACAGGGCAAAAAGAACCAACTCTGAAAGTTGTTCTAGAGCTTCTCTTGCTGTGATAAACCACCATGATCAAAAGCAACTTGGGGAGAAGATGGTTTATTTCACCTTAGATATTAGAAGTCCATCACCCAGGGAAGGCAGGGCAGGAACTCATGGCAGGAATCGCAAGCAGAAACTGAGGCAGAGGCCATGTGGTTTGCTCCACCTGCCTCCTCATAGCACTCAGGACCACCAGCTCAGAGATGGCACCCCACAGTGCTGGGCCCTCTCACATCTATCACAAATTAGGAAAATGCCCCCATAGGCTTGCCCACAGGCCTATCTCATGGAGGCCTTTTCTCAGTCCAGAGTCCCTCTTCCCAAGTTACCCTAACCTGTGACATGGTGACAAAATACCAGCCAGCACAAAGTTGTCTTCTGGCAACTATGTACACATGAACAGGCACATGTGCATGTACATACATTAAATAGAAAAAAATCACAAAAATGTATATGGCCAGGGAGATGGCTCTGTGGGCAAAGGTGGTTGCTTCCAAGTCTCACCGCCTGCGTTTAATCCCACATTGTGGTGGAAGGGAAGAACCAACTCCTGCAAGTTGTTGTCTGACCTCCACACAAGGCAAACAGATATACAGATTAAAGAGTATGGCTTAAATAAACGGTATGTATTTAAGTACAGCTTAAATACGATGGGTCTAAGGTAGGATACCCTTGTCTGAGTGATTTGTGGTACACAGATCAGAGCCAGTCTCCTCAGAGTTTACCTCAAAATCCTGTAGCAAGTTTTAGAGTGTCAACTGTGAAAATAAAGATGAGTGCTAAGGAAGATGAGGATATGCAAGTTAAATCTTGGCTCAGTAACTGTGTCTCAGAAACAAGGGCAGAGCATGCTCTCTCTTTCCCAGATAGCTTATACTGCACATACTGTGAAACAACATCTAAGCTTCCTTCCTTCCTTCCTTCCTTCCTTCAAGAACATGGCCTCTTTCATATTTCTTACCCCTGTAAAAACTCCGTAAGACTGGGAGAAGCAGAGATGAGCAGTAGGACCAGCTTTGCTACGAAGCTCTTTTATTTCTTCTTGGGACTCATGTAACATTCCCAGGCACTCCATGTTTCTGTCCTGTAACTCGTGAAGCTGACAGAGAAAAGTAGGACACTTTGTTACCTCTGACAACCATGGTTAACAGACAAACCCTGGGGTAAGGAGTTTTGAGGGGAGATTAATTTTACCCAGGGCCCAGCAGACTGAAAATATCATTTCAACAACACAGACTCTGAAGCAAACGTAGTAAGAGCATCTTCACGTTGACTTGCCAGGACCTGAGATATCTTGGGCAAGTGCTATAAAGATACAACTTCTCAAGCCTGAAATGCGACACAGCCAACCTAAACTGTCAATTCAGTATCTGATGGCTCATGCCCAAAACACCCATAGAGGAAATGTGAGCGAGCTCTCCAGTCAGTTTAGCATAATAGTATATTTTCTCATGAACATTGCCCTTTAGTCTTCCAGGAACAAGGTCAAGAGTCTGGTAAGTGACTCATTTACTCTTGGGGTGTCCCATCAACCTAAAAAAGCCCCCCCCCATGTTTGAGAACCTTTATAGCAGTCTGACAAAAGATATATTTTAGGATGTACTTTTCATCATTATTTATTACAATTTATTCACTTTGTATCCTGGCTGTAGCCCCTCCCTCATCTCCTCCCGGTTCCACCTTCCCTCCCTCTTCTCCCCTCATGCCCCTTCCCTAGTTCACTGATAGGAGAGGTCCTCCTCCCCTTCTATCTGATCCTAGCCTATCAGGTCTCATCAGGACTGTCTGGATCTTCTTTCTCTGTGACCTAATAAGGGGGAGGTGAGCAGGCACCAGAGCTCATGCCAGTGACTGCCCCTGCTCCACTTACTAGGGAACCCCTATGGAGACTGAGCTGCTATGGGCTACATCTGAGCAGTGGGTCTAGGTTCTCTCCTTAAAGTGTAATTTAACAGAAAGCCTTTCTCCAAGGGTAGCATGTGTTCAGTTCTTCAGGATCACAGGGGTCAGGGAGCCTATTTAAAATGTGCATTACCCTGCCTCCCACTTGAGAAACTTGGCAGAAGCCTCCCTCCTCTTTTCTTTTCCATGTGCTACAAAGCCAACCTGAATAGGAAGACCTGGAAACTTACAGGACATGTGACCCACAGCCACACACTGGAGAGGGGGTAGGGTGTGTGCGCGCACACGCATGCACATGTACACGTGTGAGGAAATACAGGTAGCACGCCTTACCACACCAACTTCCACAAACTTCATCCATTCAACTCTGGGAAAGCTGGTATGAGATGTTCCTGCTTAAAGAGGAAGTGGAGCTTCTGCCCACGTCAGCTGTGATAACTGTGGACACTAGACAGTGAGCAGACACGGGAAATGCAATCTGGAGGTGTGCCCATCTTCAGGTGGCACGATGGAACTACTACAAAGCTCTGGGCAGGGAGAGCTCCTTTAGCAGCCTGTCTTGCTTCAGCAGAAGGGCTGCGGATAGTAAGTGTTGGGGGCCCTGTGCTCACAGGGAGGTTCAGTAAATGCTAACAAATCCTCCTAAAATACAGGGTGTGTTCTCCCCAGCACTGGGGAGCCAAGGTAGGAGGGTCTCAAGTTTAAGGATAGCCTGTGCTGAACAGAGTTCCATGCTAGCCTTAGCCACAAATTGCTACATAAAAATCATGCCTGTACATATGCAAAAAAGCAGAGGTGAAAGCATTTAGAGGAGCAAAGGGGACTAAGAATGGGGAGGAGTGAAGGTGAGCAGTAACATGCTTGACATATTGTGCCTATACAAAAAAAAAAAATTAAAGTTCTATATTCTTAAAGAAAGTCAAGGTTTTCTATCTTACTCAGGAGGAAGTCTGTCACGATTAGCTTTGGAGACTAGATTTTTAAATGCTTTATTTCTTAGATCTCACTAATTTCACCTCAACTATTTCTTGTTGCTGCATTTGCATTTAAAATCTGGCAGCTCTCAATTCTTACAAAGATGCCCTCCTGCAGGAAGGGGATAAAGGAAACGCTCATTACCTCCATGGTCAGCTGTCGCTGGGCGTCTTTGGAGGCCTGCAGGTGAAGTCTCAGTTCTTCCTTCTCGATCACATGCTAACATATGAGAGAGACACGTGAGGCACTTCCATGGGGAGTGCAACTACTTCTTCCCTGCAGAGACACACTAGGCGTGTCTACCTGGGGCAGTTTTCACCTCAGGCAGTGAGCCTATCAGAAGCCAACTAAGAGTAATAATATAAGCAGAACACAAAACACACGTGTTCAAAATTCATCATTGATATCACAACCTTCTCAGGAAAATCTGATATATTTTCAAAAATAAATAGTGCCTTAGAAGTTATTTATGCTATCCTGGCAGAGGAGCGACACCGAGAGAACAGGGAGAACCACTCAAAGGGGCGGAGCCAGGCCTTCTCTGCTGGGCCTGTAGCACTTAGCAGAGTACAGCCTGCACCAGGCCCGAGCTTAGCCACCATGGGCCGAGCGAGCGAAGGAACCCACTTCTTTCAGTTTGTGCTGAAGGTCTACAATCTGAGACAACAGGGAAGAGATCTCCTCTTGGTAACGAATCAGCTCATCACTCTTGCCCGACAGTTCCTCAGTCATTCTGGACATCTGAGCATTGGTTTCACCTGGAGAGCAAAGCAACCGTTTAGAGCTAGCATAAAGGTAGAACTGGAATCCGACACTGATTTATAACATACGCCGAAGTGCTGTGAGTAAATACTTAACATAGAAAAATAACGATTTCTCTACAATAAACCAACACTGGGAATTGGAGACAATGATGCTAATGAGAGATGACTTAAACATGAAAACAGGGGACTTGGAAAGGGACAGGGAGGAGATGAGGGAGGGAGGGTGGGATTGGGAGGGAATGAGGGAGTGGGATACAGCTGGGATATGAAGTTAATAAACTGTAACTAATATTAAAAAAAATAAAAATGCAAACATGCTAAGGAGTTGATTTAAGCTTTTTCTTCATGAAAAAAGATGTTTGTGTCAATCTTCATGAAAGGCTAAAAGGAGAGCTAGGTTAATCATGTATCTTTGCATGTGTGAAGAGGTAATTCCACTAGTCCCACTAAGAACACTTCAGGAATATAAATAAATTTCCACAAGTGATGAAAATCAATCTTAGCAGGCCTAACAAAGAAAAACTTTCTAAAAGGAAACTGCCCCAATCCACAACAGGCTGTGACAAAGCTCCTGAGATGCTTCTGCAGGTCACAGGTGCTCATGGATACCCATCAAACCGAGTGAGGCCCTCGACTAATTCTACCAGCCCAGCCCACAAGTATATGTGAAACAGAACCCTTAGAACTGGATCTGGGGAATCTTTAGTACATACAGCAAATCTCACATCCAGACACAGGCAGAAAAACTACTTTTCACGTTTTAAATTGCCATCTTCCCACTGTCAGAGGGTGGCAGCTAAGAACGGAGAGGAGAGGAGAGCTCCAGGGACGGTCAATTCTCCGTATAAAGGTGGGAAGGGAGGTGGAAGGGAGTTGGGAGCTTCTTCCGGATCGCCAATGCTCTGTTGACCCGGGTTTCCATTCTGAGACCCACACTAAGATGAGCTGATGTGACACTGTTGTCTCGTTCAGCATTAAAGGGTCTGTATATTTACAGAGCAATGCAACGATCTCTCTCCATGAAATAACATTTTCTTTTAGTTCATATTCCTTGAAATCAACAAGGCTTAACACCAGGGCTGGCACTGAATGCCCATGGTTAGGCTTGTGCCAACGTTTAAGCTCTGGTTCTACCACGCACTAACTCTGACTTCAGAGTGATGTATCCTCTCTCTGACTTCTCCTGCTTTGGTTCTCTTTTTCTGTAAGATTCCATGGCTTATCTATAGAAACTCAGGTCTTTACTTAATGATGATGGTAGCCTGAGCAGATAAATATCTTAAAAACACATATGTGCCTTAATTTGGGTTGTGGGCAAAATGTGATATTTTGATTTTCAGTAACTGTTATGGTTTGAACCTCAAGTTTGGTTGGAAAAGTGGTCTCGGGTAAACCTGGTGTCCAGTGTGGTGGTGCTTGACAGCAGAGCTTAGCAGGAGGAAGGCCGGTTACTGGGTACTGCCTTAGGAAAGGATCAACACTGGGCGCTCCAAGGGGGCTAGTTCCCTACACTGTGAGCTGTTGTAAACAAGACTATCTCATGTGTTTGGCTCTTTCTATATACAGCTAATCCCCTCTCTGTTTCTCCATCATGTTTAAACAATTAGGGGACCTCACCAGGATTCAGCTCTCCACTGTGTAAATCCTCTAGCCACAGAATTGTAGCCAGATAGCTGATTTACTTTGTAAGTAAACCAGCTATAGCGATTTTGTAATATTGACACAAGAGCAGACTAAGACAGCAACCATTGAAAACCGGTTCTATCGAAGCCAGTGGTCTAATTTCTGAGGTGGAGCTATCCCACCAAACTGCCCCAGAGCAGCAGATGCTACTACTCACGAAGTTCTTTAACGCAGTCATTGACAAGCTGTTGCTCCTTCTCTTCATAGGTAAAGGTTTCTGTCTTGATATGACAAGCCTTCAAGGGGAGAAAACCCAGCAACAGTCAATGTGACAGTACTTCCTAGCAAATCTGCAGTGAACACTTCATAAAGCTTTGCCATTTGAATAAAGCTCATAACTTACGAAGGAAATAAAGCTATCCATCAGGTTTAATCTCTCACAGAATAAACAGAAAAGGTATGCAGACCAAGACCTCTCCCTTCCCTCCTTGCAGTCCTTTGCATGCGCCTGCTCACACGTCTCCATCTCTGCTTGCGGCGCCTCCAGCCTCGGCTGAGATGCCACCTGCTTGATCCACACCACTTTACAAACCCGAACATGCCGTAGTTTTATGACAGAACTCTTCTCAGGTAGTGTCTGCTAACTACACAAGATGAACACACTATGCTGCTGCTATTTTATCTGTCAACTTGCTCCTACCCATTCTCAGCAGGCCCTAGGCGACCACAGGAGGCACGGTGGTAACTGCGATGCTGTGCTGGTTCATCTTGCTAGCACCCAGCCCTGAGCATACACTGTGAAAGAACAGGTCGCCGCACCTTGGATCGAAGGGCCGTGTTCTCTTCCTCCAGCTCCCGGAGCTTCTCCTGCAGCATGTCCAGCTGCAGCAAACCCTGAGACAGGCTGAAGGACTCGTTGAAGCGGAGAGGCGTGGAGCAGCTAGAGTCCGTCTCGCTCTCCTCGGAAGCAATGGAGACGATTCGAAGCAGCTCGTCTTTCTTGGATAGCTCATGCTGCAGCTGATTAACCTGTGCACAGAGTGTGATTACAACATTCACTGCTTACAGGCCATACAGCTTCTAATTCACGGAACAACGGCTTTTCACCATCAAAGTCTCCCACCACTTCAGCTGCTAGACAACTGTAGAGTGACAAACACTCCTTAATGTTTTTTCTCCCCCTCATCCAAGACAGGGTTTCTCTGTGTAGCCCTGGCTGTCCTGGACTCATTTTATAGAGCAGGCTGTCCTCAGACTCACAGAGATATGCCTGCCTTTGCCTCCCTGAGTGCTCGGATTACAGGCGTGCGCCACCACGCTGGGCTACTACATATTGTTTCTTAAGCTACCTATTTAGGCCAGTAGCTCAACAAACACAGGTTTTTCTAGAGCACATACGAAGAAAGCCAATTTTCATATTCTGCAAAACAGTAATATAAAAATCTTCAAAGCCTTACAAAAGATCCACTTTAAAACCTATCCCCATGGCTTGTAATTTTTGGTCACCTAACTGGGGAGAATGAAGAGCCTTACATATGCTAGACATAATCATCACTGAGCTACATCTACAGGCTCCTATTTTTTCTTTTATTTTAAAATTTTATTTTGTTTCATATTTTAACTTTTGAGATACAGTTTCTTGATTGCTTGTCTAGGCTTGCCCTGAACTTGCAGTGTTCCTGCCTCAGCCTCCAGAGTGGCTATGGTTACAAGCCTGGGCCACCAAGCTCAGTGATGACTTACTTTTGTTGTTGTTTTGTTTTGTTTTTGTTTTTGGAGACAGGGTTTCTCTGTGTAGCCTTGGCTGTCCTGGACCAGGTTGGCCTCAAACTCACAGAGATCTGCCTACTGTGCCTCCCCGAGTGCCATGATAACAGGTGTGTGTCAAGACACCCTGTGATGACTTGTACTTTTAAGCTGTATTTAACAATGCAAATCTTCCCGGTATATATACATATGTGTGTGTGTGTATGTTTCCTTTTGTTTTGGTTTACGAGTAAGATGCATTTGGGTGTCTCGACACTATAGGCTGTCAGATAAAAAGCCCACTACCTCTTTTGGAGCGGTTGGTCAATACAAATCACACTACCTCTTTGGAATTGTTGGTCTGTGGGGTCCAGCAGAACATCAAATGTTACAGGCTGTAGCCACTGCTCTTGACTACCCTCCAGAACTTGATGGTAAAACCCTATTGCTGAAGATACTACATATTTGAGTCATCAAACATGAAGCCATCAAGTTGGTACTCACCTGGAAGTGTAATCCCTAATGACTAGTTTTTACAATGCTGACAAGTGCTATACACACTACTGGGCACAAAAGTAACCACCTTTTACACAGCCGAGGACCCTGTCACCTCTAACAACAACCAGCCCAGCAAGAAATGCCCACTGCTGCAACAGTGGCACAAATGTCAGAGTAACCTGCCACTTTCTGATTAGATCTAAAGCTTGTTTCAGAAGACATAACTCATACTTGACAGCATTAACTTAGGGTCAAGAACCCATGGTCAGGTAGGTCACAGGCCCTGGGGGAGAACCTACTAATATTATTCTGCTAGACAGACATAAGACTAAACTAACTCCTGATGACCCAGCAATGCACTTTCACCAGGAAAGTTGCGTTTTGCAATATATGGAAACATATAAAGTCAATGGGTACTGGTGCCGCTTACCTATTGTCGATATTTTAGAAATATCCAAGGAAATACATTCTCCACTAAATAAGGCCTACATATTATTATTTCCATTCCAAATACAAGGTCAGAGTCTTACTTGATCAAAGGCTTGTCCCAGCTGCTCCTCCAGGGCTTCATTCTGCTCAGATAAGACATGGTTCCGCTTTAGGAGCGCTTGCCCAATTCGAGCAGCTAGCTCTAGATCTCGGTCCCTCTGTAAAGTAACAAATAGATTCTCTTTGAGTATAAAAAGAGCAGATGGGCGTGCAGCCATGGCCAAGATGAAGGCTCAGGACCTGCGCGGCAAGGAAGAGTTGCTGCTGAAACAGCTGAACATGGAGCTGCCTCAGCTCCATGTCGCCAAGGTGAAGGCAGTGCCACATCCAGGCTCTCCAAGATACGAGTCCTTCGCAAGTCTACCGCCATGTCCTCACAGTCATTAATAAGACTCAAAGAGAAAACTGAAGGAAATCTACAAGGGCAAGCCTTTTTCGACAATTACTTATTCCTAAGACAGGGAGGTCAGATGGATTATATCTGCCCATTCACCCACATCAAAATAATGAGCTTCAGGAACCCTTCAACTCGGGATGTCTGCTGCCATATCACTTGTTCAGCTGCAACAACCAACACAGAACAACCCAGAGATCAGGCTGATCATGTTTGACCTGTGCAAACCAGGCACATTCTAAATGATCCTCAAGTTTTAGGTTTTTATATGAAGAAAGAAAAGACACATGCCTACCTCTGCCAGCAGATGTGTAACCATGTCAATGTCATTGTAGGTTTTGGTCATCTGCTCCACTCTGTCTGTGCCTAGGACTAGGACAGTTAAAAACAACTCTTTATAAGGTTTAAACACACTGGACAACCTAAATTACTCATACAAACCCAAAATATCAACCAAACCCCCACATTTTGCAGAGGTCATTCAGAAGAATAAAATACATGTGAAAACAAAAAGAACAAGAGTTCATGTATATAGCCCCCAAGATAGAGCAACCATTACCCCCCAAAAAGTGCACAAATATAATAAACTAACAGAGTATCAGGTAGTCACAGGCAATAAAGTCACAACTACTTCTACCCCTAAGGAGGTAAATTTGGTCCACTGACATTTGAAAGTGTATGCTGCTGTCAAAGAACTGAATTATAAGGCCCTCACAAATTTAAAACTCAAGAAACAAAGAGAAATGCTAATTCAAAATAGTTTTCCTTCTAAAAATTTCTGGGAAAAGATCAACAATCAATAAGAACAACACTAAATGGACTTAGTATGTACATATATGTATATGTAAATGTAAGATACAAACATAAATATAACAAAGTATATTATGCAAAGCTTTATATTATATTTAAGCTAAAGATGCTAGCATATAAATGGAACAAAAATTACAGAACATGAGGTCATAAACTTAAGGGGTACAGGAGTTGAAGTGGGCTAGAGGGAGGGTGGAAATAATGGAAATCAATATTCATGTGAAATTCTAAAAAAGAGATTTAATATTTTAAATAAAAAAGACATTCTTAAGAACCTTAATTTAACTTACTTCAGCTATTTAAAATATTAAGGGCAGAAATACATCTTTATTTGGCCTTCTTCATATTTCAACTCAAAACTAAACAATATTTACACCCCCACCACACTCTCTTCCCCCATGCAGGAACACACTCGCACACACATGCACACACGCACACACACACAGGTCTAAGAAACTGCCTAGTTCTAGGAAACTAACATTCAGAGCAGGTTAATAATTACTATAAAATAAGCATTCCAAACACAACAAAGCAGCCATTCTCTAACCATAGTCTGTCATTAAAGGCCTGCACGAGATGGCTCAGCTGGTTAAGGCCCTGTTGCCATGCCTGGTGACCCGAGTTTGATCCCTGGAACCCACTTGGCGAAAGGAGAACCAGTTCCCACCAGTTGTCCTCTGACCTCCTCCACACATACATTACAGTACGAGTGCCCCTCCCTACTCTAAATAAATAAATAAATGTAATAATAATTTTAAAAAAGCCTAAAGTGCTCACTGGGCAAATGTGCAAGATCTGATGCAATCTCCTAGGTAAGCCAAATGATGGGAAAGTCACAAACGTCGACCCTGAGCACGGAGACTTTTACTACATATTCTAACAGCTATTATGTACAGAAAAAACATTTTTATACTGAACCAGTAGTGAAACAAGCTAGAAAATTCAAAAAGAAAAAATAAACTAAAATCAAATGGAGCCCTATTAGGCTCTATACTTGGGACAAATTCGGCTCAGTCTTTTACTCTGGGAGTCACTGAGGAAAAATGAAGGCTATTATGTAGTTCACATGTGTTTCTCCCTGGCATGACTGAATGTACGTTTGTAGGAGCATGCTTGTAGTCCCCAGCACTCAGCATGATCGGTTTAGACCAGGTACATAGCGTGTGCAAGGCAGCCCAGGCTACATAACTGCTTGTTTTTTAAAAATGCACAAGATACTTGTGCATCTAAGGGCTATGTTCTTTAAGGAGTGGCATATTTCCTGTGACTGTGTTTAATAAGGAAAGAAACGAACCCCAAAGCCAGCACACAAGATATCAAAGTACTGGGATAAAAATGTTGGCAGACAAAATACAGATATACAATTATAAATAATTGCACTGTTTTTTAAAGCAGTTCTGTTCTCTCCTCTCTCTGAGGAAAAGGTCAAGCAAAAGACAAAAGGGTGTAAACTGTTTGCAATACTTCCTGGTCAGTCAAAAGCATGGCACTAGATCTCTCAGACATAACAACTGTAATCTCTCCGTCAGGTCAGGCTGTGTTAAAAGTAGCCAGACACTGACCATAGCTACTAAATGCTAAGTATTTTAAGACGAAATACTAAAATACTCCGACCCTTTAATTTCCATGTACAGACTCTAGACAGGTGAAAACAAACAAACAAATAGGCAAACAAGTAAAGGAAACTCACTCATGTACCGGAAGGTCTCTTCAGCAAGGACTGGAGAGAGGGTCTCGGATGCATCCTGCTGCTGGTGTGACGACTGGGCCCAGTCTTGGCTTTCGTAGAGAAAGAGAGAGTCTACTCTGAGCTTATACTGTGGCAGCTGCTCTTCCAGAAGGTTCACCAGTTCAACTTCAGGGAGGTCCTCACTGGAGCAGACATCTAGGGAGAGTGCCCGGAAGTGTATCTAGTGTGCTGTACTCACCAAACTTCAGTGAAATTAGCCTTTTGAAAGTAGGAAACCAGGTCTGGAGAGATGTCTCAGTGGTTAAGGGTACTGGCTGTTCTTCCAGAGAACCTGGGTTCAATTCCCAGCACCCACAGTGCATCTCACAACTGTCTGTAACTCCTGTCCCAGGGGATCTGACACTCTTATTCAGACATACATGCATTCAAAACACCAATTCCCACAAGTTGTCCTTTAGAACACCAAAGATATGTTAGACAAGGTAATCTCTCCTGGTTTTTATTATTAATTCTAGTGCCTTAGTTTGCCTTCCAGATTTCTTTGAAAAGAGAACTTCTAAAATAAAAATCATATTACAAATTTAAATTATATGCTGCCTACAATATATTGCTTAGTGTATTTAGGTACGTTTTCAAAATTTAAAATTAACCAGAACATTTTTTATTTCCTCCTTTTAATCTACTTAATAGAATCAATTTCAGTTTATATATTTGGGAAGGAAACAAGAACATGCAGCAGAAAGCAGTCAGTTCATAAGGGATAGAAACTGTATTTTCTTTAATAAGCAAATTTGGACTTTTTGGGAGGACTCCTCACAATCTGGAAGCTTCTGTAAACATTAACATTTTACTGTATGTTTCCAGTAACAGCACATTTTACTGTTTCCTAGAAACAGGAAGAGCACTAACACTAAGCTCTGGCAGTGGAATACATATTTTGTCATTTTTACTTGGAAGATGGGATACACTTAGAGCACTAAATGTATAAGAAGAAAATAAAAAGGGAAAAGTGGTCTCCACCTAAAGCCGCCCACCTAAAGCCGCCCTAGCCAGCCCTCACGTTCAGCGTGACAACACAGGCTTGCATGTCAGCTCTAGTTTAAGCCCTGGCTGTTCACGTTCCGTGTGACACAGAACAAGCTGTTTGAGTTCTGGCCTCCATTTCTCCCTCTGAAAGACTGAGGTGACTGGAGGTCCTTGACTCCATGGTGGTTGTGTGAATCGCCGTGTGACATAAACATGAAAAACACTTCTATCTTGGTATGATGCCTGGCTGGGGTGGGGACCCTGCCTAAATGTTAGCTTTCTCTTTAGTGTCTTTTTCTTGTGTTGCGTGTCAAGCTGTGCCTGCGGAGGTCAGAGGACAACACGGTGTTGGTCCTCACCTTCTACCTGTGTGAGTCAGGGTTTGTCCTCTGCCACTGTGTGTGTGCCAGGCTAGACGGCCTGCAGGCTTCCGGGACTTTCCTTCTCCACCTCCCGGCCATGACAACCACTCTACCCACGGGGCCATGGCCCCAGTTTAGCTTTCTGTTATTGTTTTACTACAGTCTTTCGACCTTGTGAAGGTTATGTTAATTGTCAACTTGGCAGACTCTGCAGTCACCAGGGAGACTGGCCTCTGGAAATGCCTGTGTGGGGTTATTAAGGCTAGGTGAGTTAAGGTGGGAAGACTCACACACAGGTCCTTGCACATTGTCTCTGGCATATCATACATACCTCTCTCCAGAGCCTAATTTCTCCAGGTGCCCACTGGCCTACTTTTCAGTCTTAATATTAGACAGCACATGGGCTTTGGCATCAAATCTAGCCTCTAAATCGGACTCCACAAATTGGTGATGGGATATTAGACATATGACTCATCTCTCCTGAGCTCCATCCCCACACATCTCCAAAATGAAGAAAGCTGTCTAATACACCCGGGTCATACTTGGCACACAGTAGACATCCAGTGAATACTGCTGATGTCACTAGCCTCTCACATGCTGGCTCTGAACACAGTTGGGGCTTCCTTACGTGTCTGTTCTTGATTTCACATTTACAATATCACCCAGCATTCAACAGCTCCCAAATTTAGTGTTTACAAAGGAGAGTTATTTCTTTTAACACAACTCAAATACTATGGCTTAAAGTAGAGGAAGTACAGGATGGCAAATCCTCCCTCCTACTTTTAGGAGATCTGGCATTTCCTTTGTGGGTAGTATAAAGAAACATGTACTAGCTGGTGAAGAAAAACAGTTTAGGAAAATACACTCTGAGAGAGTACATTTCTGTTAGTTAACATAAAGGCTCATACTATCACACGCCTCCATTCAAGCAGAAGATGAGCAGTGGCTTCACAGCACAAGACAAATGTGTCCATTTATGCCGCAGACAGAGCTCTAAGAGCCCCCAAGCCGTGCAGGGCCATCACACACAGCCTGGAAACACATCCATATTTATCATTACACATTCCCAGGGACTATGTAGTTTCTGCCTGCTGCACATGCATTACAGACTGCCACTCTAGTACCTCCACATGAGAGACAGGCCACACACACACACAGACAGGTACCCAGGATGTGAGGAAAGAAGGAGCACAAGCATTATCGTCATTGTCTAACCCTTCAGCGGCTCCTCCACATACTCACTCCTTTCCAGTCACAATGCCTCTATTTAGGTTCAGGGGTTCTGTTTGGTTTTCTTAAATATGACTTCAAATATGGGCTGAACTTAACACACTCAAATCACCATCTATATTTCCATCATAGGACTCTCCTACTCAAGGGTGAAACGGGTATAGGTTATGTCAGGACTTCAGTGTTCCTCTGAAAACCGGCTTCTTTTTTATGTTAACCTCTCTCTCTTTTTTTAATTACGTATGAGTGTTTTTGCCTTGCATGTAAGTGTGCCATGTGTGTGTAGTACCCAAGAAGACCAGAAGAGGGCATCAGACCGATCTAAGACTGTCATCTCTCCAGAACACACACACACACACACACACTCACACACACACACAGCTCTACCTCACTGAATACCTGAGGCAATTAAACTAATCCTAGAATAAAGAATAGTGAAGTATGGACTTATCTAACCAAGATGAAGCATAACCCTAAAATGAGACCCTTATCACCAAACGATTTCTCAAAAACAAAGTTGAACTCTCCACAGAAAACCCACTTATCTAGCATATATTAGGAACACATAATTCAACATTTAAAAATTTGGTCACATGTTTTTTGTATGGCTAACAAAAATCTAGAACTGGTTAATGATTGTACATGAAAAGATGCTCCCTGGCATCAGTCATCAAGGAAACTAAAGAAGACCCCAGAGAGCCCCCGAGCACACGAGAACGGCTCAAATGGACGACCTTACATGCGCTCATGGTGTGGGGCCAGCTAAGCAGGGCAGAGCCTGCAGCCTCTGCTGGTCTCAGAAACAAGTTCTATCCAATCAGTCAGACTCACCCTCTCATGGTTACTCTGTGGCTGCTGCAACAGCAAAGAAGGTTAGTCCTGACTTATTGGCACAAAAATAATTTTAAAAGCACAAATGAAAAATCTTGCCAGGTATGGTGGCATACCCTTTAACCCCAACACTCGGGAGGCAGAGGCAGGCGGATCTGTGTGAGTTTGCGGCCAGCATGGTCTACAAAGTGAGTTCTAGGTCAGCCAGGGCTGTCCAAGACTGTGTAAGACATTCTTTTTCAAAAAAAGAGCAAAACAAACAAAAACAAAAAAATCCAAAAGAAAGCAAAAAACAAAAAAGAAAAAGGAAAATCTCAAAAAGCACCTTGCCACAAAAAAAGCAAACTCAATTAATCTGAAATTCTAGTACAAGCAAACTCCACCCAGAGGAGTCCACAGAAGGACAGCGTAGACGGAGGGCTGCCCACAGCTGGCAGGGGGAGGGGGAGCTCTGGGTGCAAGAGAACCCGACAGGGCCTCGGCTGCAGTCACTATCTGTCAGAGCTCAAGCCCCTAAAACGGGTACAGTGCTCTCTACCTTAGTAAACATGTGGTAATAAAGCTGAGTGGAAACAGCCTTGCTTCTTCCTTGACTTGGGCTTTTGGAAAAGCCGGACCATGCGGGACTGTGCTTTATAACACCCCCAACTGGTTCTGGGGAAATACAATATATTCATGTATCTGTAGCAAATATAAGTCTAATGAATGAGATAGTTTAGAAGTGAGATAGTTTAGGTCAGGCTTTGTGAGCTAAGGACTTATGAACAATTTGACGATGACAATGCAAGTGTGTGGTGTGTGTGTGCGCATTTGAGCAGAGGCATCTGTGTGCCACAACACAGACGTGAGACAACTTTCAGGAATGCTGGGATTACAGCTGGGCTCTGCTGCGCCCAGCATTTTTTTCTGTTATGTGGGATCCGGGGATTGAACTTGAGTTGAAAGGTCTGAGTGACTAACGCTTTCCTCACTCAACCTCTCCCTGGCTGCATTTAGTGACTTTTAAAACAAACACTTCAGAGAAATATACTTCTGAGTATTTTGTTTGTAAAAAGATTTATTTGCTTATCTGTTTTCACCTGTTTCTATGTGAGTATATGATCGTAGGTATATGTAGATGTGTACATTAGGAGACCAGAAGAAGATACTAGATCCCTGCTCTGCCATTCTCCTCCTGTTCTTTTGAGGCAGGGGCTCTCCTTGACTTTGGGGCTTGTGTTTTCTAGGTGAGCTAGAAAGCAAGCAAGCCTCAGAGACCGTCTGTCTGTGCCCCGCTCAGAGCTGGTACTACAGGCACGCACAGGACACCCAGTCTGCTCCACGGGTGAGGGATCCAAATGCTGGTCCTCATGACAGCCCAGCAAATTCTGTAACTAACATCGCTCTTCAGACCCTAAGGTTTTCTTCTTTTCTTAATTTAACTATTTTTAATTTTTTTTCTTGCAGCTATAACATCAAGGGCCTCTTTGCATATCCTCCCCAGTCCCAAGGGCCTCTTGTGTGCCAGGCACTGTGGTCACATGACTGTAGATATACAAACACAGGCATGTGGCTCTTCCACATATGGGTATATGGGTATATGGGTATATGGGAGTCAGGCCCAGGCCCAGAACCACATAGGAGGCAGATTTTGATAATGTTAGAAGAGATCAAGAGGTGGACTGTTTAAGTCAGTCTGTCTCAGGACCTCCAGGCTGCAAGGGGAGGCGGGGATTCCATCGAGGCAGGCCACACAGGTCAGACTGAGGAATGTGCACTTTGTCTGGCAGGAAATGACACTTCAGCATTATAGGACTGAACTCACCAGTGATGCTCTCCGAGTCTCTATGATTGCTATTCATTAGGTTTTCTTCACCTGTTGGTGATGTGAAAATGGCATTCTGGGACTGACTCATGCAGAATCCTTTCTTGCTTTGGTTGAAAGGGGCAGCTTTGGTATGAATCGGAGTAAAGGAAATCCATTAAGCCATTTAGTGAAGAAATGGCCGTGGTCATGTGGTTATTTTCTTGAAGACAGATTTTCCACGATGAGTCAGGTGACATCTGCAGCCGTAAGTGCTCTCACGAGACTTGGACAGTCATGGCCTAAAACAAAGAACACATCAGGTGGTTAAAACTCAGCACGCTCTTTAATAATAGGACTCTAATTTCTTGGCATGCCTGTCATTAAGAATGTTTTTCTATGATATACACTACAACATGAGTAAATCTCAATGTAATTAGGTTGGGCAAAAAAAAAAAAAATCAGCTCATGGTTTATGATTCCATTTTTATAAGAATTGCAGAAACAAACTAACAAACAAACAACTCTATGGTACCAAAAAGCAGATCAGTGGTGGCTAGGGAAGGGCTTACTCAGGCACAGGAGAAGAGTTTAGGGAATAAAGCCACCATAATGGCTTCAAAGTACATGAACACAAACACAATCTAATTATACAGCTGAAATATGAAGCTGGTGCATATTGTGTTTCAATATCGTTATAAACCTTCACAGACAATCAACCTTTACTACTGTGGTCTACTATAGAGTAGGAATGGAACAGAAGCACAAGGCCTGGAGCACACGCTTGTCAGGTTTTTATACTATTTGTGGAATAGTAAAATGCTACTTGAAGGCAAACTGTGACAGCGGAAAGATGGACATGATGAACCAGAAAGCAAATAATTACAAGAGTTACAGATAACAGACCAATAAAAGAGACGAAATGAAATAATTTGTTCAGCTCTGGCCACTACCGGCATTTGAGTCATTTTGTGGAACACACCGAATACAACCTTGGCAACACTGGCCCTGTCCTGACCAGTGCTGGTAGAGCTCCTTTCCTGGCCTTCTCCCTGCTGCAACATGCAAAACGTCTCCAGATGTCCCTGTGGCAAAACTGCCCCCAGCTCAGAAACACTGATATAAAAGAAACTCGACACCACTCATTTGAAATGAGTAAAAATGCTGACAAGTAGTTTTATCTGCTAGAACATCAAATGCTAAGCTTTATTCATTATTGGATAGACGGAATGAAAAAGAGCCTTTTGAAGCTCTACTGAAGCAGTGTAAGTTGTTCTATGAGATTGTAGGAAGGCTTTCCCAATGTCTACAAAGCTTCTAATGCACAGTTAACTACAATACAATTCCTCCAACATAACACACACAATGGAGATAGTCACAAAGCATGCCAAGACACAGGGATAAGAAGAACCACACAGTGCTGGCTTAAATATTCTTCCAAAAGCGCACACACACAAGTGGAACATCCACGATGACACGCTTTAATAATGCATATATGTAATGGATCCTGTTTTAGTCATTTGGTAATGTGCATGAAAGGAATTACAATCCAGGCCAGGTGTCCGTAGTTCCAACAGTCAGGAGGGTGAGGCAAGCGATCGTGAGTCTGAGGCAGCCTGGGCTACAGGACTGACTGTTTCAAAACAAAGAGCCAGGCGTGGTGGCTCGTTCCTTTGGTCACAGCACTTGGAGGGCCAGGCAGGCACATCTCTGAATTTGAGGCCAGCCGGTATTATACAGTGAGATGTTGTCGTAAGAGACACCAAAACAGATGGGCACAGTGGCACACACCTGTAATCTCAGCACTCAGGGAGGCAGAGGCGGGCAGATCTCCGTGAGCTCAAGGCCAGCCTGGTCTACAGGACAGCCAAGGCTGCACCGAGAAACCCTGTCTCGAAAACAAAACAAAACAAGACATCAAAACAAAACAAACAAAGTTGCAACATACTATATATAATATATATTTATAGACGCCTACTTAAAACAAAGCACAACAACAAAACCCAGAAACTTATCATTTAGAAAATGTTCAATTCAGCGGGGTGTGGTGGTGCACACCTATAATCTCAGTGCTAAATGGGGAGAGCAGGAGAACCATAAATTCAAGGCCACAGTGGGTGTGCTCCATAGCGAGCCCCTGTCAGAGATGGGAGTGGAAGGAAGGTGATGTCCAATCCTAACCATAGGTTTTGCTTCACATTATGGTATCTGTTAAACAGCCATGGCAACTTCTGTCTACAGCTAATGCATCCTCATCAACACTTAGTTATGTCTTGAGTCAAGAAGTAGAGCACAGAAAAGAACAAGGTAGAGGAGGAAGAACGAGGCACAGTTACCAACACAGGAATGCAAGTTTCAGAGACAAAGCAAACAACAGAACCAGAGAAGTCAAAGCGGAAATTTGGGAGACTTCAAAATTAATAATGACCTTTTTGGAGGCCAATGTAATACATCCCAAACCAGGCTGGTGAACAAATTACAAAGTAAAAGAGGAGTTTAGAGAATACAGAGCAGAATTTCCCAACACCTAGACTTTCAGATAGGTACACTTTAAACACTTCTGTGGTCTCTGGCATAGGGGTTCACTTTTGACTGTTTCTATGGCCCACCCCTTTTCTTCTGAGATTTTATTTTATTTTATGTGTTTAAGTGTTTGCCTGAGCCCTGGGTGGTAACCCAGCACTTGGGAGCCAGAGGCAGGTAGCTCTCTGGGCAGCCTGGTCTACAGAGTGAGTTCCAGGACAGCAGGGCTACACAGGAAAACCCTGTCTCAAAAAAACAAAAACAAAAACAAAGTGTTTGCCTGAATGTGTCTGCATACCACATGCAGTTCCTGTGGAAGCCAGAAAAGGGTACCAGAACCCCCTGGAACTGGAGTTATAGGCAGCTGTGAGCTGCCATGTGGGTGCTGGGGATTGAACGTGGGTTCTCTGGAGGAGCAGCAGGGCTCTCAGCCACTGCTGAGTCCTCTCTTCAGCCCCCATTCTATTACCTAAAACATTTTATAAAAACAAAACCAGAATTAACAAACCTTCCCTCCCCCCAAGCTTATCATTTCATGCTGTCATAACAAAAATTAAAAATTTAAATAATTGAATGTTGATTTTAATAAACATGATAATTTAAAATAATGTATTTTTCTATAATTTTATTTTATGTGCATTGATGTGAGGGAGTCAGACCACCTGGAACTGGAGTTACAGACAGTTGTGTGCTGCCATGTGGTTGCTGGGACTTGAACCCAGGTTCTTTGGAAGAGCAGACAGCGCTCTTAACCACTGAGCCATCTCTCCAGACCCTAAATAATATTTAAATTTTAATATTAATAAAGTTTCTTTTACATGTACAACTATTTTCTTGGAAGAAGTTTGCAATGTAGAAATGTGGATCAGCCAGTGCAACAAACATTAGGCAAAGCTCAAAATATTTGATAGGGTCTGTGATTCTCACCATCAAAGATCTACTTGAAAATTCATACACTTTCTACTCTACTGTACGGATGTGGTTTCCCCACAGAATCTTTATATTTAGATTATGATTTCCAAACCAGCACTGTAAAGTGAATAGAAACGTATTTGGATGAAACTGATAAAGTTTTGTCTCCTGAACTTGAGCGGAAGAGGACGACACCTTCTCTGAGGTGACCCACATCTGGGTACACACACAAAATGTGAGTGCTGCTCTGTCAACAGAGGGTGGAAATAATGACTTCGAGGTTCTGTTCTTGTCTCATACACTTTTTACTCAGTCTTTTAAAAGTTAAAATACTCTAAAACCTGGAGTAAGAATCTGGGGGCTGGGGAGGTGACCCAGTGGGTGAGGGACCTGGCATGGGGTGGGGGTGTGCTTCGAATCCAATGTTGGGGAGGCAGGGAAAGCTGGCTCTCTGGAGGTTGGTGATCGGCCACATAAGATGAGTTCTGGGCCAGTGAGAAACTGTCTCAAAAATGGTGAACAACTCCTGAGGAGCAGCACTCAAGGCGGACCTCTGCCCCTCCCCCCACGCACAGGGATCTGCACACCAGTGAACACATATACACAAAGAGCCTAGTGATGTATTTTAAAAGACAGAATGGCAATGTACGTGTAAGAATGACCGTGGTGCTCACTGGTGCCTGGTGAGCAAACCACTGCTGACATCCATTTCTGTTTGTCACCTGTTTTTGCAGTGCCTGCACTAATGACAGCTTTTACTTTTAAATGGCTGGAAGGAAACAAAACAAAACAAAACCCACACACAATGTAAAAATAAGACAATTTACTTTTTAGTGGGTCCAAATGAAGTTTTGCTGGAGCACAGATACACTCCTGTTTGAATACTGTCCACTGATTGCATACATACTCCATGACAGCTTAGTAAATATGGTAACTGCTGTTGGCTGTACATACATAGATGGCAAGATACTAGGCTATCACACACACACACACACACACACATTTGCTATTTGACAGGTAAAGCTTCCTAACCTTGACCAAAGTAAAAAAAATTCAGTCATCAAAATACTATTATGTAAAACTAAGCTTTGCAGGATCTACTTCTGAAAGCTGGGTTTCCTTCTACATTTATAGACTTGTAATTAGAGTAAAGGGCAGATTTCTTCTCTCTATACTTGTAAGTGTATTGAAAAGTTACTTTAAATTTCTGAGAAGGCTTTTTTAAAAAAGTAGTAAGTTACAAATTTGTCTGTGAAGGGAGGTCAACAATGGGTAGTGAAGAGGGAAAGAAGTGAAAAATGGGGAGAATGAAAGTATCTCTAACTGGTCCAAGCTGATTCTTAAACAGAACTGTGTTTTTTCTTCTTCTTTAAATCATAACTTGATTGAAGGCTACCATGCAAAGTCTACTGTGACTGTGAGACAGGCCGCCTATGACTCTGCAACACACCCGTCACTTTATCCTTATATCCGAGCTGTCATTACATCTCCCTCAAGTCTTTTAAAGATATTAGTTCATATATTCCTGGCTCACCCTGAACTCATTACACTGCAGATGAGGATGACCATGAACGACTCTTCAGTCTGCCTCCAACCCCTGGAATTATAGGTATGAGCTACCACGCTGGTTTCCATTTGTTTCTTTCTTTATTCATTAAAAACAAACAAACAAAAAAATCATCTGCATTAAAGTTTTGCTCTCCAGTATGCATGTCTGTGTACTATGTGTAGCCCGGTACCCAAGCAAGCCAAAAGAGGGTAGGCAGCTGTGAACCACCATGCTGGGACTTGAACCCAGGTCCTCTAACCTCTGAGCCATCTCTCCAGTCCTCCGTTTCTATTTTTAAATTCTGGTTGTTTATATTTATATATGTCACCTAAGAATACAAAAATTTATGTGCAGGTTTTGATTATGGGTTCTAGACCTTTGCTCTAGAGAACTGCCTTTTAAGTTATCTCTGGAGTTTTCTTAATGATTTGATCTGAACATTTGCATACAAGGGTACAGAAATTAGACTGAACTTAGAACTAAGTACATGGTGACAGTCATGCAGAAAGAATGCAGACCTCCAGGGCAATCCAGGGACCAGCCCAACCTGCACATGGCACACCAGGTCAGGGTGGTTTAGCAGTGGAGCATTTTTCCTGGGAACTCTGTACATGCTCGGATCGAAACTTGATCTCCTCAGTGAAGGCTGTTTGGAGTGGCGGCAGTAATTGCAGTACAGTTTATGAATCTTGACGTTAAAGTTGGAATTTTAATCTGATTTACTGTGCTTCTGACCTTGTGCCCACTATTTAACATTTCTGAGGTTTTGTTTTTGTTTTGTTTTGCCAAGAGGGAGATATTCACAAATAAGAGACATTAGATATGAAGACTAAATTAAAAAAGTAAAAATCCCGAGTTTGGCAACTGAGACACAGCAGACAAATGCTCACTCTCTTGTTTTTCTCTATCCCGGAAGCCCAATGAAAAGAACCTATTTCTAAAGTTTCTGGCCTGCCTGAATACAGAACAGATCCATCTGAAGATCAGCTGAGTAACCGCCCATCGGAAAGAGACAAGAACCAAGAGGACCAAACACGTGATCTAACGCCGGGGACACTGAGAAGGATTATCAGTGGAGTTCATTCCTTGTGGACTCCCAGGGAGCTTGTTTGCACTGGGAAGTCTTACAAGTCCATAACATGACGGCCACCACATAAGCTCTCCCCGAAGCAAGCTAAAAAGCTTAACCACCATCAACACGTGACCTTCCAGTTGTGGAGGTCGGAGCCATGGGCTCTGCTGCCTGGTACTAAGGTGTCAGCAAGGACACACCCCAGAAAAAAGCCTAGCTCCTTCCCTTCTAGCTGCTGCAGCTGCATATTTTGGCTCTGGGCCTCTCCTACTATCCTGAAAGCCAGCAGTATGGCATCTTCAGCTTCTTCCTCTGTTTTTGCTGTCACACTGCTGGCTTCTGCTGCCAGATCATCCTCTGCCCCCCCCCACCCCCTTTTCTTTTCTTATAAGGAACCTATGATCACTGTTTAAAGCCTAGCTGGACAGTCCAAGGTAAACGTCTCAAGCTCCGTCTGCGAAGTTCCTCTGCCTAACTAAGGTAGCATTCACAGGTTCCAAGGACTCCAAGATGCCGAGGGCTGTGATTCTGGAGTCCACGGTGGCTAAGAATGTGAATCCCAGTGCAACCACTTACTTGTATGATCTGGCCTCTCCTTCCAGCACGTGTGCGCAGGACACAGAATTCAGATCTACAGGCTAGGTGGCAAGTGTTAATCTTGCTGAGCCATCTCAAAGGCCCTGGCTGTGGAATTTTGTACAAACTATTTAAGCTTGTTGCTTCATCTGTTAAATATAACAGATCAACGTTGCGGGTCTTATGATGAGGACTGAAGGAGTTCTAAGAGCAGCCCCGGAGAGTCAGTGGGGCAGTTACAGAACTCAGCCCAGGCAGAATAAGGCAACTGCTATGTAAATCTTGCATTATTATTTCTACCACCACCAAAGTCTTACCGCAATTATTATTGGTGTTATCACACCCTTCCCCATGCCTGGCACAATGGAAAGGCTTACCATCCATGGCTAATGGCATCTTTTCTCAACACAGGAAGTCATGCGCGCTTCCAGGCTGTGTCCTCATAGTGATCTGGTCTGGGGATAGTCATCTTTTTCTTTTCATGTATGAACTAGCAGGAAGAACAGCCCAGAGTCCTAACTCTCAGAAACTAAACTTTGGCAAGTGTGAATAGCAGGTCCCCGGTGCCTCCCACAGCTGCGCAGTTCTCTGTCCCCTTCTCTGTCACTTCTTTCTCTGCTGGCTCTTTTTTCTTTTCTTTCTTTATTATTATCATTTATTACAATTTATTCAATTTGTATCCTGGCTGTGGCCCTCTCCCTCATCTCCTCCCAACCCCAGCCTCCCTCTTCTCCACCCATGCCCCTTACCCAGTCCACTGATAGGGGAGGTCCTCCCCTTCCATCTGACCCTACCCTATTAGGTCTCATCAGGACTGGTTGCATTGTCTTCCTCAGTAGACTGGCACAGCTGCAGCCCCCCAGGGGGAGGTAACCAAAGAGCCAGGCACTGAGTTCATGCCAGAGAAAGTCCCTGCTGCCCTAACTAGGGACCCCACTTGGAGACTGAGTCTATGGGCTATATCTGAGCTGGGGTTTTAGGTCCTCTCCATGTATTGTCTTTGGCTGGGGTATCATTCTCTGCAGGGGCCCCAGGGCTCAGATTTTTTGGCTCTGTTGGTCTCCTTTTGAAACTCCTGTCCCCTCCAGGTCTTTCTATCTCCCCCTTCTTCCATAAGATTCCTTGTACTCTGCCCAGAGTTTGGCTATGAGTCTCAGCCTCTGCTTCGAAACCTTGTTCAGTAGAGTTTTCAGAGGCCGATTGTGGTAGGCTCCTGTCCTGTTCCCTGTCTTCTCCTACGTCTGATGTCTATCCTGTTTGCCCTTCTGAATGGGGATTGAGCATCTTCCCTAGGGTCTTCCTTGTTGTTTAGCTTCTTTAGGACTATAGATTTTAGTATGTTTATCCTATATTATATGCCTAATATCCACTTATGAGTGAGTACATACCATGTGTGTCTTTCTGCTTCTGAGTTACCTCCCTCAAGATGATCTTTTCTAGTTCTATCCATTTGCCTGCAAATTTCATGATTTCCTTGTTTTTAATTGCTGAGTAGTATTCCATTGTGTAAATGTACCACAATTTCTGGAATCATTCCTCCATTGAGGGATATCTAGGTTGTTTCCAGCTTCTGGCTATTACAAATAGAGCTACTATGAACATGGTTGAGCAAATGTCCTTGTTGAATACTTGAGCATATTTTGGATATATGCCTATGAGTGTTATAGCAGGATCTTGAGGTAACACTATTCGTAATTGTCTGAGAAAGCGCCAGATTGATTTCCAAAGTGGTTGTACAAGTTTACATTCCCACCAGCAATGGAGGAGGGTTCCCCTTTCTCTACATCCTCTCCAGCATGTGTTGTCACTTGAGTTTTTGATCTTAGCCATTCTGATGGGTGTGAGGTAGAATCTCAGGGTCATTTTGGTTTTCATTTCCCTGATGACTAAGGATATTGGGCATTTCTTTAAGTGTTTCTCTGTCATTTGATATTCCTCTATTGAGAATTCTCTGTTTAACTCTGTTCCCCATTTTTTAATTGGATTACTTGGTTTGTTGGTGCTTAACTTCTTAGTTCCTTGTATAGTCTGGATATTAGCCCTCTGTCAGATATAGAATTGGTGATCTCTGCTGGCCCTTTATTTATGTTTTTTTGTTTGTTTGTTTTAAAGAAACAAACTGCTTTTCTTTACAAGCTACCAACTCAAGTATGGCACATTTAACAAGAAACAGATCTCTATAAATCATGCACATTTAGGAGAAAATCAAGTAAAATAACGAACGTACTTGTTTAAATAAGAATGGGACTTAAAAGGAACCACCAAAACATGTCACTGTCATAATCATTGCTGGCCCAAAACATCATGACTGAGGACTTAGTTCCTAAGTTCAGCCATGGAGCTCACAGTGAGAGCCTAAATATAGGCCCTGTGCCTAAAAAGAGAAGCCGGTACTTCCTTAAAACAAGATACTTCTGACAAAACAGCTCCATGAAAAAGACTAGAAACTCAGGAAACCTACCTTCTGGGAAGGCAGAGCCTGGAATTACAGTAAACTCAGATTTAATGAAACACTTAAATTGAAAATATATCTCAAAGTTTCATTTTACAAACAATACTTTGGAGATTAATTTGAAACGCATGTGGGCCTCTGAGTTGTATGTAAGAGTGGGAACAATGCCAATCACCAAGCGGCAACAGTTCCCCAGGCAGCGGCAAACTAAGTTAGATCACAGATAAGCTTTTAAAAACGAAATAAGTTTCTCTTGCTTCTACATGAAATAGTTAACTCTTGACCAAGACTAACTGGTTGCAACGTATCTGGCTAGACCTTAGGCAAAATTTACCAAAACTTCACAGGAACAAAGACCACATCAGGACTGTCATGACTTTAGTACTAAGAGCTGAATGAAAGGCATGGGGGTGCCACCGCCCAAGCTGAAGGGGCCCAGTGAGCAGCAGGGGCCCTGGAGGCGGAGACCCACTGCACCCAGCAGGGAGGCAGCAGCAGCGGGCTGCACCCAGCACAGCTGCTCTAGCAGCAATCTGTCCATGTCTTCCTTTCCTAATTACCATTCTACTTCATGACCGTGTATTTCAGAATATGAAATCCATGGAGGCAGCTTCTCCTTACAGACAGCTTGGACCCAAGAGGCTGTTAAGTGCACAAGGAAAGCATCCAAAACCATGAATAAGGGTTAGGCTTTGGTGGCCAACATACCCTCCGACATGATATATTTCAGGCTTGTCAGTCTGCGGACATCAACATCTGCTGAAGCAGGCAACCCTTCCCTGCCACAATCTCCACCACCAGAAGGGAGGTAGCCTCTGGCAAGGAAGGGATCCACACCAGAGCTTCACTTGAAGATAAGAAAGGCTTGAGCCCTGGGTGCTGGCTGTGGTTTTGATAAGTTTCCACAGAAGCCCTCAACCACCCACTACAGCCACTTAGCCTTGAAGCTCTCAACTCCTAAGCTTTACCTGCATTATACTCTGAGGAGGCAGGCCACATGAACAGTGGTCCTATGCCCATGTCCCTTCAGATCACCACATCATGTTTCTTCACCCCTGGCTGATCATCAATGGCAGAGGCCTCTTTCTTCACATACCACCGAACTGTCTGGCATAACCATCTCTATTACCTAGTAACATATGTGAAAAGGTATTCAAACTTTGCATGCCATTCCTACTTTGAATCCACGAATCCGTTGCCACTGCTGCTTGGAAAGCAGCAGGAAAGCTGTGATACTTGTTACCTTTTGGAACACGGGGTCGGGCTAGCTCCAAACTTGCTTTACAGCTGAGGATGGTCTTGGCTCTCTGATCCTTCTGCCTCCAGCTCTTGAGCGATGGGATGACAGGTGCATGCCACCATGCCTAGTTTACTCAGTACTGGGGATGGAACCCGGCTTTCATACATGCCCACCACAAGCTCTACAACTGACCTTCATTCAAAAGCCCGTTATAAGTTTAAGGAGAGTCTGTGCTTCAGAAGATTTGCAAGAAAGTTAATGCAGAAGGTCAGGACAGGGCTTCCTGCCCCGCCCACTACAATATGTAGAGGGCCGCAGGGCACACGCTAAAGAAGCTCAGGGCGCCTGGCCGGTACCTCCTGAGCAAAGACTATGCATCATTTTGAGGCTGTCCAGCTCACACTGCTGAAGCAGCAATGGACACCGTGTCTCTGTGCTCTGTTCAACAAACGGAGTGAGAAGAAAACAGGAGAGCGCTGATAAGTATCTGCGATTCACGACCTTCACATGACTCTGTCCTGAATACGGCTGAAAGGTCTAAAGAGCAACAAAGAAGGCGCCTTTGTAGGTGAGGAACCGCTGTGAGTTGACCACTTTCACAGAAAAGGAGCGCGCTATACAGCGTGGCCCAAAACAAAGGACAATTATGAAGTTTTTTTTTTTTCCAAGAAAGCAAATTGTGATATTTACTTGGTACTTACACATTATATTTTATCTATATTCAAAATTCACACTCCAGGTGTGCTGAGTATGAAATATAGCATTTAATAGAGATTATCGCCACCTTTGGATTTTATTTTTTATAGTGCAAATTCCTAGCACCATGAAAGCTAAACATGTTAATACATGCAAATGCTGGGATTCAAAAGTTGAAAGTCTATCTTCTTTAGGTGTATAGATTTCAGTATGTTTATCCTATCTTATAGGTCTATATAAGTGACTATATACCATGTATGTCTTTCTGCTTTTGGGATACCTCACTCAGGATGATCATTTCCAGGTCCCACCATTTGCCTGCAAATTTCATGATTTCCTCATTTTTAATTGCTGAGTAGTATTCCATTGTGTAAAAGTACCACAATTTCTGTATCCATTCCTCAACTGAGGGACATCTGGGTTGGGACCTGGGGTAAGATGATTGATTAATCCTGACTTAGAAAGACAAATGGGATGGACCTTGGATGTAGGAGAAAACAAGTAACAGGACAGAAGCCTACCACAGAAGGCCTCTGAAAGACTCTACCTAGCAGTGTATCAAAGCAGATAATAAGACTCATAACCAAACCTTCAGCAGAGTGCAGGGAATCATATGACGGGGGAGTTAGTAAGACCTGGAGAGGACAAGAGCTCCACAAAGACCAAATAGATCAGGGCACAGGGGTCTTTTATGAGACTGTTTCTCCAACCAAGGACCATGTATGGATATAACCTAGAACCCCTGCTTGGATATAACCCATGGTAGCTCAATATCCAACTGGGGACCCTAGTAAGGGGAACAGGGAATATTTCTGTCATGAACTCAATTACTGGCTCTTCGACTCCACCCCCCCTGAGGGAGGAGCAGCCTTGCTAGGCCACAGAAGAGGACATCGCAGCCATTCCTGAAGAGACCTGATAAGCTAGAGTCAGATGGAAGGGGAGGAGGTCCTCCCATATCAGTGGACTTGGAAAGGGGCAGGGAGAAGATGAGGGAGGGATGGGGGGATTGGGAAGGAACGAGGGAGGGGGCTACGGCTGGGATACAAAGTACATAACCTGTGATTAATATATATAAAAAGTTGAAAGTCAGAAACATTAAACAGCACCCCCTTATTTGTGAAAGACTATGAAATAATCCATACTTCATAACTCATATTCATTGACTTTTCACTAGTTCTCCATATTCTTTAATTTGTAAGGAACTGAAACTGAAAAATAATTACATTTAGTTAACTTAATCTCACTGTGTTTCAACTACCTCAATATGGAACAATGGAAATAGTATTTACCTTTTATGGGATCATGTACATTAAATAAGTTAGTATTTGTAAAAAATATGTAACAATATTTAATATGCAGTAAGCATTATCTTAATTTACTTATCTTATTTATTATTTATCTTATTTATATGTGTGTGTAAGAGAGAGAGGGGAGGTGTACATGTAGATGTCAAAGGACAGCTAGAGTTGTTGGTTTTCTCCCTTCATCACGAGTTCTGGAGATCACGAGGCTCGCTTATCAAGTACTTTTACCCAGTAAGCCATGCCTTGGCCCAATAAGCATTATCATGTTTTAAAAACAGTGAAAAGTTAAGTACTCAGAGGTAGAAACAGAAATCGCAAATGAACTGTTCATGGCAGCTGGTCGTCTGGACACAGAAGCTGCATAGCTCAGAGCAGCTTGCATCTCTCCACCTTGCTAATGGCCCTTCTCAAGTGCATAGCCCTTGTTCCAGCCTGTACGTAGTCTCAGGGGCTGCTCCTAGCCATAATTCAGCAACAGCATACTTCTGCAAGCACTGCTCAAAACCAGCTTCTTCTACAAAACTCTCAATAAAAATCTGATGGCAGAATCCAGACTGGTGCAGCCACTCTAAGACTATCCGGAATGACTCGGTACCCTCAGTCCAAGAATTTCTGCTCCTGGGTATATTATCCACTCCAAAGAAATGTGTTGCCAGCTATACAGAGACATGGCTGGGATTGTTTCCTGTAGCAATGGTCATGACAGGAAAGCCCGGATCAAATGCTATGTGAGTAAAGCAATAATCAAATCTACTTATATAAATAAAGTATTTCCCATATTTAACATACTTAGTATTTAGAAACATACTACAATGTTTGCCTTTGATGTGAGGAAAATGAAACTTTGAAGGTACAGGGTTTAAAAAGAATACTAAAAGCTATGAAATGTTTACCACCTGTTGCTGTTTTTGGCAGTTTACCATATAATTATTGCTACATCCCTTCCATTCTTGAAGGCTAAGCTTGTGCCTGGACACATCAACATGTGTTGGATGCTCTGATTACAGCAGCACCAGCAAGCTCTGCAGTGTAAGCAACGTGGCACAGTTCCCGGCCACTTCCTAAACAGCTATCGTGTTTTCAGATGTAACTAGCTGCTCCTCGGCAGTGCAGGGCCAACAAACATGACAGTAAGAGCAAGGGGAATGCCTCGGTCAGACGCTCTCAGGAGGGTATGTGCTCATGAGTAAATGCTCTAGTGCAAGTGTTTAGGTTCAAACACGGTTAATTATAGTGCATAACGAAGTGTATTCCTCTATTTCATGTGCCAAAATCAGCCACAGGTAGCACTGCACATTTCTGTTCAGTTGTTTTACCTTTCCAACACAAAAAGAAAACATAACATGTACATATTCATGTATGTATTTTTGGTTTTCATTAAAGATAACAGTAAGGGCATCTAAAAATTTAAGACAGCATGCAAAGAATCAAATGATACTTTGATTTTTCAACATTCTTTACAAGATACAATGCTTAGCTGTTAGCAAAATATTTGCCGTTTTTCCCTGTTAACATATCAGCCAACTAACCATTTTAGTGATGATGATCCAGTATTTAGAATTATATAATTACATAATCACCAATTCTTTCCATTGATAATTTTCAAACAGCTTATTAGTTCACTTTAAAACTCAGGAATGTGTAATGAGACTCAGCAAACATTTTCTGTGAAGAGTTGGGTACTGATTTCAGTGAAGCCATAGACCATTTGCTACATGAAGTTGTTGTTCCCTTTGTTAATTCCTTAAACAATAACAACAAGACCCTTCTTTATTTATTCGATCATCTGATGCCCAAGCTTTTGCTGGCTGCCCTCGGATCTAGGACCAAAGCCACGGCATGTTTTTACACGGATTAGAAGACCACAAGGACATGACACTCACACAACACATACAAGCAAAACTGAGAAAGCCATGCTTGAAAACTACACTTCTCAACAGGGTTTCATTTGATGTCTCAGAGCCACAGTATCAAAGGACAGAGGGGTTACACTCAACTGCTTGAGAGAACCGGATGTGGTGGCACATGCCTGTAATTCCAGCCCTCGGGAGGCAGGAGGAGAGGTGGAGGGAGGAAGTGACTGAAACAGACTCACTGCTATTTTTAGATCTTTAGTTTCATGCCTTTCTTCCTTTCATTCTCTCCTTTCCCCCCAATCACTCTCATGAATGGTTAGAAACACAGTAGTCAAAAGTCATTTAGGGACCCTCACACCATAGTTTGCGAAAAGGGAATGGGACAAAAAAATGCCAAATAGAAACTTCAAACGAGCCACCTAGCGTCACACTCAGCAAACAGTGGTGTTCTACTTTCCTAAGAAAAACAATTTGATGCTTAAATTTGATCCTGTAAAATAGGCATTATCTTCTCTGTGCCATTTGGCAAAGGAGCTACATAATGCCATATAATACAAAAACTAGAATGTTTTAATCAAAGTTTTTCAAGGCAGGTTTCTTACAAGTTTGGTATGCCATATTTAAATGGCTGAAAGTTTGATAACTGAAGAAATTAAGTATTATTAAAAGCATTATAATCAAATTTTACTGAGTAAACTGCACATTGCTCCCAGCTACACAGCTGGTAGTAAAGCTTTTCTCAGGAGGAAACTGTGGGGAAAAGTTTGGTGAGCACGTGAGCCAAGACTGGGCTGCAGCCCAACAGCCAGGGAACACGTGGGAACAAGTCACTCAGGGTGGAAGGTCAGAGGAGGCCGCACTGCTCTGCAGGGGACAGGGAGCAATCACCCCTCTTTTTCCTGAGCAGAGGGAACAGAGGTCTAGTGCATGGCTGCAGCTGAGGGCCACAGGAATACCAAGACTGCAGAGGTTTTGGGAGGGTTCAGGCATCTATTTAGCTGTAGAGGGGCTAGAGCAGCCGCTCTCGGCTGGTGGGCTGTGATCCCTTTGTGGGAGTTTATAGGGGTCCATGCCAATTACCCTGCGTATCGAAGAGTTACAGCATGATTCCTAACAACAACAAAATTAGACATGAAGTAGCAACAAAATAATGTTAGGGCTAGGGTCACCACAACATGGGGAACTGTATTACAGGGCCTAAGAGTTAAAGGTTGAGAACCACTGAGCTAGACATTCCTCTGACGTGTGAGTCACAGACATACTCATAGGGTACTTGCTATCAAAAATTTACATCCTGGAATAGTAATAAAACCATCAGTTACTTCAAAATCTTTCTTAAACAAGGAAAATATACATCTCTTTGACTACAGCAAAAGATGAAATAAGAAAAATATGAATAGAGGTCTTTAAAATAAGGGTAGCATAGAGTAAGTAGTATAAAAAATGTTTGTAGATTTCCTGTCATGTTAGCCAAAAACAGAGAAAACATCTCGAGTGGAAGTGTTTTACATAACAGGTTCTGAATATACTGTAATATGTCTGTACCTCTGGGATGAGGCAGGCCAGAAAGCATTTTGAGTGTTGAGTGGCAAAATTAAGAAACCAGATTACATCAAGAGGTTGGCAGTTGAGTTTCTAATGCCACATAATTTTAAGAACTAACTAAAGAGAGGCAACGTGCTGTCAGACTTAAGACTATTCCTGTAAAACATGCTCTTCAAATCAAACAGCTAAGACTCCTTGAAATAGCACTTTGAAGACAGCAGTAAGGAATATCAAAATTCTAAAAACAACAGCAATACACTATATTCTCTATGTGGCTTTAACAATAAAAACAATTTGGTTTTGGTATTAAAATCATCATAAATCCTTCAGTTGTGTAAAACTTGTAGACCTTGGAGCTTTCAGAAACAGAAGTTCCCATAGGTCAGGTACCCAGAGCAAAACTGCAGGTACCTGGCTCTTCAACAAAGCAGCTGTGCTCCTGAGCATCCAAGAATTCAATACAGCTTAAAGGGGGCTGAATGAAGGACAGGATGGAGCATTGTTTACTACAAACATATTTATAAGTGCATGCAGCTCTGGAATTCTCTGCATATCTAAGACGTGTAAGTATTTTAATGTAATTCTATCACACAGAAGATTTTTCAGTTAGATTTGTCATAGATTTAAGCCTTGTTTTTCAAAGCTAGCTGTCACAGCAGCTTGGGAATTTAAGGCAAGATTACGTTTTTTAAGAGTTATTTTTTGTTTATGTGTCCAAATGTTTCCCTGGTATGCAAGCCTGATGTCCACGGAGCTCAGAAGAGCACACAGATCCCCTGGAGCTGGAGTCACAGACTGCTGTGAGCCACTGTGTGTGCTGGGGACGAAACTCGGGGCCTCTGCACGAACAGGTGCTCTTAACTGCTGAGCCACCTCTCCAGGCTTCAAGGTTACTTTCTGAGTGAAAATGTATATGTACGGATGATTTTTGTTTATCAATAAAATTTCAGGAAACAAAGAATAGATAACTCTTTGAACTATTGCTACTGGTAACTCAGAAAATAATTGGAATCCAAGCTTGAAGGATGCAATAACTGGGTTGCTGAGGAAATTCACGAAGTCTTTCTCCACATGCCTTCTTTCTCACCTTAGAAGTCACATTACCCCCTGGGCTCAGATCCTTTAGCTTTGTTGGTCTGCTTGTGGAGCTCCTGTCCCCTCCATGTCCCTCTAATCCCACCCCTCTCTTCCTCCATAAGACTCCCTGTGCTCTGCCCAAAGTTTGGCCTGAGTCTCAGCATCTGCTTCAATTCCCTGTTGGGTGGAGCCTTTCAGAGGACCCCCTACAGTAGGCTCCCATCCTGTTTCCTCTCTTCCACAGCTTCTGGTGTCTGTCCTGTTTGCCATTCTGAATGAGATTTAAGCATCCTTCTAAGGGTCCTCCTTAGTGTTTAGCATCTTTAGGTCTTCAATTGGGATATATAATGAATAAATTGTGAAGAAAAAATTTAAAAAAGAAGTAATATTACTTCAAGGACCTTCATTTCCAACTCCATGATAGTCACACCTCAAGTTTCTATGTTTAGCTCAAACTGCCATTTCATAACTTTAAATTTGGAAATGTCATTATCAATTTATATGGGTACCATAAAACCTCCACATTCTAAACTCAACTTTTTCCTGATCTCCCATGATACTTGCTTTATTATTTTTTTTTTTCAAGACAGGGTTTCTCTGTATAGCCTTGGCTGCCCTGGACTCGCTTTATAGACCAGGCTGTCCTCAAACTCACAGAGATTCTCTTGCCTCTGCTTCATGAGTGCTGGGATTACAAGTGTGTGCCAGCTTATTACTAGTTTTTACCTGCTTTACTTTACAGGCACATGTAACTCTCGAATTAACCACATATCTCAAGCTCATCCATGATGCACAGCCTAAAATTTAGTCATCTTCCCCTTCTCTCTGCTCTTTAGTTCTCTAAGACATTGCCACTGCCTTAGGTCACACCTCTCCCTTCAATAACTGCTGTTAGAATTCGCCTGCTACACCCACCCGTTCTCTAGTTTCCTACTGCTAAGCCTTGAATGTCTTCAGTCTCTACATCTGTGACAATCTGGGTTCTTGGGCAAATATTCCTATAAAGGAAACATGTTAAGTATGGGAACAGATATGTAATCTACTTTGCAAGCTTGCTTGTCATTCTGTTTACTGTGACACATCCTCCAGCCTTGGAAACTGAGTATACTGAGGCTTTAGTACCCAGCCCCGAACCGCTGGAAAAAGGAAGGTCCTTCTGAGCAATACTAGCTTTTTGACCCTGAAGGTATAACCCCAAACATTCTGGTGAAATTCCAGACTTTACTAAAGAATACGCCAAATGAAATTAGATTTAGAAATTTCTAAGATCATTTTCTAATGGAAACAATTTGGAATACTGGCATAAGAGCTTCCTGAGTTTCAATGAAAAACTATGTTCATATCTCTGCTCAAATTCGGCTTTCCTAAAACAGTATCTAGTGTAGACTGAGCACATACTGCAAGTTGGCACTGACTTCAAAGCTCTCTACCCGTAATCTCCTTTACCTCACAGTAGCCCCAACGCTGTAAATGTTACTGTCACCATTTTACAGACAGGATGCCGAGGGTTAATAGTTGAAAACTATACTGAAGCTAGTGAGAGCCCATTCTACAGTTGATACCTCTAACCTCTGAAGTCTGACAAATGCCTAGGAGAAAGGACAAGAAGTGTACGTCATTTGAAAGGGCTTCAAAAATAACTCTAAAACAATTTTTCCAATTTAAAAAAAACACAACACTGATTCCTGAATAAAGATGAAGAAAGCAAACAAATCCTCAGTTTGTTCACACACACAAACACACACATTTTTTTTAAGGAGTTATCTGGGTCTGAAGAGATGGCTCAGTGGGTAAAGGTGCTTGTTACCAAGCCTGACAACTTGAATTTGATACCTGGTGCCCACAGGGTAGAAGGAAAGAATAAACTCCTGAAAGTTGTTCTCTGATCTCCATGTGCCCCTCCCCCACTTACACTAATAATAATGGCAAAATATCATCTAAACAAAAGCATAGATGATAAGATAATTTCCATTTAAAATTAAGGCACAATAGTAAGAAAAGGCCAGAAAATGGTTAAGGGAGTGGGAAATGGCCTTTGGTGACACAGGCCACTTCTGTAAGCAACAGTTACTGTATATGCAATGTGTACATACCTAATGGTGTAATGTGAAGGCCTCCAAGATCAGCTTTCAAACACTTCTTTCTCTCTACATCCAATATCCAAATTGCTTATTTATTTATTTTAGATTTTTAAAATTCACTCCTAATCTCGTGTCTTCGTCCCTTGTGAGGCTATCAACCCTTACGCATGCCAGCGTGCCTCTCCCTTGCCAGCCCATGCCGGGGTGAGAACCAGATAACCAGGTTATCAGAGAAACAACAAGGTGTTTGTTTGAGACTGGACCTCAGGAACCGTTTTTCTAACCCAGGCACTTTCTAAAGTGCCTGTTCCCATCCTTTGAGCATGAGGGATTTAGTTGGCTGCCTTTTCTTCTTTTGGCACCATAACTAAGTACTTTCCCCACCTTTCTTTCTTTCCCCAGTCTTTCTCCTAGACTGGTCTTTCTCTCCTGCCTCCCAGAAAGAACAGAGATCCTTCTTCCTCCCTTTGTAAGAATTCTCCTATTAATCTAGACAGACCAGGAGTGGATTATAAGCACAGAAATCTTTATTTCTCATTGCAGTTTTGCTGGGGTTTACAGAATCCTCTTCTGTAGATAATGCTATCCCAGAAGACAATGAGCTCATTTGCTCTCTTTCCCTCACTGCACTCAGGGCTCTTTGCTGCCTCTTATTTTGCATGACCCAAACCTAACAGCATTAACATACACAGATAGCAGTGAGAGCCTGCTGGATTACTGACTGGAAATAAGTAAGTCTGATGTGGTGGCACAAGTCTCCTCTGTGGAGGCAGTCAGGCAGCTCTCTCTGAGTTTGAGGTCAGCCTAGTCTACACAGCGAGTTCTAGGACAGCCAGAACAATATAAGAGAAACCCGTCTCAAAACAAAACAAAACAAAAACGAACAAAACAACAACAAAAGAACCAACATAACCAAGTAAGCTATCACAAATAGTTTAACAAAATAAGTTGATCATAAAAACAATTTCAATCCAGTAACAATTAAATGAATTGCCTTAAAAAGCAAATTCAAGCTAAGACTAAACATAATAAAGAAGTGCCATGTTATAAAGAAGGGCTTTAGGAAAACTATATAAAATGGGTATTGTGGTGCAAGCCTATAATTTCAGGCTGAAGGTGAGTCCAGAAAATTATAAATTGGAGCCCAGCCTCGGCTACACAGGAAAAATCATTAAAAGCTCCAACTTCACATAAAAGGGTTTGGTGTTCAACGACCTATTGTTTTACAGTAATAACAGTACCTAAGTACCCACTTTCATTGTAGTAAATGGGGAAAAAAAAAAAGGACCAGTGTTGGCGCATTGCTTAGACTTACTATGCTCTCTAAGCATTTCAAACAATCAGATGGCTTAATACATTCACAGCTGTTCATACAGGCCTCACTTGTAGTCTTTTAATTTTGTGACTAAAAGAAAAAACAAAATCAACCTCAGTAACTTAGTAGGATAAAAAGCTCTGCTTTGAGTTTTACTTGTTTTCCAGTTGTTAAATATTACTTTAGGCCGAGCAGACCATCTCAGACGCATCGTTGCTGGTTTCTAGGCTCCTCACCCCTCCCAGCCAATGTTCTTTCTTAACCAGCAAGCTTCCCTTCGTCTTGATTTATATATAGCACTGGCCTGAATAACCAGCTCCCAACCCTGTATATGACATGAGAGCAGAACTTTGGTGCTGGGACCCCAAACACCGTTCACTTTAAATAAGTTATCAATCTTTGAGCAGATTATGTTTTGAAATTGACTACATTTTGAGTGAGGTAACCCAGAAGCAGAAAGACACACATGGTATTATACTCACTCATAAGTGGATTTAGACATATAATATAGGATAAACATACTAAAATCTATAGTCCTAAAGAAGCTAAATAACAAAACCCTAGGGAAGATGCTTAATCCTCATTCAGAAGGGCAAACAGGATAGACATCAGAAGTAGGAGAAGACTGGGAACAGGACAGGAGCCTACCACAATTGGCCTCTGAAAACTCTACTGATTGAGGTTTCGAAGCAGAGGCTGAGAATCATAGCCAAACTGTGGGCAGAGTGCAGGGAATCTTATGGAAGAAGGGGGAGATAGAAAGACCCGGAGGGGACAGGAGCTCCAAAAGGAGACCAACAGAGCCAATAAAACTGAGCCTTGTGAACCCTGCCGAGACTGATACCCCAACCAAGGACAATGTATGGAGATAACCTAAAACCCTGGCTCAGATGTAGCCCATAGACTCCAAGTGGGTTGCCTAGTAAGGGGAGCAGGGGTTTTCTCTGACGTGAACTCAGTGATAGGCTCTCTGATCACCAACCCCTGATGGGGGAGTAGTCCACAGAGGAAGACAATGCAACCAGTCTTGAAACCTGATAGGCTACAGTCAAACAGAAGGGGAGAATGACCCCCTCTAAGAGTAGACTAGGAGAGGGGCATAGAGGGAGAAGAAGATATGGGATTACTGCAAATTTAGTCACCAAGTATGGGGTCACACCACAGGCGTACCCTCCACTGTTTGCTTAAATGTCCTTTCTCTTTGTAGACCATTCCACTTCACGTCTTTCTCACCCATCTCTGACTCCCTTGCTCCCAATTCTCAGCAACTGCTTATTTTTCACACCAACAAATGCCTAGGCTCTGGGGCTTCCATTCCCTCACATGCACACTTGGCTGGGGTAAAAAGTGACACTCTCTGAAAGGCCAAATTGCAACAGGGAGTGGCCATGGCCTCCTAGAATACCACGTGGGAGGCTAATACAGGAGGAGCTCAAGTTTGATGCCTGTCTGGGATATAAAACAGAATTGTCTTAAACAACAAATGAAACAAGATACTTTTTAGTTTTTCTGCTATGTATGTACATACACTATTACAAAATAATTCCATGCAAGTCACTTAATGACTTCCTCCTGTCTTCTCTGAACCATGGTCCACTGGATACTGTTGACTAGCAACTTCTCCATCTTTCACGGCTTATCATGCTCAAAATCTTCTTTTGTGATCAGAGTCCCTCTTTGTAGCTCAAGTTGGACTGGAACTTCGTATGTAGCTTCCAACTTATGATCTTCATGCTCAGTCAAATGCTCTGTTATTAAAACTAGGTAAGAGTTTAAAAAACTCCCTTCCTTGGGACTTTGGAACTTCTCAACAGCCACTGCCCTCTCAGGAGACACTCATTCAAGCTTCTTAGAAAACATTTCTTCACGTCTCAGTCATACCTCCCCCGTTCTGTACAGTGTGAACCCTCCAGAAAGAGCTCTCCCTTTTTAACGTCCCCTCTGGTAACCTGATTCATGCCTCTTTAGCCACTTCATCATTTCTAGTTCAGCACTGACACCCTTCCTTAGCCTTCTTGGGGCCTACTTCTTCCCATGCTAATTCTTGGACTTTTCACTGAATTACCTTGGTAGTTTGAATGAAAAATGACCCCCACCTCAGGCTCATGTATTTGAATCCTCTATCCCCAGATGGTAGTGCTGTTTGGGAGGTTTTGAAACCTTTGGGGGTGGGACCTTACTGGAAGAAATATGTCAGTAGGGAGAGATGGCTTTATAGCTTCATTCCACTTCCTGTTTCTTGCCCCAACCCCATCTGTTTCCTGTGCTTCTGCCTCCTCCCCTGCCACAATGGACTCTATGCCTCTAGAACTGTAAGCCAAAATAAATTAAGTTGTTTTTGGTCACAGCTATAGAAAAGTAACTAATGCACTGACCCCAACTCCTTTAGAGCCTTATATCTGGTACTTGTGATGTCTGACTGCAACATTTTCTTGTTCTTGTTGCTATTTCTTTTCTCATTTACCTTGTCTGTTAGCCCATCATTATGGCACTTAGACACCTCTTCAGCATTAGTAGCACTCAGTCTGGTTCTTCACTCCCTTCCTGAGTGCTAGGTCTTATTTCCTCCACCCTGATTAGGATGGATTCATCGAGTCTTCCTCACCACATTTGATCCATTAGCAATCCTGGGAAGTCTACTACCATTAGGTATCTCAAATCTACCCACTGTTCCCTGTGCCTTCTTCCTCCATCCTATTTCAAGCTGTCATCATCACTTCTTAGCCCTCAGGGGTCAGGCCATGATCTCCTGCTTCCCTTCCTTCTCTAAGGGGCAGCAGGAATCATGTTTGTAAAACAAAACTACTTAAAAAGAAAAGTTTGGTGGGTTTTTTTTTGTTGTTGTTGTCGTTTGTTTGTTTTTGATGACAGTCATTCTAACTGGAGTGAGATGGGTTCTTAAAGTAGTTTTAGTTTGCATTTCCTGCTGGTTGAAGAAAGAACTTTTAAAATACTTTTGGCCATTTTTATTTTCTTTTGAGAACTGTCTGTTTGGCTCATTAACACATTTATTGATCCTACAGGGGTTTTGGAGTTTAATTATGGGCTTCTTTATATATTCTATATACTAATCCCCTGTCAGACCTGTAGGGTGAAGATTCCCTTACACTCTGTAGTCTGTCTCTTCTCTTTGCTGACTGTTTCCCTTGTTATGCAGCCTTTTAGTTTCATGCAATCCCATGGGTTATTTCCTTATGCTGTATACAGCTCTTTAGTAGCACTCAGAGAACTAAACCAACACATCACAGAGATGCTTGTGTATCCATACTCACTGCTGCACTATTCGCACCAGCTAAGAAACACAAGCAGGTTAAATATCCATCAACAGATAGATGGATAAAGAAAAGATGGAACATTTACACGGAGGAGTTTACTCAGCCATCAAGAATGAAATCATGACATCTAAAGGAAAATGGAGATCACTACATTAAGTAAAATAAAGATAAATATTGTGTTTTTTCTCATATGCAGAATCTCGATTTAATTTTATGTGTTAGTGATTGTGTGTGTAAGAGGAGAGGAAGAACTCTTAAGGAGGGGAAGGGGGTAATGGAATATTTGTGACATGAAGGCAGAAGGGACAGCACTTATGGGGGCAGGAGTAGCAAGGAGGGGGACAGGGAACAGGGTTTAGCAATGTGTGTACACATGTACACATGCATGAGAATGGCATAATGAAGCCCATTATTTGGTATACCAACTTAAAAATTTAGTAGAAAACCCTCCAAAATAGGCCCCTGCCCACTCTTGTCTCACCCTCTTCCATACTGTACTCACCCACAGAAAGGTCTCGTTTCCTTTCACCTCCCTACCACACTCTCCTCTCAGCCTCTGTCACTGGTTTGCTGTGTGAACACTCTTCCTTCCTGCTCCTTACAGCTCACTACTACTCACCTTCAGACCTCAGCCTACAAGTCACCCGCCTGGGACTGCATGGATCTAGTCAGCCTTCCAGCTTGCTTGACTGTTCTCACTGATAGAATGGGAACTCAATGACAAGAACTCAAACAATTCAATAACTTGACAAAATAAACTACCAGAGCCCAGTTTTGTTTTTTCAAATTAGAATTTTGTTTCTTTCAGTGTGGGGACTAATCTGGTGTCTCCTGCAAATGCCATGCTGCATCTCCAGGCTAGTAACTAAATTGTTGAAGAAATTCTTTCCCCACTGACTTGCATAATTTACTTTATCAACTCTTTTTTGTCTGGTTGATTGGCTGGTGTTTTTTTATTTTTATTTATTTTTTTCCCAAGGCCAGGTTTCACTGTGTATCTGTAGCTGGCTGTCCTGGCCTCACTCTGTAGACCAGGCTGTTGTGGAACTCACAGATCTGCCTGCCTCTGCCTCCTGAGCACTGGGATTAAAGGTGTGCGCTACCACTCCCTGGCTATTCTATCAACTCTTAAATTATGTCCTTTAAAAGAAATTAAACAGTTTCTTTCCTTTTCTGATGAAAAAAAAAAGTTTTCCTAAAGAAAAGGAACTCATCATCTGGCAAACACCAGAAGATAAACTCCAAAGACCTCATGAAATAGCCTCACTTCTCTAACATCAGCACATCTGTATGTTTGTTTCCTAGCATGAAAAGCCTGCACTTCTGGGTGGCCGAACAGGATGTCCTCAAGGCTCTGTGTGTCAGCAGCAGGGCTAAAAATGAAGTAGGTATGTTACATGTAAAGAGGTTAATTATAAAATGATTTCAAAAAAGAATTCTATTAAGAACTTGCCAATAGGCAATATACCTAACAATTTCCAATAAATGCTTCTTGAATTAAACTAGTGTTAAAAATAGATACACTATAGTATACAACAGTCTCTACAAAAAGGAGATTAATGAGTGAAGGCACCTGAGCGCTAACAGGGCAAGGACTAATGATCTTGTGATCTAGATTAGATCTAGACTGTAATTATCTAAGAAATCTAAGAAAGCAAGATAATAAATATTTAATGGCCATTATAATGTTTCTGTTCTATAGATGGATGGCGGGGGAGGAGAGGTCATTTCTAGCTGAAAAGTCTGTCTTCATACTAGATTTAAGATTTTAGTAGGTTTCTTAAGTATGGAAGATTTGGCTGAGAACAAGGGCATCTATAAAACAAAGTAAGCAAGTAAACAAACAACAAACCTGGCATCCAAGAGAAAAGAAAAGGGGTGGAGGAAGAGACCCCAAAGCAGGTTAGCTATCAGTGTGAGGGAGAGGGATTATCAGCCGAGGGTTTGGAGATTTAAACCAAACCAGTTCAAGTTAAGAAGTCCGAACTTGATCCCACAGGAAAGCGGCATTCAAGAGGAATCGATGTGGACACAGAATACATGATAAGGTTCAGGAAAAGAACAACCAGAGACAGAAGATAACTGGGGAATTTTTACCACATTTCACACAGATAATTGTAAGAAAGGCCTAGGATGGTGGATGGCAACAGCAAGGATCTGTGAGATGGTGTAAACAGAACAAGTTAATGGGGGAACTGGGACTAGTTTTAATTCCTCTTATAAGAAGATGACATCCAGCATATGCTTCATTCATTCGTGCTTAAAGTAGGACCAGAGAGACGGACTCTCAAGACTTGTTCTTGCAGAGGACCCAGTTTCGGTCCTCAGTACCATATGACAGCTCACAATTGTCCATCACTCTAGCCCCAAGGGATCCAATGCCCTTTCAAACTTCCAAGGCATGCACACAGTGCACAGACATGCACGTGAGCAAAATGCTCATATAGAGTTAAAAAAAAAAAAAAAGAAAAAGAATCTATCACCTCCCGACAAGCTGACTCTCCCGTTTCCTTTACCAACCAGACAATGTACTCAGCCAAAACATAGGGAAGCATTTACTAGTTATCTAAAAACACCGGAAATCCTCAGTCCTATAATTGGTCACATAATTTCTTCCAATTCTGATGTCCTCTCTCAGTTCTACAAATCCAAATTCTAACCAGTGCAAATGCCTTCTTTCATCATGTCTTTCCAGGAGCCTCAACTCAAAATCAGTGTTACCTCTTGTCATTCTTTTTGTTTGTTTTTAAATAAACATTTTAATCCCTTTTAAAAAATAGTTATTCCTTATCCCCTCAGATAAACTGTCTATTACTTACAACAAATTTACTCATTTCCCTTTCTCCCTGCTTTCTGTCACACAAGGTTGGATACCTTGAATAATTTCTTGTATTTTGGCTTTTCAGTATTTGTGTGTACTTAGAAAAACTACATAGCCTATGTTTCTATATATTTGTGTATAGATGAAGATCAACAGTACATATTTTACAGGCAGCCAGAGGAAGGGATTACAAGAGTGAAAATAATATAAAAGTATCCCAAAGAGAAAAGATACCTAAAAAAAAAAAATCACTCATTAGCATGGCAAACTACTGCATGTTTTGTGATAGTTGTGTAAAACTTTACAATCTATGTAAAAAAAAAAAATCAAACCTAAAGCTAAAGTTTAAATATATGCAAACTCTTCCTAAATCATCTGGCCTAAGATTGGCTGTGACTTTTTTTTTACTATATTTATTTATTTGGTGTGTATATGTGCTTGTCTGTACCCTAGTGCACATGTGATGCCACAGGACAATCCATGAGAGTCAGTTCTCTCAGTCCATCACGAGGGTCCCAGGGACCAATCTCAAGTGACAGGTGCCTTTATCCGGAGGGCCGTATCCCCACATCCATCTGTGACTACTATAGTCTGCCTTATATTTTGAAATTTTAAGTTTCTTATAGTAAATAGCCACTTGAACTGGTCTCCCTGCTTCAGCTTTCCCCCCATTTGCCAGTCTTTCTAAAACGCAAATGTACTGTTCTCCCACGGCTACAAAACCCTCCATTTTATTCCTTTGGTTTAAACCTCCTTGGATCTCACACAAAGTCATCCTTATCTTCCCAGCCCTGTCTCCAGCCTCATCTCTCAAAGCTCACCATGAAACCTGAATCACCTGGTCACATCTCAAAGGCTTTTTGTCTGCCATGCCCTTTGCCTGCAACACCTGTTTTGTTACTTGCTGGGACTACAAGGACAAAGTACCAGAGACTGGATAGCTTAAATAAGAGAAATGTTTTTCTTTTTGTCTTGTAAGCACACCTGTCAGTTTGCACTGGATCCCCTTGATGGTCTCATTTTAACTTGTCACCTCAGAAGGCCTGCACAAACATAGATGCATTCTCAGGCAAAGAAGTTTAGCGAGGGCTACCACATAAAAATTCTGAGAGGACATAATTGAGCCTGTTATAGCTCTTACCCCCTTTCCCTGCCCAAGCTAACTCCCATCTGTTTTTCCAAGACTGGCCCAAGCCTTCCTGACTCAGTGCCCTTTCTCTGTTTCTAGTCTCTGAGCACTGCTGTCATATTGCTCAGAATACCAACACAACTCTTGCTTCTCTTCTCCAGGATGTATTTCTTAACAGTGAAGATTATCCTTCTTACCCAGGACAGCAACTTACAGAAAACATTTAATAAGAGCTGATGAGAAGTAGAGGGAAGAACATGTGCCTTGACGTAAAAGATGCATAGGTTCAAATCCTGGCTCTAAAGTCACTAAATGTTAAATTTCTGTTCTAAATAAAGTAGTTGTAATAATAAACAATTAAATTACAATAAAACTAGTTGGTTAAGAGTTTTGTTACTCAGTTAAGAGCTTAGATGTTGAAGTAAAGGTTTGATCATGGCTGGTTTGACAGCCACTTCTACCATTCAGTAATTAAATAGCTTGGAGCACATTTAATATTCTTCTGCTTTAGTTGTCTATCTGTAAAAAACAAAACAAAAACAAAAACCTTTCATGGTGCTATTATGGCAGTAACTAGGTAAAACAGCCCATTGGTATCCAACATACTGTATTATTTCTATGTTTCCTATTATTGCTATTACAAGAACACTGCAGGTCTGAACAGATATTATTGGATGTTCAATGTGACTATCACTTCAATGACTCAGGTTTCTTTCCAACTAAATAGAATAATGAGGTTCAAAACTTGTCCAGGACCAGCAAGGTGGCTGAGAGATAAAGGCGCATGTCACCAACACTGACGACCTGAGTTTGATTCCCAGGACCCAAACAGCAGAAAGAGAAAACCAAATCCTACAAGTAGTCCTCTGACCTCCACATGCATTCATGAATGAATGCTCCCAGGCACGCACGCACAGCAATAAAGAAACCAACCAACCAACCTAATTTCAAAAACTAGACAGGCATGGTAACACAGCACTTTAATCCCAGTCTTCAAGAGGAAAAGGCAGGCAGATTTCTGCGAGTTCCAGGTCAGCCAGGATTACACGGTGAAGTTCTGTCTCAAAAAAATAAAACAAGAAAAAACAACAACAAAACCCAAAACAAAAAAGGGAATCAGACAGATGATATAAATGAGCTGTAGAAGAGAGGAAAATGATTATGAACGACAATGCTACCATCTCATATCCCTTATGTTGGCTTTAACATATTTTGGGCAGCGAAAGGCAAATTTTCATGGTCTTTATGACAGGATATAAAGCATTCACAGTGAGGAATAATAACTGTAGAACCAGAAAGCCCGAGAACTAGAGAGGACCTTTGTGATACAAGTCCAACCCTATCATTGTTTTAAAACAACATAAGTACATCCAGGTAGATCTGGAATGAGCTCTTAGTGTCTTAATGAGCAGTTCTTTGAGGGATGAGACTAGGAGTCAGAGTGTACAATTTGTACAGAACACTATAGTAGGGGTTATGAACTTTTCCATATTTAAGGTATCATGGAACTAGTATGAGGAAATGGAAACAGTACCAAAATTCTTTGTAACATTCGGTCTTTAGAATAAAAGATACCTGATCCATAGCTTTGTAGCAAAGCAGGTCTACATGTAAATCTCGACTTATTACATAAAGTCTTCTGAGCCTCACATTATGAGCACCTGGTTTGTTAACGTGATTGTGTGAACCATGTACATAAAACGCTGAACTGAACTGGGTGTCTGGCAGATTTCAAGTATTCAGATGTTGATTGTTTCCTTCTTCCTTCTATCACCTAAGTAAAAATGTGTAAGATGAAAGACAAGTCTTTCACATAGGTATGTGCTGCTGGTTAAATGTCTGAGACTACTTACTTTTAAAAATAGAAAGCTGGATAGTTGCTGAGATGATCAAGTGCTTTTAATGTTGCCCTTCCCCACCACCAAATGTCCTTCACAACTTGTTTTCAAGTGTCATGTCACCACCATTAACATTCTACTTGGAGATCACTGTGGCTCAGACTTTTAATAGGACAGCAAAGATTTGAAGGTCACAAAAATTTTTTTACGAAGGCAGAACAAGAACTCTGAGTCCAGTTCATTTCGTTCTGTGGTCCATATAAGCTAGGCGAATTTCCATCGAAAAATTACCGTCTTTCCTGATGCAGAAAAAGGTGCACAAGCATGTAACTGACTTCACTACCATGATTGTGATTAAAAAAAAAAGTTTGGGACTCAGAAGTGCTGGCACTGGAAAGGCCACCTGCCAATTATTCATTCTTTTCACTTCAACCTAAAGTCTACGGTTTTTTTTTTCTTTTAAAAGACATGTGGCGTCTGGCTCTAAATCAATTGCAAAGAAAAGCCCTACACAGAAAGAGCTCTTTCTAGCGTCCTCTCCTCCCATTTATATCACAGATGGCCACCGACAGCTTAGGGTTTAACGTCCAGACACTAAAGCCACTCAGCCTAAAAGACGGAGCTCCAGATGGATGCTGTCTGGCAGAGGATGGGAAGCTGCCAATCCTCAGAGGTGCAGATGGGGTGAACCCGGAGGCTAGCGCCCATCTCCCATCACTTTGCACCCACACTCGGAAAACATCCCTTTCCCATCTCGGGGCGGGGTCCTCCCGCGAGTGACCTCCGGGAGCCGGAGGGACGGGGACAGGAAGGCTCCTCTGCCTTCGGGAGAAGGTGACAAGGGCAAGTTCTAGTCGCACGCGGGAGGTTACTCACGGGAATGGCCCGGGGTCCTCGCTCCTCCGCCCGTACTGGCTCAGGAAGAAGTCCCTCACGCTGCGGCAGCCGGAGAGCAGCAGCCGAAGCTGCCGCCGCCGCAGCTAACCGCACGGGCGTGGCAGGCACTGGCGGGCGGCTTTTCACATCATCATTCGGCGACCTTGGATCTGCAGTGACGCCGGGTCAATGGCAGCCCCTACTCTGCTAGGAAAGCTAGGAAACCCACTTTCCCAGCAGCCTTTGCGGCCCCAGTGCACGGTCCTCTGGGAACTGTAGTTTCTTTTCCGTTCCGCCTACAGTTCTAGTGCCCCGCCTCCTCACTGCCCAGCTGGAGGCTGGAGGCGAGGTGGGGCGGAGCGGCGGCCCCGACCCCGCCGGGGTGGGGCGGATCCCGTCCCCTCGGTCGCCCGGGGCCAGGGCTAGAAGTCCAGGCCGGCGAGCCTTGTGGCGGCCGTGCCGCACTTCTGTGCCCCGAGGCCCGCGCTGGAAGCGGGCCTGGTGTGCTCGCCTCGCTCCTCCGCGAGGCAGGTCCCGAGGCTCGCGCGTGTCGCCTCCCCTCAGCGCCCGCCGCCCGGAGAGTCGCTGGCCTGGGTCGCCGCCGGGGTAATGCAGGGAGGCGGGCGGGCAGGGCACGGTGCGGGGACGCGGGGGGCGTTAGGGAGCGCAGCTCGGTAGGGGCGCGGCGGAAGGCTGCGGGCCAGGCTCGGCCGGCCGGCGTCTGCGGGAGCCCGCGCCGCGCGTGCCAGGCGCCCCGCGGCCGAGGCGCCCGAGTGCCCGGCGGCTGCCAGGTGCAGGAGCCCAGCCACCCACCGCCCGGCTCCCCCCCGATCTCACCTTTGGAGGCACACGCTGGCCTGGCGACTTCCCAAACCCCGTCTGCTCGGAGACTTCGAAGGGACCTTTCCCCAAAATTCAGTGTCCAGGCGCCGTTTTGCCTTCGGTGTTTACGCTTGTTTTTCCCCTCGTGGGTTTGTTAGGTCAAATACCTTTCCTCCAGACTTGATCGCGGTTTGTGACAGCACCCACATAGCACAGTGCTTGGCACTCCGTAAATATTTGTTGAAACCATGAGTCATGATACTAAGTTCGGTAAATGCTACTGAGCTGTGTGCGTTGCTGTGATCTTTAAGGTTTTATGAGATTTCAAGATCACCTTGAGAATTATGGTAATTTTGAAGCCCGACAAAGAGTATTGGTAGATTCTGTAAATATATAGCCCCTTTGGTGTCCGTTTAAAGTGTTAACTTTTCAAATGAAAGACTTCAGATATGACTTCTGTATTATGGAACAAATTAGATTATTTATGAAGCTTTCTTGTAATTAGGTTTTTAGGTACAACAGAAGGGGCTACACTGAGGTACTGTTAAATACACTGGGGTACTGACCAATAGGTTTGGGAATACAGGCTCCTCAAATATATATACATACACATATTTTAAAGACAGGGTCTCACTGTGTTGATAGCCTGGTTCTCTGCCTTCTGAATGCTGAAATTAAAGGCGTGCTTTTTTTTTTTTTTTTAAGGCTTTCTAATCATAGCGTGACAGCAAAAACTAACAGCAAATCTTTCACTCCACTCCTGCCAGGTACAGCTGCGGCCTTGACCTCAAAATGTCTTGAAAACTTATCTGTTAACAGTGTGGTCTATCCAAGGCAAAACTTCTGAGATTGAACTACCCCACAGAAAGAAGCAATCCTTTTGGTAGTAACAGTTCTAGAAGATTGTGACCTGAATATTTTTTTTTTCAAATCGTTTTGTTGTTTAAAGCAACAGGCTCAATAACAACTTGCTGCTACTAAGGGAAAGGCAGGTGTAGAGTCATGATAACCACAAAAATTAAGTCAGTCACAACGGCTTTCTGCTGCAGGTAGTCAGCAGCAGGTCAGAGCCTGGTGTTAGTACTAGTGTGCATGGGGGGTCACGGGTCATTCCGTGCTCAGCAGTGCCTGTCCCATACAAACTTTCCGTGTGTGGTTTCTTTTGGTATCTCCTTGGCTTCTCCTGGGTCACAAGCTGTAAATATTTTCATTGTTATTCAGATATTGCCAGCTTGCTTTCCATATGAGCTTCAATATTGTGTCTTAACATGTTGCACTTGTCTTTTGGGTTTTTTTGTTTGTTTATTTTTGTTTTTGTTTTGAGATAAGAGTTTCTTTGTGTAGCCTTGACTGTCCTAGAACTAGCTCTGTAGACCAGGCTGGCCTTAAACTATGCCTCCTGAGTCCTGGGGTTAAAGATGTGTGCCACCAGTGCCCAGCTGCACTTGTCTTTTATGCACATAGAGTGTATATAAAATGTTGTACGCATTCATTTATTCTCAGCCCTCTTGGAGGGTAGGCAGCAAGGCATAGCTTTCCTTGCCCCATACCTAGCCCTGACCCCCATGCCTTAAATTGACAGTAATGCTTTTCAGGTGACAAAATAATAAGCTTTCTGGTCCTTCTTCCCCTTCCTCTACCTTTGGCTTATTTTACCTTTGCCCTGAGAACATCCACTTCTTCCCTCAGCAATAAAATTGGATAGTACTTTATAACATCTATGGTCTATAAAATCTTCTTTTTCTCATATTGTTTAACTATTTGTAGAAGCCTTGGTCAAATATGGACTTTGACTAAAATGAAGCAATGAAACCCAGTTTCAAGAAATGGTGTTTAGAAGGGAATGGCCACCACTAGCTGTTGCCCTCACCACTGGATAAGACCCAGGAGATCTGGGTGGTAATTTTGTAGCTCCTTGAATCTCAAGAAGTTACCCTGCTAGAATGCTGAATTTGTGAATGAAAATGGACAGGGGTTGTTTGCAGAATAATACATATAATTTGTGTCTGTCAACACATTCCAAGTTGGATATAGTTGAGAACTAAAAATCATAAAGTAAAAGATTCAACTTGGGAAAACATCATTTTTACATGAAAACCAGGAAGTCTCTTTTCTAAACATGTGCCAACAAGCATTTATTCATTTTAGCCTATTATAAATCGTGTTTCAGGTTTGTGAATCCTGGACCCCATGAGTTAGGAGGTGGTTAGTCAGATGTCTTCGAAGATTCTCCGAGTTTGCTTGTGATGCAGTCATTAGAGATTATTAGGATTTATTTGCAAGTGGCACTCCTTATATAGAGAGGGTCCAGAATCACTTGTCTGTATCCCTTAGTGTTTGTTCAGGGCAGAAAAGGAGAGAAAGAGACTGTAGACGTAGAAACTCTCTTTAGCTCCCTGCCTTTCGGGAGCCATGTCAGAACAGTGCTTCTTAAAGCTACTCAGGGATGTCACTAGTCTGAGTGTCAGTGAGCTGCGGCCTAAATATCTGATCAGCTATGACATCTAGTCTTTTAAGGAGTTTATGTAAATCTAAATAATTTTTCTTTTGGTTTTTTTTTTTTTTAGTGGATTTATCTGCAACTGGAAGGGAAGATAAAGCAAAAATCTTTGAAATAGATGGCATTTGGTCACTTTCTGTGAACTAAAGCGATTCAATGTCTCTTTTGGTAAGTCTTGTTATAATTTTATGCCATCAGAGTAATCAGATCTGGAATAAAAGACATTGGATGTTTTGACCTGAATGACATGTGGTCTTGAGGATGATGTAAACTCTCAACGAATTTTGTCTTTTTCGAAATGAGTTTCTCCTGCGCTTTCTTTTCAAATATACCCATTATTCCAATTCTTTGTTCCAAACCCATTTTTTCATATGTATATTTTCTTAGATTCCACTCCTAATTAGTTAGTTATGGATTTTCTTTTAAAACTTCAAAAATCCCTTTTATAAATTCTAATGTGTTTTCCAAGGCAGGAAAGATAGCATTTAAAAAGAAACCTTTGACTTATTCAGAAAAATTTGTTTTGAATTGCTTGCATTATGTAAGCTACAATGGGATGTATTTGTATCTTAGATACATAACATCTGCTGTGGAGTAAGAAGCCTGGGGACTTTCGGTTATATTCGCTATAGTATGGGCAAGGTTACCATCAGGACAGTGATTTGCTCTTAACATTGTGCTAGCTCGGCAGGATGGGCAGCAGCACCCTCATGTAAGTCTGCTCCTGATTGCCAAAAGTTAGAGCCAACGTTTGGACTCATCCCACCGTTCTGCTGTAGCAGCCGGGAGGGAGAGCTGTGAGGTTAGGAGAGCTTTAGTGCCTCATATGGAAGACACCCGACACATTTGCTTTACAGGTGTGCATCTGGGAAATACACTGCAATGCTCCATTCTTACAGTGGGGTCAGGAATACTTTCTGTAAAGGCCAGAAGATAACAACGTGCTATTGCTTTTCTGCCCTCGTAGCACAAAAGCAGCCATCAGCAGTGTGGAAATGAAAATAAAACAATTAAAACTCAGAATGTGTACCGGACCATAGTTTGTTGATCCCTGTCCTCAAGGAATTTTAAGATTGACAGTTTTACATAGTGTTGCAAGTGGGAAAAGCTGTGTAATACCCTTTTCACTAGTCCCTTCATCTGAGTGATGAGGATTCTGAGATTCAGAGTGCTGAATTCAATTTTAAATGATTAGTAGATTGGCTTAGCTGGAAAACACCAGTTTGATTGAGACATTTCGGTGTGTTCTAGAAGAAATAAATACGAGTACTTTTAAGTAACTTACAATAAAGTGTTAGCAGACATGGGTGGACTTTGAGGCTCACATGATACTGCGTTTCAGTGCTGACATATGTGTTGATGAGGCACTTGAAAATCATGTATCACAAAAGTCTCTCATAAGCCAGACGTGGTGGTACATGCCTGTAATCCCAGCACTGGGGAGGCAGAGGCAGGTGGATCATTGTGAGTTCGAGACCAGCCTGGTCTTCAAAGCTAGTCCAGGACTGCCAAGGCAACACAGAGAAAGTCTATCTCGAAAAAACATAAAACCAAAAAAAAAAAAAAAAAAAAAAAAAAGAGAGAGAAGAAAAAAGTCTCTCTATAATGTGCTTATACTTTTCTTCTGACTTTTTTCTTCCTAAATAGATCAGTATCACTCTACTAATTACTGATGGGATAGATAACATGTAGATACTACATTTTATTATAGGCGATACATGATAATAGAACTATGAATTGATACTCAGGAAAATGTAAATTTTGGTAATAGAAGCAAGTCTCTTAATTTGCTTTGAGTTGGACATGTTGGTCACCTTAAGAAGCAAAATTGGTTACAAATACAGTCACTGTGCTCATAATTAAATACAATATTTAAAGTAGGAAGATATGATTCCTATATTTAGGAGAACAATCTGAGGAAAAATTTAAAATATTGCATACAAGCCAGGAATGGTGGCTCATGCCTGTAATCCCGGCACTCAGGAAGGCAGAGGCGGGCAGATCTCTGTGAGTTCGAGGCCAGCCTGGAGTCTAGGACAACCAAGGCTACACAGAGAAACTTGGTCTCAATATATATAGACTACATGTATGTATATATATATATATATATACTATATATATATGTAGACTACATATATATTCTATTTTTAGCTTAATAGAAGATAATGTTTAGCCAAATATTCAGGAATTTGACAACTTTCTGTGGTCCTAAAAGACTTAGAAGTTAAGAACAACAGTTAAAATAGATTCCTAACCTCAAGAAAAGCGAAGCTAAGAGCAGAGATGGCACTGAACACAACCGTAGCAGAGTGATGGTAGTCTTCTGTATGCCTGGCTTCTGTATGCCCATGAGGACTTCCTTCTGGGCTGTCTCTTTCTCTTACTTCCAGCTCTGACACCAGCTCTTTATATACACAGGCTGGCACTGTGTATGTACCACACTTTTCACTTATCTAATGTATTTCTGACTTCCAGGATTGTTTCTGTGCTTCACGAACACGAGTTGAATCACTCAGACCCGAAAAACAGTCAGAAACCAGTATCCATCAGTACTTGGTAAGGAAATGGTTGAACATGGCTAATGCTTGTCCTTTGCCTTCTGTAATATTGTTCATCTTCATAGCTGTGTTTTCACTCTTTCTTCTCCCTGCTGGTCTCTAAGAGTCTATGACTGACCTCTTAACCTGCTCTCCCTGAGCAATGTCAAGCATTCCTGTGGTTCCAGTGGCTGAGGTTTCATGCCGTCCTGGAGCTGCCTCGGCTGTTCCCAGAGGAACATGGTTACTACCAGACTTATTCTTCTCTGGCCCTGGGATTATTAACGGACTACATCTGGTTAGATTTGCCAGGGCATTTCTACTGATTTGACTGAAACTTTAATCTGCTTCCAAGTCTTGCCAGCCCCTGCACTTCTCTACTTGGCTAATCATAGGCTGACTATTAGTCATGTGTACTAGAAACATCAGAGCTCTCCTCACGCTGCTGCACACCTTCAGGAGCAGGAGCCCACTACTCAGTCTCATCTCTAGCCTGGCCTGTTGGGCATAGTCATTGCCCGTAGTGTGTTCACACTTGGAGCCTCTTCCACAGTAGTCACACTAGCCGTCAGTACTATTCCAAGATGCTTGCTCCTGCTGCTTTGAAGCCAATGGGTAAAGTCCAGATCTCCCAGCATGACTCCCAGTGGTATGGTCTACAACCAGTTTTTGAGTCTCCCTTCTTACTGGGTATATTCTCTTCTCACTGCTTGAAATACTCTTGTTTCTGCCCTCCCCTGAAATGTCTCCTCATCCAGAAAGAATTAATTCAGATTGCATATTTATAACTCTTCCCTCTCGGGTCCTTTTTATTTCATTGTGCTGTCACCTAAGACATTCTCTTGAAACAGTTGTTACTGTGCTATCTAAAGTGTTGAGGTCTGTGTGTCTTCAACCGTAACATGATTCTCATGTAAGGGGCATCCTTGTCTTACATATTGTGGTCTCTCCTAAGCAGGGGCTGACATATTAAGTGATATTTAAAGGGACATACTTGGTAATATGGCTCTGAAATCTTTACTCCTCTAAATCCTTAATTTATACTACAATTTTTACTATACAATGAAACCTGCTTTGAAAAATTTGTTACAACATAAGGTAATTCCAGTTATTTTTGCTTATAATTTATCTCAGGCCTGCCTTTAACCATTGCCATTTTTATTCACCAAAATTCTATCTTTACGTTACCTGTCTTTTTGTGTAGTAGGAGATGGTCTACAATCCCTACTACCCTTCAGGCTGAGGTAACGCAGTCACACGACTTGTCTCTATGCTGTTACTGAGACCTGAAACTCTGGAATTTCCATGCTGGTATTCTTGTAACCTCTGAGTTGGAGCTCTTTTGTATTTTAAGTTAGACAAAAATCTTAAGTGAAGGAACCAGAGGTGTGATTTGATGTCTTGTGTGGAAAAGCAGACTGGAGAAGATCTGTGAAGGAAACTGAGCCCTGCTGAACACTGGTAAATAATGCTTAGAAAAGGCTGCTCGAGCCCTCCCCAGGCCTGCTGAAGACACTATCAGCTGCCTTCAGTTGGTGACTTGTAGCTTTTTGTCAGGCTGGATACTGGATTAAATGTTAGGTTAAAATGATACAAATTTAAGTACTTTGACGTCTGACATTAGTCTCCCATTAGAAACTATAAAATTTCTAATTATGATTTTTGTTCTCCATGACACTTCATTGAAGCCTGGTGATGCTAAAGATACATTAGTGTAAACAGTGTGACTAATAACATTCCCTGAGTTGCTGTCTAAATCCAGGTTCTGGCTCAGATAGCTAAGCGACAGACCTCAGCACATGGTTTAAAACCCAAACCAGTGGACAGATTTCTATGAAGTCTTGTTAGAGAGATCCAGCAGATTTTCCTTCCCTTTGCCTGGGTTAAAGATGGCTGTGGTTGCAATTTGAAATATCTCCGTGAGCTCATGTGTTTGAACACTTGGTCCTCAACTGGTGTTATGATTTGGGAGGGATCTGGAACCTTCAGGAGGTGAGCCTTGGTGGAGAGAGAGGCTGCATCGCTGGGGTGAGCGTTGAGGTTTTGTGGCCTGGCCTCCCTTCCTGCTCTCCCTTGTCTCTGACCTCTGATGTGGTGTGATGAGCTGGCCTCATGCTTCTGCATTTCTGCTTTTGCTTCCGTGGAGGATTCTATCTTTTTGGAACTATAAGCCAAAGTAAACCATTCCTTTCCAAGTGTGCATTTGTCGGGTATTTTATCACTGCAACAGAAGTGCAAGCAGGACAAGGAGCCATAACTCTGCTCTTTAGTTCTCTAGTCAGTACATGACCAGTCTCCGCAAACCCATGCGGTCTCCTTACGATTACCAGGACATTTTCTTCATGGCTCATATTTCTTCTGCTCATTTGGTCTCAGCTTCTTCTGTGCAGAAGCATCAGACTTGCTGCGTTGCAGTATTCTACTTTTTGAAAATTGCGTCTGTTGCCAGTTAATGGTAGTTCATGTCTGTACTCCTAATATGAAAGACTGAGACAGGAGAATTGCCACAGATTCAAGGCCTGTCTAGGCTATGTAGTGAGGCCTTTCCCTGAATTAAAGAAAGAGAGAGAGAGAGAGAGAGAGAGAGAGAGAGAGAGAGAGAGAGAGAGAGAGAGAGAGAAGAAAGGAAGGAAAATCAAAACTAAAGAAAGAAGGACTGGATGAGTGTGTAACAGCAGTTGCTCTTGGATGAGGGTTTGGTGGTTCGGTGTGGTCATAGCAGCAGAGACTGGAGTAGGAGAGCACAGTCAAAGCTAGTCTGGGCTGTGGAGGTAGTCCCTGTCTCAGAAACAACCATCCAAAAAGACCCTCCGCCTTTGAATATGTGCCTGTAACATGTATGCTTCCTCTTGTTTTAAGAGGACTGCAATAAATCGATGGGGGAGGTTAGAGGCAAGCTAGTGAGCTGATTTCAGCCCATCATGCAGTACATTATGTCACTTTCCTTTCTTTTAAAAAGTTTGCCTTATTCTATGTATACGGGTGTTTAGCCTTCATGTATGTATGTGTACCACATGCGTGAAGTTCCTGCTGAAGCTAGAAAAGAGCATTGGATCCCCTGGAAGTAGAGTTACAGATGTAACCCCAGTTATAGCGAGCAGCCATGTGGGTGCTAGAGTTGAGCCTGGGACCTCTAGAAGAGCAGCAAATGCTCTTAACCACTGGGCCGTCTCTCCTCCACATGTCATTTTTTGAGTTATAAAAGTAAACATTGGTGCTTTATGTCTCTAGCGTTTCTAACAGACTTAGATTGTTGTCACCTTAAAATTTTAGGGCATTGTTATACATGCTTCTTTTTATTGTATGTTTTCTTTATATCTGTTCCAGAGAAACCAAATTGACTTATGGTATCGTCCACCCCAAATTGGACTTATTTTCACTTGTAGAATTTCTCTCCCACTCTTTGACTCTTCTTAGATATCACCCACCTTTATCTCTGCTTAACCAGAAATAAAGTGTTAGCAGTCTGCTCTCAAGTTTAGGAAACATGCTTGCCATGATCTATATAACTCCATCTATTAGCTTCAAACTCTACCTATTTTTCCTGATTAAATAGTTAGATATGTAAGGGAATTAGCACAATTTCTGACACATTCTGTTTTCCCCTTCCTTCTTGCCTCATTAGAGAGAGTCCCAAGATTCTTGCCACCTGCTGTAAAGGTTCTAAGTGTCCTTTGGGGTCCTGCTGTCCTTTAGGAGAGCCTCATGGATATCATATTATGCCACGGAGTTAGGCTTCCTCTTTCTGCTTCATGTGTGATATTGCACTGCTGCTAAATTTAGCTGCAAACTTGACTCTGACCTTATGAGACCTCATATTGCTACGGGCACCTTCAGCTGGGAGGCCTGTAACCTTGAGCTCCCATCTCCTTAGGTTTATTTTTCTTTTGACCTCTCTCTTACTTCCCTTCATCATAGGAAAGTCTTCTTCTATTTTAGTAGACTGTGGTGTGAAGTTTGTTCTTGACTGTTAACACAGAGCATACACCTCAGACTCAGAGCAAGAGCAAAGCCTGGAATATCCGTTACACATGCTTGCAGTTCCTCCCTCAAACACACTTTGCAATTAGCATGTACTCTTAGCACCTTCTATAAGATTTACTGGAAGCTGAGATGAAAAATGCTTCTTGCTCTTTGTAAATCTGACTTTCCTGCCTTTCCCCCTTTAAGCCGAAATCCCTTTGACATCAGTTGGCAAGTGGTAAATTCCTTCTAGATCTTAAGATAGTTTCTTCAGGGGCTGGAGAGATGGCTCAGAGGTTAAGAACACTCACTGTTCTTCCAAAAGTCCTGAATTCAATTCCCAGAAGCCATATGATGGCTCATAGCCATCTATAATGTGATCTGGTACCCTCTTTTGTTATGTAGGCAGAACACTATATAACTAATCAGTCAATCAATCTCTCTCTCTCTCTTTTTAAAGAATTTCTTCAGCCACCTTCCAGCACCTTCCTGATAACTATTAATGTTTTCTTTTGGCATACTAATAATGTTTATTCTATTTTATTTTAATCTTGTAAAAAATGCTGCTAAATTTATATGCAAACTTGACTCTGACTCTAAAACATCTTATGAGACCTCATATTGCTATGGGATACTAATGATGGTTATTCTATTTTATTTTTATCTTGTAAAAAAAATTGCAGGTTGATGAGCCAGCCATTTCCTGGTCACCTCCATCTGCTAGACCCAATGAAGTGATCTGTTCCCCTAATGTTTCTCACTATGAACTGCAAGTGGAAATAGGTAATGGTCCTGGACATCACATCATTGCCTCTTCATAACTGTAAATGAAGCTGACGACACAGAGATTACTTTGTAGGCATGCCTTTCTTTGTTGTCTCCTACGGCACAGAGCTGGGTTTTAAGTGGGTCTGCTAGATGAAGCTAATACATTTTATGTCTGTCACTCATAGTTTAAGATTTCTGTCTATTATTACTTTTCCACTGAAGTACATTTAGAAAATAAAAAGAACATTAGATAATTTAAATACTTATTTGTATCATTTTACAGGAAGTTTCTTCTTTTTTTGGTGCTTCTCACATTTATTAATGCCACATTGTGAACGGTACTTGGACAAGTGTATAGCGATGTCCCGTGTTTCTATCTAACACAGCTTGCTTAAGCTTAGTCTACACGATTCATCTTGAGTCCACTCAGGGAGCAGTTCATGATGGCCGCGGGCAGGTGCCGAACTGAAGCCTTTCAAAGCTTTGCTTCTTTTATCAGCTCTCCTGATTTTATAAAAGATGACAGTTGTTAACCCCAGTCCTATCCAAATTTCCTGGTAAATCTGGGTATAGTAGGGTTCATGGGGACCCAGACATTCTTAATAAGGTTTTGAAGTGTCTCAGCAGGAACAAGGCCACAGGCCACACCAGATTCCACAACAGACGGGGAAAGGTCACAGAGCACGACATGCGGGCCCTGCCAGACGGAAGTTTCTTTTATGACTTTAATTTTTACAGTGTAGGAATTTAAATCAAGTCATATGAATGTTTTCAGTCATAACAATGAACCCAAACTACTTGTTAGTTTATATTTTTATCCAAACTATGTTGTACAAATTATACTCATTTAAGTAGAAAACAAAATCAGTTCCTATTTATAGCTTTACATTTGTGAAGCATTTGCTCTGAACATTCAGGAACATTTATTACAGCCAGTGACTCTGTTGGGTGTGGAGTCATTAAAAACTCTGATTTGCAGTCCATCCTCTCTGGGAGGTGAACACATAGAATGGTGCTTTTTCAGGCAGTAGAGGGCATTGAAGTAACACTCTGTTAAAGGAACCTGTTAGAGATGTCTGTCCCAAGCTTTGAATACTGATTAATAATGTGCATACACCTTTTAGTATCAAGATTAATTCCCTAGTGTAGTAGATGGAAACCAATTTTAGTTCATGGAACTAATTTTAGTTCATCGCTCAGTAGCAGAATAGAGAAGATAGAGCACCAAATGAACAGCTCTGGGAGTCAAGAATAATGGCAAAAAGGGCTAGCTTCTTAAGGGGAGTTGGGACTTTTTGTCATTGTTGTTCCTTAAATACAAACCACAGAGAACAATTCTGGCTGTCTTAGCAAGTTTTGAACAATATTTCTAATGCACAGTATTGTTAGCCAGAAGAAAAGGCTTGTAGGAAACCAAAGAAGCTGAGTAACCAGAATCAAAGCCTTGGTAGTGCATTGCCACATGCTTGGATATTCTGCCACAGACATCGGGCCCTGCTGAAAAAATTCTGTTGAAGAAGGTGTGGTTCTTGGTAATCAGAGGTGGAGCTTTTGAACTTGAGGGCTCAGACCTCATGGAGGGATTAATTAATTTGTCGACTGATGCCTTTTATAGGCTCTGGGGAGTGAATGAGCCAAGCATCTACAGTTCTCATGTATTCTTTTTAAGACTACAAAAACAGTTCAGCCATCTTAGCAATTTGTCAACTCATAAATTCAAACCTGTATTTACCATAGAGCCTGGCAATCTCACAGGCAGGTATGTGCCAGAAAGGAAGGAAGATATGTCTTTTTAATGCCCTGTGTAGGAATAGTTGGGGAAATTTTTATTTACAGTGCCAGAAACTGAAAGTAAATCAAAAACCTACCCTGTATGAAAGAAACTCAAATACCCACCCCCTATGAATTGCTTGCTCTTAAAGAATTTTAAAAGTTCTTTATATGTTCTGAGTGGAAATCTTATCAGATATAGACATATAAGCCAGTCTTATAGACAAGGCAGCCCAGTTAGGGGGAAGGGATCCAAAGGGAGACATCAGAGTCAGAGAGGACCCCTACTCCCTTTGCGAGGGGACCCACATATTGACCATGTTGCACATCTGCATATGTGTAGAGGGCCTAGGTCCAGCCCATGTAAGCTCTTTGGTTGGTAGTTCAGTCTCTGTGAGCCCCTGTGAGCCCAGGTTAGTTTACTCTATAGGTCTTCTTGTAGAGTCCTTGACCCCTCTGGCTTCCTCAAACCTGCCTTCCACTCTACCACAGAACTCCCCAAGCTTGACCTATTGTTTGGCTGTGGGTCTCTGCATCTGTTTCCGTCAGCTGCTGGATGAAGCCTTTCAGAAGACAGTTGTGCTAGGCTCCTGGCTACAAGCATAGCAAATACTGTTAATAGTGGCAGGGGTTGGCTCCTTCTCAGGGGGTGGGTCTCAAGTTGGGGCAGTCATTGGTTGGTCATTCCCTCATCTCTGTTCCATCTTTATCTCTGCACTTTCTGTAGGCAAGACAAATTTGGGGTTGAAGGTTTTTTGGTGTGTTGGTGTTCCCCTCCCCACACTGGAAGTCCTACCTGGCTACAGGAGGTGGTGATTTCAGGCTCCATATCCCTTATGCTAGGAATCTCAGCTAGGGTCACACCCAAGACTCCCAGGAGCCTCCCCTGTTCCAGAGATGGCCCCCCCACCACCAATTTACATTCTCTTTCCTGACCCCCCTTCCCTCCCCACCTTGCTCTCCCATCCCGTTCCATCCCTCCATCTACTTCAGATGACTATTTTATTTCCCCTTCTGCGTGAGATTCAAGCATCCTCCCTTGGGACCTCCTTGGCTTCTTTGGGTCTGTGGATTGTAGCATGGTTAGCTTGTACTTATGGTTATCCACTTCTAAGTGAGTACCATGCATGTCTTTCTGGGTCTGGGTTACCTCACTTGGGATGATGTTTTCTAGTTCCATCCATTTTTCTGCAGATTGTATGATGCCATTGTTGTTAAGAGCTGAATAGTGTTCATTCTTCAGTTGAGGGACATCTAGGTTCTTTCCAGTTTCTGGCTATTATGAATAAACCTGCTATAAATATAGTTGAGCAAGTGTCCTTATGGTATAGTGGAACATCTTTTGGGTATGAGTGGTATAGATGGGTCTTTTTTTTTTTTTCCACAGCTGAGGACTGAACCCAGGGCCTTGTGCTTGCTAGGCAAGCGCTCTACCACTGAGCTAAATCCCCAACTCCCTAGATGTGTCTTGAGCTAAATCTATTCCCAATTTTCTGAGAAAGTTCCAGATTGATTTCCAAAGTGATTGTACAAAGTTGCACTCCCACTAGCAATGGAGGAGGGTTCCCCTTGCTCCACATCCTTGCCAGCATGTGCTGTCACTTGAGTTTTTGATCGTAGCCATTCTGACAGAAGAAGATGGAATCTCAAAGCAGTTTTGATTTGCATTTCCCTGATGACTAAGGACACTGAACATTTCCCTAAGTGCTCCTCAGCCATTAGAGATTCCTCTGTTGAGAAATCTCTGTTTAGCTCTGTACTTTGTTTTTTAATTGGAAGATACAGATATTCTTAATATTTTCAGTCAACAGCTTATCTGTCTGGCACCCTCACACAGACATGCATGCAGGCAAACCTCAATGCACATAAAAATAAATCTTTAAAAAAAGACAACTGACCACAGATTCTTGGGCTGCTTACCATTCAGCACATCAGAGTCTCAGAGAGAAAGGAGGCCTTTAGTCTATGATACCCCTAAAGCCAACACTCTATAGAGGACACACAGGGCTATTCAGCAATAGGCAGTCCAGCTGTGGAAGAAGTAATACTGTGGGGAGAGTATACTGTCCTCATTGTTCCTTGCCAGGTTTCATGGCATTTTTTGTACATTAGTAAATAAATATATGCTCTTGATTAAAAAAAAATTCAGTACCCAAGTAAAACTTCAATAATGAGAAAAGAAAGTGCATTGATAAATAAGAATGAACAAAAAAGCCAGTGAGTGGAGTCTGAACATAGTGAGTTCTTGCTGTCTGACACATAAACCTTTATTCAGGTTCATCGGGCATCATGAGGTACTGGCTGTCACTCCCTGAGTGTCTGTGTTGGGGGTGGGGGGATCTTAATGAGCTCACAGAGCGCCTTTCCATTGAGACAGTGAGGCCGAGCAGATCCACAGCAGTAGAAGGAAAATAGGAGACCTGAGAACATACAGCATATGACCCTTTATGCAAAACCTGTTTGATAAGCTATATAACTTCTAGTTCCTTCAAAGACGTTTCCTTAAGGTGGATGACTAGAAAGTCAAGGAGAGAACTCAAAGTTGAGTGGACAGGAAACTAAGGCTGATGTAAAGAAAAGAACGTTTAATCTCTTTCTGAGGGTGGACATAAGAGGAGTTGGAAGGCTAAATATGACCAAGATGTATAAGAATTTCTCAAAAATTAATAAAAGTATTATTAAAAAAGTCAGGGGCTGGAGAGATGGCTCAACAGTTAAGAATACTGGCTTTTCCTATAGCTAGAACCTGGGTTCAATACCCGCTACCCACACGGCAGCTCACAACTGCCTGTAATTCCAGTTCCAGGGAATCCATGTACGAGGCACACATAAGGTACACGTATATAGTGCATGTGGGCAAAATACCCATATACATAAAATGAATCTTGAAGAAAAAGTCAAGGAGAGACACACTGAATTGAAATGGTACTAGTAGGCAATTTGAGACATGAGGACTGAGACCTGAAAACTGCTGGTAGCCAGGCTGCATCTCCCAGGTGTGGAAGGCCCCACGGTCCCGCCTTCCTGCGCAGCCATGTGGACCCACCCTGGCTGGGTGGTAATGACCTTTCTCTTGGGTAGCTGGGAATGGCCTGGGTGGGGATGCTGGTGAGTCCAGTGTTTGAGCTCTGGGCTGTCACCATGATGCAGAGGGTGCTGGAGCCTTTTATGTTCTTAGTGGTTTTGAAAGTCAGGGAGTTTTAAATTGTGCTGACGTACACAGTTTTGACTTCATTTCTGCTTTGATTGTTACCATGGGTTTTACGTGTGGTTGTAGGAAGAGGGTTTGACAACCTGACCTCTGTTCACCTCGCACGACACACTCCTACAGGAACTCTGGTGACTATAAAAATTACAGACCTGGAAAACTGCACCGAAGAACGTGTGAAAGCCTTACAGGTAAGGACAGAAAGGAAGGAAGTGTTGGCTGTGATGCCTAGTTGAGGAGGGTCTGTAAGTAATTTAACTAAATCATACAGTCACCAGACTGGGAAAAATACATGGCAGCGAGATGCATTAGCTGATAAATCAAACATATTCAAACTCCAGTAAATACTGTGATATGAATTCTTCAAGTGAATGGCATATTTCAGTGCTATATTGTAGACTGGAAACACCCTCAATCTCGTGACAACTAGAGAAACAGGAAAACAAATGAGTTTTTTTTCTATCATATAAGCAAATTTAACCTCAGAAGTGATAAGTTTTAATAGGATTATGTTTCAGGCATATAAAATTATTTTTTGTTTCTAATGTAATTTATACAAACAGGGAAATTTATTATTTTAGTGTTGTCTCAAATTTTAAAATATTTGTTTGAGGTTGAGGAAATGGCTCAACAAATGAAGGTGCTTACTCCAAAGCTCATGACCTGAGTTTGATCCCTGGAGCCCAATAGAAAGAGAAGACTGATTACTGCAAGATGGCCCCCACCAGTGTCATGTACATGCCCCTCCCTGATAAATAAACAAATGTAAAAATATTTTTAAAACACTTACATGCACAAATATGTAGGCAGATAGGTAGATAGATGGATATAATCAGCATAGAAAAAAATTTAGGAGAAACTATGCCAGAATAGTTAGTGTTTCTCTCCGTGATGTGGTATTATTAATGATTTCTCCTGTCCCCATTTTTAAAAATATTTTATTATTTATACAGTATTTCTGTACTGCCTGCAGGCCAGAAGAGGGCACCAGATCTCAGTATAGCCACGTGGTGGCAGCTATAAACTGAACTCAGGACCTTTGGAAGGAAGTACAGCCAGTGCTCTTCTGAGCCAGCTCCTGTCCCTATTTTTATGTTTTTAAACATTTCTGCAACAAAAACTAAGAGTATTTAAATATATTCTTCTTGGAGGCAGACTAAGTCACGCTCTTTCACTGTGTGCTTCTGGACAGGGTTTCTGACATTTTAAAAGCACCTTATATAACACAGATCAGTGTCATGTATTCTCTGGAGCAGCTATGAAGTTTAGAAGCAAAAGCTTACGTACTCCCCTGAGTATTCGCCACAACCACTGCTATTATGAAAGATAAAGGTAACTTTTAAATGTCTTTTCTTGTACATTTCTCCTAGAGAGCAGTGATTCTATCTCACTTTTTCCAACACCCCAATATTACAACTTATTGGACAGTTTTCACTGTTGGCAGCTGGCTTTGGGTTATTTCTCCATTTATGGCCTACGGTAAGAAAATCATTTTAAGAATAATAGCTGATTGTTTAACCTGGATGCTATCATTGTAAAAACAAGTGAGATCTTGTATCTGTCATTCACTACTTTTAATTTGTAAATTTAGTGGCCAATTTTAGATTTCATGGTATATTTCTACTTCATATATTTCTGTTTTAGTTTTAGACTAGAATGGATATGATGATCCATGAAACCACCAGTAATTCTAAAAGTTCTATGCCTTGGCACACACCGGACTCCCTTTCAGTTTCCTTACCTCTCATAATAGACAGTAGCTGTTGTTTTGCAAGCAAAAATAGTTCACCCACATAAGTACACTGCCTTTGCCTCTGCTTCACTGTGCTATGAACTGACATCACTGAATTGTAAGCATCCGTGTGTGTGCCCATCTCCCTTACTGTGCTTCTTAAAGGTGATAATTATTTATGCTTCATTTTTATATGCACAGGTGCTCAGCATAGCACATTGCTCAATAAGTGTGCTAAATAAATAAGTGAATGGGTTCTAGAGCTTTGGTCTTTAGAACAGCTCTAGTGAATTACTTCTAAATTTAAAATATGACATTTATTCAGAAATACTGAAAAAAGTCACTAAAAACTGTACGTGTGTGTGTGTCTGTGTACGTGTGTGTGTGTCTGTCTGTCTGTCTGTCTGTGTGTGGAATGACTATGACTATGGTTGAAATCTGGGGCTCTGAGCTGGGTAGGGAAATGTTCTGCCTCTGAGTTATATTCCCAGCTCTTTCTCCAAAGAAAAGCAAGAGGGAGTGGGAAGGGAGAATTAAGGATTAGGACTAAAGATTTCTAGCCATATCTAGTAACACATAGAAGTATAAGTTACTCAGGAAGCTGTGACGGGAGAATCACAAAGTCAAGGCCTGCTTGAGCTGCAGAATAAGTTCAAGGCCAACCTCAGCAACTAAAATGAGATCCTTAAAATTAAAAAATGGAAGAGGGCTGGGGATATAGCACGGTAGCAGTATTATTACCTAGCATGAGTGAGGTTCTAGGTTCAAGCCTCAGTACCACATTGTGGTGGTGATGATGATGGTGGTGGTGAGGACGTTGATGATGGTGCTGGTGGTACTGGTGATGATGGTGGTGGTGCTGCTGCTGGTGATGATGGTGGTGGTGGTGGTAGTGGTGGTGATGGTGATTCTTGAAGGAAATTTGCTTGGGGAAATGGCTAGACTCAAGTAACAGATGTGTTCATCTCCTTATGATTGAAAAGAATGTTTAAAGCATAGTAAAAAGTAAAATCACTTTACTTTACAGTGTTCATCTGAATATGTCAGGACTTTCTTTCAGGTTCAGCAAGTCAGCTCTTGAGAACCTACTTTCCTGATGGAATGAGTGAAACTTTAATAAGAAACATTCTCTTTGGAGCAGTACGAGGGTTGAACTACCTGCACCAAAATGGCTGTATCCATAGGTATTTGCTTATTTACATTCTACACAAAGGAAAGAATTTTAAAAGCAGTCATTCATGGAGACTTTAGTAAAGAACAGTTAAGTCTTGAGAAGGAGGGAGAAGAAATTTATAAATAAAAATAGAAGGGGCCAATAGATAACAATGGTGCCTACCATTATGTCTGTTCACTAGAAGTGTTCACCGTGCAGTATGCTTGCTGGTGTGGCACTTAGAAAGTGCATGTCTTAGTGGGAGGGTAGGCAGGAGGCCTCACATGGCTGGGTTATCACCTGGGATTTGTTCTTTTTAGGAAAATAGAGCTTCTTTACCTCCTTTCCAGCTTACATCATGTTTCTATCTTGTGTGAGGTACAGCAGTCCTTTTCTTTTCTGAGTGGTCTTCAGCCATGCAGAGCACCACACTGAATACCAGTTCTCCTGTGGCCTTCTGGAACTTGTGATTCTGTAGTTTAACTTTGAGTAGACTTGCTGATGTTTTCATCTCCTTAACACTTGGTGCTGGACTGCTTGTTTTCTGGCAGCCTTCTGACTGAGGGTTCCAAACTGACTATATTCAAATTGTTTTCTTTGCTTCACCAGATTATTGGCTGTCCCACTCTGTTAGTGTCCAAATTTAGTGTTTTAGATGGAAAATTAACGCTCTTGCATAATTTATAAGACGGTTAGAGGAACCTTAATATGATATATCTTTATAAATGATGTTATCCAACAGAGGCCTCCTTGCGTTTAACCTTAAATAATAATGCTATGTTTCAATGCATCCTAAAACAGCAAAATTAATAATTTGATCTCATTTCTTAAAGAATTCTAACAATTCCAAACATATGTCCTTGTGACTTTTCCTCTGTTCTGGTACTACATTAAGTACCCAAGGAGTTCCCTGACTCCTTGAAAATGTCATGTACAGTGCCTACTGTACAGTGCTGTTTTATAAAGGGTGTTTACTTTCCAAGGGAGTATAAGGGTGTGTTCTCACCAGATTTTATTCACTCGTCATCGGCCAGATTCCTAGTACTTAGGATTGTTTCTTTTTGTTCTAGGAGTTTTAAAGCCAGCCATATCCTCATTTCTGGTGATGGCCTGGTGACCCTCTCTGGCCTGTCCCATCTGCATAGTTTGGTTAAGCACGGACAGAGGCATAGGGCTGTGTTTGATTTCCCACAGTTCAGCACATCAGTGCAGCCGTGGCTGAGTCCAGAACTGCTGAGACAGGTCAGGTGTGGCTATTGCATTGGGTTGTCTGTGCGTCTCAAATGTCTTAGAGTTTGACTAAAGGACAGCTGTGTCCCTGTTTTTCTATGAATGGCTGCCACAAGACCTTTTCTCTTCTCAAAATTGTGTTAGGAATTTTACATTGTGAAGGCACCTGTTGGGGACATGTTGATTCTGGGCTCCGGGGCTCTGTTCCATTGTTCACCACCCTTTGCCAAGAGGATGCCTTTATGCCATTCTTGGTTATTTGTACTAAGGCCTTCAAATTGTGTTTTCAGGACTTGCATGGATATAATGTGAAGTCAGATATTTACAGTGTTGGGATCACAGCATGTGAATTAGCCAGTGGGCAGGTACCTTTCCAGGACATGCATAGGACTCAGGTAATGCTTCTGAACTCCCTGAACTTAATGTTGATAGCTTTCTTAGGTCTAGATAACTTCCGGTGAACATGTTTGCTGTAGACTCTAGAGTTTTACTCTCATTTTTGTCATGTTTTACCTGTAAATGTTCTTCCTTTCTCACAGATGCTGTTACAGAAACTAAAAGGTCCTCCGTATAGCCCACTGGATGCCAGTGTTCTTCCGCAGTCAGACTCTAGAATGAGAAACCCCCAGTCAGGAGTAGACTCTGGGATTGGAGAGAGTGCGCTTGCGCCAACTGGAACGCACACTGTCGGTAGTGGCCGGCTCCACACGCCATCCACAAAGACGCTCTCTCCGGCCTTTTTTAGCTTGGTGCAGCTGTGTTTGCAGCAAGATCCTGAGAAAAGGTATTGGTCACCTCTAAATAGTACAAAACATATGTGCTTTATTTCTTATAGTAGTTTCGTGCTATTACCCTTTTCATAAATTCAAGTCTTTTGATCAAAAACTTAAATCTGGAGACTATCAATGCTAAGAACAAGTCAAAGTGATTAGCAAGTATAAAGAACTCCGGGTTCAAAATAAGAAGAGTTGGGCTCCTTTCTCAGTCATACAGAACCCAGCCAAGACACCTCATACAAATCAGTTCTTAGTCTGTTAAGACTCCTTTAGAATCTCCTAAGCCATATAAAATTGTTTTGCTGCTATTATACTGATTATATATATGTATATATATTTAAAATATATATAGTATATATGCTATATATACTAGTACATAGGTATAGAGTATATGTACATAGTATATAGTATGTATATACTAGTATATATAGATATATATCTATAGTATATATCTATGTATAATGCTAATGCCAGCATATCGTAATCCTAGTATATAGTATAGACATATATATACTATATACTAGCATATATGTAGTATGGGCTATATATACTATATATTGTATACTGTATATACTAATATTATAAATAATAATATGCTAGCATAGCATTTTAGAAAGAAGATATAGAATCTAACCTTTTTAAAGTTCCTTCATCCTGCCATAAATAGTATGTGCACAATAAAAGTTAAGTATGATTTTTTTGGTGATTTTGGGGTGGGGTGCAAGATGCTGTTTCTCTGTGTAGCCCTGGCTGCCCTGGAACTCACTCTGTAGACAGAGATCTGCCTGCCTCTGCCTACCAAGTGCTGAGACTGAAGGCGTATGGATTAAACGGAAGGGATTCCTGGAATTATGTCTTCCTATCAATCAAGGCTGTTGCTAAGAATTGCTTCTAATCTATGTTCTTTTTTCTAAATTTTTAGTATTGAGTTTTATAGTTCTGAACCTCATTGTTTTTTTTTCTTTATTTATATTGTGTTTTTTTTTCAACACAGGGTTTCTTTGTGTAGCCTTGGCTGCCCTGGAGTTAAACTCAGAGCTATCTGCCTGCCTCTGCCTCCCTGCGTGCTAGGGTTACAGGCGTGCACTACTGAGTCCAGCTTTCAAACCTCATTGCTAATGTCATTTTATACCTAAAAATGTACGTTCTGATAGTAGGCTCTATTTTCTAATAACTTTTTCAAAAATTTCAGGCCGTCAGCAAGCAGTTTGTTGTCCCATGTATTCTTCAAGCAGGTGAGCTGGTCGATTGTCCATTGTTTTAAATAATTTAAAACACTGTTTTTAAAAGCCTTTAGTTAGTTGATGTCATAGGACATGGGTTACCAAGAATTTTACTAATAACTTTCCTATAAAATTAAAGCAAGAAAATCTTTTTAGTAGTTTAACTTTATACTTCGTGTATGTGTGTGTATACATGGGTGTATATTTTGTCAGGGTCAGAGAAGAGCTTTCAGGAGCTTTCTCACTCTGTGGTATGATCCCAGGGGTGGGCCTCAGGTCCTCAGGTATAGTGGCAAATGCCTTCAGCACCTGTGCCTGCTGAGCCATCTGATGGCCCTTATTTATAGAATATTTAAGAGATTTTTATTCTTCAAAACCAGATGAGCAAAAGTAGCATGTTTTCTTACACACTGTATTTTCATCAGCTTAAAAACTGGTGTCTGTTTGACCTAGAAATAACGATGGGAAGAATAATTCTGATGAAAAATTCGTTTATTTAGCTTTTAAGTCTGCCTTCTGATTATAAGAATTAGAAGCATTTATAGGAAAAAGATGAAAAATAATTTTAAAGTTTTATAATTTCTTTAAAAGTTATTTATTGCTAATAAAATGTGTTGAGTCTAACTGGGCACAGTGGCGCAGGCTTGTAATCCCAGCACTTGAGAAGGCAGGGGCAGGCGGATCTCTGTGAGTTCGAGGCCAGCCTGGTCTACAGAGTGAGTTCCAGGACAGCCAGGGCCATGTAGAGAAACTCTCTCTTGAAAAAGTGTTGAGTCTGTGTGCGCACACGACTGTTTGAAGTTTCTTTAACAGATGAAAGAAGAAAGCCGGGACTCCATCCTCTCGCTGCCGCCGCCTGCTTACGACAGGCCTTCAGTGGCGCTGCCGCCAGGGTCGCCGTGGAGTGAGCTGGAATGCGAGTTTCCTGATGACAGAGACCCAGACTGGGAATTCTAGGGTTGCAAATCATTTCATGTCCTCTTTACTTGACAACTTCTCCTTGCTGCTTCTCTTCTGTATTGTTCGGTACAAATGCCAGATCTATACTTGAAAATACAGTTGTGCACTGGAGAATTGATCAGTTAAAACCACTCTGTGGGGCATGGATCCCCCCCCCCGCGCCGTGCTTAGCTCAGTACCTTCACCACCGCAGCGTCACGGTGACAGTCTGGCTGGTGTCAGCTCTCCGACCGCCCCACCACCTTTCCAAGCTGTGACTGGGACGTTCTGGATCTCAGTGTAATTTTCTTCTACATGTTGCTGTCCTCTGGGGAATGAGCCCTCCTCAGAGGACAGTGCTTCCAAGAACATCTTCTCTTCCAGATTCTCTAGCCTTTTTGATCAGCTAGTGTTAGATGAACAGGCTGGTGTGTTCTGGTACAAAGCCCTTTTTATCTGGAGAAGGGGAAATGTTTGTAGTATTCCTTTTACATATGGCAACATCAAACTGAGCCTTGCTCACATTAAATAATTAACTTGAACTATAAAGAGAAGATGCAGTTTGCATTTTAAAAGGGAGGGAGCTAATGTAACACTTTTCTACCTGTGTAAATTACGGATCCTTAATTCATGCACCCTGTGGGAGCTCAATAAAGATTTACGACATTGAAGCTATCTTTTATTTATGTTATGTGGCTTAACAAAGCTAGAACACAGATTCTAATTTGGTTTTGCTAAGAGCTCTTTTTTAAACGTAATTTACATAACCTAGTAGATTACAAGCAATCTTGAGTAGGTTTTAGAGACAAGTGGCATTCTGGCCTTTTGTATGATTGTTCCTGTGGTGTGGAGAACCTGTGCGGCCACACAGCTGTTGACAGTGTTGCCTCCTGAGAGGAGATGTTGTCTGTATCAGTTACTTTGTTGTTGCTGTGAAAAAATACCATCATGAAGTAACTCAAGGAAGAGTTGCAGTTGCTAGTTGTCTGTAAGGACAGGGAAGGGAGGGCAGAGGAGCAGAAAGCTGAGAGACCACATCTCAGCTGCATGCACAGGAAGCAGAGAGGGTGAACTGGAAGTGGGCAAGACCGCGGGCTCAGGGCACCCTCAGCTGTTCACACTTCCTCCAGCAAGGCTCAGAATTCTAAAAGCCCATGTCCTCCCTCTAGAGGAATGTTCATTTAGAACATGGCTGCTCTGGCAAGAGATCACATCCAAAGACCTTCTAGGTCTGCGTGATCCGGCTAGAATACAAACACGCCTTTAATCCAGGAGACAGAGGCAAGCAGATCTGAGTTCAAGGCCAGCCTGGAATAAAGCAAATTTCAGGGAAGAAAAAGCTTAGGTCTAGGCCTGGTGGTACACACCTTTAATCCCAAACAATGGAGGTAAAGTTAGTTTGTAGAAGCAAGTGCCCATGTTTGAAAGTGATGTTGAATTGAGTGGCAGAAAAAAAATGACAAGTCAGAGAAATATTTGACAGAATAGGATACACCTAATTCAAGAGAAGAGAGAGGAAAAGGAAGCTACTTAAAGAGCAACACAGAATGAGGGGACAAGGAGGCAGTTTTACTGGAGGGTTTTACAGAGAAAGGTTGAAGAGAGAACACACTAGACAAAGATGAAGACAGAATGAGCCAGAGAATGAGAAAGAGCCAGAAGATTAGAGCAGATTGCTGGAGATAGTTTGAGGCCATTTAGAGGCCAGAGAAAATTCAGATCAAGTCAGCTGGGAGAGGAGTTTGGGCCAGAGCAGCTGAGTTGAACCAGCCAGCCCAGAGCTCATTAAGAACAAGAAAGAGTGTGCCTATTCAGCAGTAAGTCTCAGAGGCTGAAAATGTCTAGGCCTAGATTAGATTGTATGGAGGCTAGACGCTTCCAGCACTAGGCTTAGGCTGTCAAATGGAGGCAGGAGAATAAAAGTTAACTTTTACAGCTCCCTAGAGAGTATTGCCAGCTGGATGATCAACTAAGCCAGCTAGGCATTGAGATGTGTGAGCCTACGGGACACATTCTTTATCCCAACTAGCACAGTCTCAAAAATAGGTTGTAGTTGAAGTTGAAATAAATTGGGATCAGATGGTTTTCTTAAACTATATGACTATATTCCGTTGGAAGTTATTATAAAATGATTGAGACTAGGCAGTTTGAAGCAATTCTGTTTATGTTTGTTGGCAACACCCTTTCCTCAAGAATGAATGTTAGGGCTTCTCTATCAATATAGCCAACAAGACCTGCCAAGGTAGAAAATGAAGGTGAGAGAAGTTAGAGTGGGCAGTGTAGGAGAGAGAGGACAGGGCCGAGAGCAGTTGTCTCAGTGGAAGTTGGAGTTCATCCCACTCAATGCCTTAGCAACTCCCAAGCTGGGAAGGTTCTGCTGGGGGGGCCGGGCGGGGAAATGCTGAAGGCAGATGGGCTTTGTCATGAAATGTTGCCTGCCAGAACCTCCACTGTAGTATATTAGGAATTAGAATGTGTGTGTTCATATGTTGTTATATATATATGTATATATATATATGTATATATATATATGGTAATACACACACACATATATATACACATATATATATATACATATATATATATATATATATACACACACACTTAAAGAATTGGCTCATGAAATTATGGAGGCTTACAAGCCTCAAGGTCTGCCATATGAGCTGACAGTGAGGTTCTGCACCAAAAGCTGTCAGGCTTAAGATCTTAGGGCAAGACAATGTTGAGTTTGAGTGGCTGTGAAAAGCTGAATCCCTGCTTTATGTCAGGCAAGAGGATATTACTTGGGGAATGTTAGCATTTTTGCTGTATAGAAAACTTCAGAGATATCCATGGTGAAGTATTTTAGGAATACTGCTTGCAAGTGACAATGTCAAAAATTTTAGTGGGGCGCAAGAATTTGAGATTTCCTTCTTAGGAAATACATCTTTGCTAAGGCCAGACTAGTGGTTTTCCTTTTTACCATTGACCCTCTCAGTTTATTTCCTCACTCTCCTCTGCCTCAACGGAACTACATTATTTCTTATGCATAACTTGTTCCTCTGGCATGTAGGGCAGAAACAGCTGGAATCTCTTTCCTTGTTTTATTTTAGTTGTGTGGGAGGCAGTTCTCACAGTGACCTGATACAGCTGTTTCTTGGTTTTTCTGGAGACTGATATCAGCACTTCCTTTCTGAGTAGTGGGAACACTTTTTGTTTTAGCTTTGGGCTTTTTTTTTTTTTTTTTTTTACTGTTTCTTTGGCTTCTTAGCCTGTATCCATCACTCAGGAAGATAAACCCCTGCATTCTTTCTTCCTGAAAGATCATTAGGTAACATTGAAATGAACACAAGATGTGTAGACTTTGCATCTAGAAATTTTCCTAGAGCTAAGTAAAGCTTAGTTGCTAAGAGCAGTCAGCTGCAGATGGAGAACTGGAAAGCTGGGGATGGGAATAACAAAGACCCCAAACGCTGGGGAAGCTGAAGATGAGTTTATCCCTGAAGAGGAAGCTGGGGTGTGAAATTTTGCTAATGAACGCCAACTGAGTATACATTTTTTTTTAAGTCTGTTCTGGAAATTTATAAAAAAAAGACACGTTTACATAGAATGTGTTTATTTTTCATTTTAATCATAACAAAATGGTCTAACAAGATGAAATTTAGTTGCTGACTTCTATCACACACAAGGATAGATCTCCAAACCATTTTGTTAGTGGAGAAATTATATTCTGACTGGTGGCCTTGCAAGTCATTCTTCAGTGTTTAGCATCTGGATAATATCACAAATGAACGAACTTTTTTCAATATCCTCTTTTAATTTTCTTTTGGACCGAATTTTATGTATCTCATGCTCTGGGGTGGTATGTAACTGAATTAAGCCCGATGAAACCATCCGAAGACTTGAAATTTTCCCGGCGGCAGTTTCTCGTCGCTTGTTAGGCTCTGGAGCAGTGTTTGGTCGATCACAGTGTTTTGCCTGATTATGGGGATCATCTGGACTCTTGCCTACAAGTCGTGCTTTTGATTTTGAGGTTTTAGGACATTTAACTGAGGGTATGTGTAAATCTTCGCATTTATCCAAACAATCCTAAATATTGAAACAAAACATCAAATTGGTAGGTTAGGCATCTTAAAAACACATTGTAACATTATAAGAACTAATGTTTGTAACATCAACAGTTAAGTGAATGCCCTAGTATTCTGTAGGCAGTCCCAGTCCATGCTATAAACCCTGTGTTTCCCATAGGATACTCCTTTAGAAATTTTTTTCTTTTTTAACTAAACAGAAACCTACCTTTTTAGAGGACTTGCTGCTTCAAAAGGGAGAAAGATGTGAAACTGAAACCCAGACACACTTACAGAGCTGTCCTCTGGGGTCAAAGAAAGCTGGCCAGCCTAGTCTATAGTTCTATTCAAAAATATCTTTCCATGACCTCAAATATAGTCAACTTTGATATTTTACTTTAATATCATCTAAACTTTTATTGATCAGCCTCACCAAGTTAATCTAATACCTATCTTTGTTAGTATATATGCACTGACACAGCATAACATTCAAGAACATGATTGTAATATTTATTTGGGATTGACACTCACTACATAGTCCAAGCTGGCCCCTTATTCTCAATCTTCCAGCCTTAGTCTTCTGATTGCTAGGATTCTAAGTGTATATCACCACACCCGGCTTGATTATTATAATTTTTACATGAAAAATAACTTGCCAAGTGTAGTCCCTTCACTCAGAGGTTGGAGGAAGGAGAATTACCATGAGTTCAAGAACACCAAAATAACAAGAGAGGAAAAAGTAACAGTTTCCTTGTTTACACATTTGATGGCTATATTTTAAAATAAGAATATGAAGATCTATATGTACCTATTAAAGGGTATGGAGCTATTAGCCATACAGTTGTGTAAGCTAGTTCATTCACAACTATTTGGGGTGGGGTTTATGACAGCCACCCACAGGGAGGGCTACTTTGATGAGAGATGAGGTAGGAGCTGACTAGTTGAATTGTAGGGTTACGATGGTTAGACAGGACTAGTAAGAATTTGGACAACCAGAGAGATTTCCACAAAAGAACGTTTACTCTGAGAGCCTAAAAACCAGTCTTGTATACTTGAGTGTTTGCCTGGGTTTGGAGATGACAGGAAGACACTCTTCCTCTTTTGCCTTTTTTGTGGACTGGATCTTACACTCTAGCCCACACTTAGCCTGGATCCCACTGGCTTAGGCTGGGCTAAAACTTGAGATGGTGTGGTCTTTGGAGTTAATGGTGCATGCTACCATGCCCAGAGATTCTTTTTCCTCTGATGGAGGTGGAACAAGCCCAGTCTCATGAGAGTTTCTGCTGCATTAATAATTATTAACAACTTTAACTTCACAGCTGATAGCCAGGGTGTTGATGGAAGGACATGAGAGCTACATACCGCTGATTCAAAAGAAGTACCTTCTATTCTGAGATTTTAAAAAAGGGTTTGCTGCTTTAACAGGAGTAGGAAAATATGAAGCTGAAAGCCAAACAAATTTAAGGAGCTGACCTCTAGGGTCAGGTCCCAACAACACAACTTTTCTCTATTCTGATTGATTCATGTTAGAAATTATTAGATTTCAGAAAATAAAAGGACATCTTTGTGATCATTTGACAAAAGCTTCTGTGCCATTCAATTCTCTGTTATGGATCAGAGATAAAGGGTTCGGGACAATTAGTCCTCACATAGGAAAATAACTATCACCTATCTTTCCAGGGCAGGCTAATAAGCACCTGGAGTCCCAGGCCTGGGATGGGCAGATAAGTGGATTTCTGGAGCTTCCTAGTCAGCCAGCCAACCAATTCTAGTTGTCCAGTTCCAGACCAATGAGAAACCCTGGCTCAAAACAAAACAAAAATGTGGATAGCAGGGAGGAGCAACATTCAGGGTTGTCCACTGGCTTCCACCATATGTGCACATGCACCTGCATACATACATACATACACACATACATGCATGCACAGAGGGTTATGAGATCATATATGCTTTCACATGAACAAAATTTCTTCATTTGGAAAATAGTGTCTAAAGGAATTTTATAGTTCTTCAGAAACAGTTTTATAGTTCTTCTTTTCTTAATATGTGCATGCTTGTGTACACACACACACACACACTTTCTAGCTCAATACTAACTGTATTTAGATGATAAAATCTAAAGAATACAAATTCTTCTCCTACCACTACACAACTGTTAGAATACTTCTATGACATGTAATAGAGAACTCTTTGTCCTGCCACTAATAGGTTAATAGTTTGCTTTACTGTGTAAAACAATCTCAAAGTACCTATCCTGAATTTAGATTTATTTTTTCCATTTAAAGTTAGATTTATGCACATCAAGTTATTGATTTAAGATCAATTCTAGATCCTAATAGTTTTCCAAATTGTGAGTTGTGCCCATTGTACAAATTAATGGAGAAGAGCCACGATCCAAAAAGAGCCAAAAGGAAATGTCTTCTGTTTCTAGATTTTCTCGCTTTAGAATGTACACATAAAGCCTAATAACCAGCTTAACATCCTGATCATGGAACAGGGAGGGTTAAATTGGGGGAAAGGGGGTTGGAGACAGGGAGAGGAGGAATATGAGAAGGGTAACACTAGAGACCTTTCTGCTACTTTAGAAGTGTGTGTGTGACGGAGTTACCCTATGGTGGGACCTATGGTGGGGTAACAGTGCCCCAACTAGATGCCAGAGGTTAACAAATTAAACGCCTGGGGCCAGGAAGGAGTTACTACTTTTGGAGTGATTTACCAGTATATTGCAGGACCTTCTCAGACCTGCCAGCCTAATACTAACAATGAGACTTGTAATATAAAGTTTAGGCCTTTTGCCTGGATAGTTTCCCATCTACTGTCTAAACTAACATTACGAGTCACACGTGGCTGGCTCCATATTACACTCGGTCTGTGTCCATTATCTTCTGTGTCCTCTGGCTTCAGCATCCCTGTCTCTGCCCAGAAGTTCCACCCTGCCCTCTAACTTCCTGCCTTAGATGCTGGCCTCAGCTCTTTATTACAACCAATCTGCAGCAAGATAACACCTGATACATCTCTTAGATTGCTTCTAGGCATATACTTGACGGTCAGAGGGCTGTCTGACCTTCAAGTATCTGAGCAGGTGTTGAGGGACAAGTATTAACAAATATAAAGCTGGTGATGGGCAATAGAAATGACAATACCAAAATCCTGTCAGCACCTAGCTCTCTGACCAGTATAGAATTAACAATAGAAAATACAGACATGCACCTCCACACAATGTGAAGAAAAATCACACGTTACAGATGCCAATGCTATTGATTACCCTCCAGAATTTCATGATAAGACCATATTGCTGAAGATAGCACATACCTGAGTCACAGAATATGGAGGTAACAAGCTGGTACTGACCTGGAAGTTCCGTCCCTATTATCTAGGTTTCCTAGTGCTGGAAGGTACTATAAATGGTACTGGAAGAAAAAAACTAATCATCAGTCTTAAACAGCTGTGAACTTTGTAAGCTAAAAGCATCTAGCCTGGCAAAGCATGCTCACTGCTATAAGGTAGCAGCATGATCATTATATGGGAGTAGCCAACCACTTTTATGTTTGGATTTAAATCTCCCTCAACAGATAAAACCTATACTTGGCACCCTGGTCATGCTAAGAACCTATTTGTAGACAGTTATTGTTATAGCCATGGGTTAGTGCGTCTCTCAAACCTCATCAGAGAAGATTCTATTCAGTGTAGGTGGTGATTAACACCGAGAACCACAACTGGCCAAGGTGCAGAGAAGAAACTGTGGAATGATCAGCCCTGAATGGAACTTCTATACTACATCCCATCTTCTCAAGGTTCAGAGGAGGGAGCAGAAAGACAGAGCCAGAGGCAATGGATAATACATCGAAACAATGCCCTCAAGACACAAAGGACAGGTGCACATATGAAAGCACAGTGGTTGTGACAGCTTGTGTGAGGCCAAACCAGACAAAATCCCCAACATTGACAGGGTAGGTGAGGGAAGTCCCACCCACACCGAAGGAGATAGTGGCTACTGATAGCTCCAACGGCAGGGAGAGTCCGTCTCCTTTAAGAATGTAGCCCCTAGTAAGCTGACCACGCTCCACACCCACACTTGACACATCTGAGAGGTGTGTGGCCAGCACAAATTGGACTTGATGTGGGGGAGAAAAGGACATAGCTTGGGTAGGTAAGGAAGAAAGGTGGATCTGAGAGGAGGTAGGGAAGGAGGTGAATGTGGTCAAAACACTGTGAAAGTTCCAAAGTACTAATTTTAAAAACCTAGAATTTAATATTTAAGACCTCAAAATGTGATAAAGCAAAAGAGTAAAAGGCCAAACAAGTAGACATTAAAATTAAAATTTTCAATGCATAATCCAATAGCATATAATATGAATGTATCTATAGATATATATACATATGCATATGTATATATATGTATATATACTGACAGAATAAGTAAATGCTTCATGTTTATTTACTGAGATGATCCAGATTTCTAAAACAAAACAAAACAAAAAAACAAAAACAAAAAATCCCTGTATACAGTTCTGTCTCTGGCAGAAGAAAATCTCATTTACTTTTCCATGGTATATGGCCACCACCCATGGCTGTGCATGCTATACTGCCAGAATCCTAGGCTAATTTCAGTCAGGGTGGTCAGCCAGCCAGGCTTCCAAAGACAAGGCATGTGTGCCTAGGCTTCAGATTTGTCAGCCTAGAGGGCTTTCCTAGAGAAAAGAACATCCTTTTCTAAGTTATGTCCCAACAAGGTGTCCTTTTCCTACTGCATGAAAGTCAGTCTGGTTTTGTAATTGCATTTTGAATCAGTTGAGGAGATACTTGAATTTCAGAAGTGTTAAATGTGTAGATCTGTATACCTTGGGACTATTAAAGTTACACATACACACACACACACACACACACACCACCTACATTCAGAAGGCATACATATTCTAAGGCAAATTATTTACAAAACTGCCAGCTACAGAAGAAAATACTTAGGAAAAAGCATCATTACATGCACAGTTCTCCTTGCAGTCCATTGAAGTAAAGTCCTTGGCACAGACTTCCGCAGATGAGGTCTTGCAGTGGGTAATGTGGCTGGTAGGATCCTGACTATCTTGTGAAATGACTTTTTTGGTTTGGTGGCATGGTCTCTTTCTTTTCTTTTGGATTTCATAGTTTCTCTTTTCAGCACTTCCGGGAAGAAGAATGGCCTTGAGTTTCTCTCTTTTTCCTTATATTTAAATGGCTGTGATTCAGAGATCTTGGCACATTTTTCATTGCAGTCTTCGTATGGGTTTCTATAAAGAGTTTCCATTTCATTTTTGAATTGTGCAAATGTAACCAAGTGTTTTTTATTGTTGTTATTATTTCCTTTCAGTTTCTGACAATACTGGTCCAATTTTGATTGTTCCCCACTCTCTGTGCTGACATGAGCGAAGGTGTTAGTGTGCCAGGTAGGAAAAGAGAGCCTGCTTCCGTATTCACTTTCTCTTGGTGCTTTGCAAGTAGGGAGTTTTAGATGAGGTGAAAATCCTGTATCAGGTTTTTCCTGAACAATAAAGTTATAAGTGTTATTGTTCTCCTTTTTGTCAAGTGGCTTCACTTTTAGTGTCTTTTCAAAGCCAAGTTTTGATTGAATTGTTTTTGATCTGCTATCCCAACTGTATGGATCTTGAATATCTGTTTTGTAAACACAATTTTCTGCTTGAGGATTTGTGAAACCATGTTCTTTCTTGTGTTTCTTAAGTGATGTGTCTGCAGGTCTTTCTGATGACTTATTTAATGGATTGGCCTGGATATTTTTGTTGGGAGAAGGTTGTACTTTTACAAAATTTACTGTTTTACCTTCCCTGCTACCAACACTTTTCGGTTCCCAAAATGTTGGTGGATTTTCTTTTAAATTGTGTGAAAAACAACTTCCCTTTTCTTTCTTTCTATTCAGTTCAATTTCTCCACGTTTATCTTCAAGAAATGTTTGTAAAGTGGTATTTTGACCAATTTTTAAATATTTCCTTTGCTCTTCTGAATCCTCCATCATAATGTAATTTTCATCTCTACAAGGTAAATTTGTTTTTACGCACTTTAATGGGGTGGAGGGTGAAGGCAGGGAGTTAATTTGCTGGGTGAGCCCCTTTTGTTGGCTTTCTGTCATTACTCCTGATTTATGAAGTTTTTCTAGAAAGAGGCTCTGGAGGTATTTGCTCAAATCCGATTTTAGACTTAATAATTCAGTATCTGATAAAGTTTTAAGATAATTTTGTAGAGAATTGCTTAAAGGGTAATTAATGTCTATTTTGAGTCGTGAACAGAAGCTCTCACCTGCAATCTCTTGCCCTAGCTGGTGAAGAGGCCTGGGGCAGCACTCACTCCTCAGAGGGGCCCCGCTGGGATAGAGAGCCACAGCCTCGCCTTCATTAAATAACTTGCTCACTGTAAGATTCTTCAGGAAATAATTTTGGAAAATGTCATTTAGAAAAGATTTAAGCTTTATTTCTAAATGTTTATCTATTAAATGATGGTTAAAATTATTTACAAAAGACATGATTTCTTCTACAGTTTCTGAGTATCTCTCCTGAAAGGGACCTTGCTCTTTCAATTCCGTTTTCTCTTTCAGTTCTGTTTTCTCATTCATCTGACAGAGGTTCCGGCAGATCTTTGGTAAGTCCTCTCTGGTGATGTGGCCTGATTCTGAAAGTTTTTCTAAGAGGTAATGCTGGATGTGTTTACTTAACTCAGACTTGAGATTCTTAACTTCTGACTCTGAGAGCTTCTCTAGAAACACACACAGCTTTGGGTTCAAAATGGGGTCCCTTTCTACTTTGTCTGCTATATTAAAAGTCTCCTGAACTTTCCCTAAGTGTTCTGTACCACTTGGTAAAGAATGTTGAGCTGATCTTTCTAACTCTTTTTCTGGTTGTCGCCTTCCATCAGACTGATTGTATTTGAGGAAAACTTTGAAAATATTTTTTAGGATGGATTTTAACATTACTGTGTTTGTGTCTTTACCGTTCCCCAGTGAGTTACTTAAACTTTCTAAAGCAGACATTAGCTCGGTCTCCTCTACATCAAGCCTCTGGTGGTCAGTTAGTACAGGTGAGCCTGGCTTTCCCTCTGGGGCTGGACACTTTGGCTCTTGCACGGAGACACTTTGGCGGTCTTCTGTGTATTCCAGTCCAATCACAGAACAATCTGTGGGGGTGGCACATGGCGTGTTGTGTCTGGAAAGGACTGTTGTTGGACCTTTGACATCAGAATGCTGCTCCCTGGGATTCTGCGGCTCTTCTGTAGGAGAGGCAGTCTGTGTGTCCAACAGAGGCTTCTGTTGTGCCTTCTCCAGCTCTGTCACATTGATTATCCCAGATTCTATAAGAGTATTTACAGGAAACAACTGTATTATTTGGCTTATAACAGATTTGTACTGTGACAAATGAACATCATTGACTTTTTCTTCATAGTTAACCATCTGTGAATATATGCTGCTCTCCCAAGGCGTGAGCACCTGGTCTTGTAGAGCCATCTGTACCTCACTCAGGGTCTTCGGGCCTATCCCCAGCTGCGAGAATATGGGCGCAGTGAATATTTGCTTGATGAAATAGTCATATGTTAAACTCTGTTTAGAGCCAGATACTTCACCTACTAAATGTTTTGTCTTGAAACTACTCTTTCTGTGCTTTGGAAAATTTGTTTCAGCAGCCTCTAAGAGTTTTTCAGAAACACACTCTTCTGTGTCTGAAGGTTTTCCTGGTTCACCTTCTGGAAGTAAATCTTGAGGAACATTTTTAATTACAGGACTTAAACGAGTCTGTGAACTTAGAATGTCTTTTGCTGAAAGGCAACTGTGTATATCTTGGACTTTTTCAAATTCTCTGTTGTCTATACCATCTGATGGCCTTGTGTGCACATTTGAAGTTGGGGAGCAGCTTCCCTGTATCACCCTGGCATTTGTGCACACTTCTGATTTAGAAAATAACTCATCTGAAAGGTCTTGTAGATTTTTGCTTAAAATTGATTTGAGTACTATTGACTGTTTAAAATTTTCCATATCAGAGGTAAAACTTATTGAGGTTGAGGAATGACACATGCTTACATTTCTAGTCATTGCCGATTCTCTTTGGAAGTTTGGTAAAGGTACTTTTGGTAGTTGCTCATCTATATCTGTGTATGGGCTCTGTCTACCTGAACAGTCTACTGTGAGGATGTGGGAATCCAGTACTATCTTCTTATTAGTAACTGGAGCTTTTGTTGTGTTGGTAGGGGGATCTGAACATTCATTAGAACCAACACCTGGGGATTTATTCTTACTCTCTAAAGACTTTGTTGCAATGGTACCAGGCTCATGTGACAACTTATTAGGATCTGGAGACTTTGTTGCATTGACACAAGACTCATGTGACAAGTTATTAAGATCTGAAGAGCTTGTTGAAGTGGCACTAGAATCAAGTGAAAACTTATTAGGACTTGAAGACCCTGTTGAAATCATACTAGAATTATATGAAAACTTATTAGGACTTGGACACTTTGTTGAAATGGTACTAGGCTTATGTGACGACTTATTAGGATCTGAAGACCTTGTTGGACTGATACTAGAATCACGGGAGAACTTACTAGTATCTGAAGGTTTGTCTCCACTGGTACTGGAACTATGGCATGGCCTCTTAGTACCTGAAAGCTGGGTTGCATTGGTGCTAGGATCTCGGAACAACTTGCTGATCCCAGCGTCACTGTACAGCCTCCAATCTGTTGTACTGGAACTAAAGTTGCTGGGTGCCTTGGTATCTGAAGGCTTTGTTGTAGTAAAATGAGACTCAGTTGACACTTTATTATCAGTCTCTGAAATCCTTGTTATGGTGATAACAGGATTATCACTTTCAAATATATTCTTTGTATTTGAAATGTTAGCTATGTCGACATTAAGATCATGTGACAACTTTTTCTTCTTGTCTGAAATCATTTCTGTGGTGGAAGTAGGGTCAGAAAGTAAGCTATTCGTCTTGTTTAGCATCTGAATTGTGATGTGGCTGGGATCTTCAGCCCAGGTTATGCAACATTTTGAAGGTCGTAAATGCTCTGGGTAAGGCGGATCTTGATCTTCATGCTCTAAAGCCTCTGTATCAAAAATGCTTGGACACCTGTATATGTCTTGGTCTTTCTTCTTTTTGAATGACATTTTGTTGTTTATGTTCCTTAGAAAAGGATCAAGACTCCTCTTGCTGAGTTTCTGAAATTGCAGTATAAAAAAGAAAAGAAATTCTTTAGCATTTATTTAAAATTATGACTTTTCTAGTCAGTTTTTGTAGGGCACGTTAACTGACTCATCCTCTCACCTTTTTATAATGGAAGAAAAAAAATCACCTTTATTTTAATATACTTGAAGTTTGAATGACAGTAAATTTTTAGTGAAAAAATTTTTAATTCCTAATTCTAACACTATTTATATCCACACACACACACACATACACACATATATGTACATATATGTATATATATGCATGGAATTTTTCTGATAAGGCACTGGTATTGCTAGCTTTTAAATTACTTTTCTTTCACTTATTTGTTAATCTACTGGTTTTGAGATTAGCTCTTGTGTTGCCCAGGTAGGCTTTGAGTGCCTGGGTTCAAGTGAGCCATCCTTTGATCGTATTCACCCTGTCTACAGTGAAATCTTGAAATAGTTAAAAGCCGCTTATAGTTTTTAATGTGTTTACACAGGTAGCAAGGGGTCAAAATCCCATCTACTAAAAATATTTACCATTTAGTAGTAATTTTAGAATTAAAAAAAAATCCATGCAGTAAATGTCCATGACCTTATTCTTTAAAGATCATCTTAGGGGCATATATCATCTGCCTTTAAGTCTGAGTTTCAACAAAGAAGGCCACAATCAATCCTTAATATGCCACAGTAGAATCTTGTTTCTAGAGTATACAGTATTATGACCCAGATATAGTTAAGAGTATAATGTCAAAATCACAGGCTTACAGTGAAATTGCAGGGTAATAGCCATACTAAACTGAGATTTATGTGTTCAATCATTGAAGCAATCTAAAATTAAGTATGTCTGTGTATTTTTTTTAAATAGTTTTATTTTATATTTTATATGGTTGCCCACAGAGAGCAGAAGAGGGCTTAGCTCTCCTGAGGATGGCATTATGGGTGTTCGGAGGCACCAGATGTGGGTACCCAAAACCAAACTCAGGTCCTCTGAGAGAGAGGCAAGGACTCTTCACCACTGAGCAGGAGTGAGCTCAGCTATCAAAGGCTGCATCTTCTAAAATCTTATCCTTAAAATCTCTTATTTAGTCTCTTGGTGCAACTTCTACATTGTGAGATTGGAAAAATGCAAAATCTGAAATAATCAGCCTAATATTTCCCTTCAATTCAGTTCAAAGAGCACTTTAATTGTTATAATTTATTATATTTACCTTTAAAATGTTAATAGATACTCAGGTGAAGCATTAACAATAATCTCTTGGGGCTTTGTTTATTTTTGCTTTTCAGAAACACATATTCCAAGATTTCATTTTCAGATTGCAATTTATTAGGTCAAATAAGCTTGGAAATATTTTTTAAAGGTAGCTAGACATTTCTAATGAAATTTTTGAGAAATTCATTTAATATGTCATTTATACATACTCATATATATATATATTATACACATATACATGCATGTGTAGTATTGGAGAAACCTCATAATTGAATATAATTGGAACCAGACTAGGATAACACGACTCACCTGATGTTTTGGTTTGAATTCTATAGATTCTTCTCTGTAAACTGGTGTTGTATATGTTTTTCGTGCAAATGCCACCTTGTAAAAGAGGAAGTTTTAATTTTAGACAATTTGTACTGCAGAAATAACTTCCAAGATCGTTTTACTCTCAGTAGGCCATAAAGGTATAAAAGTTGCTTAAAGCTAAATAAGAATTCTGTCTCATAATTACTTTGCTTTAGAGTTTATCAACTATACAGTGACCTTCTTTATTTGGCTCAAAGTTTGACTTGTCAGATATAGCTACTCCTATCTGCTTTTATATTCTATTTGCTTGGAATATCACTTTCAATCTCAATCTTTTTACTTTCAATCTGCGCATGTCTTTGAAACTGAGGTGAGTTTTCTGGCAGACAACAAAACACTTGGACCTTGTTTTTTTTTTTTTTTTTTTACTTAGCCAGCCTGTCCACACCTTTTCATTAGAGTTAAGACAATTTACCTCTAGGTTTGTTGTTAAAATGTCTGTGCTGACTGTGTGGCTAGGGTGACAGCATTGGCAGGGAGCCTGATTGTTAAACAGGCCTCTGGATTCGAACCAGAGCTCATAATGGCACAGTGCTCTTGACCACTTGAGTCCTCTCTCCAGTGCCCTCAGAATATTTCTTATTGAATTTTTTTTTATTATTTCTTATTGAATTTCTTGTTGAATAATTTGTCATTCATTAACCTAATTATTTTTTCAAACATTGGGTAACTACAGTGAATAAGGAAATCTAAGTTCTAACAGTGAGTAACGGTTTAGTCTTAACCAACTTTAACATGCAATGTACATATTTGACTTTGAAGACAGCATTTTATGGTGCTTGCTTTCAATTGATATACTTTATAAAAAATGAAAAATGTTCCTTTAACCAGGAGTTCTAAGACTTAGGCATGGCTCACTGCATGTAATGGCTCATCCATGTAATCAGGATTTTCTATCTGTGTCTCCCCATGTTGGCATTCTCTCTCTTCACTGGTTAGGAAAACAGCCACCACTGATATGAACAGCCACCACTGATCAGGCTTTTAAACAGTCTTTTTTGGTTGTGAGTCTAGCCTATAATAGCTGAGCCATCTCTCCAGCCCTTCAAACATGGTGGTATAAATTATATGCTATTAGTTTGTCCCGGTGACAGCATAAAGAAAGGGTCTAAGATCACTAACCCCGCTAGAGACTGGGGTTGTGGTGGTGTGGCGGGTATTGATAGGCAAAATATATGTTAACTACATGGATAATTTTATTAAATAGCCTTGAGATTATTTGAAAGTTAAACATCAGCTGGGGAAACAGCTTAGCTGGTAGAGAGTGTGTGAATGTGTGAAGCCCTGTGTTCAATCCTCAATACCACACACCAAAAAAAAAAGAGCATAAAAGCATGTAATAGAAAATCTTGAATACTGATGTCATCTTAGAAATATCTTCTAAACAAGATATTAAAACTAGATATATGCTAACAACCATAGGAAAAAAGCTACTAGATTTGGCCACATTTAAATTAAAAGCCATAAATAATAAACAGCAGAGATAACAAAGCATTGTATTTTAGAATATAAAGATATTTTCACATGTAAGTAAAATGGGCATATAACATTATTTGTAAACATGGATAATTAATTATAAGCCATCAAATAATAGAAACACAAAAGGATAACACACATGCAAAAACTGTTTACTCTGATCAAAATGAAATTTAAATATTAGTATAATATTATTTGTATTCATCAAATGAAGAAAAAACTAAAATGTATACTCCATTTGAGTACACATGCACCTTAGTACAGCTGGCTTAAAGGGCAATCTATGGCATTTATTGACATTAATGGGCTCATATTCTCTGACACACTACTCCTACTTCTCATTTTGTGCTATAGGCACAAACAGGGGATAAAAGGGTACTTACCATTCAACTTGCCTATAATGTTTCAAGTCCATTGAAGTTTCTTGAAATAGGTGATAGCATATGGCATAAATTACACAATGCTTTATGACCACGAAAAGAGAAGAATATGGATTTGAATCTAGGTGTTTTTGCCAAGCTCCTTGTGATTCCTTGTATAAAACCTGCGCAAGCATGGACCTATTGTATCTCTGGCTGGAGCTAAAATGGAGGAGTGCATACGGGAACCTTGACCCTGACAGCACGTGGATGGCTGCAATATGGTTGGGTACCATGGACAACGGTATCTTTCAAGCTATCAGGGCTTTCAAAATTCTTGTTTGTGTGTTGCTTTTTTTTTTTTTTTTTGAGACAGGGTCTCTCTGTGTATCCTTGGCTGTCCTGGACTCGATTTGTAGATGAGGCTGGCCTCGAATTCACAGAGATCCTGCCTGTCTCTGCCTCCCAAGTCCTGGGGTTAAAGGCGTGAGCACCGCCATGCCCAGCTGGTTTTCAAAATTCTTAAATTGGAAATAATAAACTAAAAGGAGCTATTAAAAATCAGAGAACCACAGTTAACGGGGGTAGTTTTGAAGCCTGGAGAGGATTTCTTCCATGGAGAGAAGAAACCCTGGAATCCATCTCTGGTGGCACCTTAGAAGGAGACCTACTACCACCTTGAAATGGCCTGCTGGCCAGGCCGGGTCAGCGCCGGTGAGCTCTCCTAGCTCTACTTGAAGGAGCTGGTGTCCTCTTGATGAGATTTGCACCTGCAGTTTCCGGTGGCCCAAAGTTTGCCGGAGACCCCTCCCAGTTGCCTTCCAGCCAGTTGTCATCCTTACCTTTCGGGGACTACTGACAAAGTCAGGGGGTCGTCTTTCCCAGGATGATCTCAAATGGAGGAACTGTAGTTCAAGAAAAGTTTAGAAGGTCAGGTTACAATCCGTTTAAGACCACAGGGAGCACTGTGGCCCTGTAGGCCATGAAGACACATTTAGCTCTTTTTTCTGTTTAACAGGGACAGTGAAGGGACTGTTTTATGGGTATTTATTCACACAGAGACTGCACTTGTGATCAAAACATAAGTCTACTACTACTTAAAGAACATTTAAGTTAGAAGAAAAAAACTAAAGGGCTAATAAGAATGGCACATGATCATTTTCTTGGTGACTTTTATGCCTGCTTTATTGTTGTTTTTTTGTTTGTTTGTTTTTGAGTATGTACAGATATTCAGATAATAAGAAACTCCTGGGACTTCACTCTTTTAAAATTGTAGAGTTCTTTTCATACTGAACATCCTTCATGTAATGCTTGCTTATACCAGCCCCCTCATATTACTTTATATGCAACCATCATGAATCATTTGACAGTATAAGACTTTATGGATTGAAACATATGCCTAAACAGTCATTCTTTGCTTTGAAAGTAAAATATATTATGTCTTCATTTTGAAGATGCTGAATATAAAACCCTTTTACTTTAAAAAAAAAAAATGGCCCTATCAACATCTGTTGCGGAGGCAGGGAGACACCTGTGAGGCCACACCCCTCCCTGAGGAGACAGGCAGTTAATGGCTACTGGGAATGAGTCATTTTCTTCAACTGTGTAGTGGCCAGTAAGGTGTCTATGCACCTGTAAATGGCTTCACACTAGGTTCTGTAAGGAACCGTGGTGGAATTCACTGGGCCAGCAAAAAGTATTTACAGACAAGAAAATAGAAGGGGAGTAGTAGGGAGGAATAAGGGACCAGCAAGAGGACGACAAGGGGGTGACAGAGTGTGAATAAGATCAAAACACCTTATAGATGTGAACGGCAATGTGATGACACCATCCCTGTGTACACTTAGTATACGCTAATAAATATTTTTATTCTAAGTTTTTGTTTACACTATACTACACCACACCATACCAATTTCTCTTGTCATTACCAAATACTCTCTTTGCTGAGTTAAATTATATTTCCATCCCTCCCAACCTCTCATGCACCCTGACTTTTTGGGAAGGCTTTAGGACCAGTCAATGCCAGTGTTTAAATGGAAGTAAGGTGAGCCATATTGGCAAGGTTTAACTTTATGAATGGCTCAAAATACATGAAGATTATCGAAAGATGGACACCTGGATAAGCTGGGCCTGGAAAAGGGTGCGGTCAGTCCTTCCCAGTTCAGATTTGTACTCCAGGCGCTGGTCTCAAAATAGAGCATTTCTTTACCGCACCGTCCACCTTGGTTCATAAAAACTCATCTTTCCACTTCAAATTACTCCAAAGCTTATTTTTCCATAGACTTCTGAGGATTTTGCAACTTGTTTGTGAAGTTTAGCTGTTTAGGGATTTGTTCTAGAACTTTGAAATGTCTTCACTTTATAAATCTGTTGCTACGGTGATAGATTCTTTCAGACTTCTAAGTCTGATGTATGGAATCTGTCTATAAGCTATCATTTGAATTTCTCTTGGTTTTATTTTAGTTTTCTGTGAGTGTATAGATTTATCATCCTTAAGAAAGACATTTAAGGTAAGTTTTCTTTTGCTTAAGAAAAAGATTTTTAAAAATTGTTTCAGTTAATGGTAGGTTCACATACAGTTATGAGAAGTGACGGAGAGCCTCTGTACCCTGTAACAGAGTCCCGGGAGTGGCATCGAACACAACTGTTGTATAATTTCACAATGGAGACACCATTGTGATAAGATACAGACTATCCCATAAGAAGTCCTTTCTATAGTCACATTTATTTCCTTCCTTTCCCCATATATAACCACTAATCTGTTCTTCATTTTATAATTGTATTGTTTTAAGAATGTTATGAAGATGGAATCATAGAACTTATAATATCAGACAGTAATCTATTTTACTTAGCATAATGCTCAAGAAATCAAAGAAGTTATGTAGGCATATTGTCGTTGTGTACTGTGTAAAGATTCAAATGCTGATTTCTGTGGCCCCAGATCTGTTTGCAATCCTTGTTCTGAGAATCTCCTGTCTCAATGTTGTGTAAACACTACTCCCCAATGGTCCCCTGATATGTTAATAAAGCAGCTTAGTAGACAATCTCTGAGTAGGGGAGAGAATGGACTTCCTGCCAGCCAGGGAAGGAGAAGAGACAGAGAGGAAGTGGGGATTCAGCCATGAGCAAAGGCACAAGAGACATCAGGAGAGAGCAGAAGAGACAAAGAGAAAGCCAGGCTGGCTTAGAGGGTTAGTGTAGACAGATGTTGCTCAGTTGTTGTGCCTGTAAAGCTTACTTTTTGTTGTTGTTATGTTTTATTTTTTTGGTTTTTGAAGTCAGGGTTTCTCTGTGTAGCCTTGGCTGTTCTGGACTCACTTTGTAGCCAAGGCTGGACTCCTACCCTGGACTCCTTCACCTTACCTCTGCCTCCCAAGTACTGGGATTAAAGGCATGCACCACCAGACCCAGCTGTAAAGCATATTAAATAAATAACTTAATCTAGTCTCAATTAACCCAGTGCTAACTAGATTAAGAGAGAAACTGTTTAGCTTCTTTAGGACTATAGATTTTAGTATGTTTAACCTATATTAGATGGCTAATATCCACTTACATTTGTGTCTTTCTGCTTTCCGGTTACTGCACTTAGAACGATCTTTTCTAGTTCCATCCATCTGTCTGCTCCATCAAGGACCACGCATGGAGAGAACCTAGACTCCCCTGCTCAGATGTAGCCCATAGGTAGCTCAGTCTCAGTGTGGGTTCCCTAGTAAGGGGAATCTCTGACATGGATTCAGTGCCTGGCTCTTTGATCACCTCCTCTTGTGGGGACAGCCTCCTGCCATGCCACAGAGGAAGACAATGCAGCCTGTCTTCATGAGACTTGATAGGCTAGGGTCAGATAGTTGGGGAGGAGGACCTCCCCTATCAATGAACGAGGGAAGGGGTATAGGGGGAGAATAGGGAGGGTGGAACTGGGGAGAGATGAGAAAGAGGATACAGCCCATATACAAAGTAAATAAATTATAATAAATAATTTAAAAAGAAGAGAAACAGTGACAATTTTAAACTAACACTAACATTTTGGCATGCCAAATGTGGCAAGAACTTGCATAGACTTTAAACTTAGAGTATTTTCTTAGTTCTGTTCTTTAAAGAGAAAAACAAAAACAACATAGCAACTATAGTTTATCAGGCAAGAGCTCAGGATCAGATATCCCCAGCAACCCCAACCTGCAGTACAGCAAGGCCCACAGCATGATGCAAAAAACAAAAACACAACAACAATAAACAAAAACAAAACAAAACACCCGAAAGCAAAAACCGGAGAGGTTAAAGCAGATGTCATTATTTTAAGAGGTTCCTGCTGAGAAAAACACACACACACACACCCAAAAACTGGTGCTTTAACAACAAGCAAGCTTTCCAAAGCCAGACACAGCCGGACAGCAAAACTTCTGATGTTTTAATTCTAAAAGATGAAAGAGACTAGAGGTGAAATTTTTATAGATAGATAGTATGAAAGTCGTAATAACTCAAAATTTCTGAACTTTATAAAATGCTTCTTTAAATGGTTAAAAGAAAAAAGTGCACATAAAAAGGTAAACTCTTTGAAGAAGAGAAAAAGAGAAATAGATAAAGATGTTTTTAAAGGTACATAGATGCTAAAAAAAATAAAAAATACAGAAATAAACAAACTGAATCTAACAAGAAAAAAACAAAAACATAAAACAGAGTTTAAATAATAAAATAAAGTCTCCATAGAGAACCTTAGATTTTTAAAAATAAAATATTTTCCATATTAAAAGGTGGAAAGCACTGTAAAAGAGGGCATTTTGAACTCATATAATTTTGTTTTCACTGTTAACACACAAATAATATGTTCAGTAATAAGTGTAGTTCTGTGTACCCTGTAAAACAGATGTAGAAGAAAAAAATAGAGATATTTATAATTTAAAATGAGGAAGAAACTAAGATAGAGACAGAAAATCTGTCACAGGTGATTAGAAAACCAACTTTAGCTCATCCTGTTAGTGTAAAACAAATGTCAGTAGATGTTGGACAAACCCAAACTTATAAAGAAGGTAAATGGCATCTCCTAAAAAAGCTAGATTAAAAAAATATATAACAACAAAACTTTAACAACAACAAATCTCTGAAGGTGTGAGGCCTGTGTTCTTTACAATAGGATGAATAAAACAATTATGGTTTGGCTTGGCCCTCCAGGCAGACATTTCCTCCGGACACCCGATATTTGCTAAATGTCAATCAATCATAAAACTGGTAAACTGGAATTTCCTAACCTTGATGTAACCCTAAATAAAAACCCCTCTCTCCCTGAGCTCAGGGCTCTACACTCGAGAACCGCTGAGTTGGTCACAGTGTGGGTGACAGTGTGGGCCCAAGTTTGAGCTTGTAATAAAAGACCCTACTGCGTTTGCATCAGAATGGGCTCCTTAGTGGTCCTTGGGTCCATGAGACTTGGGCATAACATCTTGGGGGCCCGTCCTAAATCCCCAAGACCCCCAGGACCACTGAACCCAATAGTCAAGAACCAGCCAGTAAGCATCTTATCTGTGTCTGCTTGTTTGTGTCTGTCTCCATGTTCCTCTAGTTTCTGTTTCAGTCCTCAAGGCAAAATCTGTAATTGAAGAGTTTAAGTTAGCCTGGGTGACTCCATTTTGAAATGAAGAGCCATCTTGACCGGGAGCCGAACTCAGATACCAGGAAATATCACAGAATGTGCACTTGGCAGAAAACAAAGTTAACTCTCCTAGCAACAGCCTTACTTGATAAAAAAAAAAAAAAAAATAGAGACAATTTCCCTGGTAATAATCAATGAGAATCGGTTGGAAAACTTCTCCCCAACATTCCAGATGTAGTTTAGAAGAATGACAATTGTGATTATGTAGAGGGTCACCTTGCCCCTATGACTTTTACCCAATCCTGTAACATCAAGGCATGAACCCCCTCTGCTTGCTGTCATGGAAACCCCCTGCTTGAGGTTTTTCCCTTTAAAAACGCTGCTCACCCAGGACTCAGGGTCCCACTTCTCTACTGCTGTGTCAGTGAGACTTGGGTCCCAAGTTCGATCGCTCTCGTAATAAAGCTCTCTTGCTCTTGCATCGAGTTGTCTCCTGGTGGTCTCTGAGGGTCTCACGATCCTGGCACAACATAATTGTGTGGTCTGAAGAGTTAGAGTGGACAGGCTAGACAACTGTGCTTCACAAGGGACCTGTTGCAGGGGACAGATGCACCCCAGCTTTCTGGGATCTCTGGATGAGGACGAGGTAGGTGGTTCCCGCTGCACAGCTTCCCTGCTGTCCTACTTTCAGTCTTTCTGCCCCAGGAGCAGTGGTAACTGTTTTCTGGCTCTGTGTGTGTCTTTCTGGTTGACTCTCTTGTCTTTTGCTCCCTGTTTGTGTGTGTGTGTGACAGACTTACAACATGGGACAGTCTCCTCCTAACCCCACAGACTTCATTCTTGCCCATTTCAGGAAGGCTCGAGCCATGGTTCACAGGCTCCTGCCATGGCAGTGGTGGGTAGGCGCCAAGGAATGGCTATAGTATAGTGGGTAGGCGGCCAGGCTTGGCGCCTCTGCGGCTTCTCTGGCCTATGGTCTGGCGGAGCTTGACAGAGCCCATGTGGGATATATTGCTGCTCTGGTCTGGCAGAATGACAGACTGCCATTCCAGACTCTGGTGTAGTTGGGTGGAACCCAATTTGGGGGCAGGCCACCTTACTTGAACAGGAGAGAGAGAGGCCCATCAAGGGACAGGCCACTGCTCCAAGTTTTGGATTTTTTTCTTTCTTTCTCTTTGAGAGCATTGTACCAGTACATTCTTGTTCTGTGTTGTCTTTTTGTGTTTTCGTTTGCTTGTGATGGTCTCAGGGGGCCGGTGACCAAGCAGCTTCGGGCCGTGGTGAACCTGCCTCATGCTCCCCTCGCTAGAAGCTGGGGCACCTCTGGTCTCAGGTGGGAGCCTCGGGTGGGGCAGGCAGCGTGCGCTTGCCCAGGCTGATGGGAGTTCTTCCACCTGGACAGCTGGGAAGGCCCGGTTGGGGGAGACAGCTGGGAAGGCCCGGTTGGGGGAGACAGCTGAGGTGGGGAGGATGGTGTCAGCATTACCCATGGCACAGAGCCACCCTCACTCCAAGGGATGCTGCCCCTGGGTGGCAGCGCCAGCTGAAACCCCGGGGCAGAGGGAGCTTGTGCTGCTGCGAAGAGCACAGCTTGTGTAAGCCTGGCCCCTGGGAGGAGTAATGGTGCGCTTCCTCGTTTCTTAGGGTTGGAGGGGGCTCTGGCAGGTTCAGCAGACAGGCACCAAGGAGTAGCTGTAGTGTGCCGAGCCACCCCTGCTGCCCCTGAAACCAAGCAATGCTGCTGGAGAGCCTCAGCTCCTGCCTGGTTCACAGCGCTTCAAATTACAGCTGAATGAAGGGAAGTTTTGTCTGTTTTAAACGTAGGTGTGGCCATCACATGTTTCTTTCTGATTGCTCTCAAATGGTTCATATGCTCTGTGTGTCTTGGTTATAGATGAACAGTTACTGGATAAAGTTCAAATTCAAACTCTTGTTTAAAACATATATATGTATTTGTGACATCTATAGAAACACAGATTTTTTAAACGGCAACCATGTGAGCTGACATGGGATGTTACTCCACCCATCTTGAAATTGCCATGTGGTGTGGGGTAGGGCAAAAAAAAAGTACAGGACCTCTTAACTGTAATGAATTCTGCTTGTCATTCTATTTCCTTTTAGACTAAGAGGACAAGTGTCACATTAAATTGGTATTGATTTTAGAGACTGAATTGTTTACATTGGTAAAATTTGGTTTTGACTTTAAAATTATGCTTATGCATTATGACTTCACTCCTAAAACGTGTACTTTATTTTGATATTACAAAAACAGATTTTCTTTTTAAAAATGTGTTTCAGGCTATGAAACATTTTAAAGTTTATCAGAGATTTTATAATAATGTCTTTGTGAATTATATATTTATATATATAAATAAAACCAAATTATATAGAGATATAATTATATATCATATATTTATGATATATTATATTAATCATATAATTTATATTTAATTTAATAGTCATAATTTATAATATATGATTATTATATTATAATATATAATAATTGTATATAATATATATAAATATAACCCCAAATTATATATAAAAATATATAAATAATCATATATATATATATAAAAAACTTGGGGTTGTATTTTTGAGACATGCTGTGTCATTCAACCCTGGTTTGTGAAGGTCTATTAAGATTTGAAGTTTGTGCTCAACTATGTTCGTAGCTGCTTTATTTGTAATAGCCAGAACCTGGAAACAACCCAGATGTTCCTCAGTTGAGGAATGGATACAGAAATTGTGGTACTTTTACACAATGGAATACTACTCAGCAATTAAAAAGGAGGAAATCATGAAATTCGCAGGCAAATGGTGGGACCTGGAAACGATCATCCTAAGTGAGGTATCCCAAAAGCAGAAAGAAACATATGGTATATACGCACTTATATAGACCTATAGGATAGGAAGGTCACACTGAAATCTACACACCTAGGGAGGATATACAGGAAGGAGGACCTACGTTGGTATGATCAATGCTC